>JAEIFZ010000238.1:4580000-5780000 GCA_018904035.1 Zaprionus ornatus
ATCAAATGAATCAAATGAATCAAATGAATCAAATGAATCAAATGAATCAAATGAATCAAATGAATCAAATGAATCAAATGAATCAAATGAATCAAATGAATCAAATGAATCAAATGAATCAAATGAATCAAATGAATCAAATGAATCAAATGAATCAAATGAATCAAATGAATCAAATGAATCAAATGAATCAAATGAATCAAATGAATCAAATGAATCAAATGAATCAAATGAATCAAATGAATAAGTGAATAAAATGAATAAAATGCATCTAATGAATCAAATGAATCAAATAAATCAAATGAATAAATGAATAAGTGAATCAAATGAATCAAATGAATCAAATGAATCAAATGAATAAAATGAATAAAATGAATAAAATGAATAAATGAATAAATAAATAAATGAATAAATGAATAAGTGAATAAATGAATAAAATGAATAAATGAATCAAATGAATCAAATGAATCAAATTAATAAAATGAATCAAATGAATCAAATGAATCAAATGAATCAAATGAATCAAATGAATCAAATGAATCAAATGAATCAAATGAATCAAATGAATCAAATGAATCAAATGAATCAAATGAATCAAATGAATCAAATGAATCAAATTAATAAAATGAATAAAATGAATTAAATAAATCAAATGAATAATTGAATAAATGAATAAGTGAATCAAATGAATCAAATGAATCAAATGAATAAATGAATAAATGAATAAATGAATAAATGAATAAATGAATAAATGAATAAATGAATAAATGAATAAATGAATAAATGAATAAATGAATAAATGAATAAATGAATAAGTGAATAAATGAATAAATGAATAAATGAATAAATGAATAAATGAATAAATGAATAAATGAATAAATGAATAAATGAATAAATGAATAAATGAATAAATGAATAAATGAATAAGTGAATAAGTGAATAAGTGAATAAATGAATAAATTAATAAATGAATAAATTTTTAAATAAATATATATTTAAATAAATAAATAAATAAATTAGTAAATAAATAAAAAAGTAAATAAATAAATAAGTTGATAAATAAATAAATAAATAATCAAATAAATAAATAGATAAATAAATAAATAATTAATAAATAAATAAATAAATAAATAAAGACCTCAATCCTCACTCAGTTGTGGCACAAATTGGGAGACATAAGACGTCTTATCCCCGCCCGATCACTGAGACGACTCAAACGGCAAGGCCTTGCGAAGACATTTGGACAACAGATACAAGATACAATGTTATGATGTACGGATTCTTCACTTAATAATAATAAAATCTTGGAAAATTTGTTGTATCTCAAGTCTCTTCACTATAAAGAAGAAGTCCAGCAAATTATAGTAAGGTAACTGTAGACTTAAGACTGAATATAGTTCGTTAATTTAACAGAGTGTTAACTTTAAAATAAACAGTCAAATTCAATCAACTGCGACTTAGTCCTCGACTGTCTCCCACGACTAAGGTCGACAACATACGCAACTAATTGAAAATTGCATTTTGATGGCTTCGCGAATGGGAAACGGAGAGACAAAGGTGGCGCCTTGTCAATTATTTACGGGGCAAGTGAAAGCTTTCACACTTCTCGTTACGTGCCAAGCAGCCGCAGCAAAGTTGGCTCAGCTAGTGGCAAGGTGGTGTTGCACTAGTTTCGCATTGCTACGTGGCAGGTATTGAGTGTGCGGCGTGTGTCCTTGGCCGCATGTTGGCGCAACAATTGTAGCATTAACTTTACTTTAATTGATTTCAACTGACGCCTTTCCGAACACACCCGCCACGCACGGGGGCACCTTGATGGGTTTATAATCACACACTATTTGGGGCTGTTCTGCGTGTATAAAACCCAAGTGCCTTGACGGGATTCGACACAATGTGTAGACGTAACCAACGATTGCGGGATGTTGTTGCGCAGATTCTTTCCGAGCATGTACTTGCCGTCGGAGGGTGTTCCAGCCCGATCTCGGAATGCAGCACTTTATCTGCTGCGATGTATCTTTCTCATGGGCATTCGTACACCGCCGCAGCGCTTCTTTGTGCTCTACTGTGTGTGGTCGTTTGCCCTGAACCTGAGCTCCACCTTCTACCAGCCCATTGGCTTCATGACTGGCTATGTGAGTCATCTGTCGGAGTTCACTCCGGGTGAATTTCTCACCTCGCTCCAGGTGGCCTTCAATGCCTGGTCGTGCTCCACCAAAGTGGTGATTGTCTGGCTGCTGGTCAAGCGATTCGACAAGGCCACCGAGTTGCTCGACGAGATGGACACGTGGCTGACGAAGCCCAGCGAGCATCGGATTGTGCATCGTGCTGTGTTGCTCAGCAACCGCATCTTCTTCTTCTTCATGTCTGTCTATATCAGCTACGCTACAAGTACATTCCTCAGCGCCGTCGCCATTGGTCGGCCACCGTATCAGAACTATTACCCCCTGCTGGACTGGCGTGCCAGCAGTTGGCAATTCTGGCTGCAGTCGGGCCTGGAGTACTTCGCCATGCTGGGTGCCTGCTTCCAGGATGTTTGTGTCGATTGCTACCCCATCAATTTTGTGGTTCCGCTGCGTGCACACATGGCCATCTTTGCGGAACGACTACGTCAGTTGGGCAATGATCCCGAGGAGAGTGCGGAGCAACGCTATCAGAAGCTCATAGAATGCATCAGGAATCACAAGACCATCTTACGGTAGTCCCCCCGAATTGCTTAGTCCTTTAACGTTTAACTCATTTAACAACGTGAACAGCTTCTGCGACACCTTGCGTCCCATGATTGGAGGCACAATCTTTGTGCAGCTGCTTGTGGTGGGTCTGGTCATGGGCTTCACCCTCATCAACATTGTGAAGTTCGCCAACTTCGGTTCACGTGTGGCGGCTCTCTCGTTCATGTCCGCTGTGCTGCTGGAGACAACGCCCTTCTGCACACTCTGCAATTACCTCACCGACGACGGACTCAAGCTGGCCGATGCTCTCTTCGAGTCCAATTGGATCAGTCAGGAGCAGAGATATAAGAAAACTGTGTTACAGTTCCTGCAGAGCCTCCAGAAGCCGATTGTTTTCATGGCCGGCAATGTGTTTACCATTTCTGTGGCCACCAACCTGACGGTAGATATCCCGTGAATATTTATACTCTATTGAAATATTTCCATTTCTTGTTCTTCCTTCTCTTTCTGCAGGCCACCAAGTTTTCATTTTCTGTTTTCACGCTCGTGCAGCAAATGAATTTAGCCGAAAAACTTTCGAAACTATCCAAGGCTAAACCGGGTGAAGCTGACTAAAGTTTTTGTGTTTGAAGACCGCAAAAAACAACGAGAATTTAAAGCGAAAAACAATATTGTATTATCTAGAGAACAGAGAAAAAATCTGCACTAGAATTTGTAGTATTTTTAGTATTTTTATACCCACTTTCCATAGCGTAGAAGAGGATTGTAACTCAGCGAAAAAGGTGTAGCAGCCCCCACGAACTTTATATATATTCGGATTCAGCATCAACAGACACAGTTGATATAGGCATGTACCTCCATCCGTGTGTCTATCCGTCTCTCCGTCTGTCTGTCAGTATGTCTGTCTGTCTCTCATTCTGTCTCTCATTCTGTCCGTCTGTATGAAAACCTATATCTCAGAGACTATAATCGCTAGGGCTGTCAAGCACGAAGATCAACTTTGTCTTAGAATTTGACCACGCCATCTTACTCCCCGCAAATCGATAAAAATCGCACTCCAAGTGATATTTTTAATGCAGGACAGACAGATTTTTGGTAAGCACAATAACTGTCAATGTACCAATGATATCTGAAAATTTGATTGCAATCAGATCATCGACATAGAAGTTATTTAAGAAATAATTTTAAAGAGGCGCCGATTTCCGCTACCTGAAAAGTATGCAACACAAAATACCATTAACATAGATGGTGAGGGGGTGTATAAATTTTGGCCAGGAGTTTGCAACGCACCTTAGGAGACATCTCCGACCCCTTTAAGTATATATATTCCGAATCAGCATCAACAGAAGAATCGAACCAGAACTATCCCTCTGTCCGTGTGTCCGTCGTTGAAACGCTAACTAGTCTCTCAGTTTTGGAACTATCTTAATGAAACTTAGCAAACATGAAACTTGCAGCACGCTGTATATACGTCGAAACGAGCCGAATCGAACCGATGTATCGTTTAGCTGCCATACAAACTATCGACCGATTTTTGTTATTTGTTAAGATGTTGCAACCAAATTCACTACATCAGACATTTTCTATATACATATAATATGCACATAAGAAATTCTTTAAAATCAGACCACTATTGCATATAGCTGTCATAGGAACAATCGGCTAGAATGAAGATTTTTGTATGTAGACCTGTTCTGATTTTAGAAATAACTTAACTTAGTGCCAATCGAAGTGAGACATAATATTGAATATACACAATACCATTCAATTATGTGCCAATATATACTACTAGTATTGGACTGATCGGCGGATATAAGAACCAGCAAGGATATAGAACCTTCGACATACCAAAGAAAACTTCATTTTTCTTTTCCTCTCTTAACGCTTAACAACTCCCATTAATTGCCACCTAGTAGTATTCAGAATTTCGAAAAATATATTTGCAGTTGTGGTAACATTAGTCTACACCCTAATACACTACATTCAGCTACAAAACTACTTGCACCATGCTCACTGTATCACTTGTAAATTGTTCAATGAATAAAAACTCGTAGACTGCACGCAGAAAGCTCATTCTGTTTTGAATTTATCCGCAATGTTCATCTGCTTTGTGATGGTAATGACCGAAAAGGCGAATTTTGCCACCTGAAATTAGGAACAGATTACAATAAGCTAGAGACGGGGGTAAGCGGGGACTTACGCTTATGTTGCTGCTCATTGATATCTGAATGATGCCGCCGGCAATAAAGACGATGGGCTGCTGCACGTTGTGCAGAAAGAACAATAGCGTCCTCTGGTATCGTGTCCCGGAATCTATCCAATTACTCTGAAAAATGGCATGCGCCAAGGCTTCGCAGTCATCCATAATGAGGTTGCAGGTGTAGCAGAAGGGGAACGTCTGCAGCAGAATCGTGATGACGAACATGAAAGAGGCAATGCCCGTCCACAGATCCGAGAAGAAGAACACGTTGATCAAAGTCAGCCCGAGGACGACACCAATCAGCAGAAACTGTGTGAAAATTGTGCCAGATATGACGGGTCGAATGAGGGCGCAGTATCTACGGGGAGTAAGGGATTTAGCAAGGTGAATGTTAAGGGATTCAAGCAGTTCCTACTGGAGAATGAGCTTGTGATCCATGACACAATTGACGAGCTCTTCGTAGTTCTGCTCCTCGGTCATGCTGTCATCGGTGCGCAGTTTGCGTATGCGTTCCTTGAGAATGTCCAGGTGGGTACGCAGAATGAGAGTGTAGACCAGCGGATACGTGTCCGACAATTGATCTTGCAGCACAGCACCCGACATGACCATATACTCAAGTGTGGAGGCAATCCACAGCTTCAGGGTGCCGTCGTGCCAGTCAATGAAGGGGTTGTACAGCTGCCAGGGCGGACGACCGCTGAGCACTGAGCTGAGATAAGTTGATCCCGCATAGCCACAGTAGACAAAGGTGAAGATGAGGAAGGCATGATTGGCGCGCGCCACCACCAGATGAATTTTCTCTCGCTCCTCCACACTGGTGCAGCGTAGGTCCAACTTATCCAGCAATTCACGCGCCTTGATCAGACGCCACAGCTGGGTGTAGGTGACGGCCACCTTGACGGATGAGCCGTACGCATTGATGCACACCTGCAGCGAGGTGAGGAACTCGCCGGGCGAGAAGAGCTTTATCTGCGTCATGTAGCTGCCCAGAAAGCCCAGTGGCAGGTAGGTGGTGCACCACACAAATGTTGTCAGCGTCCAGGTGAGGTAAAGGTAACGCAAGAAGCCCTTCTTGGGCGGCACCCAACCGATGAACTTCATGGCCCGATACAGGTAGATGCAGCCATCACCAGAGCGCACATGCTCATCCAGTGGAGCCGGTTTGATCAGCTTGAACACCATCTTGAGCCGGATACAACTTGCACTCGTGTGTGCCGCCAGGCATGTGGCTCCGACATTTATATAGAGTTAGGACGCCTAAGCTGATATCGTATTTTGGGCAAACTTAGGTCGAGAGTTCCGGTAAGTTTTCAATTCAGTGGAAAAGTTTTTCATCAAGTTTGAAGCACTTGCTGTTGTTTAATTATTCACTTGAGAATTTCTCGCTTGGCCCCGTTATGTTTAATTAACAGCCCGAGTGCAGGCAGGCCTCGAGACTTGCTTGCTGAGGCAGCCAGGCTGATTAGGGCTGCAATTGCTGCGCGGCGCGGCGCGGCGTGGTGCGGTGTGGCGCGGTGTGGTTCGAGTAATTGGTAAGGCGCATATTTCCACATGTTGGCTTTCCGGTTTGCATTAATGATGCCTGCGCAGTGAAACGCACAGAAAAACTTCATGCTGCCAGCAACGGGAGAAAAACAAACGTTGCTCATACGCAGCGTGTGCCGGCTGCACGATATGCATCTAAATGGCGTCAAATAAGTTTTCAATTTTAACTGACGGCGACGCGGCAACAACTTCAACGTGAACGACAACAAGGACGACGACGGCTGTCGCTCGGGGACAAAAGTCATTTGCATGTGCGGCCAATAAACTTTTTGGCCGAGCCCGTTTTCAAGGTTGATATCATTAGCTGCCATCTAATATTCAAGGCTGCCATTGTCTTCAGGGAATGCTGACTACGAAAAAACGGCATAATAAAATGCCCGCTAATCGCTCCCAAGTCAAATTCCCATTCAGTTATTCTCAGACCACTCACGTGGCCGTGGCGCGCTGTCTATTTGAAGCAGGCCTGTCAAGCTGCTGCAAAGCCAACAGGCCTAAAAGTTCTTTGGCAGAACTTGCTTGTTTTGTTATTGTCAAACAACAAAACCAAATGGGAGTAACTGCTGTTGAAAACTACCTCGACTGTTTATTTTTGTAGCATACTTTTCAGCGCAGCAGTTAAATGCAGTTCCGGGCTCCCAGGTCAGCCTATTTGCTGATAGATCTGTCCCTTTATTTTGTTCGTCAAGCCTGAAAATATTTCTAAGTGTATCCGGTTTTCACTTTCGCAATGTGCAATGTTAGGAGAAACAGGCTGTATTGGATGCTCAAAAGGAGGAGCAAGTCGGGTGCAAGCGGCTCACTGACCAGCAAGTAATATCACTCACTTGGAGCAATGGACAGCTGATCTGGGATTCAGACTAAACAAAACATGTGCTTGTGACTGATAACTGCCTGCGAATGGCACTTGCGCAACAGGAGACTGCACAAGGATCCACTACAGTAAATACAAATACTACTAGCGCATTGAAGGAATCTTGCCCGACGGTTTCCAAAGACAAGAAAACACTTTCAAAATATTGTAAGCCAACAATAAGCTTAAAAACCCTGTATATATATTATACATAATAATACATCAAAGGAATACAAACTTTACATTATAAGTCACTACAACTACGTAGAAATAGTCTTGGAGCAGCATTTACAAGCGATACTCATTAGGTTATGGATAAATTTGGAAATCTGATTCCAAATGGAAATCTATCCAGCTTTTATTGCTTAAATAAATCGTACTTTTGATTAACCTGTAATGAAATTGTTTTTAAACTCAAAGTACAGCCAAATAATTTTTAAGCAAACCTTTATTCCGGGTTATCGATTCATTCAATCGATTAATTTCAATCATAATAGGAGGAACAAACAAGGAACAAACCCTGTTGTATTAGCATGTATTTGCTTCTTTAATTAATAAAACTTTATGAAACACTAATATAATGTTTCAAATAACCAGTTTATTAGCCACAGTAAATTTTTTTTTTTTTTATTACAATTTTATTAAGCCACAGTACATTTTGTTTTTGTTTTTGTATTATTATTATTTATTAAGTGAAGAATCCGTACATCATAATATTCCACAGTAAATGCAAAAGCATGTTGAGTGGTTTCATTTTACTTTTTGTAGCATACTTTCAAGCGCAGCTGGAAAATGACAGCTGTGTCTATTGCTGGACTTTATTGGTTTAGCGATAGTTTGACAAGAATTCCTTTGGGCATTAATTAAACGACCAAATTTATTTGAATAAATATTAATGAAACTGTAAAATTCAACAATATTTAGCTTTCTTTACTCGCTGCATTGAATGGTTAAATATTATTTTAAAAATGAGGCTTTCGCTTTGTATTATGATTTGTTTTACGTTTTACAGATACTTCTGTAAATATGATTGTTACTAATTAATAGTTACAACAACAGTGTCAGATGATGCTGTGGACGTATGCCAGCTGTGGCCTGTTTTAAATACACATTCCAATTCATTTGTTGCCTGTTAACGAGCAAACCTTTGCATAATCAGTTTTAAAGCTACTAAATACGCGTGTGTTTGTGGCTGCGTGGGTGTGTGGCAATGAGTGTATGTGGGGGTGTGTGTGGAGCGTGCTTGTGTGTTTTGTGCTTCTGTGTATCTTTATATCTGCTGCTTGACATTTCTGTGCAGCTTTAATGAAAAATATGTTCGCAGAGTGTTATTAATATTCCTCAGAATGTCTGGCGTTTGACACATGTTTTGTTGTCGTTGCCGTTGTTGTTGCTGCTTTCTGTTGTACTCATACCTCCAGTGCTGCTGCTGCTGCTGTTGATCCTGCTGCTGCTGCTGTTGCTGTTCCTGCTGCTGCTGCTGCTGCTACTGCTGTAGCTGTCTCTCTCTGTACAAGTTGACATTTTTTTTCATTACTTCAACGTTTCAATAGAAGCAACAGCAGCCAGCTGGCTGCAAATAGACATGTGTGTGTGTATGGTGTGTGTGTGTGTGTGTATGGGTGTGTTTGTGTGCGCTGTGTTGTGTTGTGTACAAAGAACTTGTGTTGTGACCAAAGCAGCGCGTGAAGTAAGGGCAAGGATAATCTTTTGTTTGCCATTGTACGGCTCACACTTCAGTTCTTTCGCATTCTGCTCCAGGTAAGCAGATGCTCGAGCTGAGGCTAAAACCGGTGCCGGTGTCGGAGCTGAAGCTGAAGCCGGAGCAGAAGCTGCTGCCATTTTGGGGCAACATATTTGTGTTTTGCTTCAGTTATTTGCTCGCACACACACACTGGCACACCCTATCTTGGCTTCACACACACACATATTCGCACACATTATGCCTGACAGCGCAGCTTACGTGCTGACGTGTTATAGAAATTTGAACAGAATTTATGCTGTGTAATAAACCAAGTGTGGCCCTGGCAATAGGGCACTGGGCAACACTGGTCATCCCTTTGGTCCCATCTGTCTAGGCCAGAAATTAATTTTGCAGCAGCCAAGTAGAGACTCGTATTGGGCAGGAGGAGGAGGGGAAGGGTCAAATCAATTAAGCCATTTAATGGCACTGGCCAAAACAGCATTTGTACCCCCATTTGGGCTGCTTCTTCACTTTAAATGTGTCGCCTTCGCACTCGGATCTTACCTAATTGCAGTTGGCGCGCGAGTCTTTTCTTCCTCTCTCCCCTTTTGCCCCTTTCGCTTTCTTTTTTCTGCCGCTTCTCGTGTGCGTTCTGCGTGCATTTAATATCATCAGCGAGTCATTTATTATCGCTTGACGTATTTATTTTAATTAACGGAAATTAATGCCACACTGCGCAGCTGTGCGAACATGTTTGCAGTTGCTTACACACATTTCGGGCTCTGTCTCCCCCTCCCTCCACCTCTCTCTCTCCCCCTCTCTGTCGTACTGGGCTCGCTCGCAGCTCGGCAAACACCTGACGACAGGCGCACACATGAATGCACAGCACTCAGGCTCTAAAAGGATGCCACAGTGAGACACCAACGCACACACACACGCACAACCACCCACACACACACACATACACTCAGGAGTGTCAATCTGTTTTTGATATGTTGCAAATTAATGGAGTTAACATCGAGTGGTCTGCGCTCTGCCGGCACGAGGGAAACTGGGACTGCCACAACGCCGACTGGGATCACGCAGCTACTTTGGCAGAAATATATGAATATATTTTCTATACATTCGTATATGCGATTATATTAATAGTTATTTCCCATGTTCTATTCAGCTGACTGCACATACCCGCCGCTTATTTGTCATTAGACAGGGGAAAGTCTCAAGGAAAAGAAGTTTTGCTGCTTAACTTTTTAAAAAGGTTTTTAATTATTACGAAAAGCACTTGCAATTTGCCAAAAAATTGCTGAACTAAAAAGTGAAAAGTTGTAAGCTACTTTAAGCAAATGCTGCGCACACGCATTGCTGGGGAGCTAACAAGTTTGCATCCATTTGCCAGCAAGTCGGAAGAGCTCATTCATCTACATGGGTTTTACTTTTTGACTGCAATGCCCTGTTATTATGCAGCAATGGGTATTTCAATGAGTGGGTAGAAGGGGCTATTATATGTTGGGTTATTATTGATCTTGAAATTATATATATATTATACTTAAAATTGTTTTTTTTTGGCATTTCTTAGCAACTGTGCCTACTGCAGTTTGCCAGTTTGTTTGGCACAACAAACAGTGTTGCCTACTTTTAAGCGCAGATTTAAAATTCCTCTATATTATGAAGAAGCAGTATCGATATATGTATCGATATATTCTTTGAACGTTTTGCGTGATTTAAGACTGAGAACAGTTATGATTTAAGAGTGAACAGCATCTGAGAATTACATATACATGTGTTTGTACTAAATTATTATTTTATTTTATTCGATTTTATTTCTTTTATATAATAATTATTTAATTTATTTATTTATTAAGTTTATCTATTTACTTATTTTTTTATTTATGAATTTATTTACATGTTATTTATTTATTTATTTGTGTATTTTTTATTTAATCAGTGATTAATTAATTAATTTATTTACTCATATATTTATTTATTTATTTACGTATATAATCAGTGATTACTTATTTATTTATTATTACTTTTATTTTCTTCATTAAATAATTTTTTATTTATTTATTTAATGGCAGTCGACTAAGAAAGAATTTAAAATTACATTAAAATTATAAATAATTATACAAAAATAAATTAGTTTATAGAAACTTTATAGAAAAACTATAAACTATTATTTTTAAATTCGATTTAAATTTGAATTGAAACTCTCAAAAAAAGGAAGGTAAGCTGTTGTTTACTGGGCATCTGCCAGTCGTGCACTCCCAACCCATTCCATATCCGCATTTAGCCATATGAGCACTTAAAGCTGAGCTACAGCACGGCATCTGCTGCTGCTGCTGCTGCAAATTATTCAAAATCAGAAGCGTGCAAGTGAAATATGTTAACAGAGAACCCAAAATAGGAAAAATTAAAATAAAATGTTACATAATACATGGCATAAGTATAAAATGCTTAGAATAATTTGGCAGCCAAGCATTAAATTAATTTTGTTTCTCTTGTTATTGTTGTTGTTTCTCCTGTTGTTGCTGTTGTTGTTGTTGTTGCTGCTTTCGGTTTAGTGCTCTGTGTTTTTTCGCATTTCCACTAAGCGCCGCAAAAGAAACAAGAACAACGTAAAAATCTAAATGCACTTTGGTGGGCTGAGCCCTGCTGTAAGTGTGCGAGCGGCGCAAATAAAATGATGATGAACAAAATTCCCCAAAGCAGCAAGCGACCCTGAAGTACACACCCGCACTCGCACTCACACACGCACTGCCAGAGCGAGAGAGTGAGAGAGAGTGTGCTGCATATGTAGATGGAGATGGAGATGTGTGTGCAGACCAGGGTCATAAATGCCATTGTTATTTGTAAACATTGCGACAGCGAGTGCCCCAAATTGTTAACTTGGATACAAGGTCGTGTTGCAAAAAACACAAACACACACACACACACACAAACATACGTACATGTGTGTAAGCAACAGTGGCGCATAAAAATGCGCACACACATATGAAACATTATGCTAGACAACACACAAACTTTTAATTAATTTGCGTCTGTGTGGCTCGCGAGTGCACGCCTGCGTCTGTGTGTGTGTGTGTTAGTGTGTCTGCCCTTTGACACACATAAGCAAATAACAACAGAAACATTTAGTTGCGCTGCGGTGCTAAAAATGGCTTGACCCAAATGTAATCAGGTAATTTGTTTTGCACTGTCAATATTTGCACAGCCCCGACTCGCATATTTGAAGTTCATAGCGATTTTGTAAGTTATTAAATACACACACACACACACACACACACATGTATAGAGGCGCACACACACTCACACCTCAGTCAGACAGTGATTTGCCTCGGGGGGCGCCCATCGACTGTTGTGCAAATATTGCATGCTCGGCTAAAGGTGCGCCCCATCGGGGCCTGGAGGCGCCTCTTCCATGTTGCCAATCAGGCTGCCAGTCTGGCATCCACTCACTCGCTCAATCAGTCAGACAGGTGGCCAGGCAGCCAGTCAGTCAGTCAGGCTGGCTTTAGACAGCAGTGAAAGTAGTACAAAAGAGCAACAACCAAAATTGATTTAATAGACCTACATTATGCGGGCAACATGCCCATTCACGTTCACTACATACGATATATGCGTGTGTGTGTCTGTGTGTGTTTGTGTGTGTGTGGGGTAATCCTAACATGTGATTCCTGGAATACATTTCAAACTCATTGTGCAACCTGTCAATAAAGTTCTGCTTGTTGAGCTAAGCCAGGAACAAAACACTGCCAAACAGAAGGTAGAGAAGGAGACGGAACTAAAGACTTACATATATCACAGTCTACAGAGAGAGAGAGAGAGAGAGAGAGAGGGGGGGGAGGGGGGGGCAACTTGCTCTGCATACAATTATGGGTAAATAACAGTTTAATCGTGTTAATTGACTCTTTTGCACAGCCAATAAACATTCATGGAATTGAAATTCATGTGTATCTTCTGGAGATTTTGGCATATTTGTTCACTTGTTCGTAAGGAAAATTGAAGTTTGTTTTTGTCTTTCCATATCATTGACTTTGATTCAATGAATGAGCTGTGCCAGTTATTTGCCAGGGCTAAGTGTATATGATGAGCCAAGATGAAAGGGAAAAGCTAAACTATCAAGGCACAATTTATTAAGAAACTTTACAAGTTAAGACTTTAAACTGAACTCTTTAAATATCAGGCCCGTAGCTAGACGTGTGCAGGGTGCGCGGAACACAAGGCCCCCGCCAGACTGGGGCACCTTAATTAAATAGTATACTCATCTCTGTGGTATCTAGTACGCCTCCGCCGAAGTACATCGGAGCAACGATTGAATACATTGTGTAGTATGTTAAATATCATCAAGCCAGAATAAGAGGGTCCAAAATATTATTTTTTAACAAACTATAGATAGGTATTGCTAATATAAAATCGTGATATAAGTAAGATATAATGAACATTAGGTTTTTTCCTTTGGCAAATTTCTTTTGAACTTAATACACACCATATTTAGAAGGCAATAATTTAAACTATGTGCCCCGAGTTTGGCACAAGTGCCCTCAAATCCGTCAGTACGGCCCTGTTAAATGTATCTGCCTTCTCATGCGCCTTGGGGCTTTCAGTTTCAGTTTCTGATTTCCGGTTTCATTGTGCTTTCCACAATAATGTCTAAGTAATACGAACTAAGACGACTGGGAGATGTAAATGTCTCTCAACTCAGCCCAGCTTCCTATGCTTATTTTGACAGATAGACGAGCGGATGATATGAATAACAATGAATGCAAACTGATATGAAAGGCCTTGAAACATACACAATTTTCACAGCAAAATAACATTATGCTGTAGTAACATGAAGTTGATTGAGTAGTTTCAGAAGAGTTCTCATAAAACATGATTGAATTATTATTAAATACTTTAAAATTGATTACTTTCTCTGCACAGGTTTCTTTTCCTGGAAAAGTGAGTTTATTAAATCGAAATTCATACAATTTTCCCAGCTCTGTTTAACCAACAAAACTGACCAGCCTCATTTCGTTTTAAAGTTCGTTTCAGCCCCTTCTGGGACTTTCTGGGAAACTTAATTTGTTGTGTGAAACTGCGGTTTAGTCTGAAGTTATTATTATGTCTGCAGGCCTTGAAGGCACGAGTGTTAGTTGACGGTGCAAAATGGGAATGTAATCCCATAACGGCTTAATAATATTTAAGTTCACTCAACTTTAAGAAGCGTTTTTCTGCTCAAGGTTAACAAATTATGCTGGATTTGAAGGATATAAACTAATATTTTGCCAGTCTAAGTAAAGATATTCATTGAGATTAGTCTCCCACGCTGACAATTTGTCTTGTCAGAAACTTTTGTGGTGGCTTATATATCAAGGCAATAAATTGAATATATCGCAAAAAACTCGAGACTAAATCAAAAGAATGAAGACGAATCGGACATGGGAGAGTAAAGACAAACGAAGATACCTTAAGGTCGAAAGGATCAAGTCTATTTTATGGGGTAATCTTAATTCAATTATGCAGGTATATGCCATATATCTGTCTATATAGTATGCATGGCTGAGCTACGCTGGGGATTGCTTTAAGCGCTGACCAGAGGGACTTGCAGGGCTGTTCACTAGCACGTCTGTACACAATTGCTTTGGGTATTTTTCGTGTACACCTAAAAGTAGGCAACATTTTTCAATTGAAAAGAAAAACTACAGCAGAGAAACAGAACCAAACAGAACCAAACAGAACAGAACACAGCGCTGATAGATGATGGGGAGGGGAGCAGTGTGAGACGGTCAGACAGACACGAAATCATTTCGAACGTGGCTGACGACAAAAGTTAAACGAGGTCAAAGTGTATGAATCCGATTCGAGCATATTGACCGTTGACTGAATGGCTGGCAAACATGCGAGCCAACAATCGAGGCAACACAACAAAAAAACCAAGCACCAAAAGCTGTGCCAGCACTCGTCTGACTGTCTGTCTCTCTGTGTGTGTGTGTGTGTGTGTGTGGGGTGTGTGTGATTTGTATCCGGCACTCTTGTGCTTGTGTTTGTGTTTGATTGTGTGTTTGCATTATTTATTGAGCAGCAGCAATGATTAAATTTCAATAAAATGAAATGAAAATGCATTTTGAGTGACTGGCAAATTGCTGGACACATTATCATTTCCTGCCACGCCCCCCTGCCCCTGCCCTGTCACTTGGCCACTTTCCCATGCTGCACTTCAGTGCAATTATGTCCGTCCAGCAGTCCCTATGCTGGCTGCAAGTTTTTAATACATTTTGCGACGTTGCCCAATTCCTTTTGCAATCGCCGCAGCTTCCTTTTTACGACTACTTTGGCCGTGCCTTGCCGCCTTGCCGCCTTGCCGCGCCAAAGCGCTCATGCAAAAGCAATTTCCTGAAGTTTTTACTTCGCCACGCACATGGAGAAAGAGTGAGAGAGAGAGGGGGAGAGGGAGACAGAGAGCACGCACGCAGCTCGCAGTGGAAACGCATTGCCTCGACACTCGACAGCATTCGAAAACCAATACGACTGCGATTATGCGGCTCTAGCTGTGTCTGTGTCGTAGCTCTATCGGTGTACGTGTGTCTCTGTGTGTGTCCGTGTGTATATGTGCGGATGATGTGGCGCGTCCTGCGCGCATACTCAAACTTACAAATTGCGCGCTGTAAGTAAGAAATCATTGAGGTTGGTCGCCACACTAATGGAAAACGACAAGCGGCATGTGGGCAAACGTTTTGCCGACCTACGTCCCCCCCCTCTCTCTCTCTATCTTCCTATCCCTGCTTGCTGCCCCACTTGAGTCTACTCCAGCACTCAGCGGTTGCAATCTCCTCCAGTTGCCTCGCACGTAGCCGGATGTTGCCGAGCGATAGTTGTCGTTGTCGTTGTCAGCTTTGTGGCCAAGAGGGGGGACAGGGGCTGCTGCGGTTCAAGTTTACTTCACGTTTGGGTTTGGTCACCGCAAAAGTTTAGCTGCTAGTTGCGGCATCGCCCTACCAGCCTCTGTCCAGCCTGCCCAGCCTGGCCGTGCCTGAGCCCGAGCCTGAGCCTGAGCCTCGGCCTGCCTGCAGCATTACAGGATCAATTTCTTTTGAGCACTGATTTGCCTTCGTTGCCGGCAAGCAACGGCAATCGAACGCTGTCATTAATGTGCATTGGCAAAGGGGGTGGGCAGGGAGGTAGCAGGAGGACTGCTCCTTGCAGTCGTTGTGCCTGTTGTGCTGCCTGCCTGTGCTTGGCCCGCTTAATTAAATGGGTAACGCAATAAGCACGTGACATTAGCAAAAGTAAACGCAATTTAGAATTGTGACACACTTTGAGCGTCTTCTTCAAATGAATTTCAATTTGAATGCGTTGCAAAGAGAGCCGCAAGAGAGCCACAAGAGAGTCTAAGAGAGTCTAAGAGAGTAAGAGCACTGGAAGGCGCCTCAATGCGATGCGCACTGGAAGTAGCATCAGCTGTCAAATGAAAATGAAAACGAACTCGCCGCGTAACTGACCTGCGGAGCTCACTAGAGCTTTCACTGTGCTCGCTCTCTCTCCCTCTCTCTCAGTCTTTCCCTCTCTTACTTTCTCTCGCTCTTCGCTGCGCTGCGCAGGCTCGTTCCAGTTGTCAGACGGACACGAAGCTTGGCGCTGGCTTGGCTTGCCACACGGGCGTGCACCTCGTCAGGCTCGTCGTGCCGCTTCGTTGCCAGCAGCGTCGTGTACGGTCCTGTCGTGCCACTGCCACTGCCACAGCGTGCTGCCACATGCAGCGTGTGGCGCAGAGTGTCCTCTTCAGTTCACTTCGTATACTCGTCGAAAGCTGTACACGTTACGGAAGCGACGGCGCCTTTGCTGCCTTCACCTCACCAAACGAACAACAACAAACTGAGCACAACAACAACAACTGCAACAACAACAACAACAATTATAAGTTGGAACACAGCAACAATTGCGCACAAGAACGACAAGCACGACTCTTGCCGGCGGCAAAGTATTCGAAATTATTTTGGGAAAAGCATAAAAGAAATTCACGCCAAGCCGCCAAAAAGTTCGTGGCCCCGCAAAGTTCAAAACAAAGCGTGGGCCCTCCGCGTGTGTGTACGTGTGTGTGCGTGTCTCAGGAAGAGTGTGTGTGCGTGTGTACGCGTGTGTGTGTGTGTGTGTGCACACACTCCTTCCTTGTTTATACTTGAAAACGTGTAAAGCAGCAACAAGGCGGAAAATTCGCCAACGCGCCGAGGTTCGCCTGTGCCTGTCCCACTGTGCAGGCACCGAGCTTCAACTGTAAACGCAGCAGTAGCAACACAGAGAGAAAAAAAAGTGAAAGCGCACGCCGGAAACGGAAGGCAGCAGCCAAACGGGACGAGCAGCAGCGAGGCACAAGCGGGGCACAAGCGGCAACTGCAACGGCAACGGCAACGCCAATGTGCCGCTGCATTGTTGTTTTGTTAGCACTTTGACCCAAATCGCATACAACGCGCGTGTCTCACAGTTAGTGCCACTGCCACTGTGTGTATCTCTGTGTCTCTGTGTGTGTGTGGCTTTGTGTGTGTGCAATGCATGACCGATAAGCGCAGGTGTCATTGCCGTGACAAAGTTCCGTGTGAACAGCAGATAAAAGTCGCGCCAAGTAAACAGAAAGGAAAGAGTGAGAGCGAAAGAGAAAGCGACAGCGAAAGTGAGTGAGATAGCGAAACGGATAAAGGGATACGCCGGAGCTAAACAGAATCCGTGAGAAGCAGCTCGTGCTGTCCAAAGTTGCCACAGTAGCAAGAGCAGGAGGAGCAGCAGGAGGAGGAGGAGCAGCTGCCACTGTCAGCCTGCTGGCATCTGGCAACTTGTAGTTAGAAGCTTTTCACACGTGAGTTTTCACTCTGACACCTGTAAAATGTATGACTTTTATTTTTGTAGCTTCCTGCCCCGTGCCCCCGCACTCAGGTCTGTGCATATTTACGAGAGATTTGAAACTTTGACATTCGTTAGTTTATGGCCAACGGCAGCGACCATGGCAAGTGTTAACTTGGCGGCCTGTCACAGTCACAGTCACAGTCCCAGCACATTTTACACATTTCCCATTTCCACATTTCCCATTTCCCATTTCGCCATTTCACAATTTCATTTTACACTTTTACATTTACGACACGCGTAAGCAAGTGTCTTTATATGACACTCAGATATCAGCAAGTTAAGCCTGTCGTTCCATATCTACAGCCAGTTTAACAGTCTCGTTGGGGAAATCAGTTAAAGGACTGACTTTTTATGCCTCTGAACTATAATCGGCATTATAGTGTAGCCTTTCCCTCTTCCACATATCTGTTTCTTTCCCTCTTCTACATATCAGTTTCTGTCCCCCTTCTGCACATCTATTTCCATTATAATATCATCAATTTGCTCTTAACTCTTTACTTATTAATGCATAGTGCGCTTTGTTTCTTGAGCATACCCTTAATGCTTATAAATAATATATTTCCAGCACATTCCTTCAGCTGCAATCTTTACTTTAGAGCTTTGGCTTTCCTTGACCTTTTCGCCTTTTGCTTGTTTTGTCTAGTTGACCCTTTTGGGCAAAGTCGTTTACTTAAAGACTTTCCGCATACGCACGCTGCGATTTAAGCTGCTTTGGTGCCTCCCCAATGCCAGTTGATGTTTTTGCAAGTGGTAATACCTCTAATGATTAAATTTTCGATTATTTTGGCAAAACAATTTGAGATTTGGAATTTATGTTTTACGTCTTCTATAACTTATTTAACTCTTTTTAATCTGTATCTTTATTAATAGCTTAATATTATGTGATAAATTGTACGATTAATTTGTTTTATAATTTGTTCTTATATATCAGTTTTTCAGTTACATCAGGATTATATATTCAGTAAATATGCTAATGATACCCCTGGAACATTAAAATTTGGTGTAGGGTATAATAAAGTTCTCTTAATGTATGAAACAGGCAGAAAGAGGCCTGACAGAGCGCACAAAACATAAGTATTCTGGCTCAGGCTCACTAGCCGAGTCGATTAAGCCATGTCCATCTATTTGTCTATATGTTCGTGTGTCCGTCTGTCTGTATGAACACACAGATCTCAGTTATTAGAAAAGCTAGAGACACCAAATTAGGTATGCATGTTACTGTATACAATACGCAGATAAAGCGTATCTCAATTGTTGGCTGCCACGCCCACCGCCCTCGCAAATTAAGTATTACATTTTTCAAGTCGAGTCGTATGCAACATATATAAGAAACAACTTCCTCGCTTTGACATATGCATAGCTTAATAAAATATTTACATTTCTTTCAAATTTCAAACCGATCGAACTATAAATGAAGCAGTTATTCAAATCTCCTTAAGTCTCTTAAAACTAGAGAAGAAGAGTATCTTACTGTTGGGCTTGCCCCACTATAGCGTTGGACTGGTTTTAATCAGTATAATTTAAAATTAAGTGGTGATATGTATTATTATTTTAAATTTTGAAATTTGTACTGCATATCAGTTAACTAACAGGATTACATAATCTGAAAATATGTTTATATATCTGAGTTTGGTTATGTTAGTTGTGAATGCAAAATTATATATTTATTTATGTATCGCATCTTCCCTTGCTCAGCCTGTAATTTGTAGAGCATATCTCAAACTGCTGCACTATAAAATAAATCAGCTTCCTCTGCTGGAATTCAGCACATTTATCCCACCATAAAATGCGAGTATAATTTACAGACTTAAGTCGTGCCGATAAGCGCGCCTCAGCTCATTAATATGTAACGTATAAAATGGCGTTCGCAATGTTCTTATCGCATTGCGAATAATTTAAATTTATGCCCGGCATTCCATTGTAAATACATAGAGGAAGAAGGAGGGGAGGCAGGCAATAATTTTGGTATTTTATGCCTAATGTACTCGAGTGCATTTTAGTAATATAAATAGGAATTATTACCGATTGTTTGCATTGAATTAAGCGACGAGCGCGTCGAGTTAATCAAAATCGGCAACGTTTGCTTTGGCGTTTAATTATTTTGGCTGAAACGTGCCGTAAACAAGGCCAATGCGATTATGGCAACTTAACGTAAAGCAGGAGAGGAAAGGGGGGAGCAGGGGGAGAGGCTGAACGGAAGAAGGAAGACAGTGGAGGGACTTACGCTTTGCTGAAGAGGGGAATATACAGGAATATGTATATATATATTATATGTATGCAGATGGCATACAGAGCTATCTACAGCGACGGCTTCTTAATGAAATGACAGCATGAAAACACCGGGAAAATCGCTAGGAAAATCGCTAGGAAAAGCCAAATATTTGCGTATGCCCTGGAGACACAACGCTAATGGCAAAAGTCGACGCGGCGACGACGACGGGCGACTACGTGAGACTTTGGCGGTCGCGTTGCGGAAATCAGCCAAGTGTGTGTGTGTGTGTGACAGCATGTGTGTGTGTGCGTGTGTGTGTGTGCGTGTGTGTGGTGGGGCTAGAAAGCAATTAAATATATTTCCGCTTCGATGTCAAAATTAATGTGAATTTGATATTTGAAAGCGAGCACGCACACGCACAGTTCGGTGACAGACAGCATGAGGAAGAGAGGGGCAGAGGGGCAGGGGGATTAGGTGGAAGCCATGTCTGGGCGTGGCTGGGCTGACAAGATGCCTGGCTATGTCAACGCTTGGCTGTCAGGCATTTAACGAGGCCATCGAGCAACCTTTCATTGAAATGGGCAACACAGCGAGGGAGCGAGGGGCGCGGGAACGCAGCGCGTAGCGCTTCAGCACCTTGAGGGTTCACGTTAACATGCTAAATATGGCGACGCCTTTGCGCCATGTGGCGACGGCGACGGCGACGTTGTCAGTTGTTGTTTTTGTGTGGCGGAGGGTACTGTCTGGACGTTGACACAAATTTCAGTTGGCATGTCAGGCGGGTGTCCCCAAGGAGATCACGAGAGAGAGAGGGAGAGGGAGAGAGTGGGAGAGAGAGCGTGTGCCCGTTGTAATTGCTAATGAGTGCGGCTGCGGGGCTGTGCGGCTTACATTACTCATACGCCGTGGCGTGCACTCGATGCGTACCAAGCCAGAAAGTCAACTCTGGCTGCTGCTGCTGTTGCTGTTGCTGTTGCTGCTGGCTAAACATCTTAGGGCAAATATTTAAATTAGACTACTGTAAAAGCAAAACAAACAGGCAGTAGCAGTAGCAGCAGCACTTTTTGCCCCACTTGCGAGAGAGATTTGCTGCTCTGATTTGATTGTGTGTGCGTGCGAGTGTGCGTGCGAGTGTGTGTGTGTGTGCTAGTCGACAGTTTTTGTCTTGTCTAGTTATTTATGCAAAATATCTACAAGCATAATAACAATGGCAAATAAAAAGCAAACAATATTTAAATAAAGGATTATCAAGACAGGCCAGCTAACTTTGCCTGCAGCACAAGAAAAACATGCAAAATGGAAAACTCGTTTGCCACATTGCTTGCGACTACTTTCTGTGCGTGTGTGTGTGTCTTGGCTGGCAGCCCAGCAGTGCGTAGACTGGCTGGCAGCCTGCTGCGTACTGTCTGTCGTGTCTGTGTCAAGTCGCCGCATATCTTATTGTGTCTCGCTTCTGTTCACTGCTCGTTCTTCGCTCTTCGCTCTTCGCTCATTGCCTTTTGTTTTTATTTTTAAATTCATTTTTATTCATTAGACTCCGCTCGCTTATTGCACGATGATGTCATGTTAACATCGCATAGCGCGTCGCCTCCTGCCTCGCACGTACGGCGAGTTATTATGCTAAGCATATGGGTTCCGGCTTCGCCAGACACATTGTCCTCGCTCTGCCTAGCTGTCTGTCCCCTCTACTCACACTCTCCCTCCCTCTCTTGCTCGCTGTCCTCTCACATGAATTTCAAGCATGCCTTGTATCATATTTTATTCAATCACAAGCTCAGCAGCATTGTCAGCTGCTCCGCTTTGATACGCCTCATCTTACAATTGCCTCTGCCTCTGTCTCTGTCTGTCCTGCGCCTGATCCTGCTGCCTTTGCCATTTCAATTTCCATGCCACATGCATGGCATGCATATTGAGTATTTGCCACACTGTTGCAGCCTTTGTCCTGCATAGCCCAACTTTTAATTTCCATTTATTTTGGTGACTTTTGCCAAGCTGATGCCGGCTTATCTGATGTCCCCTCTCTCTCCCTCTCTCTCTCTCTCTGTCCATTGTCTGCCTGTGTGTGTGTGTGTGTGTGTGTCCTGCAGCTGGCTACCCGCATTGTGTTGTCGCTTTGCAGATATCTATCGCAGCCTTTAATGCTTTCCATTTGATTGCTCCGGCCAGACTTATCGAGCGTAAAATACTAAAGTTGCCAGTTCAATTTGCAGCCAACGAAACTTCGCCGTATCCGTGCATACAATTATTTATTTTTATATGCACGACACTGAACACAACTGAAAGCATAATCATGTAGTCAGTCGTTAAGTGGGGCGTATACTTAATGCCACTTCGTTAGCCCAACTCGAGCTAGGTTCAGTCAATTAAAAGGGGGCCTGGCGTGGTCGGTTCCGTTCTGTTCTGGTTTTATGACTCGCCAGAAATTCATTTCAACTATGCCGTAAAACATTTACAGTGTAATGAGCCAATTAAATTAACATCGCTACGAATAAAGCTGCCTAATGAGGACTTTGCATAATCATCGAAGAGTGCGTCGCAGTCAGAGAGAAACAGCGAAAGAGGGAGAGGGGGGGGGGGAGAGTGCGCTGCAAATGACATTTAATCGATGCTTTGTCTTGTTAACTGACTGACTGACTCGATTGCCCCTTCCTGCAGGTAATCAATCAGGCTCAGACGCTGCTCGCGCCCAGGTTGCAACTCCTGTTGTTTTTGTTGTTATTGTTGTTGTATTTGGTTAACAAGTTCCAGCTTCAATTTGCCGCTTACCACTTGACACAGTCGTCACAGTCCTCGCAGTCATCAGAGTCAACTCTTGTTTCGATTCTGCTCAATTATTGAATATCAACTAATTATGCTAAGAGCTCGTTTGCCAGTGTATGTGTGTGCGTGCGAGTGTGTGCGTGTGTGTGAGAGTGTATGCTGAATTAGTGATTTATTTGGTTATTCGAGGCTTATTTGGGGGCTGCGCTTGTAGCTTGTGTTTTACCTTGAAATCCGAACATTCTATTAGCACAAAATGAATTATTAATAAGTGTGTCAGTGCGGTTGGGCTAACAAGGTGTGTGTGTGCCAAAGGACTACACAAAGGGGCGTATACGTAATGTGCAGGCTTGTGTGTCGACTGTGCAAAGTCATTAAAACCTGTGACAGACATGACAACAAAAACAACAATAGCAACGAAGCAACATTGAGCTTACCTACCACACACACACACACACAGGTAGCACCCGCCCCCATCCTCACACACACACACGCACACAGCTCACTAAAAGTTTAGCTTTGTTTATTTAGGCGCTAGTGTTGCGGCCTTCACTGGGTGCCCTCTCTCTGAGCGGAGCTTGGCGCTTAAGCAGAAAATCATTAGTTAAAAAACGCAAATATCTCTAACGTTTTTATTAGCCGAGCAAAAAGTAATTGCCCACAATTAGGGCTTAAATTGTATGGTCATAGAGAGACATAGAGCTAACTGCAGCGCCAGGTCCTAAGCACACACACACACACAGAGAGAAGGAAACAGTCGCACATGGCAGCCCCCAAGTCCCTGAGGATTAAGCAAAGCGTGAATACGTTCTGCTTGCTCGTTAACCAAGAATTACCCCATACATACGGGACTCTTACTCTCATCGACATACACATATACATATCTGTATGTCTATATATATATATATATATATATGTATGATATTCTTTTTGTTTTGGCCTCTAGGTCTCTGCATTCGCTTTACTTTGTATTTTTATTGAAGCCATTTTGACACAGCAGAACGAACGAGCACACAACTGAAACAACTGTGACTGTGTCTACTTTCTTTATCTCCTCCTCTCTCTCTCTCTCTCCTTCTCCCCCTCTCTCCTTCTCCCCCTCTCTCTGTGTCTTTTTCGGCTTTGCTTTGTTGTCTGGCATTGTCGCTTTACATACAAATGCGCCTTGGATTTTGTTTTCAGCGTCCAGTTCAGTGAAGCAAACACTTAGAAAGATGAATATGCTTATATAGTAGACTCGCATATCCTTGTACTTGTGCCCTCTATATACACGTAGTAGTGTCTATCGTACTATTTGCTCTGCTGT
Source organism: Zaprionus ornatus (assembly GCA_018904035.1). Lineage (NCBI taxonomy): Eukaryota > Metazoa > Arthropoda > Insecta > Diptera > Drosophilidae > Zaprionus > Zaprionus ornatus. The sequence continues at coordinate 4,604,104 of JAEIFZ010000238.1, forward strand.
GCGCTCTGATTGACACTGATTTTATTGTGTAGCAACTTTCTATAATTTTGACACTGCAAGAAATTAAGTAGCTGGTTGTGATTGCCATTGAATTTGAAAGAAGAGACTCAGTTGGTTAATGATATGAGGATTAGGAAAAGAAAGAAGGTATGATTTAATATCTCATAGGGATTAACATAGACACAGTTGACGGATAGTAACATTTATGGTTGTAGTTGAAGGAACTTCAAATCATTTAAACTGCAGTCAAATATATTATAGTCAAGTAAATCCAATTTATTGTAAGTATTATTTGTTGTATATTTGTTAAGTGAAGCATAAGTTATCATATAAAGTTTTTTTTTGTGAGGTTATGTTTATCGTATCAGGTTTTTTTTGAGGTTAGGTTTATCGTGTAAAGTGTGTTTAAGGTTAGGTTTATAATCAATTTGAGGTTAGGTTTTCGTACAGTGTCTTTATAAACTTATGTTTATTGTATAAGGTCCCTTTGAAGCTAGGTTTATCATTATAAAGTCTTTTAAGGTAAGGTTTAAGGGAATAATGTATAATAATGTCTCTTGTAGGTTAGACTAATCGTATAACCTTTTTGGTGTTAGGTATATAAGATGCTTTATACGTGTCTTTGAGGTTAGTTTTTTCTGATAAACTCGCTTTGAAGTTAGGTATACCTTATAGTCCTTTGAGGTTATATTTATCATATAAAGGTGTTTTGAGGTAAAGTTTAGTGTTCTTTGAGGTTAAAGCTTATTGTATAAAGTCTATTTGAGTTTAGGTTTAATGTATAAAGTCTTTTGTAGGTTAGGCGTATCGTATGACCTTTCTGATGTTAGGTTTATACGGTCACTTTATACGTGTCTTTGAAGTTAGTTTTATCTAATAAAGACGCGTTGAGGTTAGGTTCGTTTTATAACCTCTTTGAGGTTAGGTTTATAGTATACTTCTCGGCAAGGGACTTGTCCACATCGACTCATAGAACAAGCACGTTAAATATATATGATATATTTGTCGTCATATCTACGAGTCAGAGATTTAACCAGCTTTTCTATATCCTTTAGTTTGCTCTGAAGTCTATCAGAATCACTTTGTTACCTGCAGACTCTATACGTCTGCAAAAATCGTCCAAGTTGGATAGAATAGACTTAATATAGAATCGATCCCGATGTAAACTCTCAAATTCCCAGACATATACTATGTGCAATTCATGCTTAGAGCCCGCTTCACATTTACTGACTAAAACCCTGAACTTTTCTCTCAGTGCAGACCTTGCTGACTATTATGATAGCTCATAGCTCTGCTGCCCGCTCGTGCGTGCCTGTGCCTGGCTTTCTCTGCTAGTTTCTCAGCTGCTTTGCATAAAAACTCAACAAAACACCCACTGAACGATTCAGTTTTTAATTCGCAATTGAAATTCACGTCCCGCACTTGGCAGAGTGAGTGCTCGGCAGTGCACAGCAATAATTGCTGAGAGCATTTAGCTGTACCCGCATTCAATGGCGGCCAATTCGCCTGCAAATGCATTTAAAGTTTCGCCGAAATTCAATTAAAACTTACAAAGTAAATCAGGCGTAATGCAATACGCAAGAGGGAGAGAGCAATAAGAAGAGAGAAAGAGAGAGAGAGTGAGAGGGAATGAGCAGTAGAGTGGAATGTAGCGTGGCACTTTTTTATGGGCACTCGGAAAAGTACGTTAAATAAATATGAAATATTTGCAACCCACACGGATTTTATGTCTGCCTCTTGTTGCCGTTGTAACTCGTTAGCGGCACTGCCACTGCCGAGTTCAAGGTCCTTGCCGCAAGGAGCAAGTTGTGCGCGACGGAGGCATGTAAAAACATGTAAGTGCCAACAATAATAAAAACAATGCCTGGGCCAAAGAGCAGCCCAACAGAGGAAGATTTAAGCAAAAGCAGAGCGAATCACGAGAGAAAGTGAGAGCAAGTGAAATGCACTGAGTGAAGTGAAACTAGAGAAGAATCTGAGCTGAGCTAAGGCCACTTGACAAGCAGGTGTGGGAGAAGGGCTTATAGAGCAGCTCCTCCTTTGTACCTCTCTCTCTTCACCTGCTTCTATGTGTCTCTCTCTCTCTGTTCTGCCAGACAAAAGCTGTCACAGACTGCAGCACGAGGCGTGTGCACTGAGCGTTGCTTCTGTCTCACTTAGCTCCTCTTTTAGGCAGTAGAATGGCAGCAGTAGATGCCTCAGTTAAATTACGGAAATAGACATTTCACACGCCGCCTTTAATGCGGCTGACTCCCACGCAGCAGTGCTGCCAGCGCGATTCATTTCCAGTTATGCGATAAGGCTGAAAAGCAGCGCGCGTGAGAAACTTTTTCAACGAGCCTGCCAGAGAAAGAGGGAGAGAGTGCGCTGAAGTGCGAGGGCTGCTCGTAAGGTCTTTATGAAGTTGACAGCTCAAATGAAGTGGTTGGCAACATTTTAAAGAGGTTTTAAAGGAAAGTCGAACTGCAAGTTGAAGGTTGTATTGAAGAAAAGGGAAAGAAAGTAACATATAATGAAGAGAGAAAGGGTTCTAAGGAAACCTGATATGTATTGTAGCTGTGCCACAATCTCCTATGGAATTATGAAACTGGTTTTTTATGTTTATGGTATATAAAGTTAAGCTTAAAAACTATTTGTGTTGCATTTCTTATAATTTTTTAATTAGTTTTTTTATTTATTTAGAATTATTTTAGTCAACTTAATCTATTATTTATTTAAAGCTGACTATAGACACTCGACTAATGAAAATGTATCTAATTAAAATTAATTTTAAACGTATATTAACATCTATATTATTTACATGGAGTATACATTGAGTATGAGCATAAAGTTTGAGGTATAAAAAAAGAGGACGTAATACATTAGGTATTAATATATTGTTTAATACATTTATATAGATTTAATATTGAGTATGAGCATGAAGTGTAAGGTTTAAAGCAAGAATAGGTACATTAGGTACTAATATATGTTATTATTTCATACAGATGAATCCATGTCAAGGCTTCTTCAGGATGGTGGCGTTTTAGTCTTCTGCTCTTTCTTGTTTGAGGGCTGCCAGTTCTTAAGGCTGCTATACCTAGTAAGCTACCTAGGGTAGATTAATATGCGATTCCAAACTCTCATTGAATGTACTAACCACTGTATGTTTTTACCTGTTTTTCCTACCTTGAGATTGCATGCAATATCCCATCTTTTCCTATACCAAGCAGACCCTGCGGTCTTTTTCAGCGTGTTTTTCTAGAGAACTTGAATTCCTTTTTATTATATTCTAAACGTAAATGTTGCTTCGTTAAACCTGTTAATTGAATAATGACACTATTTAGTTAAGGATAGCTTATCATTACTTGCCAGACAAGTCATCCTTTCTGTTTGTATAAACAGCTCGAACTACTCTCTGTGACAATTTGGGCGTCTCTCAAAAAGGCGTCATGTCAAAATGTTTCCCCGCTTTCCATTTCTGCTGCCTCAGTTGCTGCTTTTGCTGTGGCTGATGTGGCAGTTGTTGTTGTTGCTGTTGCTGTTGCTGCTGCTTGTAATGTGAGCTCATTACCATAAAAGCGTAACGGCAAGGGCGGCGCGGGGCAGCACGCACATATGAACGCACGGCCAAAGTAGCTGAAAATGAAAAGAAGAGGGAAAAAAAGCAAAGCGTGAAAAGGGGAAAGAAGGCAAAGGGGGAAAAGGAGATGAGAAACAGCAAGAAATGGAAGCCAGCAGCAAACTTATAGATGTCTTCAATTTCAGTAATAGCACTTTGGGGCATGTGGGATTTGTATCGGGCAGCAGCAAAAGAAGAGGGAGAAGGAAATGGGGGGGGAGGTGGGGTGCAAGCTAAAAAGAGCGACCCCTTTGGCGCAAAGTTTTTAACTGCTGCCTGGTGGATTTTAAAGTGTGTTATTGCCTGCTCCTCGGGGCGAACTGACTGAATGACTAACTGGGCAGCAGACTGAGACTGAGAGTCTGTCGGAGTGCTCGATCAACTAGTGAGGCAGCAGGGGGGGCAGGCAGCTGGCAGATAGACAGACAGATAAAAGTGAAAAGGCTTAAGAAATATGGCAAATGGTCGATGGCCGCTGGGGGCTTTGGCTATTACGCTGCAGCAATGGAAAACATTACGGCTTCTTCTGTTGCCAATACATTTGAGTGCAAAGGGGGGCAAGAGCACGGCAGGGGAGGGGAAGTGTTGGCAATATGAACACATCAACACATGAGCCACACACACACACACACACACACACACACACACGCAGTTCGTTATGGAGCCTACTCAGCTGTAGGTGAAGGCATTTTTCATACAATCGGCAAACTTTTCAAAATCCAACAACAAACCTTCTCCAGCTTGTCGAGTTGCTGAGTTTATCGAGATGCCTGTGCCTTGTGCCTTGGATTTGGCATGTCCCTATTGCCAACTGCTGCCTGCTGCCTGCTGACTGAAAGTATGCCATGGAACTTTGCAAATATGCGAACTGTGCCTGAGAAGCGTTGGCGTTGGCATAAAGATGCTGATGCTGATGCCGATGCTGAGCTGATGCTATTGAGCGTATGCGAGGCATGCCAAAGCTTTTTGGCATAAATACGCTGCCACATAATGCACAGAGTATTTGAGGCACACACACACACACACAAACGCACACTCACAGGCAGGCACAGCCACTCACACATCCCACTTAGACAAAAGCTTAGCCGCATGCGTTTGCTTTCAGGCGAGCAGCAAGAAAATTCAATTTGTGAGCGTATGTGCGAGAGTGTATGTGTTTGTATGTGTGTGTGTGTGTGTTGCGTGTATGTTGCATAGTCCTGCTGCTGCCGCTTGTTCTGCCTGCTAGCTCCGCATTGTTTTGGTCTAGCCTCGGCCACAAGACGACAACGTATTTGCTTGCACGCGCGCCTCTCTCTCTCTCTCTTCCTCTCTTTCTCTCTCTCTCTCTCTCTTTGTGTGTGCGAGAGTGTTTATTCCCCGCTCGTATCGCCTGGCAATTGGTTTTATCTGGCAGCGGTTTGTTTGTTTGCCTGCCTCTGCTTCTGCCTCTGCACCCGCCTCTGCTTCGGCTCCTTGTCGGTCGTTCTCGCTGCCTCGCGTTCGCCTACATTCTCGCAGTCTGGCAGTCTGGCAGTCTAGCAGTCATAACTTCATTCAAGATAAAAGCGTATATCATGTGCTTATGCCGTTATCCTTTTATGCTGCATCCTTTGTGCCTTCATTTTATTATCTCTTTCACTTTCGCAACGTAAACTGATTGCCCGTTGCCCGTTAGAGTGGACCTTGGCAGGCCTGGATTTTATGTACTGGAAAAGCCCATGAAAACGAGCAGAGAGGGGAGGGAGGGGGCACCACAAAATGTTGCACGTTCCGTCAACGCTTTCTAAATTGCCAAATGGTCAACTGGCGACCCTCTGTCCCCCTCCCTTTCGCACCCATTGTTGGTGTGCAGCGCGCATAAATCATTGCGTGATTTCGCCACTCAGGCGTGTAGCATACTTTTCAGCGCTCGGCTTGGCTCATTTTGTTTTTGCGGCTTGCGGAGCCCGCAGCGCGGAAATTAATTTTGTGCTTTATTGCAACTAATTCGATTATGAACAACCGAACCCGCTGACGACCCACAGGCCCACCCACAGTGCTGGCCAAAACAACAGGATACGTGCCCATTGTGCATTGTTTAATTTGCGCATTTGCAGGTCGCTCTGCTCTGCTCTGCTCTGCTCTCTGCTGGCATTTATTATGCATAATTCATGTGCAAACTAAAAAACATTGCTTGTTTTTAGTCACTGTGCAGCACTGGCTGATTTATTGTTTTGTTCTATGCTTATGCGCGCCATAAACTTTTACTGCAGAGCACAGATAAAATTCAAATTGAATTCCATAAACTGACGTCACGTGCGCTGCCCTCTCTAATTAATTAACCACAATCGAACAGAGGGGGTGGAGTGGGAGTGGGAGCAGGCAGCTGCTCGAGTGAAATTTACAGAGAAAAAGACGTAAATGAATTCAACATTTCGCTGCTGCGGCAAATGAGTCGGAAATCGTGCCATAAAAGCAAACTCGGCCAGGGAACCTTTTGCTTTGCTTTTTCCTGTGCCATTCTTAAGCGTTTCCCCCCACCACCCTCCCCCCTCCTCTGTGCAACTACAAACGATTTGTGTCTGCTAAAATTATATTTTTATTTTCCGCTTTCATTTCTCGTTCATCGATTTCTCGCGCAGCTGATGACTTTATCAGCGCAAACGTTTGTCCTCTTGCCGGGGCGGTCACTTGAGCAGAGTCGCCCCACTACACTCTACATACACAAACACACACACACAGGCATATACTATATACGTGTTTGTCTGTCCTGGTTGCTGTTGCTGGTCTGGTCTGGCCGTGATCCTTGGCAGGCGCCTGCAGCGCATGTTTTTCGGGCTGCGCATTTAATGTGCGCTCTGTTTTGGGGGCGTTTGTGGCATTTGCACGCTTCATTTGACATAAAGAGCAAAAATAACCGCTAGCGCTTGTGCTTGTGCCTGTGTGTGTGTGTGTGTGGCCAGTGGCCCCGGAGGCAGGGCCGCGTGGCCGTTGCGCAGATTAAGTATACGCCCTGTATTTGTTTTGTGTATACATATTAATGTGCGAGGCAAGCGAGGCGAGGCGAGACGAGGCGAGGCAAGCGCTGCTCATCTCATTGTTGTTGCCACTGTGAATTGTGGTCACCATTCGCAATGTGCATAATATGCAATCAAAGCTGAAATTATAACAAAATACGGCGCAGTCGAACAACGTTTTGCTCTTAGCGCGCTGCGCTGTCGTGAACCGTGTAATTTGAAATTCTACAATAATATGCCAAATAAATATATCATATACGAGTATACACATATAACGGGTGTGCCTGTGCTTATGATGGCATGTAAATGTTGGATAGCTTAAATTTGGTTATTTTTAATTTATTAAGACTAGGTTTTGAGTACTATATCTATTAAGTGACTACCTGCATTGGTTACAGCAAAATATGCCCTTATTGGGGCTTTACCATTAGTTTTTTGAACATCTTCAATGATCTACAGTGATCTAGCAGTGATCCACAGCACGTTTATTACCTTAAACTCTTCAATGTTCTTTGCCTTGCTGGCGTTACAATGTTATTCAAATAATTTCACAAAAAGGAGTCAGGAGGAGTCGAATTCAGATCTAGCTGGCCATACATTATTGCCTCTATTTAATATCAGATTTCTAGGGAATTATATTTGAAGGAACTCAATTTTTGGACTCGCAGTGTGCCAAGTGTTGGTCTAAGTAGTTAATGAAGGGACTGTTCATGGTCTCTCACTGCAAAGAGAAAACGCACTGCCTAAGACTTTTTTTTAACTGATCCTAATATCTAATAATATCTAATGTGGTGGTAGTATACTTACAATATATATCTAATCATATACCTACCCATCAATGTTGCGTATGTAAAATAGCGCGTTTGCGTATTAATAGAGAATTGTTTGCGCTTCCTTTCACACTAAATGTAAACATTTCCTTACGTGAGCCCATAAAATATTGTGTCACAGATAAGAGATCGCTGCATGTGAAGATATCCCTAATACCGGCTAGCACTGCCGATAGCACTGCAGTTCAGTGCAGTACAGTGCCGTCCCGTGCAGTGCAGTGTAGTGCATGTTCATACCAGTGCCTGAACACCCACTAAAAGGTGCTCAAAAAAATTCCAAACCAAGCGACAAATGCTCCTGTCAAATGCTGCCCATATATATGATATTTTCGACGATATACACGTTGATTTCAGACAACTGAAAGACTCTTTTTAATGTACACAGTAACTATATCAGAACGTTCTTCTGAAGTTACTCGATAGATGGTTAAAATAGTCTTGAATCGACGTCAATCGCTTGTCGAATATGCAAGTTATTCAATGCCCCAATATGTAGCACCCTGTATAGCACATACCATATATATTTTGGGCAATCTGACAGCAATATCAACACGGCGCTTCTACCTGATTTGACTTAATTTCGCTGGCATTTTAGTTTTGGTCCAATTAACAATTCAATGCTGCAAATAAACAGCTAAAAATTAAATTTCATGTGTGTGTATGTATGTGTGTGGGTGTGGCAGTGTAAATAATTCCACTGCTGCCGCAAAATGTTAGTGGAAAATGGAAAAGTTGCATTGAGAGCGTGAAAGCCATTAACATGCCACAACAATAGAGTGGGGGGGGGTCGAGCGAGTTGAATTAGGTGTGGCATGATAAGAGCCCGATGGGGAGACGGGGTGAGGGGGCAGATGATTTTCATATCGGTTTTCAATTAGTATAAACAGCAATTATAGCACTTGCAACGCTTGCCACTTGACTATCGCTTGCGCTGCGATCTCTCCCTGGCTGGCACACGTGGCGTATGCGCGTTGACAGCGCAGTTTAATAAGCCCGGCTATGTCTAGTGGCGCATTTAATTGAAACTGCACTAGACAAAGCTCAGACTGGCTGGCAAATGTATACCATATATCTCTCTCTCCCTCCCGCATGTCCAGCCATCAGTTACAGTTGTAGTTGTTGTTGTTGCTGCTGCTGCCACTTGAACGTGTCTCATTTCAAATTGTTGCACGTGCCGGGGAAATGGCAACAGCTTTCAGCAAATTAAATTGACTTTTCATCGCTGCCAAACATTAGCCTGCATTCCATGCCACACACACACACACACACACTCGCCTATTTGAAAATTAATTTTCTAATTAATATTTAGACAGATGCTAAACTAACTGTTCTTTTTCCCCCTTCCCTCTGCTGACCATTATGACATTTTCATTTACGCAAATCGCATTTTCTATTTTCCATTGCAGGTAAGTTTACTTTTCCAATTGGCTAATGCTAAATGAAATTGGACACCAAAGTAAGTAGCTATATAAAATATCATAATAACAATAATAACCAGACGAATGAAACAGTCGGGCATGCCCGACAGTCAGATACCCTGCGACCAGTGTTGAAAACCCATTTTAAATACAACGACAACTCCAAAGCCAAGGTCTGCTGCCGCCTATTGCTTGCTCACTCTCATTCACATGTGCAGGCACGTCCGCAAAAAACTATAGCATACTTGCAGGGGCAGGCTTGGTTTTAAAAGGTGTAAGGTAACCTGAATAACTTCTGTGTTTATTGTCCGATCATATTGAAGTTTGGAGGAGAGGTAGAAATAATAATCACCTAAATACAAGTCGAAGGAGAACGTTTTTGCTTTTATATGTTGCTCCCAAATCGACTTGTAAAACTAAATTATTGATTTATGGGCGCCGGGGGCATGGCATCCAACATTTGAAATAAGCTTGAGCTGACACATAAAATACAGAAACCTTCAAATCAAATTAGTTGACTCTAGTGTTCATACAGACAAACGTACCCCCGAACAGACGGACAAGCAGACAGACATGGCTAAATTGACTCGGTTAGTGATCCTATAGATATATATGAGAGGAGTCTGCCACGCCTGCTTTTGTCTGTTACCTACATTTACATAAAGCTAGTACACCCTTTCTTGACCAGTTTCCATGCTCGCAGGGTATCAAAATATCGGCACAAAAAGCCAAGGTAATTTGCATGTGCAATAAAAAAGAATAAAGAGCTGCAAAGGCATCACTGTGTGTGAAGTTATTGTTGTTATTAGTGTTGTCTCCTTCTGGCTCTGCCTTGTCCGAGTCATGTGCTAAATTTATGTGCTATCTAAGTGGAGAAAAGCTCTGGAAAAGCAGCAGCAGTGGCAGCAGCAGCAGCCTGCACAAAAGAAAATCCAAAGATTAAATTAAATTGTACACGTCCCAGTTTTAAACTAAACAGACGACAGCTCAGGCCAGCAACAGCAACAGCAGCAGCAGCTGCTTGCCGTCGTACATCATAAGGACAGGCAGGCCCACACACACATATAGACAGACACACACACACATACACAGTCATAGTCGAGCAGGAGTTACTTGCAAACGGTTTAGCGCAATAAATCACAACATTTTCAGATGCTTACACAAATGCCTTTTTGATCCTTAATTTTCTGATCAAATACGTGACATTAAGCAGGGGTTGCATTGCTGTTGGGGGGCGTGGCAACTAACAAATCGCAAGCATGTTGAAAATTGAATGGAAAGCACTGCGAATGCGAGCACTGACATGATTTGAGCGACAAACAAACACACGCACACACAAAAACGAAACAAAGCGGTTGAATTTTTCAATCGCAGCTGCCCACAATCACACACACACGCACACACAACACACACATGCACACTCATACACACACGCACACACACTGAAAGCCATGGCAAATGTGCGACTATGGATTTGCTTCAGCCATTGTTGTATTTCACTTCTAGATGGCATTGTAAGCTCGCCTTTTACGACTGTCTGCAACTGATAGTCGCCTTGGCAATGCCTACAATGTTGCCACTGCCACTGTTGTTGTTGCCACAGTTGCTGCTGCTGTCATTGTTACTACTGTTGTTGTTTCTATGTTTTACGCTTGCTTACTTTTCAATTTATTGCGCAGCATTAAAAAATTCGAACAACTTGCCATAGATACTTGCACTGGCAAGCGATCTGGCACTCAGGCAGAGTGCTCACTGTACTCGCACTGCTCACAGTGCTCACAGTGCTCACTCTGCGGCAGCCACATGCACTCACAGGCGACTCATTGTGTTGCCCTTTGACAGAATGTCAATTGCAATGGGGCAAAGCATTACGAGCGCAACAGAGCAGCCATTGTTGGAGTAAGACAGAGAGAGAGAGGGAGGGAGGGAGGTAGAAAGACAGAGAGCAAACTATCAGATACTTTGGGCTGCCTCTCGAAATGTTTCTATATCAAGTGCTCTGCAAAACAATTGCAGCAATCGCCAGAGCCATGAATCGAACATGAACTCGTGACGATTTTAGAAGAAATTGCTGAGAAATGAATGGAATATCGTTTGTAGAAGTAGAAAACATTGAGCAGGAAATATTGCAAATATAAAGATAAATAAAAATACTAACGTTCTACATAAAATTTGATATCTTAAATACGCTCTGAGCTCATCCACTAGAGTGGTCATACAGGTTGCTGCCACTTCCACCTCGGCTTAGAGCTGTTATCCCGAGCAAACTTTAAGCTTTTTGCACAACAATTCGATTCATTTTTATCTTATGCACACGCTTGCCTGCCCCAGTGAAAGTTTAACAAACTATACTCCCTCTCCCTCCCTCCCTGCCACTCTGTGTCTCTTGTCATACAATATTAAAACATAATTTCAACAGATTTATGCAGCTGGCCCTAAATGTTGCCGAACTCTGGCTAAATTTATTATATTGAGTGCATGCTGCAACTAATCTGGCATTAGGTCAAAGTGCAGAGAGAGAAAGAGGGAGTGAAGGAGGGAGAGAGACAGAGGAAGCAGTCTAATTGAATTGAGAAAAGGCTTTTGGTGATTAAGCGAGCATGAATTTGAAATAAATATCTCTGTGAAACTCAATATCCCCGACGAGGCTGGATTTGTTGTAATTTTAATTATATCAACTGGCAGACGACTTGCCTGGCAAATACCTAAGCATAAATAATGCACGACAGTGCGTCTGTGTGCGTGTGTGTATGTGTGTTTCCGTCTGTCTGTGTGTGCGTTGAACAATTATTGAGCTTGTCGAGCAGAAAGTGCGCAACACTCGCACACACACGCCAGGAAATTGCCATAATTTTCATTAAAATTGTTCAACATGTAGCTTAATGATGTTATGCTGCTGCCTCCCTCTGCCCCTTTGCCCTACCCAACGAGTGAAAATGATCAGGCAACGGTAAAGAGTTAACGGTAAACGGTACCTGCCACGCATGCTGCCGCAAATATTTCGTAAAGTGCGTTCAACTTTTTGCTGGCTGACAAAACTTTCTGCCAGCTGCCACAGCCAGCAACCGACGCAGGTGCACCTCCACCTGCCCCCTAAACATGCAAATACTCACACAAAATTATAATTATTATGAAATTCAAGGAAAATACCAAGAGAGAGAGAGAGAGAGAGAGAGAGAGAGAGAGTGAAAGAGAGAGGGAGAGAGAGAGGGTAGCCAGTCTGCTGTCAACGGCAGCGCAGGCCTTCAACACTTTCGCCACAAAGCCAAATGCCAAACGGCAACAAGGAAGAGGAAGAGAAAGAGGAGTGGGAGGGAGAAGAGGCAGTAGAAAATGTAGAGGGAGAAGCAGGGAGGACAACAGTTCTGGTTCCAGCTCGAGTTCAGGCTTCCCCTAGATGCCTCTTTACCCTGCCTCATGCCGCATTCTCACTTTGAGTGTCGAAGGGTTTTCGGCATTGACTATGCTGCCTGCTCCCACTCCTGCTTCCGCTCTTGTTCTACGCTTTCCTCTTCCGCTCCTTCTCCCTCCCTCACAGCAAGTCATTTGCACGTGCTTTGACGTCAACGAGCAGAATTTTATAAAAAAAAACTCATTTAATAACGTTTCGAATTGTGGCGCCAATTTGACTTAATTAGGCAGGTCGCAAACTCGACGAAACGGCGATTAATAAACTTGTCGTTAATTACGTGACCAACATCGGCATTTAGCCAACAAGCTAAAGAAAGGAAATAAGAGAGGGGGGGGGAAGAGAAAGAAATTGAGAAAAACCAATCAAGAGAAAATTAAACAAGAATCTCAACTCATTTGGGTGCAAAATTAAAAATACCTCAGCAAAGCCAATTTCGCGGGAGTCGAGAATCGAGAATGAATTGCGTTAAGCGTTTGTCAATTGTTCCAGGGAGGCAAGACAGCTGGTATATCTTCCCCTGCTCCTCGGCAGCACCCCAACTCAGCACAATAATTTGTCTATTTAAACTTTTGCTTTGGCTTCGCTTTCTTCACTTTCTTTTGCGCCTTCTTTTTTATACTTGTATTTTTTTGTTATTTGCATGTCATTTATTTTGTTAATGTTCGTAAATAAACAACCGCGCAGACAGCAGGGAGGGGAGGGGGGCTAAGCCAGCAGACCCTGTCAGGCCATCGTCCGTTTAGCGACAAGTCAAAAGCAACAGCAAGAAGCTATCGAAGTAGCAGCAGCAGCAGCAGCAGCGCAGCAGCAGCAGCAGCAGCGCAGCAACAACATCAATTTCAATTTTCACACTCGTCACCCGCGTCGCCTGCCGACGGCGACATTGGCTTTGCGTCATTCCAGAAATATGGCAACAATTTATAAGTGATTCGTCATTGTTTATTGGCTTCATCGAAGCGCGCGAATGAGCCAGACCCCAAAGAATTATGGCTGACAATTTCCAAGTCGCCCCCTTCTACTGTATCAACGGAACAATAACAAATCACAATAGCCGTCAAAGTAGCTTGCTCCATTAGCTATATATATGTATGTATATATTGTCTGTCACTGATAAACTTTGTTTATAACAGATTTATTTATTATTAAAGTCATTTTTTATAACCAATTTATTTAATTTTCAACTTAGCGTCTCACTTTCTTTATATCCAATATTTAGAACTTGCTCAACACTAACCTTGAAGTTATCGCAAGTGTGGCGGTAGGCTGATAGATGGATCGGTGCAATCGAAGCGAATTGCTTACTCATTTTATTTATATGCAATATTTGCAACTTACTTAGCACTAATTATTCGGTTATCGAAAGTGTGGCGGTAGGATGATAGATCGATCGACGCAATAGAAGCTAAGATGCGAAGTCACAAAGACAATTGCCAAGTCAAATTTTTAAATTATTATAAATAAACGCCTGACAATATATACAAATATTGTATATACATAGCTTCTTTTCTATCGCTTCCACTTCATTAGCTGAGTGGCCAGTGCCACTGTTGCCTACTTTTGAGTTCTCTCAGAAAATGCGACTTAACTGCGACGCTACGTTGCCAAGGCCTGCAAAGTGGCACTCACACACAGCTTTGCATGCACGTGTGCCTGAGGGGGGGGGAGAGAAAGGCAGGAGGGGTAGAGGAGGAGCTTGGTGAGTGACAAACTTTTCGCTGGATTTCTGCCTGCTGCGCCATTGGAATCAATCTGAAAGCAGTTCCGAAACGCTTTGGCAGCTCGCTTAAGCAACTGTCAGACTGAGCGAGGGACAGGCAAACTCTCGAGCAGCATAAGCCGCCGCTGTCGCTCCTTGTTGTCTCCCCTCTCCCCACAGTTGCCTTGTTCTCTTTGTCGCTCTCTCTGCGCTCTTGGCAAGCACAGAAAGTTTGTGCGGAAAATGCAAATACAAAACTTAAATGAAATGCAGTTTCACATGCTCCAAAATGTAAACTTTTTGATTATCAAGTTTGCTAGTGAGTGTGCGAGTGTGTGTGTGTGTGTGTGTGAATGTATTTGCGACTGTGCCAAATAAATTCCATGCACAATATTAAGTGCAAATTGTTTTGGCGCAATTGTTGTTGATTTTCTCTTCTCTTCAGCTGTCTTTGCCTGTCTTCCTCTCTCCCTTGCACCTTGTCCCTTTCTCCTTTTGCCCTTATCCCTCTCCCTGTCTCTTGCATATGTGGCAGTCTGCGTCTTTTATACATTTTATGCACGCCACGTTGACGCTGGAGACGACAACAGCTTTAGGGTACAAGTTGGACGAGAGAGAGAGAGAGAGATAGGGAGAGTAGGATAGCCAGCGAGTGAAGCGTGCACAATTTTTGGCAGCCAAAGCGCTTTTCTATTAAAATTTTCATTAAATTGAAAGCAATTAGTATGAGACCCAAGCAACGGCAGCCAGGCAGGCAGACCCGGACAGGCACGCGTCCACAGCAAGTAAAAGCTGTTGCTGCTGTGGCTGTCACACCACGTTCACGTTCATCTTCTCCTCTCTCCCCTCCCCCCCCACTCACTCCCTCGCCAGTTGCTGTTTGTATTTTGATTATTGTCAAAAACCCGAGGCAGCAGCTGCAATTTGCGGACACATAAACGAACGCTGGAACGTGAAGCGTGCGTAGCCCCCTCTCTCCCCCCACCCCCCTCTGACTGACACCTCCCGCTGGCTGGCCAGCACCTTCCCCACTGGCTGCCGCCATTCAATTTCCATGAGGCGCAAATTGCGTTGGCGATAATACAAAAGTCCCGAGTGCCATCAAGATGTTGGCCTGAGGCAGCTCGGAATTAATTTGCTGCCTGCCTGCAGCAGAAATGAATTCATTTCACCTTGATTTTTGGTCATTTTAAGTGGTGCTTGGAGTAGCAACACAGAGTGCTTCTGCTGCTGCCACAGCTGCGCTTTATTTGCCGTCCATTCGCATTGTTTATAGCACGCGGAACGCGGCACTTGGGCTGCTTAGATCACTCAACTAGAAATTGATAGCGCTGCATGGGGGCCATTACTTTTGATGGCCGCGCGTATTTTGTTGCCTGCCGAGACAAGTCGAGGGGACTCATCCGAGGGGCGTAGGGGCACCACCAACACCACCACAGAGCGCCCTCCACTTGGCGGACATTTTTGTTGGCTGTCAACGCGTGCGGCGTCAGCTGCGCTCTGCTTATTAAGCGATTTCCGCTTTACTTTTTACACCAACCTTCTCCCCCTCTCTCCCTCTCTCTCTGCCTTTTTTATACACAGGTTGTCAAAAAAAAGGCACCCAGGAATGGAACATAAAGTGTTATTTATTGATATGCCGCAACACGATTTTACGCGACTATAAAAACAAAAGCCGAAGCATTCTTTGATTTAACAGCAATTGTTGTGCATTTGAGTGGATCCATTACACGGCAGTCCATATTAATATCTATCCGTCTCGCTTGCACTGCAGCTATCTCTCTCTATTCCTCACTCCCTTGGTGTTTCTTGTGCTGTCCTGCACTGGCTTTTTTCCAAGTATTTGCCTTGCCTGCCTTTGACAGCTTAAATATTGAAAGTTATATGGAGAAATAACTGAAAATATTGTTAGCCGAAATTGAATTCCTGGCAACAGCAGCAGCAGTAGAAGCAGCAGCAGACAGAGCTTCTGCTGCTTTTGTGCGTCCAAAATTTCCAATAAAAATAGCCGGAGGACAAAAGAAAAGCCAGAGAAAACATTACGCAACGCAAAACTCGTTGCGGCTTCGTCTCAAGCATTTCCTTTTGGAGTTCGCCAACGTTTTGCGCTGTTTGTTGTGATTTGAAGAGCGCTCGATGGAAGTTGAGCTGAAGCGGAAATCATTTATGAGTGCGTGTGTATTAGTGTGTGTGTGTGTGAGCCGCTGATTATAGCAACAGAAGCCGTGTGCAGCGCTCGAAGGGACAAGGCATATCGAGCATGGCCTGAGGCAAACAGAAGAAGGCACGTGTGTTAGGCAGCAGAGTAGCAGTGGCAGAAGCAGGAGAGAGAAAAGGAGAGAGGTGGAACAAGAAAGAAGGCACAGTAAGGTAGGCAAAGAAGGACTGGTGGAAAGAGAGGGAAGAGTCTTCCGCTTTCCTCCTTTGCCTGACTTCTTCTACCTGCCACGGGGAGACTTTTAAAGTTGGCTTCAAGTTATGCAAGGCAGCTTCTACGTGTGATTCTGGCGACCACAAGAAAGCTGAGAGCATGCTGCAGTGTAAGTGGAGTGGGAGAGAAAGGGGAGTGGCAGGCCGCATGCCACACGCATTCCTTTGATCAATTTCGGGGGGCAATTATGTGCGCAAGGCGTGGGCCGGAATCGTTGCCTTGCCTTACCTGCCTGCCACACACACACACTGGCAGACACACATACTCACACACACACATAGCTATACACGCGCACATATTTCAGTCACGCACACGCACCTTGTCGCATCAAATGGCCGCTAGATGGCGTGCCTTGTCGCATGTCAACTTTTGTTTTAATTTTTCCGCGTGCCTGTTTTGCTGCCTTCTTCTGTCACTCCCCCCTCCTGCTGCCACTCCCTCTCCTCGTTCCACCTTCTGTGTGTTGTTTTATGATGCTTAATTTCTGTCACCGACTCCCCCTCCCCCTCCGCACAAAATGCGCCATTTGCATATTTGATAAAGTTTCTTTCAGTTTTTTCTCCGTTTCTGTTTTTTGTTTCTTCTGTTGTTGTTGTTGCTGTTGCGGGTTGTAGCAGGAGCATAAATAAATAAATTGTGCGTTTAGCGAGAAGGAAAATTCAAAGTTTTGTTTCTCGCAATGTTAACAAATATTTTCGCTGCCCGTGACTGCTGTTTGGCTCTCATGATTGTTGTCATTATTTTTATTGTTTTGATGTGCTGACTGTCGAGGCGGAACAGGGTGGGGTACGGCGTTGAGGGGGGCAGTGCATCAAGGACATTTCGGGCTGACAGTTGGCAGTGGAAGCGGGCCAACCCCAGCGCTGTCTTCGCCTCTGGCTGAGCATGTGGTCTGGGTTCTCACTTGCCCCAAAAAGTAGGCAATCATTTTTGCCTTTACTTGGAATAGTTTATTTTCGGGACCAAAAAAATAAATAACTCAAACGCAGACACTGGCAGACACTCGCACACACTCACACACACAGCAGGTGTCTCTGACATGGCAACTAAAAGTATGCAAAGGAAACTCGCCATGAGGCAGCCAGCAACGTCGGCGGCCTTCGGATTTGCTAATGGCTTTCGCTGCACCGCACTTAATTTATCAACATCTTTGCGGTTGACAGTGACATGTACCAGCTAGAGCAGCAACAACAACATCAACAGCAACAACAGCAACAAGAAGAGGCGTGCAGGAGCGCTTTAATTGAATTTGCGTTCGCCATTTTGCCAGTTAGCGGGTTAAACAGCGACAAACACTTTGCGTAAATTATGCGATTAATGCGTACGCGAGGCCATGCAAATGGCAATGAGACACTTCCACCGGGACTGACAAGCAGCCTCTCACCAAGGGGCAAGTGGAATGTAGTAGGGTGAGAGGGGGAGCGAGGCTTCGTCTCTATTACGTTGCCTGGGCGCATATATCAAGTGCAGAGCAGGCGCAGCGCAGAGCAACTGTCGCTGGTGCCGGGGATTGGCATTGGCATCAATTATGCTCGGTTGCCAGGCATCAGCAGCATCGTCAGCATTTTGTTGGCACTAAAAATGATGGCAAAACGACACTCAGGGCCAACGTGAAGACGTGCAGCAATAAATTAAAGCGCTTCGCCCGTTAAAGTGCCACCAGCAAAGCGCGCAGGGCGTAAAGTGCCCGCAGCGATCCCAGCGCATTAAATATGACAAATAAAATACACACACACAAACAAACAGAAGAGCGAGCAGATTATTGAAACTTATTCATGACTTTTGCACTTGGTCAAGTTATGCAAATGAAGCTGGACAGCTCTCTAGAGGGAGGCAGGGAGAGGCAGAACTCTGGGGAAGATCTTGAGTGCTTCACTTGTTGTATTTCTTATTGTGCTGTAACTTTTGTAGAGTAGGTAGAGATGAGTGGGAGCAGCAGTAGAAGCAGTTGTTAAGGCCAAGCAAGTATTGTAGAACTCACAGTTACTATGGCTACCAGGCTAACTGCAATAGTTAGCTCTAAGTACAGACAAAGGCAGAAAGGCTTAGCAAATGTGTGTTTCTATTGTTCTTGGTAGCAGGCATTAGTCTGGCAGGGGAACTGTTGCCAGTTTGCAGTATTATAAGCTCAGTTTCACTTGCGATGTTGGGGTTTCCAATACAGCCTACCATTGAACTATGTTTTGCGCTGTCTGTTGAGCAGGGTGTCATGATGTTTGCGCTTTTGACATTTATTGCAGGGTAGAGCTTCTTCGGGTGGCCTTTGATCTTTCAATCCGTCTTTAATACCTTTGAGATTCTAGTCCAGTGCTATCCTGACGATGCTGCTTGGGTGCTTTTTGAGAGCTTCGTCAATCCACCTCCCTTTTTCCTTTAGTATTTGGGGGTGGTAAGGGGGTTTAAATAACATAAGTTAGCTCTGTTTTCTGTAGCCTGTTTGGCCAGAATATCCCACATTTGATCCTCAAGTATTTGCTGCTGAAGACCTACAGTCTCTATGTTATTCTCTGTGTGGGGAGCCTTCTCTGCCTTCCATATAGAAGTATAGACTTAACATTCGACTTGAAGAGACGAAGCTGTTTTCGTTTGCTTATCTTCTTGTTTTTCCAAATACAGTAGACTCTCCCAAATGCTGATCGAGCGCTGGCAAGTCAGCTAGAGACATCATCTTCCACTCCACCGGGATATCTGGGCATTATAGGTGCCACGCTATGGGAAGCTAATGAAATCGATCGGTTTCCCATAAATGATGATATTACCTTGGCTAGAGTTATTCAATCTGCGGTTATCTAGACCTCAACTCTTCTATCTATTCTGGCAAAATTGTCTATTTAGTTCTGGATCTCCCAGAGTCTGTAAGACGTCAGACAGATGTCTTCTGGGTAATCCACGTCCTCAAGGTGTCTGCTGAGGCTTCCACGAGATTGCACGCTTGGTGTTCTCCAACACTTTGTCGACCATGAAGAGAAGAGGCAACAGGAGGCTTTCTTGCGACTTTCTTTCTGCAATTGCAGTACCACCAGGTTGCAGTATCATCCTCTTACATCGATTTGATAAGCTCATCATTCCTCTACAAAGTCAAAATCTCATATACAAAGCATAAACAACACTTTGATTCGCCTGAGGCAGTAATATTTGTCACACTACACACAGTCGCACACACACTCGCACACATCATAAGGGTTGGTATTAGTTTGTTGCTGAGCGAGTGTAAGTTAATGAAGCAATCTCTGGCATAAACAATTTGCCATCATTTTTGGCTTGGCTGTTGGGCCATAAAATTGCATTAGCGCTCTTTGGGCCATCATAACAATAATGCATAAGATTGCAAGTACCCAACAAAGTGCAGTGCAAATTGCAGCTGCAGCTGGGCGGGAGGTGTGGCAGGGGAGGCAGCGGGGAAGGGTGGCTAGCTAACGTGGCTGAAACGACTGGAAACGGGGCCAAAACGAAAGTTCAAAATGTCGACAAACGAACAAACAAAATTTCATTTGCAGCGCATCGTAAATTGAATGCACATGTGAGTGTGCGAGTGTGCAAGTGTGTGTGTGCGAGTGTGCACAAGTGTTGCCTGTGTGTGTGTGTGTGTGAGTAACACAAATGTTGGCATTTGTGTTTGTTTGTATGTGTGTCAATGCCGTCGCCGTCGAGTGAGCGTGAAACAAATGCAAGCTATAAAATCTCAACAGCTACAAAGCGTAATGCCAGAGGGGGCAAAGGAATGTGCAGGGCAAGGGAAGCAGCGCGGGTTGCTTAGCAGTATTTCTAGCATAAGCAGAGCACACACACCCCCACACACACCTACACTGCCTTCCCTTCCCTTCTCTGCCTCTCCCTCAGCGCCCTGCTAAGCTGTGCAAACAATTTCAGGACGGAAACATTTCTGAAAGCGATTTCAATGCGTCGCAAAGCGTTTTAAACGCTGAATTAGTGAGTGCAACTCGGGGAAAGCGAAAAGTTACTAAATATTAGCATAAGCGAGCAATCGATCAATGCTAATTGACCTTTTGCAGTGACCTCTTTGCTCACTCTGCGCTGTGCCTTCAACAAAGTTGATTTTCAACTACAGCTTGAAAAAGGCTGCAAGGAGTTCTGAGTGAGCTTTGCATATTTATTGAAGGATTCATAGTGCTCAAACTACTTATGAAGTGTATATATATTGTTTATTTTATTGATTGTAATAGATTAATTAATTAATTTATTTATTATTTTCACGATATCTTTTTATAACCGAAATTTGTAGTTCACTTGTTTATTATTGTGTATAACGTATATATATTATGTATATATATATATTACAATATATTAATTCAATTTGTTTATCACTGATTTATTTTATTTATTATAACGGATTTATTTATTTATTTACAATGTTCACGATAGCTGTTTATAACCGATATTTGTAGTTCACTTGCTTATAGCCGATATGCGTAAATTGTTCAACACTTATTGTAAGACTTGCTCAATGATTTATCGATATGATTAAGCCGAGGGAATTAATCGAAACCAAGACACCAAGGCGCACACACGTGAATTAAGAAAAGAGAATTAAAATTATCCAAACAAATAAGTTTTAATATTTAATAAATAATTAAATCAATAATATGTTGTATTATTTTATCATAGTTGGAGTGTGGAAAATTTCAAATTATTTTCTTTTCATTCTGCAAAGAATGTCCTGTGTCTCCTTCAATTCCTTCTACGGCTAATTGGCCTTCTTACTTATGCACTCGATGTATAATCGCTTTTACATCATATCATTAGTGAACATGATATTCCTCTTTCCCGCAAACTTCGATTAATTTGTGCCTGCTTTAATTGAATAGCCAACAATCTTTTTCCTCGACTCTTCACATGTTTTCGAATTTAATCTCTTTATAATCGACTCATCTTGTTGTATCATTAATATTCATTTAATGGCGGAATGGTGCGTATAATAGATTGTACACAAGTGTGTCTGAGTGTGGGAGTGTATGTCTGTGTGTCTGTGTGCTTGTGTGTGTGTGAGCTCGTATAACTTTTCCATTTTCAAATTATCCATGTTGTCGTAGTTACCCGAGCGCTTATCTCGGCGTCTCATGTCAAGCGGCTGCCACAGCAAAAAGCACATCAACAACAATAACATTCAACAACAGCAGCAGCAGCAGCAACAGCAACAACAACAATAGCTAGAACAACAACAGTAACAGGGAGTATCGGGCTTCTGCTGTTTCTGGCCATGGACAGGGAGTAACTTTGCCAGCACGACCTGAACGGCAATCATGTAATCACTTGTCATGCAGCTAAGCTCTGACCAGGCAGCTGCTGCCACCCCCCGTGCCACTGCGCTGCCCCTCTTTGTTGCCTACTCAGCAGGGTTTGCTTATTTGTAAACACTTCGCAGTTATTGCTCTGCCGTTTAACACAAATACAAAGCGACACAAGGACGACGCAGGCGAAGCTTTTCTTCAGGTTTTTCGCAACCTGACAGTTTTCTGTTTGTGGAAAATATTTTGAATCACAACTTGTGCAATTTATCGAGGCGGTCCGCCTGTCTTCGCTGTCGCTCAATGCGCGAAATTTATATGAAAAGTTGTGGAGAAGTCTCCGCAGCTCTGGGATCAGAAATAGCCGAAATAAATTAACTTCAAATGTGCGCTGCGATAAGGCGCTAACGATAAGCGAATGGGACTTTCCCAAACCTCCGGAAGGGGACTCTCGTGGCGCTTATCGCGAATGGTGAATGGCGAATGGCAACTTTAGCCCCGTGATGCGTGTCGCAATCCCAGTTGTGGCGTGTCCTTGGTGTGCCCTAATTGCATAGGGAGTCCAGCACAAATGCAAATAAGTCCGTTCGGAGTGAGAGCGAGAGAGTCGGAGCTGCAATTGAGTTATTGCATGTTGCCCTGGACTGGCAATGGCGGCAGGCAACTGCCAACCCGTTGGCAATTAGCGACGCGCTCATTAATTGAAGCGATTATCAGTGACAGCACACACACTCGCACACACACACACACACACTCACTCACTCATGACTAGCATGCAAATGGTGATCTACTTAATATTTAAATCAATTTCAAGCCAATCGCCAGTTGTTTCCATAGAAATTATGGCATCAGCGAGTCAGCGAGTGGAAGAGCTCTTTCCCCCCCCTCTCACTTGTAATTGGTTTGTCGACAGACCCCCCGCTGACCCAGCTGCAGCAGAGCTCTACTAATGTTTCATTTGGCCCGAGGTTAATCGTTGTCATGTTGTGCTGTGTGCGTTGGGAAAATGTACTGGACAAACAAATGTTGTCAAGATTCACTTAATTTGATACCAAGAACTTCGTTTGTATTGACAACAGTTCCAAGAATCGCCTCAGCTCTCGCAATCAATAACAACATATCAAAGCGACGCTTGATGATATAGGAAAATATTTTGTGGCCTTCAAGTGCACTGTTATGGGGTCGAGTGTGGGAAATAAAACAGATTTTGAGAACCTTTTATCATGTCACATGAATGTAGGCAAAGCAACACGGTTGACACCAATTGTAGATGACACTTAAGTGTTCAGTTCTCTGCAAGCTAATTGAGTTGCGTTACTTTTGTTATGTTTAATAAGTTTATAGAGAAACTTCTTTGGAGTCGATTAACAGTCTAATTTTGACTAGGGACAAAAGAAAATTAATGTAATTCTAATGATTTTATGAAATACTGCGGAGAGTAAGGAAAACATTAAAACAAAACCAAACGAAAACTGCAGTTGAGTATGCCCGACAGTAAGACACACTTTGCTCAGTTTTAAACATCCATTAGAAAAACAAAAGCTATTATATAGGCTAAGTATTTTCCCCGCCTATTGCTTTCTAGCTTTTACACACTAACGTGTACGTGTATGTTATAAGCATGCCAGTATGCGCGGTTCTCATAAATTTGGGGGTAATATTACTTGAATAGCTCCTTTGATTATTGTCCGATTAAAATTTTTAGGAGAGATGGACACTATAATCAACTAAGTACATGTTGAAACCTTGTCTTTTGTGCGTCGCTTACTTGAACACTTAAATGATTGATTTGCGGAGGTGGTGGGCGCGGCACTCAATATTTGAAATATACTTTATCTGCGCATAGTATACAGAAACCTTCATGTCAAATTTGGTATCTCTAGCTTTTATAATAGCGGAGATTTGTGTGGTCATACAGACAGAAATATATAACAGACGGACAGACGGACAAACAGACATAAAGACAGACAGCCTGACTGACAGAAAGACAGACAGACGGGCAGACGAACTAACAGACAGATAGACAGACAGACGAACATCGACTCTACAGTTGATGCTGATTAAAAGTGTACATATCACATAGTTTGTACTGTCTGCCACGCTTCCTTCTGCCAATTACATACATTTTCGGTTGGCACAAAGTCATACTACCCTTCTACTCTAAGAGTAGCTGGCATAATTATGAATTATAGACCAAACTAGCTACTACAGTATAGAAATAATTAAGTTACATGCGGAAAGTATATTAATTTGGGCCAGGAGTCTGCATCTTAGGAGACATCTCCGATCAGCATCAACAGAGTAATCGAACTAGCCATGTCCGTCTGTCCGTATGTCTGTATATCCGTGTATCCGTCTGTCAGTCTGTCCGTCTGTCCGTCTAATGCAACGCAATCTAGTCTCTCAGTTACGGAGCTATCGTGATGAAACTTGGCATACATACATGCTGCTTATTATTGCACGCTGTAAATAACTCGGAACAAGCCGAATAGGACCGATATATCGTATAGCTGCCATACAAACTATCGGACAATTTTTGTTAATTGTCAAGATATTGTAACCAAATTTTATATATCAGACTTTCTCTTTATATATATTATGCATATAAAGTTTCATTAGCATCTGACCAGTATAGCATATAGCTGCCATAGGAATAATCGGTTGGAATGAAGGTTATTGTATGAAGACCTCTTCAGTTTTGAAATAACTGAGCTTATCAGTGCCAATCAAAGTGAGACGTAATATTGAACATACACAAAACAATTCAATTCTGCAACATTCTCCAATATATAACCAGTATTGGAGTGATCGGAGAATAAAAGTCCCTGCAAGGAGATAGAACCTTAGGCATGCTGAAGGTAACCTTTCGTTCTGGTTACAATTATAAATAATTCCGAAGCAAACTTACATTTAAAGAGGCCTATTACAGGCCCATTGCAATATTATTGACTGAGTTATGCGCGCTGCAAGTCAAGGGAGAGAGACGGAGACGGAATCATTAACGCAGTTTCTCTATTTCTCACATGTCTCCCTCAATAGGTTACTTAGTTGAAGTTACGGCGCAGATTGCCACAGGTTAATGGCGAATTGTTAATTAACACAGCGAATGGCGCGCAGTTAATTGAAAGGCAGGAACAAAGGGGGCGCCGTGGAACTGAAGCTAATTGAAGGGAACACATCAATGAATTGTGTTGTTGTGTAGGCTCCGATTGTGCACAGTGTAAGCTGATTTGACGGGATCCGTTTGGTCATTAATTAGTCAAGGGTTATCATGTGCACTCTCTGTCTGTCCGCCTGTCTGTCAGTCTGTCTGTTTGCCTGCCTGTCTGACTGTCTGTTTGTTTGTTGGTGTGTTGCATTACAATTTGATGTGCTGTCAGGGCGCGTAATAAGTGCGCAAATATTTGCACATAATCATAATCAGAATCATAATAATCATGCCCTTTTCGCAGAGAGAGGGTGGCAGTGAGGAAGAGGCGGGGGGAGGGAGAGGGAGTGGCGCGGCGCAAATGTGCGGGCCGTGAAAAGGTTTAAATATTTATGAAATTATGCCAAAGTTTCAACAAGTCATAAATCTCTGTTGATGTTTGACTTTTTATGCAAAATTTATTTCATTTGCATAAAAATGGCTGACAAAATATTTTGACAGGCGCAGGCCAGCGTAGCAGAGTACATGGCAGCGAAGGTGTGGCAGGGCAGGCAAGAGGGAAAAGGAGGGGGGGGAGGGGGAACCAACAATAGCCAAAGCGTCATGGCGGGCAGCAAAAAGATACACGAAATTCAAACAATAAACCTTAACAGACACCACAGCGCCCAGTGCCGCTGGCAGCTGACACCCTGCACGAGCCACGCCCTTGACACCCCGCCCACTGCCACCTCGATACACCTGGCACTTTGTGTGTGAGTGTGAGTGGGTGTGTGAGTGTGAGTGTGTTTTGCCTTGTCATAAACAAGGAATGGAATTTTCCCTCAAAAACTTTACCACGTAATCAATCACGCTTCATTTATTGACACGCACAAAGGATGATGGGCCTAGCAAAGGGACACACAAGAAGAAGACGGCGAAGAAGAGGTGGAAAGAGAGGGCAGACAAGTTGCGCATTTGGGTTCTGGTCAAATAAAGGGGCCCGAAAAGTTTTGCATGCATAAATCCGACGCGGACTCGACTGTTAGCCCTGACAGCTCATTTGCGCCAGCTCCGTCTACAACTGGCCACGCCTCCCTCCCCTCTGCTCACCTGCTTGCCGCGAAGCAGCAGAAAAAGAGCAAGAGAAGAGTAGAGAGGGAGAGGGTGAGGGCAGTGAGTGTGATACAGCGCGATAGCCGCAAAGTGTGAAGGATTTATGACAAAAATTTATGAGCGTCGAGCGACAGCGACACTCATACGCCATGTGGGCTCGCGAATGAGCTTGACAAATATTTACGAGCTCAAGGACACACCTTATCAAACGTTGGCGGCCCAGCACAGCTCTATATACCTGTCCTCCCCCTCCCCTTCCCTCTATAGCTATCTATCTCCCTCTTTACTGCTCCTGCTGAGGAATTAATAGCGACGAGGTGCAAACTTTGGCAATTTACCAATAAATAGAGCATAAAACCCATTCGCCATGGCTGGCTAATTCGGCAAGTGGCAAGTGGCAGGTGGCAAGTGGCTGGTGGCAAGTGGCATGGCAGACGGAAAGTGGCTGGCTGGCCAGCTTAGTGGTTGCCCGAGAGCCACCGCAAATGCTCTGATGATCAACTGATTGCCCAATTCAGTTTGCGGTCTCAACACCTTATCGAGTTACGAGTTGAACTTGCCCCAGACTGCAGCAAGCAGGAGGCAAGCAGTGAGTGAGCTGGCGACGCCTTGAGGCACTGCCTGAGCAGGCCAGGGCCGCATTGCATTTCTTTCTCGCAGTGCAATTATCGTACAAAGCCGCGCATTAGAAAAGCGACTGTCAGAATGCTCGCCCTGGCCTGTCAGCAGAGTGGTAACTGTGGCAGTGCCCCAGCACCAGTGGAATGTGGCACAAAGGACATGCAATTAATTGCATACGCAATGCCTCTAGATCAACTGGGCGGAGCAGAGGGAGGGGTCAGGGGTCAGTGGTCATATAACTGCGGCTGCATGCCAAATCTGCGTTGGCTTTGTGCACCAGCCGCCAGGCCACATAATAATGTGTTGGCCATGCAAAGGGCAGCCTCCCCCTGCCCCTGTCCCTGCTGCACCACAACCAGCAACACCATCAAGTGGGGGCTAAATTTATTGGGTCCATTGGCATGTGCAGCGCATTCGGCTTGCCGGCCTGTCAATTCCATTACGAATTGTTGTTTAAACGGATTATGCAATGTGGAAGTATTGTACTTACGTTGGGCTGCAGGTGCCACGCCCCCCCACACACACATGGTGCGTGACAGTTGACAGTTCGATGGTAGCACGCTTCAGTCGCCTCGGTGGGAATTCGATTAATTTTTGATGAATCAATGTCAACTACTGCTGCAAATCTGTGAGCTGTCAGCACGCTGCGAGAGCTGCCCGCGACCGGCAGCCGTGGCAAGGGGCAGGGGCAAGGGGCAAGGGTCAAAACGCCTCTTGTTGGCCAAACAAAAGCCAGTGCCGCTGACATTGATGGCTGCACTGGTTAGAAAGGGAGACAGCAGCGGCAGGAAGAGACAGGGAGAGTGAGGGAGGGAGAGGGAGCAGGAGCAGGCAGGCGGGTCACCCCTTTCAGGCAGGCATTTGAAACACGTAATTTCACACGCACACACACGCACACACGCACACATATCGATGACATTTGTTAATACAAGCACAAAAGGTGTGCCATGAAATATGACATAACACAGCAGCAGCAGCAGCATAAGGACTCTCTCTCTGCTGCTACGTGACTGCCGGCATGTGCTGCTCACCTCAGCTCTGCTCTGGGGCTTCTTATTTGACAGAAATTGGCATATCGCGTAGCATTTTTTACGCATCAAATGAAAATGTTATGCCACGACAAGAAAGAACTGAGAAAGTGGCGAAAAGTATGTTCGATATTTTTCAATCAAATTTCCGTAAATGTCACGTATACGCAACGTTGCCGGTGCTGCCTGCTTGCCTGCCTTGTCTGCTTTGCCTGCCTGTGTCTGCTGTACTTATTAATAATGCCTGCAAGAGCCGCCCTAAGCGCCAGCCGAAAGCACACTATAAGCATCAAAAGATGAAGCCCAAGTGGGGCCCCAAAAAAGACACGAAGCACTGTACATCGGCACGAGCTGGCAGCATACACTGCGCGAAAACCTGGAGTGGCAATGCCAGGGAAAGACAATCAGTTGCACAAGTAGTTTAGTTTAAGTGGAGCCAGCAAGGCAAATAAGTATTTGTTGAAGCTTTTTCTTTACATAATTTAATTCTTTTTTGCATGCATTTCATCATTTTGCCGCTGCTACATATAATTCCCAATCAGTTCCGGCAGCAAAGAGCTGATCACCAACTAACTTCAGCCATAAATATTGATGATCGAAGTGCCAAAATATCAATTAAATCTCTTTGATTTTACAACTGATTTTCTGCTTTTCTGCAGTGCACTAAGTTTCGTTAGACACGCACATATGCTCAGCACACACACACATGTAATGTATATATATATGTGTGTGTGTGTGTGTGTGTGTGGCATAGAGAGGCTGCTCGCATGCTGCGTGCGCATTAAACTTCATTCTTCGCATCGTTGTCAGCTTCTGTTGCCACATTTATGCCCATTAACGGTACTTTTTGTGCAGCCCCCACTGCCCGCCACGCCCCCTCTCTGCCTCGCTTGGAATTTGCGGCATCTTTTTGGCATTGCGTGTGCCCCTAAATTTTTGATGAACTCAAAATTGCCGATGACATTGAACTGTGCGAATTTCATAACGCGCTTCCTGGCTGCGTGGGCTCTGCAGCTTCCTCTGCTTCCTCTTCCAATGCCCCCCCTCCTTAGAGTGGGTTTTAGGATAATGAAAATTAAGGAGAGTTCGCAGCACACATATTTTACAGTTGTTTACCCCGACAGCAGCAGCAGCAGCAGCAGCTAAATATTTAACAGCTTCGAGCAATTTCATTAATAAATATTTCACTCGCTTGATTCATAATTTATGTACACCAATACACACACACACACAGACTGTATGTGTGGGTGTGTAATTTAAGCAGTTGTTGTGTGGAGCCAACAAATTCGTGCATTTCGCACAGATCTGCCAAATTAGTCTATATTTTATGCGGTGCTTTATTATGCATGCGCCTGGAAGTATGCAACATATTTCAATTGTGCTTTACGGCATTAAAAGCAGCACAAATAAATTGTCCAAATGCGCGTAATGGTGTGCGCGCACACGTGGCTGTGTGTGTGTGTAAGAGAGAGAGAGAGAGAGAGAGACAAAAGGTGCCACAAAAAACTGCCAGAGTTCTCCATTGGGTTCTCCATTGCGTGGCCTGCCAGAGAGGCCCGTCAGCACCTTTGTCATTTATTTATAGTTGTAGGCGTGTCACACACTCCCGCCTCCAGAAGTGTGTGCCATCATGTGGGTTAGTGTGTGTGTATGTGCTCGTAAATAACCACTGCGAAGACACATGCCACTTTATGTCAATTATTTTGACAGCTAACAAGCGCAAATATGCAGCCAGGTCGCAGTTATAACATCACACTCAATGCCTCCATTAGCAGCCGCAGAAGATCCCAAAGAAGGTAACAGAAAGAACAGAACAGAGGCAATTGTGTGAATAAGAAAGCTAAAATCGTAAGGAAATATTGATATATATATCATTTAAGGGGAGCAACTGTGAGGGAGACTTGTGAGGAAAGTTACAGAGGTAGATAGTTGAGAGATGTGTTTTAAGAACATTTTGTAGTGTGTAAAGCATCTATTGTAGTTTATTCCCCAGTAAAAGTTAATCTTGTTTAGATGCTGAGTCAGCACAACGAATTTTCATCTTGTTACAATTGCAGGCAAAAAGAAAAGAAAAAGGAATCATAATCATTATAAAATAATATCTTGTATTTCCTTCACAACTAAAACAAAGATATGCCGGGTGATCACCTTTCTTTCGTCCTTGTTTAGCTGCTTTATTTGAACGATCTTCATTTGCCCTTTTAATCCGAGCTGTTCTGTATTCAGGTCCCCGAGTATATTGGTTTCCTTTCCTTTGTACTCTTCTTATTATTATATTACATTTTATTATGTCCTTTGCTGGAATGCTGAAGCTGATCCGGCAGCTCCAACTTGGCAACTTTTTTCTTGAACACCAAAGGGATCTGCACCCGTGCGTCGGTGTTGCGCGACTCCTGGGAGCTTGATGGGAGTCTAATAGATTCCTTTCCGAATCCTAGCTACTTCCACTTCCACTATTTCTCTCCCTGGCAGCAACTTTCAAATGCACACGGACGGAAAGAGGGGGTTCAACTGAGGTGGGAATGAAGTTCCTCTCAAGGGTAGAAATATATCTTTGTAATATGAAGCTTCAAAGCGAAATCTTATTGAAAGTATGACCTTGAGTTAGCTAAAAATACTCACAAAAAAAAATATAATATTTATTTATTCATTATTATTATTATTTCAACCATATCAAATGTTGAGAAAAGGGTATACGAACTTTGTACAAATGTAAACAGGCAGAAGGAGGTGTGGCAGATACCACAAAGTATATACTTTCTTGCTCAGGATCACTAGCCGAGTCGATTGTGTCATGTCCGTCTGTCTGTATGTCTGTATGAACACACAGATCTCAGCTATTGTAAAAGTTAGAGACACCAAATTTGCCATGAAGATTCCTGTATAATATGTGCAGATAATGTTTATTTCAAATATGGGGTGCCACGCCCATTGCTCTCGCAAATCAATAACTAAATTTTTGAAGTCGATTTGTAAGCGACGTAGAAAAGACGCAACTATTTGATTTAAACAAACAGTTAGCTGTCTAGAATATCTATAGTTTCTTTACATTTCACGCCGATCGAACAGTAAACACGAAAGTTATTTACGAAAATCAACACCCATTTTTTATCGTGGTTAACAAGGCAGGCAGGCGAGCGCGAGCGCCATCTGTGGTGCATAATTTGAAAGCATAAATGTATGTAAGTAGGTTATCGGGCATATCACAGTCGATTATTTAGAAGTAATTCATAATAATAATTGTATAATTGCATTCAATATATAAATATTGGTTTTCATTTTCTGTGGAATATTTAAGAGCTCACGAGGAGTTGTAAGTCTTCCCATTGTGATGCAGAGTTGCTTCTAATGCTGTTGAACTTTTAATGATATATTTTCCATATAACTTGGCTTCTTGTATGGACGCCTGGCCACACTGGCCCTGGCCGCTTGGGGTTTAAACAATTAAGTCGGCTCATTAATAAAGATTTAAATTGGGCTCAATCGGGGCGCATGCGATGCGAATTAATGATGACCACAGGCAGCAGCCCAAGTGGTTTTTAACCCAAAGTGTCTGCAATATTTCTCACTCGCACACACACACACACATACACGTATATATGAACACACACTCGTACGCACAAACATTGAACTACAAAGGGCCGAAATTGTAACGAAATTATGTCATGCCTTGAGTCCAGACGGGCAGCAGGAGGGAGGGCGCCAAGGGAGACGAGGGAGTTGTCGCTGGGCGTGGTCAGCCTGCTGGCAACTTGCCGCTGGTCTTGGGGCATATCAAAAGGCGATTTAATGAAATTACGCTCAATATTAATCACTGTCAAGGCTAATTGAGTATGAAAACAAGCAGGAGAATGGAAAAGAACTTCAGACACATGCAACGCGCTGAGCCAGAGAGCGAGCACAGCAGAGCATTCGCTGTGAATCAGTGTCATCGTTCATTAGACGCGGCCGGAAACAGAAACGTCATTTGACATCTTAAAAGGGTTTCACGTCCCCCTCCCCTTGGCCTTGCCCCGGGGCGCATGTGTGTCAACGCAACTTATGCGTAACCAAACGCAGCAGAGGCAGCAGGGGCAGCAGAGGCAACAGCAGCAGCTGCTGATGAATTGATGCACAAGTGGGTGTCCCTCTGTCTCTCTGTCTGTCTCTCTGTCTGTCTGTCTGTCTGTCCTGTAGTCATCATAGCAGTTCCCCAAGGTTGCCTCGCCTGTTGCTATGACACGCGCATAATTTGTATTGTTTCTGCGGCTCAGTTTGCCCTCTTCCACCTCGGCCTCATTCGTTATGTTCCAGCTGGCATTGAATTACTATTGCAGGCAGTAGTACACTCCCTCCTACACCCCTCCCTCTACTTCTCCTTCTTTAGCTAAGCCACGTCGCGCTGCAGTCGTCGCACATCGTTTGTCAATCGTAAATTGTGCGCTGACAAGGACAAATGGCACTGGAAGTCGATTTTATTTGCTGCCGATTGTGGCAAATGAAGCGGAACCTGTAGCCGTTTTTTACGCTAGAGCCGCAGTGAAAATTATTACTCAACTACTTAGCCCACGTGCGAGTGGGCGTGGCTGGCGAGTGGGCGTGGCTGGCTAATCTAATCAGAGCTAGCAAAGCAAACTGCGCTGGCAGGCAATGGCAGTGTTTGCGAAATGAAATTAACTGCAACTGACAGTTGAGGGGAGGGTAAGAGAGAGAGAGAGAGAGGCAGGGGGAAGACTGTGAGTGAGAGTGGGGTGACAGTGGGTGGGGGGGGGGGAAGGGCTGACAGCTGTGGGTCACGTCGCCGGCTTGCAGCTGTCAATCAGTTGAGGTGGCGGCTCAGCACATGAGAGGCAGCATTAACTTATTGAATTTTAGCCACTTTAGCGGGCAGCACACTTAGCTGATCACTCACACACACACACACACACACACACAGGCAGGCAGCGTGGCACATGCACTTGTGCAATTACCCGTGAGCTATGGCCACACTCGTGCATGTGAAGCTGGACACGGCCACGTCAAGCAGCGCCGACGTTTGTTGCGCTCCAATTTAATGTGGCAGCAGCGGGCAGGATGCCTGCCCCTTCCCGTACACTCCCTTCCTGCCAGCCCGTCCCTAAATCAAGCCCTTGTTGCCGCTGCCGCTGCCAGTGCCTCTGGCTCGGCCACCTGTCAAGTGCATGTAGATAAATTTCCAAGCTAATAGTGCCGAGCGCTCCGGCTAGCCGCAAAGAAACGTGGCCAGTGCTCTGCTGCAGCTGGCTGTGATTGGGTTTCCCAAGGGGAGGGGGGGAGATAGGGGGATTGGCTGGGGCAACTGCTGCAGCACAAAGCAATTGCAGCCGGCAGCTGTTTAAACTGTTACAAAAATACTGTGTGAGCCTGACAGCGGGCGTCCAAGCATGCTGGGGTTCAACTTCAGCTTCAACCTCCTGCCACTCCTGCCACTCCTGCCACTCCTTCTGCCCCTCCCCCTGCTACTGCTGCTGAGGCTAGGGCTGCCCACTCGCTCGCTCAGTTAACTTAATTGAAAATCACAAAAATTGGTCATTCCGGCACAATGAGCAAAGCAACTTGGCAGCCGGCAACGATAAATGTTACCAAAGTGCATGGCAGGAAGTACAACAACAGCAACAACAATACTAGCAACACTGGCAACAGCAACAACAACAAGGAAAACAAAAACAGCAGCCGACAAATTCAATTCAAGCGCTTTAAGGTCTTCACAACGAAAGGCTTTTGCTCACTTTGCAGAGCGTGAGACGGGGGGGGGGGCATAAAGTGAGTGATAGTGAGAGAGGGGGAGGGAAAGAGAGAAGGGAAATGGTAGAGGAGAAGGTACAGAGAGAGAGAGAGAGAGAGAGAGAGAGAGAGAGAGAGAGGGAGGCAGAGCGTGTGAAGCGAGTCGAAGTTAAGTTAAGTAAAGTTGGCTAAGCAAAACACACTCTCTTTCACTTTTTCCTCTCGACTCGGGACTGTTTTTTCCGGCCGTCTGCATGTTTAGACAAAAAGCAAAAAGCGAACTTTTTTAAGCACAACTCAAAGGGGAAAGGCAATAGAAAAAGAGTGTGAGGGAGATAGCGAGAGAGTGTGTGCGAGTGAGAGAAGGCGCGAGAGATGCTGCTGCTGGTGCTGCTATTTGTGGCGCGGCCATTTCGCCACGTTCCGGTGTTGGTTCCGGCTGCGACGGGCACTCTAACACACACACAAAAATCAACAGACTTACAAGCACACACACACACACACACACGCAGAGAGAGACACGCAGACACACGCAGCGTGCGAGCCACACATTAATTCATTTAATGGCTGTAACGCAGGGTAAACAAGGCGAACAAAAAATTGCTCTAAAATAAATACAAATTAAAGCAACAACAACAGCAGCAGCAGCAAGGACAGCAGCAACAACAGCAACCATAAGAGCAGCAACAGCAATAACAAGAGCAGCAACACCAAGCAGCAACAACAAGAGCAGCAACAACAGCCGCAGCAGTCCGCGCCACATTAGCAGCACATAGAAAATCGATGTTGAGTATACGCCCGGTGCTGCACGCTTACTGTGGCCAGCACACACACTCGCACACACACACTCGCACTCACACACACGTGCACAGTATGCAGCCAAGTGTTCATAATGCCATTACAAACAATTTTCAAAGAGACAGAGCAAAAACGAGCATAAAATGTGAACTTAACTCGACGCTGATTACATATAAATAGCACAATGTGGGCGCTGCTGCTGCTGCTGCGGTTACGCCCCCTCAGAGAGGGAGAGTGGCAGATAGGGAAGCAGGCCAGGCAGGCACGTTACCTGCTTTTAATTTGCCACTCGCATTTCAATAGCTCGCCGCGGCTTTTCAGCTTAGAATTCCATACAAATGCGCCATAGTTTATCAACGGCTAAAAGGGTCCACCTGCCTGCCTGCCCCCCTCCCCCTGCCTGCCTGCCTGCCTGCCTGCGGGCTGAGTCCGGTCACGTAATATTTATAACGCAGTTGCCAGCGAGGGACACTCTGGCACACAAATTTAAATCTGCAAGTATCGTTGATATTTATGAGGTCAAAAAATGAGAAACATTAACTTGTCACTCACACGTAGCCACATAAATTCGAGCCAGAGAAGCCTCCCTCTCCCTGCGTAATCCGAGCTGGCAAAGTTCAATAAACTTGGGCGGGATTAGGCTACAATAATTTGGAGTAGGCGCCCGAAATTGCCGTGCAGGAAGTGCACTAATTTATGGCCCACTGCCTAAGCTCGTCGGGGACTCGACGGGGACTCGCAGCTGTCCCGCCTGACCTTTTGCCTGGGCGTGGCTGACATAGACAGGAGATACGGCTGCCATATGTACTGCATACATAGCGAGCATGTATTGAGCTGAGTGATAGGCAGGTGGCAGGAGGCAGAGCAGGGAGGGGGGCGTGGCAGGGCCACAATTCAAATGAAATTGAGCGTGCTGCTGATGCGAATGGTCGAGGATCTGTGGCTGGGCTGCTCCTTTTTTAAATAACATTATGCTCAGCAGTGCGCTGGGGCGTGAAAATTAGGAGCCGGCACAGCAAATAGGGGACACATTTTTGAACAGTGTATGTGTGTGAGTGTGGTCAAAAGTTTGGCAAGGACATCGTCGCACAATGTGTGTTATTTTGAATAAATTAAATTTGTCTGCAGCTCGGCATAATAAGCACTTCGAGCGCTCTTTGTGTGCGAGTGTGCGTGTGTGTGTGTGAGCGAGAGTGTGTGCGACAAGCTCATGCTCCAATAATTTTATTACAATGACAACGAGCCCCGGCCCCAGCAGCAACACCAGTCCCAGCCCCACTCCCTTCCCTTCTCCATTCCCATCCCCAGCTACAGTGACTGTGCCTGGCTTTGGGGTCAGTTGAGCCCGCAGCTAATTAGGCGTTTTAAATGTCGGACGACTAAAAAATCTGTTGGCCAACATATGCTGCCTGCCAGCCCCATACAGCCCATATAGCCGGCAGGCCTGTCCGAAGAAGCTGCTCGGGATTCCCGTTACAATATGGCCGCAAGGCTCAATATGCTCATAATCAACGCTCGACGAGGCGGAGCAAAGCCGGCAATTAATTATGCATGTGTGTGTGTGTGTGTGTGCGAGTGTGTGTGAGCAAACATATGGACTAAGGAGTTGGGGGAGTGTGGGTGACAAGGAAGGGCGAGGAGGGTGAAGGGGGGCTGGAGCAAATCGCTGGCTTCGTCCATTTAATGAGCTTAATTAAATAAACAAATGGCAGCGAGTTTTTCGCCAAAGTCGCATTAAAACTTCATGCGATGCCAACTAATACACATGTTAAACCCACACACACATACAACACACACACACACACACGTGTAGGTAACCCGGATTAGGCAACTGCCAATTAGTGTGCAGGACATGTAACCATATTGCCGTCTTATGCATAATGTAAAGGGAAACAGGAGCTGAGAGAAAGGTTAGACGAAGTATGCTGAAGCTTCTATACCCTTGCAGGTTCAGAGAAGATATCTGATCGTTCCTTAACTATATATGTATATTGGTGCACAAATGAATAATGTTGTATGTTTTTAGTGATATCTATAACGACTCCAGTTGCTGGACATAACGTATAGAACTTATTTAGGGGAAATATCTATTGCTAACTGATTGTTCCTGTGAAAACTGTTTATATGGTTGACCAACTTTAATGAAATGGGAAAAGTATTCGTAGCTTACTGTCTCAGTTTGATTGATACTGAACAGTAAATCTATTTAGAATAAATATAATTGATCTTAACACAGAAACCCTTCTTTTGACCGATTGTTTCTATAGAAACTGTATGTTATAGTGGTCCAAAACTGATGATATTTAATATGCATATTAAATGTATAGAAAAAGGACGATGTACTGAATTTGGTTGAAATATCTTGACATATAATAAAGATCGGCCGATAGTTTCTATAACAGCTATACGATATATACGTGTGATACTAAGGAAATTGTATATGCATATTATATATATAGAAAAAATACGATGTAGTGAATTTGGTTGCAATATCTTGACAAATAATAAAAATAGGCCAATAGTTTGTATGGCAGCTATACGTTATATCCATCTGATACTGTTGAAAGTTAATATGCATGTTATATATTGAAAAAAAATCCGGTGTACTGAATTTGGTTGCAATATCTTGTGTAATAACAAAATTCATCCGATAGTTTGTATGACCGCAATCAGATATATTGGTCCTATACTGACGAAATTTAATATTCATATTATACGAGGGTCGTTTGATAAGTCCGTGACTTTTTGTATTTGCCGCGCACCTGCTCTAAATACAACACTGCTCCTGTCAGCAGTTATCGATTAACAGCTGACTGTAAAATTTTGAGAAAGCTGCGTTTCTTAGTTTGCGTTTTATAGGCATTGAAAGCAGACGATCTCGTGAATTTTAACGAAAATGGAAAAAAGTGAATTTCGTGTGCTAATTAAGCATTATTTTTTGCGTAAAAAATCCATCACCGAAACCAAGGAAAGACTTGATAAATATTATGGGGACTCTGCACCATCAATTTCAATGGTTAAGAAATGGTTTACTGAGTTCCGTTGTGGTCGTACCAGTACAAGTGATGCCGAACGTTCAGGTCGCCCAAAAGAGGTCGTCATGCCAGAAATCGTCGACAAAATCCATGGAATGATATTGGATGATCGGAGAATGAAAGTGCATGAGGTAGCTGAGGCTGTAGGCATCTCAACTGAACGGGTACATCACATTTTACATGAATATTTGGACATGAAAAAGCTTTCCGCGCGATGGGTGCCGCGATTGCTCACACACGACCATAAGCGCAACCGTGTGACCATTTCAAAGGAGTGTTTGGCGATGTTCAACCGCAATCCAAACGAATTTTTGCGCCGTTTCGTTACCGTAGACGAAACATGGATCCACCACACCACACCAGAGACCAAAGAACAATCAAGACAGTGGGTTTCTCCGGGTGAACGTGCACCAAAGAAGGCCAAGGTGGGTCTGTCGGCCAACAAGGTCATGGCCACAGTTTTTTGGGATGCACAAGGTATCATTCACATCGATTACCTTGAAAAGGGTAAAACGATCACCGGCGAATATTATTCAGAGCTTTTGGACAGATTCGATATTGATTTGAAGCAGAAACGACCGCATTTGGCGAAAAAAAAGTGCTGTTCCATCAGGACAATGCACGGGTGCACACGTGTGTAGTCAGCATGGCAAAATTTCATAAATTGGGCTACGAACTGCTACCCCATCCAGCATATTCTCCAGATTTAGCCCCCTGTGACTATTTTTTGTTTCCAAACATGAAGAAATGGCTCGGCGGTAAGAGATTCGGGTCAAATGAAGAGGTCATCACAGAAACAAACGACTATTTTGAGGGCCTTGAGAAAACCTATTATTTGGAAGGAATAAAAAAATTGGAAAAACGCTGGACTAAATGTATAGAGCTAAAAGGAGATTATGTTGAGAAATAAAACGCTTCTTTGACGAAAAAAATATATTTTATTCAAAAAGTCACGGACTTATCAAACGACCCTCGTATATGTAAAATAAATCAAATATAGTAAATGTAGTTGCAATTTCTTGACAAATAAGAAAAATTCGGCAGATATTTTGTATGGCAGCTATGCGATATATCAGTCCGATGCCGATGAAATTTTACATGCATATTACATATTTACATGCATATTACATATATAAAAAGAGTAGAATGTAATAAATTTAGTTGCGATATCTTGGCAAATAACAAAATTCGCCCGATTGTTTGTATGAAAGCTATGCGATACCTTTACACAGCATGCAGTAATAGGAAGCATGTATGCGAAGTTTCATTAAGATAGCTCTTAAACTGAGAGACAAGTTTGTGTTGCAACAGACGGACAGATGGAGAGACGGACGGACAGACTGAGGAGCAGACAGACAGGGACACATACAGACATGGATGCCTAGTTCGACTCCTCTGTTAATACTGATACAGAATACATATAAACCTTATAGAGTCAGAGATATCTGCTTAGGTGCTCTGCAAACTCCTTCCCAAAGTGAATATATATATTTCAGGCAGGGTATACAAGAGGGAAACTTGTAAGGGAGAATGGGAAAGTGGCAACGAGATGTGGGAATGCGAAATGGGAAACTTATTAATGAAGCCGCATTTGTCAGTAGCTTTAAGTGCGCTTTGTACTTGTATTTTTTTGGCGGGGAGGGGGGCGGGCAGAGATAATTTTATCGGGTGCTTCTAATCGAATATTTAATTAGTTTAATTCGATTGCAAATGAACTTGCAGATTAGCAGCGAAATTGTTTGCAAAGCCGATGGCCGAGATTTCTGATTGCTGGCCGAAGAGCAAACAAACACAAGGCAAAGATGAAGAAGCCAAGACCCAAAAACCCCAAAGGGGGAGGGAAGAAGAGCAGAGGGATGGGGTAGCGTGACCCAACCAACCGGTGGCTGTGACCCCTGAGTCGAAATGACCTCAAAATACAAGATTGAGAACAAGAACTAAATTTCTTAAGTGCTTTCATGTGCCAAGTCAGTTGGGCAGCCTCTGCCCCACCCTCTACCCTCTCCACCCCCCCCCCTCTCTCTGTGGCACGGCAATTGGCAATGCCTACAATGACGAGCAGGACGACCCTTGGTCCTTTTGCTTTGCTTTATTACACTTGAATCATTTTCAAGAGTCAACTTGGCTCCGCTGCCTGTACCCCTGCACCACCCCCCCACCCTCGCTTGGCGTGTACAGCTGAAAGGGGTTGGAAAAACAATTTTGAAAATTTATTTTCATTAATTTTAATTCGCTGCAAAAGTTTTGCGTTTCCCCTTTGCGCCATTTGTGTATCGGACATGGACATAGCTCAGCAAGTAGCGGGCAGGGAGGGTATGAGAGGGGGGGTGGCAAATAATTACTTTTTCAGATTTGGCCAGCTCGTCCCTTTTTAATTATTTGCCAAGGCTTGTCGCTAACTTCCATTCGGGGCAGCCAGGCGAGCATAATTAATTTATTTCATTTTTTTCTACGCTTGCAACCTTCGCTATCTTGCTGTTGTTGCTGTTGTTGTGCCTAGCACATTGGCAATAATTAATTGAAACACTCGCAAATCGTTAATATTTAATTAAAAGTGCAAACGCAGCAGCGCGAATTCAAAGGCAAAGGACTCATGCGCCTCCTTCTCAACTTGAACCCGATGACAATGCAAACTTCATGCATGATATGGAGAAGGGGAAAGGGGAAAGGGGGGTAGGCGTGACTCTGATTTAGTCAGCGTTGATTGCACTTAAGCCCTGGCAAAAGGCAGGCAAAACAGATTCGCATTCAGCTTCGGCTTCCCCTTCCCAATGTCAATAACATGCGATCTGCCGTTGATGTTGATGCGGCTGACTCAGCAGGCGGCAATCAGCGCGCAGTTCAATGTCAATGTGTGACTGTGTGTGTCTGTATGTGTGTGGGGGTGGGAGTGGGAGAGTGGGTGGGGAGTGTGTGTGCTTAGGCACAGCTGGAGCCTCAGGCAGACACAACAAAGAGCGCTAAGGACGAGTTTTTATTTACGTTTCGTGCGCTTTGAACTGTTTCGGCAAATGAAGGAGGCGCAGCCAGAGGAACATCGATAACAGTCATCGATAACAGTCTAATAATATCTATTCAAATCTCTCTTTTACTTGCAGCACCAACTGGCAACTGTCTTGGGTGAGTTTTGCTCTTGAATTTAAACTGTGAATGTGAACTGCACTAAAGCGTGACTGACACTGCCAGTGCCTGCCTATGGCAAGCCGGAGAGTGTCAGTTGATAATTGCGCATACGCCAGGTGGTCGCACGTAGAGTGCGTGTTACTCACTCATTTGCATGCAAGGAATGTCTCACTATCTACTGGGTTTGCCTAACTATCTTTATGTCTGACTGCCTGTTTGTCTCTCTCTCTCTCTCTGTCTGTCTGTTTGTCTGTCTGTCTGTCTGTCTGTCTCTCTCTCTGTCTGTCTGTGTTTGTCTGCCTGCCATACTGCAATTAATTGCTGAAGCATTGTTAATGAACTGGCCAAAGCAAAAAGAATAACGAAATAAGTTAGTATCGAGCGAGTCAAGTCGAGACGAGGCGAGTCGAGACGAGGCAAAAAAGGACAATTTGCAAAGTGACGTCAAAACAATTACGTGCAGAAATACGCTTGATAATAAAATGAAGTGAGTCCCGCTGCTCCGTAGAAGGCGACGACGACGGCGTTAGTTCCACTCAAATGCTGAAACGTGCTTAAGTGTTGACTTTTATAAATTGTGCTGTCGTTTTTCTTACCTGTGCTGAGGCAGGCTCGGGACTGGGCCTGGCCCTGGTCTCACGTGGTGCTGCTGCAACTGAGAATGTGTGTGTGTGTGTGCGTGGAGGGGCATGTGCTCAACTTGGTCAGCAATTAATTACACACACAAGCGACTGGCAGATAGAGGGGGGGAGAGCGGCTCGGATGGGTAGTTCATCAGTTGGCTGAGAACTTTAAAAGCGCATTTAAGGCAAATTTAGTTGGGCCAATCAGCCTGCAGAGAGAGAGGGAGAGAGAGAGAGGGAGAGAGAGAGAGGGAGAGAGAGAGCGACTCAATAAGCGATGCTGCTGGTTGTCCCTGCCCCGCCAGAGCACAACAGATTTATATTTGGCTGACACGCTTCACTGGCCACGAATGACTGTGCAGGGCAGAGAAAGAGAGAGAGAGAGAGAGAGAGAGAGAGAGAGAGAGAGAGAGAGGAGAGAGAGAGGGAGAATGGGTTGCCCGTTAAGTTTATCTCGCTGCGAAATATTCTCGCATCTTTCTTTCCCCTCCTTCCTGCCGTCCTTCTCTGCGGTTCTGCCGCAATTAATGCTAACAGATTAATTATACGCATCGCTGCATAATTCGCTGTCTGTTCTCAAATTTATTTTTATTTTTGCGTTTGTTTCTCATTTTCATTTTTATTTAGCAGAAAGCAGCAGCAGAAGAGTAGCCAGCACAGCCAGAAAAGGGACACTCGCTTGGCTCTAATGAGTGCACATTAGCCGGCACCCCCAATTTGTTGGGCATAATCAAGGCGAGAGAGAGAGAATATTCTTTTCTTTCTTTTAAGTGACTGCAATTTGCTATTGATAGCCGGGCTGATAAAGCAATTCGGGTTCATTCCACGGCTGCCACTGGGGCAACAGCTGTCGCTGACCTGATTATTTATAGCACTTTTGTTTAGTTTGGGCAGCAAAGTTTTTGCTTTGCTGCCATAAATCTCGTGGCTCTGCTTGTATTAATGTGTCAACTACACGGCAAGCAACGCACACACTCTTCAAAGACCTTCAATCAGCAGCAGCAGAAGTGGCAAAAAACAACTTACGGGGGGCAGGCATATGTGGCAAGGCGTCGGGCCATGATAATTATAAGCCAGTGCAAGGGATAAGCAACAGAGAGAGAGAGGGGGGCATACGCTGGGCAGACAGTGACATTCATGTTGATTTATTTGTCGCTTGGGGCCGCACACACGGGGCGTATGATTTATGCCGGCAACTGTCGCATTTATGAAAACAAATAAATATGCCGAAGCTGTCATTAAAGCGCACAAAGCACATTAATTGCATATTAAAACGTATTAAGGATACATTAGCCAGCACTATCTGCCGAAAGAGTGCCATAAACAGTTTCCTCTATTAAACGAGTCCAAGGAAGGCAGCCAGGAAGGAAGGAGCGCGCCCATTGAGAGCAGCTGCTGCTGCTGCTCGGCCAGGCGACAATTTGCGCACTAGAGTATTTGCTTAGCCGTATTAAGTAATAAAAGCGTTGTAAAAATCATAAAATGGAAGTACAAAACCGAGCAGAGTCGAGTCGAGGCGAATCGAGGCGAGTTAGAGCGGGGGGCAACGGGGCGTATTAAATATTATAAAAGGCAATTTGCGAATCTCATATAAAAGCCACACGGCATAGACCGAAATCTACATGCTAACTGCCGTACACACAGAGAGAGGTACACACACACACAAACACACACACTCACAGAGGGGCTGGCAGCAGGCGACTGGCGGCAATCATTAGCAACAAAAGGCCGTAAACA
Source organism: Zaprionus ornatus (assembly GCA_018904035.1). NCBI lineage: Eukaryota > Metazoa > Arthropoda > Insecta > Diptera > Drosophilidae > Zaprionus > Zaprionus ornatus. The sequence continues at coordinate 4,646,639 of JAEIFZ010000238.1, forward strand.
AACAGAACAACAGCCGTAACAAGTAAACAGCATGCCGACCGTGTTGTGTTCTTGGTTACTCTCTGAGTGTGCGAGTGTGAGTGTGTGTGTGTGTGAGTGTTGTTGTTGCTGGCAACCACAAGCCAAAGGCCAGAATGTCTTGGCTACAGCTGTTGCCAGACGAAGACATTCAATTGCATATGCCAGTGGCGTTGATAATTGTGCCAGAGTTAAAAAGATTTAGTAGCAGAGCCGAGGCGAGATTTGCACTGTCTTCACGGCTAATTCTTCTGCCTACCTGCCTACCTGCCTGGCTGCCTTGTGTGTCGCATCTCTAATTAAAACAGCTTTGCTTGTCTTTGTTTACCTCTCAGTTTGACGAGTGTGAGCTGCGCCATCGTTCTGTCGCTCTGCAGGTAATTAACATTTTTATGTACTTTTTCAGCAGAGTGACTGCCGTGTCTACCTTCAGCTCGACAGCAGACAGACAGACAGTCAGGGAGACAGGCTGGCAACTCTGGCTGCCACATAATTAAAACGTTGATTTATGCAACAGATAATAAATTCAACAATGCCAGCAGAGCCACGGCCCAGTGCCGACTTTCACTGTCCTTTCATTTTTACTTTTATTTCATTTTTATTTACGACTCCCGGTGTGTGTGTGTGAGTGTGTGCGTCGCACTTTACGTTGTATTTATTTTAACGTCCCTTCGATAACGATGCTTAAAAGCATTTTTAATAAACCAATTTCTTGTGCTCGACTCGACTCAGCTCAGCTCGGCAAAGTCAGCTACAATTTTAAAACACGCTGATTAAATTTGTCGCTGCGGAAGAGAAACAATAATGAGCATCAGATAAGCCGAGCCGACAACTTAATGCTCTATAATGCCAGGTCGCATTTAGATAGCAATTGAATTATTAGTTTTAATTACAAGAGACGATAATTCATTGCGTTGCCAAGGCTGTGCAATCTACTATTAATTACGAGGTGCAGGTCACCTAGAAGAGCAGGGTTTCTCTGCAGAATAAAAAATAGCTAGGCTAACCTATATCATATACAGTATTAATATAATATTATGGGGAATATACGAGGGTCGTTTGATAAGTCCGTGACTTTTTGTATTTGCCGCGCACCTGCTCTAAATACAACACTGCTCCTGTCAGCAGTTATCGATTAACAGCTGACTGTAAAATTTTGAGAAAGCTGCGTTTCTTAGTTTGCGTTTTATAGGCATTGAAAGCAGACGATCTCGTGAATTTTAACGAAAATGGAAAAAAGTGAATTTCGTGTGCTAATTAAGCATTATTTTTTGCGTAAAAAATCCATCACCGAAACCAAGGAAAGACTTGATAAATATTATGGGGACTCTGCACCATCAATTTCAATGGTTAAGAAATGGTTTACTGAGTTCCGTTGTGGTCGTACCAGTACAAGTGATGCCGAACGTTCAGGTCGCCCAAAAGAGGTCGTCATGCCAGAAATCGTCGACAAAATCCATGGAATGATATTGGATGATCGGAGAATGAAAGTGCGTGAGGTAGCTGAGGCTGTAGGCATCTCAACTGAACGGGTACATCACATTTTACATGAATATTTGGACATGAAAAAGCTTTCCGCGCGATGGGTGCCGCGATTGCTCACACACGACCATAAGCGCAACCGTGTGACCATTTCAAAGGAGTGTTTGGCGATGTTCAACCGCAATCCAAACGAATTTTTGCGCCGTTTCGTTACCGTAGACGAAACATGGATCCACCACACCACACCAGAGACCAAAGAACAATCAAGACAGTGGGTTTCTCCGGGTGAACGTGCACCAAAGAAGGCCAAGGTGGGTCTGTCGGCCAACAAGGTCATGGCCACAGTTTTTTGGGATGCACAAGGTATCATTCACATCGATTACCTTGAAAAGGGTAAAACGATCACCGGCGAATATTATTCAGAGCTTTTGGACAGATTCGATATTGATTTGAAGCAGAAACGACCGCATTTGGCGAAAAAAAAGTGCTGTTCCATCAGGACAATGCACGGGTGCACACGTGTGTAGTCAGCATGGCAAAATTTCATAAATTGGGCTACGAACTGCTACCCCATCCAGCATATTCTCCAGATTTAGCCCCCTGTGACTATTTTTTGTTTCCAAACATGAAGAAATGGCTCGGCGGTAAGAGATTCGGGTCAAATGAAGAGGTCATCACAGAAACAAACGACTATTTTGAGGGCCTTGAGAAAACCTATTATTTGGAAGGAATAAAAAAATTGGAAAAACGCTGGACTAAATGTATAGAGCTAAAAGGAGATTATGTTGAGAAATAAAACGCTTCTTTGACGAAAAAAATATATTTTATTCAAAAAGTCACGGACTTATCAAACGACCCTCGTATGTATATGATAATCCACTAAAACACGTCTCAAATATTCCTCAGAAATGGTTTGAGTATCCGAATATTAATGTAATGGAATGCACTGCCCAAAAAGCGGAATTACCATCAATTCAATAGAGCAGCTGTGGAGGTACTAAAAAAAGGAAATGGGAGTTTCAAACCCAGTTATGAGGAAGAACTTTCATAATATTTTGTAGTGCCCATATTCATAATGTTAAAGTTCAATTGAATAATATTTTAACAGAGCATGTAGTTTTAACTGAATGCTGAGAATGTATGTGAGACTTGAGAATAAACTATTGGCTTAAAGTTCAAGTCTCAGTTACTGTGTAAAATACACGATTGTTATACCCTGCGACCATTGAAAATGGTCAAAAAATGGTTTACTACCTTTGTGCAAATGTATGTAAAAGGTAGAAGGAGGCGTGGCAGACCCGTAAAGTATATATAATCTTGCTCGGGATCACTAGCCGAGGTGAGTGAGATATGTGTGTCTGTATGAACACAAAGATCTCAGTTATTATAAGCACTACAGACACCAAAGTTGGCATAATACCAGGCGCAGATCAGTTTTATTTCAAATGTTGGGTGCCACGCCCACCGCCCCCACAAATCAAAAATTTTCAATTCGATTTGATATCGATCCATAAAAGATACAACTTTCTGACCTTGACACATACTAAGTTAATTCAAATATCTACATATTCTCAAAATTTCAATCTGATCGGACAATAAACACAGTAGTTATTCAAAGAAGTATAAACACAGCACCAAATGTTTGTGTCAGCTCACAAGGGAGGCAGACGATCGCGAGCGCCATCTGTCGAGCGTAAATCGAAAGCATATACATATGTACATATATTTGTATGAATTTAACAAATTTAACTACACCGAAGTATAGGTAGTAGGGTTTCCCACTGTCGCGTTCCGCTTGACTGTTGCTCTTGTTTTATTATTGAATTATATGGTTTTATTAAGTAATATTTATGGTAAATGAAGTAAACTTCCGATTAGTTCCTTCTTTGGTTATGTTTTAAAATAATTATTTAGCTTATCTTTAAATTGATTGTCGTTGATTGATTAAGAAAAATTATAAATCATTAAATGGATTTTAGTTAATTGATTATTATTGATTGATTAATTGATTGAGCGTAAGGTCTTGTTCTATTACGTCTTAACTCTGCACGTCGTCACGAGAACTCTCACTCTTCTCCTTCTTCTTCAAAGTCTCTAACAATCCGTCGACTGTGTGCTAAAGCCATCTGACTTAGCGTTGCCAGATCATTGCCGTATTTATACTTTATTCTTTTATAATTTACAAAAAAACACGTTACATTCTCGAGAAATTGTGTCCTGTTTTTATCTTTTTCCAGTTCCAACAGGTGATCACTTCAATTATAGTAAAATACTTAAAAAATCAAAAGCCAAAAGGGTTCAAAAAGTAGCGTATAATAAAGTTGTGGTAAAGAATAGTTTTGGTAGATGGATAATGGATAATTAATAATTAATTAATTAATTAATAATTAACGGATGGATAATTAAGGATACACAATGGATGATGTTTGTTGCTTGCTTAATATCAATTGAAAGTGAATATTGAAAAAGTGAAGAGGTTGCCAGATATCCATAAAATATTGACATCAGTCTTTCAAGTAATATTTCAACATTATAAAAAAATTTGTGCTTAGCCAGATGTGAATGTGTTTTCTATTATTTTTCCATCACTATATATCATATATAGTATTAGTTAATCAATAAACCACACTATGCTCTGCTTACCCCACAGTTCTCAAACTTGTCCATAATTGCACGACTCATCTAGCATGCACACCCTCATTCCCACTCTGCCCATATATATTAACGATATTTTCCTTCCTTTTTCTTTTCACTCTTTTTTGCCATATATCAGGTATATAAGTAATTGATTGCGCTCACTCGTAACGGGGCCCATTAATTTTTAAACATCTCAAAAATTGCGCCTTTTTGACGTATGCATTTTTGATTTATGTGCGCAACGAGTTGACGTCAATCAGTTTGCAGATTGTTGTTCTCTCTCTCTCTCTCTCTCTGTCATTCTCTTTCTTTTTTAACAATGTAACCACAGTGTGCAAAGGCGAAATGAAGTAATCAGAGTAGTGGGGGGGGGGGGAGAGGTAGCAGCATCAGCTCCCAATCAAACTTTTCCAATAAAGTCTTTAGCCTAAAGACAGCGGATAAATCAAGCAATCAGAGCGAAAAGGGCTGCGCCGACAGCCTCGAACATAATTTATGGCAAGTGCTTTAAAGTTGCTGGCCCAAATTACTCTCTGGCGCATATAAAAAACCCCAAACCCCATAGCGGGAGAGAGGTAGAGAGGGAGGGGGAGGGGGAGGGGGAGCAGGAGAGTGAGATAGATAGATAATATGCGGCTGGGCGAAATCAAAACAAAAGCAAGCGGCCACAAAAGTTGGCGGCAAAAGTGCGAAATTTAACTTTGTCGATTACACCGTGGAGACCATAGAGCACGTTGCGTATACGTAACGTAACGTATACATAATAACAGCAGACAGACGCGCCACGTGCATAGTTTGATGCGCAGCTCGAGCCTGTTAATAAAAGGCAGGCCAGGGCAGCCGGGGCGGGGCGGCCAGGCAAATGAAAAATACTTTTTCCCGTTGGCCTGGGAAAATTGACTTAATCTAAAATAAAAGTTTAGTGCGTTTGGGCCACACACAAATAGACAGACAGGGGAGGGAGGGGGAGAAAGAGAGAGAGGGGGTAGTGAGCACAGGTCCAAGTTCACAAACGATACTTTTATGGTTGTGTGTGTGTGTGTGTGTGTGTGTGTGTGTGTGCCTGCTGTCGATGAGGTAAACGAACCAGCAACGATTTACCAACAAACACATGCAGGGAGAGACAGCGAGAGAAAGGGAGAGGGAGAGAGGGGGATAGACAGAGAGGGGCACGCTGGGATGTGGCAGCATGTTAATTTCCCAGGAAACGCACGATAAAGTTGAATGCTTTTTCGAAAAACTATTTGACTTTGAGCAAAGGGTAGAAAGTCGATGCCGTAGCAAACGAAGCTCAAAGACTCGTTACGTATATCACAATTTGTGTGTGTGTCGACATTCGGGATTGGGAGTGGGGTCGGGTGGGGGGGGGATATCGAAACTGGGAACTGGGATCGGGCTAACTGCGCCACGTCTCTGCACATGCGCTTGAATTAAATCAAATAAAAAAGTTTTAATAAGGAAATAAATTTCGTGCAAATGCTGAAAAGGCAGCAAGATTTACGATGCACAAAGATAAATTTACAAATGTGAATACACCACACAGAGTACACACACACACACACACACACACACTCACGCAGAGCAGAAACACATATGCTAAATGGGCATTAGAAGGAGCAACTTAAACTGCAAATGAAATGGCAATTCATTTATTGCCCCTTCAGTATTTATGGCAAGCAAATAACTATGCTGCGAGTGTGTGTGATTGTGAGTGTGTTTGTGTATGTATGTGTGTGTGTATCTGCATAATGTGACGCAATTACATTTAAAAGCTCATAAAACGAGCGCAGCATTTCAATTGGAAAATAAGCCACAGATAAAATGCCAAGCAACCAGAAGGCAATTCAACCCCCTTTCCCCTCCCCTGCCTCTGGCAAGGGGAATTTAAAAAACAAATGCAGAAATTAAACAAACAATCGGCAGTGAAGATATATAAAACAAGAACCCCCTGGAGCAGAGAAAGAACATATTTAATTTCCGCCATATAAGCACAACTGACTTGTGATTATTTCCGTTTATGATAGTTGCGCCATTTTTGGCATTTGGCTGCATCATGCTGCGTATCCTTGCCAGCAGGATACCCCCATTATACACACACACACACTCGCACACTCTCGCCTGGCAGCCTGTGCCAATGCTGCGGTTAGCATGACAACAACAATTTCGAGCTCAGCTCGCACAGTTGTAGCTCATTTCTTGCTCTACTCTTCGATCTTTGCAAATGAAATGATACTGAAAGGGGTATACTAACTTAGTGCAAGTGTATGTAAGATTCAACAAGGTGTATATATGTTTGATGTGGCTCACCAGCTGACTTGATGGAGCCGTCTGTGTCCGTATGACCACACAGAACTCAGCTATTATACAAGCTAGAGGCAGCAAATTTGGCAGGCAGGTGTCTCCATACTAAGCGCAGATAAACTTCATCTCAAATACTGGATGCCACACCCACTGCCTCAGTAAATCAATTATTTAATTTTTCAAGTCTAATTGTAAGTGATGTAGAAATGCCAGTACTTTTTGACCTTGTTATATACTTAGCTTATTATAATTCCTACATTCCCTTCAAATTTCAATCGATTCGGACAATAAATGTAGAAATTATTCAAGTTAGCGTACCCCCCAAAGATCGCAGCCTGCGCCTGCTGGTATGCTTTAGTTTTTTGCGGGTGCCTGCACGCGTGTGCATGAGTGAGTAAGCAATAGGCGGCAGCAAGAATATTTGCGTGAAGGGTATCTTACTGTCTAACATGCCCACTGCAGCGCTCCTCTAGTTTTTATTTATTACGATTTGCCTCGCTTCGCCTCGCCTCGCTTAGTTTCGTTTCGTTTCGTTTCGTTTGCTGGCGTTGCAATTTCGATGATTGTTTGCTGCGTCGAGGAGAATTAAAATAATTTTGCATTTCTCTCTCAGCCTCCCTCAGCCTCCCTCAGCCTTCGGCTGCATTTGAATAATTACAGCGTTTTGCTTTCACTGCGAGCTGTTTGCTTAGACATTTGCATTGGCTGCGCACTCCGTAATTAATTAAAATATTCAGAGGTCAGCGGGGCGTATGCGTAACGTGGCCTTCGTCGTCGCATTCGACCCTGGGGTCACTTAGGTCGCTTTATTGCTGACCCTTTGGAGTTTATCATGATGTGCGGCGCCGCCATGAGAATGACTTCTTCGCAATGAATTTAGCCATTTTTTGGCTACGGCATAAAGGATTCCTCGCATTTTTAAGGCACTCAGTCAGTCCGCTGTCAGTCTTTATCCCTCCCCTCTCCTTCTCTCTCTCTCTCTCTCTCTCTCTGTCCCTTCTGACATGTTTCTGCTCTGCACTAAGCGGGTCTCGTGTGTTGTGTGTGTGTGTGTGTGTGTGAGGGAGGGCAGGGGTTGAGGGTGTGCCCTGACAAGTGCTCGGTTCACTTTTGGGCTGCCCCTTGCCGCCACTTGCCACACTCCCCGCCCCCTTTTAGAGTGCTCGCTGCTCCCGAGCGTTTTGTCAGCTTTATAATTAAAGCAAAAGTTAATTTTTTTCGACTCTGTCATAGTGTTACCCCCCCTGCTTCACCCCCCTGCTGCCCTATTCCTGCTCTGGCACTAACTGAGCGTTGTTTTGCATGCGCCCTTGCCGGAAAACTCATTATTTTTTAAATGAAACTCTTGCTTTGTGCCTCAGCTCCTCAGCTTGCCTTGCCTCTCTCCTCTCCCCCTCCTTCCTCCCGTCTGCCTCGTGTGTTTGTCTCTGCCATTGTGCGCATGATGATCCCAGTCGCAATTAACTCAAGAAAATAATGTTGCGGCAATGACGAGCGAGAAATGTAATATTTCTGCCCCGTCTTGCTCCCCTTGCCCCTTCACACTCTTCGCTTGCTCATGTGCCACCCGCTTTTTCTAGCCATCTTTGCCCACTTATGGCCTCCACCTCCACTTCGTCCTGGCAACCAATATGAGCATGTTGCATTCGTAATAAGCGACCATGTTAGTGGGACTGGAGAATGCGAAATTGGAGTTGAAGTTGCTGCTGCCACTGAAGTTGCTCTGCTCTCCTTCTCGGCTCTCCTTCTCGACTCATTTGTATGCCAATTGCTTTGCTGCCTAATGTGAGTCGAGTTGCCTGCGCTCCACTTGCCGCACATTGGGGCCACGAGGCTGCTTTATTGTCGTGCAATAATTATAAATTTTGAAAATGGCAAGCGACGCATTGACAGCGCATTCCGAGGCAGAGCGAAAGCAATTTCAAAAGTTTGCAAGGCACACCAGATCACATACAGCATGTACATGTGTGTGTGTGTGTGGGTGTGTGGCAGCTGCTTGAGCAAGTCGCCTGGCAACGCGAAGGCCGAAGCAGGTGAGGGTAATTGAAATCTGTGTGCAGCAGTTTAATGAACTTTGACATGCATCCGCCTGGGCAACGATTGAACTTGCTTCCTTCTGCTCATCCCCTCCCCTCTCTGCCACATTCCCCTTGCCAAGCCAGGCATGGCTCATAAATGCTTGCATGCTTGTAAGAATTGCTTAGCTGGGATTTGCTTAATTTCAGCACCACGTCTCGACATGCCACGCCAGTGCCTGCCATCCCCAGGCTGCGTTTGCCTGCCGCCCCTCTTTCACTTGTCAATTTCCACCCCTGGCCCTGTGCACCCTTATGGCCACCCAGGGAATTGCGTCACACGCGTCGTATGCGCAACGTGTGCGAGCAAACGTGGGTCGCTTCTGCCCCATTGTTTTAGCATTTTCATTTTGCGTTTACGCTTTCATTTTCATTTGTCGATGCGCGCTGAACAGAGAGAGGGGGGAGAGGGGTAGAGAGAGTGGGAAAGATAGAGAGAGGAAGAGGGGAAGGGAGATGGCAAAGAGGCAGAGAGTGTTAGAGAGAGCTGCGGCCACTTGTCAGTCAATCAATAAAATGCAAATATTTGCCAGTTTCTTGGCATTGTTTTGCGTGGCATTTGCCACATGCCATTGCCACATGTGTGTGGCAACACTGAGAGCCGCCGCCGTTGCTTTTGAACTTCAAAGTTCTGCATAAACACTTCACAAAATTCAATGACAACTCCAATAAACTGGCACTCTCAGCCGGCAGCTGCTGCTCCCAAGTGGGTGTGACCCACTTACCCACCCACTGGCAGTCTATAGGCTCACACACACACACGCACACCCACGCACACATGCACATAGGCGCACTTTGGCACACATATGCCGCCTGAACGCTTATGTGGCAGTTGTGTTTGATGTGTGCGCCACAAATTGCTTTGATGGTCGCCAGCGTCTACTTTGAGCTTCTATTTGTCTCCCTGCCACTTCCCCTCCTCTTTGCCCACTTTCCCTCTCTCTCTCTCTCTCTGTGTCACTCTTACTGTTCCTTTCTCTTTCTGTGCATGTCTGAAAGTCATTTCGCTTGCCAGTCTCCCGATAAATCCGATGAGAAGATACTAAACCAGCCGACACTCTGCGTTCCACATTCCACAGCAATTGGGTTAGGTTTGATAAGCAGCAGCAAGGACAGACTGTGTGCTTCTTAGTCTGTTTTCATTAAGCTGCCACGCCCACTGCCACTGCCTATAATATACCAACTTTAATAATACAGTTTCTCTAAAGTGAAGGTCTGCAAATAACAAAATGCAATTAATTCGAGATTTTATTAATTAAGTTGGTTTTATGGGGTATCTAGGGAGACTTCCAACAAGCATAACCTAGTATTATCTAGTTAAAATTCATAATATTTCCTTGTGAACTGAATTCCAAAATAAATTTGACTTAAAAATTTTACAGAAACAATATTCTATTTTTTATTACTTTAATTTAAATTCTTAATTTATTTTATTATGATAATCAATATTGATAACAATTAGTACGTTTAGTTATGTTTATTCTCAATCTAACAAGGTTACCAGCTAATAATAATATCTAAGAATTATATGTGTGTATATATTGGATGTTGGATCGGGGATTCTTGTTTTAAATTTCCCAGCCTAAGTTTAAAAATATATATTTTCAATTGTAGAGTTTTGGCGACCTTTCTTTGTCATCATATTGGTAGCTGGCTTACTTACTTGACGTCGAGCCAGCCACCAATACGATATATTTTTAATTAATTTTAAATTATTCATTTTTTACCAAATTCAATTTGAAAATCGGAGTCTTAAACTTGTATTTTTTTTTTAATTTCAATTTTATCTAATTATAATATAAAAAAAATAATTTTAAATTTCAAGTCGACTGTCTTATTTTACCTTAAATAAATAAATATTATATGTGTGCATATGGTTACCCCTATAACGATATATATCATAGTATTAACATTATTTCTACAATTCTTTAAAATGTTATTTTGGAAATTGTGTATAAATTTTTTTTATAAGGAAACAAGTCGTACTTTTTGTGTAAATCGCACGATTATTTTATATTTATATTATTTATATTGAAGTAAATAGTTGTCTTCAGAAATATTTGAATGTAGGTAACTTTAAATTAGTCCGCTCGTTTTAAGCTTTAAAATCGTCTTTAATATTTAATTTAATCATCGTTAATTGATTGAGCATGCAGCCTAACTCTGTCACGTCTATGCTTCGTCACGAGAACTCTCTTCTTCTGCATCTTATCGCTGCGAGTCCATCAACTGTGAGCTGACGTTATCTAAATCAGCGCTGCCAGATCATTTATATATTATTTATTACTTCTTCCATTAATCGATAAATATAAATCGATTAAACTAGTCACAAACAGTATAAATTTCAAGTGCAAAGAGTTGCATTCTCAAATTGTGCAAAGTAAACGAATATATACCATATTTATGTTGTTCATCGTACCCCATTACAGGGTATATTCCGCCCATAGCACTGCCAGCTGTCGACACTTTCATACTGTGGACATTTCAACATGCGCTCAGCAAATGCTGGTATTTATCCAGTATTTATGTATATTAATTCCGGTATTTTTCTTGGCTGTCAGCTTAGCAGGGGAACTTCACACGCCCGCTGGAATCCAGTTGAATCTGTGAATCTATTAGTTTGAATTTGTTGCCCCAACTAATGCGAGGCTTACACGCTGTCACGCCAGCATGTCCAGTCACGAGAGCCGTTGCCCTTCCCCTCCCCTCCCCTACACTCAGCACCCTCCTCTAGTACATACACGCCAGCAGAGCCGGGCCTCGAAGATAAAGCCCATCATAAAATGCACAAATTTGTGTCGCTCGGGGAGCACTTTACATGCGCTGTGCCAAAAAGCAAATCCAAGCTGCGTCCGAGTCCAAATCCGATTCGTATCCTCGAGCTCAGTTGGGCCTTCAATATTGGTTCAATATCCTCCGCACACGCTGTCCCACAGGCTGTCCAACTATGTTGGGCGACTCTCAGTCCGCTGTCGATTCTCCATTCTCCATTCTCGACTCTCGTGCGCAAATCCTTTGAGGTCAGCCAAAATGCTCTGCAAAACTTTTCCAGCCACACACACTCGACACTATACGAGAGTGTGTGCGTGAGTGTGCGTGTGTGTGCATGTGTGTGTGTGTGTGTTTGTGTGTGCCCACTTCGATTTCTATTATTTGAAGCGCACTTCAGCTTCGGCTTCAGTTCAGCCGCAGTGCATATGGAGGCCACTTTATGGCTTTCCACTGATTTGGCTGCCCTGCGAAAGGCTGAAGAGGGGCATGAGGGGCACGAGGGGGAAGTAAAGGGCACAACTGTTTGGGGGCTGGTTACGGTTTTAGATTTTTCGTTTGTGTTTTTGTGGATCTCGCAACAAAACAGAGCAAAATGTATAAAAATCGCTGGTTGTTTTGCGGTCCGCACGGAAATCGCCTTAGGAAAAATATTGATGCCGTTGGCGGGCATTGGCTAGACCCGAAACCCAAGTCAGAGAGAGCCCACAGCCAATATACACCAGCAGTAGCCATGACCAAAAGGGGGAGGGGGGGCGTGGCAGAGGCAGCAGAGAGTAAACACGCTGGCGCATGTTTTACTGCAGTTTTTGTTTGGAGTTTTATGTGGCCCGTCTATGGCCTGCACGTTGTTGTCTGTGTGTAAGCCGAACAACAACAGCAACAACAACAGCAACAACAGCAGCAACAACAACAGCCCTGGGCACATACAGTGTGGGAGGGAGAGGGGAATATGCGCGCTCGCGAGTGCTGTAAAAATGATTTTATGAGTTTGCATAAAATTTTGTGGTTTTCACGCCCATGTTTATTGCAAGCGGCACATATGTTGCCCCATCGTTCGTCCTAGTCTATTGATTTTATTTTTGTTGTTGCTGCCTCCCCCCTCCCCCCCCTCCACAATGCCAGAGAAAGAGCTAAGCTAAAGCCTGACTCTATCTGGCTCTGCCAATTTTTAAAGCAATTTTTTCTGCTGTTTGTGCATTTTCTTTTTTTTGCTTTGCTTTCTTTCTTTCTTCTTGTTTTGCTTTCACTTCTGCTGTGTGTGTGTGTGTGTGTTCTTCCCTCTTTTATGGCGAATGCGTGGCTTGTTAAATTTAATTAAATTCCTGTGGCTTATATGACACTTTTGGGTCTTCCCCCCAACCTCCTCCCCTCCCCAGCTCATTGGCAGTCTGTGACAGACAGCTCCACGTATTGATCCATCTTGAAATTCAAATTCAGATTCCGTTGGCTCTGAAGAATGCGCGCAATTTTCAATTCGATTTCATCGCCTCCTATTCTTCTTTTTCTTCTGGAAGTGGAGCTGAAAGAGGAGGGTGAGGGGAGACGGCTTATTAAGCACTTTGGCTACGTCAAATGATCATAGAATTTGATTTACCACAGGCCTAACTGTGCGTGCAATTAAAGGGCCTATCGCACAGTGGTTTCCTTTATGATAAAATAAAATAAATTAAATCAAAACGATGCACTTTTAAGCATATCAATCATCGCATAATTCAATTATCTATTTAACAAATTTGATCTTGAATGATCATTGTAATCAATCAGTCTTTGTAAAATAAGTCAATCAAATTCTACACGTACACGCTGCAGTTTGATGTTAAATGTATCAATTAAAGTCACGCCAATATCAACAATTATAAAATTAATTTACAAGTTGTAGTCGTTCGATGCTCGTTATATTTACAATATACAATATATTGCATGTAATATTTATTAAAGTTATTATATATGGTATAGACAAATAATAAGCCAACTTCAGTTTTATTTTCAATCTGATATTCTCGCAACTTACAATAACGCAAGACGGCAGTCCGACCTGACCGATTGACAATTTTAAAAGGCGGAAGAAGTCTTTAAAAGCTTCTTTGCTACAATTAAGTTTGCGATGACTTTTAATCTGTGACTCCTCTTAATCCCCTCTTCTTACAATGACTGCCTTCAACTTATCGACTGACTTTACTGCTCGATTATTCATTTAAACTGCAGCTCTGCTTCTGTTGTTAGTTGCTTATTATGTTTGTTTATTACGCTGCCATTACCATCATGTTTTATATATATTGAAAATGTTTTTCAAGACTTTTGAACAACATTTCACCAAATCTATCTATTTACAGCTGCGGTTATAATTATAGCACTACTGCAGGTGGAAAGTTGATTTCCAAAAAAAAATTATTTAATGTTTATTTTTTTTAAAGCCTGATTGCATGAATAATAAGTACCATATGTTGTCTCTCTGAGCAAGAAATTTGTACTCTCTCAATGTAACGGTTCTTTTTGTTTTTGGGCACTTGCTGCAAAAGCGCGCGAAATGAGGCGGTAACAAAAATAGCACTGACCACGTGTTGGCTGAATAAAATTAATAGGAATGATTGCTTAGGGTTTTTTTCGACAAATTTTGAAAAAAGGAGTTGCATTAAAGGTTTTAATTGAATTTGTTCCAAACGAAGACCAAAAATTCTCTAGTCATGGGTCGCGGAAAGCATTGTACCGTCGAAAAAAGAGATTTGATTAAAAACATGATCTCTGAAGGTAAAACCTACGCTGAAATTGGTCTCCTCGCTAATTTATGAAACTGTCTCCATACAGTTCTATCCACTGTGCTAAGGATCGGTTCTTTGCGTTTTGGTTTTGTTGGGTTTAGTTCGATTTAGCTACGGTTCGACACCTGCACGCAACAAGGTGGCAGCTGCTTCCTCTGTCTCGGCTGCAACCTCTGCCTCTGCTGTTACCTCTGCTGCAAATTCTGCCTCTGCCTCTGCTGCCTGCCAATTTCCCGTTCGTTCTAATGACAGCGAAATTTTAATAAGCGTGCATTAGCTAAAAGCCAAGGTACGACCCAAAAGTTTACCGCTGAGTGAGTGTGTGTCTTTCTTACTGTCCCTCTCTTTCTCCCCCCTTTTCTCTCTCTTTCTCCCTCTCTCTCCCTCTCTCTCCCTCTCTCTCCCTCTCTCTCCCTCTCCCTCTCTCTCTCTCTGTGTTTGTGTTTGTAATTACCGCATTCGACGGCAGGAAGCCGACTTTAGTTTATCTAAACGAGCGAGTTTTAGGGTTCGGCCCCCACCTAACATACACTTGGCAACCCTGGCACGTACTTTGCGGCTTTGCTTTGCTGGCTATAAAATGCCACTTAAATCCAGCCGAATCCGCCAGCGCGAATCCCGCTGCTGACCCGCCGCTGCCAAGGAAAAACAATTAATATTGCCGTATGCAACAATAACCTTTTGTTTTTAGTGCGACGCTCTCCGCCGCGGGCCACTTCAAGTTCGCATGCATGCAAGCAAGGGCAGTGCAGGAGGGTAGGGGGGTGTGGAACTTGGCGGATTCTTGGCTTGACTGCCTGCCCTGCAGGTGAAATAAATTATTATTTATTACGGTCATTAGGGCTTAATGGCGGCAATGATGTCCACCACGCACAGACGGACGGGGGCAGCCCGCAGCCCGTTGGCCGTAGCCCGTTGGCCGTAGTCCGTTGCCACGGACTTCCGGCGCTTAATCGAAAACGAAGGAGCAACATTTGCGGCCGGACAACCTTTGTGGCCGCGCTCCCTCTCTCCCCCCCTTCTCTCACCCCCTCTCTCTCTGCGGGCACAGTGGACCCTTTTTAATGGCAACCGGTTCACATTATGCGGCCTGCGTATTGTCCTTGAAAATATTACGCATAAACAAGAAAGAAATCCGCCGGATGGACACGCCGGGTATGGGTTAAGGGATACGGCGGGGGCGGGGGGTGCGTTTATCGTAAATTCCGAGGGCATTATTATCTGGCTGGGCGTGTGAAAAATATTTATGCATTGCCGAACTTCTGCCCTCGGCCGTCATAAATATGCGGCAAAAGGCCAAAAAGCGTAGCATAATTTAGGCTCTTCACACGCACACACACACGCACACACACACACACACACACGCAGGCACGGCCACAATCAAGGCACACGTAGTCACCCCCACACTGAGGCATATTAATGGTGCTGCGCGCTGACACATTGTAAATTCAAATGCATTTCTCTGGCAGCTGTGACTCAGCTCAGCTCTGCCACGCCCCTCCCTGCTCCCCTCTGCTTCCCTCTGCTCCCATCTGCTCTGCCCGTGTCCAACTCAAACCCAACTCAGTCTCAGTCTCAGGCCCTCAAACATACCCCAAAGCTTTTACCGCAAAGTGAAAACAATCAATCACAATATGCATATGGGCCTGGGCCCGCTAAAGGAAATGGAAATGGAAAACTCGAGCGTCACAAAATTAATTTCATGCATTTATGACGCAGCCTAAACCCCCGGGAAGGGGGGCAAGGGAAGGGGAAGGGGTACAGGCAGGCAAGGGAAGGCACAGGGCAGCTCCGCCTCTTGGCGACAATTTCCATAGAGCGCAGCAAAGATTATTTTGTGCCAAATAAAGCAGGTAGCGCAGGCAGTAAAGAAATATCAAGTATACGCCGCGCTGACTGGCAACAATTGCAGCGCTGTGTGTGAGTGTGTGTGTGTGTGTGTGTGCAATTGTGATTTATTTACCACGCGAGAATTATTCTTCTTGCTATTATTATGTACGAGTAACTGCAACAGCAGTAGCAGCAGCAACTGCAGCATGCCCCAAACCACTTGCAACTTCCAACTGCAACTTGCAACTTCGTGGCAGCAGCAAAGGCGCTTGTTCCCTCCACAAAATTACATGCACTCTCTGTGTGTGTGTGTGTGTGTGTGTTAGGTGTGCATGTAATTGCGCTTGTCGTTGTGTGTGCGTTCGCCTGCACCAGTTTCTGTTGTTCCTTCCTTGTCTCTGCCTTCGCGCTATTTCCCTCTCTCTCCCTCTCTCTCTCTCGCTCCGTTCCCTCTGTGATAAATGCGCATAATTTCAGTAGTTTTTCTTGAAGTACTGCAGCAAGCAAGTGTGTGCATGTCTCTGCATGTCTGTGTGTGTGTGTGTGTGTGCGAGGTGTGTGTAATATTCTCTTGCCGCGCTGCGCTTTATTGTTCACAGCGCCGCGTTAAACATTATGCCAGCTGGGCGGTTTGTCTTGCCGGAATTATGAAGACGATTACATGACTTTATAGGTGACTATACGTGCGCACTGCGAGTGTGTGCGTGCGTGCGTGAGTGTGTCCATGTGTGTGTGTGCGTGGCATGTCGTATATTTATGAGCAGCGATGCGCTACGACAACGAGTGACGCAAGTTTAATGAAATACCTGCCACAATTTATGAGCTAGTTGAAAGGGGAGGGAAAGAGAGAGGAAGAGGGGGTGAAATAGAGGGAGAAAGAGAGATAGAAAAAAGGAGACAGGAGATAGGGAGAGAGTGAGAGGGAAAGAGAGGGAAAGAGAGAGAGAGGAAGAGGGAGAGAGACAGACAGGCTAACATGCTGCAAATGAAGTTGCCCCATGCCGACACTGCAGTCCCGCTATATTAGTCACACACTGGGCCAACTTTAGTGCGATTTGAAAAAAACTTTACTTATTTTTACAAAAAATCATAGCTTTGTATGTGTAAAATAGGAGTGAAATAGTTTATGTCGATCAGTTATATAGCTTATCAATAGGAACATCCCGAATACATTTGCTACAGTGCAAGTTCACTCATTCTTAACACTTTGCAGGCACAATTACCTGAGAATCGCCTGATCAACTCATTCGATTTACTTCATTTGAAATGCATTGCAAAGGAAATACTTTGTTAAACATTTCAAACCTAAATTTAAAAATTTAAGAAATTTATTTATAACTTTTAAGTGAGGTTAAAGTGAAGAAAAGACAGTCAAAACAGTTTTTTGTTTTCGATCGTATAATAAGATATATAGATAGTTATATATGGTTCACATCTCGTATTAAAAGCAGATATTACCCTTTAAACCCCAAGACAGTATGTCTCTTCATTATTTTGTAATATCATAGTATTTTAAAATCTAGCTGATTTACGGCTAAATTGAAATGAACCTCCCCTTAAAGCGCTCTTCGGCATTTTTGTTTAGCTTTGGCTTCGAATGAAGCGCAGCGTAATCAACAGCTGCAAATTTCACTGTTATCCAGCACACTCTCTCTACCTCTTCCCCTGCTCCCCTCCCTTGCCATATTCCCCCTTTAATCCAGGCAACATTTTTATTACACTCGCCGCGTATAAATGTGCTGCCATTTAGCAAACATTTTTCATGTTCCACTTGCAGTTGCAGTTGCAATTGTTGTTGTTGTTGTTGTTACTGACACAGTCTTTCCTCTGCTTGTTGTTGTTGTTGTGCTCTTCTTCTTGTTGTTGTTGTGTCAGTTACTGCAAGTTTTGTGCCGAATATTTGGTGTGCGCTTTTCAATTCACCTGCCGCAGCGCCAAACTGTTATCCTGTGTTTTCCTGTAAATAATTCAACTGAAAAATTCATAAAGCTGCGCCACACACACACACACACAGACACACACACGCACACACAGACAGTGCCAGTGTGTCCCTGTTTTTGTTTTTCTTTAATTGTTTAGAAAATAAATCACCGTAGCCCGAAATAAGTTGACAACGCCACATGAAATAAAAACGACAGCGGCGAGCGGCGAGCGGCAAACTAAATGGCACAGCGTACAGTGCTGCACGTATAGCAACGGACGGAGGGACGGAACGAAGGAACGAACTGCTGGAACTGCTGCTGGTTGAACTGGCGCTGGTGCCGAGCGGAAACGGAACTAACAAAGCACAAAACGAGGCAGGCAAAAACAAAAATCTCCCACACACACACACACACACACGGCAACAGCAAAAAAGAAGAAGCAGCAGCAGCAGAAAACGAACGAACTATAAAAATTGGAAAAGAAAAAGAAAAACAAGCGAAACGAACGGAAAAGCAAAATTGCCAAACTAAAACTTTGCTGCAGTCACGAGTAAAAAAAAGAAGAAGGACAAGAAAAAACAAAGTGGGTGTAAATATTGTCATACACACTCCAGCACACACGCCCCCACCACACATACAGGGAGTGCGAGAGGGGCGAGAGGGGAGGGGGGAGACACCCACCTAGGCAAGTCTCTGTGTGGGAAAGTTTGTTGGCTGTAACAAGCGTGGCAAAGCACAAAACAATTTACGAAAATTTGTACAATTTCTAAACTTAAATAAACAGCGCAGCGAATGGTTTTATTTTTATTACAACTGCCGCCATTTCACTTTGCACACACACACACACACACACAGAGGGAGAGCGTCTTAAATATTTTGGCAAATAGTTTGGAACATTCTGAGACTGCGAACTTAATGAGCTGTTGACGTGGCCGAGGCCGAGGCCGAGGCGACTTTGGTGACGTTTGATACGCCTGAATTAAGCATTCAAGCAAGGCTCTCCCTCCCCCTGCCCCTCCTTCTCCCTCTCCTTCTCGTTCTCTCCCTTACTCAGTGGGAAGTTCAACAAACCGTCGTCGACATGCAATGACACAAAATAACTCAAAATGCCATTGTACTTTACAGTGGTGAATTAACAAGCGTCGCCCGGTGACGCAGACACAGCGTGCAACTCGTGCCCCAGACGCTGCAGGGGCAGAGGCTAGCCTGGGCTTAAATTGAAAAACTTTTCGCAACTTGTGCAAGTTTTTTGAATCCTTGTTTTCTTTGCCTTCTCCCCTTCCATCCTTCCCCCCTCCCACCATCCCCTGCTTTGGGCTTTGTAACTTGCACGAAGGGATTCATTGCAGCACAGCAGGCGCACAAACAGGTCACGCACAGTCGAGGGAAATGCATATGCCTGGCTCTGCAGACGCCTGACTGCCTCGGTAGACGCTTGCAAGGAGTCTAAGCCTCTTAGCTGGCAGCCACAGTGCGTATACTTGACGCACGCTAGAATCTAATGGCGCAGAAGATAAGACGTCTGCAGTTATGGGCAATAATTTACTGTATTTAAAAAAGGGGAATGTTAGGCAACTCTCCTGCCTGCAGCTTTCTTTCTTGTTCTCACAATATACCCTTGAAAATGGTCGAATAGGGTATACTAACTATGTGCTAATGTATTTAACAGGCAGAAGAAGGCGTGCCAGACACCACAAAGTATGTATATGCTGGCTTAGGATCCCAATTGAGGTTGATTCAGCCATGTCTGACAGTCCATCTGTGAGTTTCTCCGTCCGCCTGTCTGTATGAGCACACGGAACTCGGTTATTATAAAAGCTAGAGATACCAAATTTGGCGTGAAGGTTGCGCTATACTAAGCCCAGATAAAGTTGATGTTAAATGTTAGTTGCCACGCCCACCGCCCCCACAAATCAACAATTATATTTTTCAACTCTATTTGGAAGAGTTATGTAAAAGATACAACTTTCTGACGTTAATATATGTTTAGAAGACTCCATTATCTATCCTTCCTCAAAATATCAATCAGATAGGACAATAAACACAGCAGTTATTCAAGTTACTTGACATTCCAAAGAAGCGAGCCTGCCCCTGCGAGTATGCTATAGTTTTTGCAGGCATGCCTGCTAATGCGTGTGGGAGTGAGAAAGCAATAGGTGGCAGAGAACTATATCTTTAGGCATTCTTAGTGTACTTTTAAAGTGTTTTTCTCAACTGTTAGAAGGGTATGTTACAGTTTGGCATGCCCGACCGTAGCGTTCATTTGCCTTTCTCTCTGCTCCTTTCAATTTTAACTTGAGCAAAAGTTTGCTTGTCCGTGCATAATGCAGCGATAACGATAACCAGCTCAGCAGCAGATATCAAACTACAAGAGATGAAAAAGGATTTGCCGCACTTTACATGACTCGCTTAAGTTTTGCGATATCATAAAGGGGAGAGGAGACTGCTAACTGGATAAAGTTCAATTGCTGCCAGTGAGAACAATACTTAATATACTTTATATACATTATATATAGTATATATCGTGCCTGATAATAACAGATTGATGCATTGTTTCTAAAGTGCCCTGCGAGTATGCTTTAGTTTTTGCAGACGTGCCTGCTAATGTGTGTGGGAGTGAGAAAGCAATAGGTGGCAGATAACTTTGTCTTTAGGCATTCTTAGTGTATTTTTAAAGGGTTTTTCTCAACTTGTAGAAGGGTATCTTACTGTTAGGCATGCCCGACCGTATCGTTCATTTCCCTTTCTCTCTGCTCCTTTCAATTTCAACTTGAGCAAAAGTTTGCTTGTCCGTGCATAATGCAGCGATAACGATAATCAGCTCAACAGCAGATATCGAACTACAAGAGATGAAAAAGGATTTGCCGCACTTTCCATGACTCGCTTAAGTTTTGCGATATCATAAAGGGGAGAGGAGACTGATAACAGGATAAAGTTCAATTGCTGCCAGTGAGGACAATACTTAATATACTTTATGTACTTTATATATTGTATATTTCGTGCCTGATAATAACAGATTGATGCATTGTTTCTAAAGTGCCATAAAAAGAAAGGTTCTGCCCTCATTAATGCACTGAATGGCATTGTAAAGAGGCGATTGAAAGGGTTTCTCTGCGTCCCCCTCTGCCACCTCCTTCCCACTTTTATTATATGTCCTGCAAACGTATAAATTGTATATATTGTATTATATATATAACTTTATATATCCGTTTTTATATCCGTTCAGGTGCCCGTGCAAAATTGCCGTCATTTTTATGCGCGTCCGTCGTAAATTGAAAGTCGATTTGATGCGTTTGGTTTGACCAAAAATGTTCGACGATTTATGCGCAACATACAATTGCTCAATTATGGCCGGCAAAAAGCAGATGAAGAAGCTTCACTGTAAATAAAAATAGCGCAAATTAAAGTCATTCAAGTGCAGCGCAGCGGAAACGGAAATGTGCGCAAAACAATTACGTGCGAGTGAGCAGAAGGCAGAAGGAATGAGGGGGAGCAAGAGGGAGCCAGTGTGCTATGCAAATGTGTGTCGAGCTGTAAGCCGACACTTCTGCATACACATGTATGAACACGCCCACTACAGCAGCAACAACACAGCAGCAGCAGCACAGCAACAACAGTTGCTGCCGTAGCTGGTCAGCACTTTAAGAGAATTTATATAATGCGCATTTTTATGCTGGCACTCAAGTGCAATCAAAATGCGTTACGCGCAATTTCCATTTACAATTTGCGGTGGTTAGGTGTGCAGGGGTGAAGAGGGGAGGGTGGGGCAGGGGTTGCTGCACCCGCAATATTGGCCACAGAATGAACATTGTTATGCGCCAGCATATTTACGACTATTGGCAGCGCATTCGCATTAAACTTGTGGCTAATGACAGACGCATGCAAATCCCTATGCATGTGTAGCACAGTGTAACGCAGTGTGGCACAGTGTTATCTAATGCTGCGTGGCCACAGCTGTAATTGCGTGAATTACCAGCGCTAATTAAAATGCCAGCACCTGCGGGCAACTGACCCTGATAACAGTTCAGCGCAGAAAAAGAGTTAACAATGAAAACTTTTACCTGTGTGTGTGTTTGCCTGTGTGTGTGTGGGAGTGTACAGGAGTGTGTATGTCTGTGTGTGTGTATGTGTGTGTGGGAGTGCACACGTGCCAGTACGTGCTTAGCAATTGGCTACCGACTGGCGAAATAAATATAAATAAAGCCAAGCGATTTGTTTGGCTTTAGCTAACGACTCCCCAATGCAATTGGGCATCAATCATACGCACTGTGTGCTAGGGCTACGGCTCAAGCCATGGCTCTGTAGTCCGGACTGGCTGCTGTTTCTTCATGTTGCTGCAAATCCCCGAATAAACATTTAAATAATTTACTGCGGCCTCTCAATTACTGTCAACAATAATACGGCGCACAGTTGCATATGAAATATTTATGACTATCTTCGTGTTGCTCTCCCTCTCTCTCTCCCCCTCTCTCTCTTACTCTGTGTGTGTGTGTGTGTGTGCCATGTGGCATGCCGTTACATTTCCGACAGCGACAACGACAACAGGCCCAGGCTCAGTGCATTATGCAACAGCAACAGCAACGGCAACGGCAACGGCAACAACAGTCGCATGCCATGACAAACAAAAGCTACAAAATGAAGTATGAGGTCAGCATACAACTGTACAAACAGCAACAGCAACGAATGGGGGTAGTGAGGGGGAGGCAAGCACAAAAGAAAGGCACATGATTGTCGCTTGAAACTTGAGCCACAGCAACTAACCTCATGACATCAGCTTTTTGGTTTTCAACTTATTACAATTTCCATATAACCTCCAACGCGCCCGAGGAGCCTGCAGCCAGCAGCAGGACATGGGACAGGGATGCCCCCCTCCCCTACCCCCTTCAACCCCTCTTTGCTGCTGCCCCCAGTGCCTGTAAAATGCAAACAAATGTGCATATGCACTGCGAGTGCTGTGAAAAGAAAGCACAATGAGCACAAGTACAGCGCAAGAGACAGAGAAGGAGACAGAGACAGAGACAGAGGGAGAGGGAGAGGGAGAGTAGAGGGGAGGTGGGGTGGTGGGGTGGCAAGGCAGTCGCTGTGCAAATGCCATGTCCTTCGTCGTTGCGCCGAGTCGAGTCGAGCAGTTGCCCTTGTCGCCCAGCTGCTGGGGGTCTTTAAGTTTTATGGCACCATTGTGTCAAGATAATAATATGTACGAGCACCAGTACGTCTGTGTGCGTTGCTGCGTCTGTATACGTGACTGCATTTAAGTGCATAGTTCTGTAGCACACACACACACACACAGAGAGAGAGAGAGGGAGAGAGAGGGATATAAAATAGCATTCCTTCTGCATGACATTTGCCAGCGAATTACTGTAAACTGCTGCATTTGATACGAGCCAGCAAAGCAGTAAAGTAGCAAACAACTATAAGCACTAGCTGCCCCACACTGCCCCCCCTCCCCCCTCCCTACTCCACTGTTCCCTTGCCACCTTCAGCTTTTATCAATTCGAATGAATTGCACACGAGTGTGTCATAAATTCAAGCCGCATGACATTTCCTAATGTTTTGCGCAAATAACTTTTGCCACGGACGTTGTTGCTTAATTAAATATCATAGCATACTCGTGCACACACACACACGCACACACACGCACACAGGACTGTGCCACATTGTTTTGTAATTAAAATGAGCAGCGGCTGCTTTGGCAATTTTGCGGCAAATTTGGCAAAATTTTCAATTTGAATTTACGCGCACGTCGCAGGCGAAAATTCATTAGATTTCTGTTTGTTCCGTTCGCGATCGGCTCAAATTAATATCGTATATAATATAACAGAGAAACAGAGAGACGGAGAGACGGAGAGAGAGCGACAAGCCACAAACAAACAAACAAATCCAAAACATGCCCGTACAAAATCAAATGAAATATCGCATAATAAAAAGAGAGCGAACCGCAGATAAAAATTACGAGATGCCGCCGCAAAACTTTTCCCAAGCTCCGAATTTGCGCTTTTATTTTTATGCGTGCAAACATAAAACACAAGCATACTAAACGCAGCTGTGTGTGTGTGTGCAAAATAAATAAAAAATGTTATGGAAAACAACTACTTAGCATCTTCTGCGAGGAGTCCAAGGAGTCCAAGGAGTCACAGAGTCAACAGTCGAGGCATTCATTACGCGCAGCAAAACTGTTGCCAGCTTACACCCCCCCCTCCCACTTCCCCTGCCCCATTCCTTTGTTGACCTATAAATAATGTGGCAATTTTGCTGGTACCATAAATAATTTCCATTTTGCTATGCAAATTGCAGAGCTCACAGTGCGTATACGCAATTAGATCGATATTTGGCGAAAGAATATGGCAAATTACAATGCGGACGCAATTCAATTTATTGCAACTTTGAGGACTCACACACACACATACACAGACAGACAGACAGTTGTAGGTCTGTCATCGTAAGCTAATTGGCAATTAGAGCAACTTTGAAATCGAATTGATTCTAATTTTAAATATAGCAAACAAAATGTTTGCCAGATTAGATTTCCCTTTCAGCTGCTCTACTGCTGCCTCTCTCTTTCTTACTCTCTTATCTCCCCCCTTACTCCCTCTCTATTTATGCCTTATCAGATTGCTCTAAAATCTCACAAGCTCAACTGAATAATCGAAGTTTATGCAATTAATGTAATTGAAATTAATGCTGAAACAATTAGACTTTGACTGATTTAAAATATGATTGGCATAAGTGTTATGTAGCATAAATTCACAATGATTTATCTGTTAGATATTAAATGCATTAAGCAACATTCTTCATCTTCCATTTTATATAATTTTAAATAATTATTTCCTCAAGTTTGCCTCCGCCATTCTCTCTTTCGTGCCATACATCATATTTAATATACTTATTGTGCTCTTCCTTTTTGCTTGCCTGCTTACAGATTGCTACTAATGCGTCGCATGGCCAAAACTTCTTAGGAGGCCAACAACAACAAGAAGAAGAGCAGCAACAACAAGTAAACAACAACAAACAAGAAGGCACTCGCAGGATCTTCTGCTCGGGCATCTCTCTTGGGGAAAAAGTTGCTACTTGAAAAGACATTACATTAAAAGCGATTCATCATCGACGTGACGACGCTACTACTCCCTCTCTGTTGTTGTTGTTCTTGTTGCCGACAGTCTTCCGCATTGGGTCGTAGTTGTTGTTGCTATTGCATTGTTATTGCCGACTGGCAAAACAAAGGGAGAGCAAAGCAAAAAGAGCCACTACAGCAAATTGAATGTAATTTCATAAAAAGCGGGTGTTAATTTTTTGCCCAGCACAATAGCAACACACGGCAGCAGCAGCAGTAGCAGCAGCAACATAGCTGCCACATTGCTACAATAGCAACAATAGCAGCGTCGTGGCTTAATGTGCTAATGCGCAGTGACATGAAAAATGATGGAGAACATGCAAGTTTTGCCCTGTCGCCTGGCAAAGGGAACAAACTAGCCAACTTATGGTAAAGAAAGAGGCGAACAACAAGCTGCAAATTTGATACATATAGACGGGCAACCAACAACATTGCGTGCGTGCTGCAAAGCGAGAGAGAGAGCGAGAGAGAGAGCACAAAACACAAGCTCAACAACTCTGGCAGACAGAGAGTCAGACAGACAGACAGCGAGGCATTGACAAGCGACAACAAAAGGCGAAAGAAAGACGGCGAAAAGGCTGCGCCGCGCTGCACATCGAAGAAGCACTAGCAGCAGCAGCATCATTTATCAGCGCATCAGGCCGACAACAACAGCAGCAACAAGAGGCATATGTGTTGCTGGGGTGCTGTGGCATTGTGCGGCCATTGCTGAAAGGAAACAGCGCGTTCATTCAAAAAGCCATTAACCCTAATAAGCAGGCAGCAGCAACAGCAACAGCAACAGCAGCAACACAACAGTAGCAGCAGCAGCAGCACAAGAGCAACAGCAACATCGCAACGCATCGCATCGCATGGCATCGATGTGCCATTGTGCGCTGTAGTTGCTGAAGACGTTGCGAGGAGCCGAGGCAGCGCCAAGTAGTCGCTGCCACAACACGTCAAAGAGGAAGCACAAGCAGGAGGAGAGAGCACAAATGTTGCCGCCACGGCTGCTGCCCGAGCGGCTGCTGCGTATGCCGCTGCATTTAATGGAACTTCGCATCTTGCTGCTCTGCCTGCCAACGCTGCTGCTGGCCACCACATTGGAGCCAGGTGAGTGTCAGCCCAGAAAGAGAAGTTACCTTTGGCGTGCCGAAGGTTTTATACCCTTAACTACACTAAACCTTCTTATACTAGTTTTATACCATATAATGGTGCAGCATTGCATAATAATACGTTGTTTACTGTCTTACTTTGATTGACACTGATGGAATAAGTAATTTCTAAAATCAATATAATTCTTCATACAAAACCAACCTTACGGCCGATTGTTCCTATGACAGCTATATGTTATAGTGGTCCGATTTTGATGAAATTTTTTATGCTAAATGTATATGTAAAAAAAGTGCGGTATAGTGAATTTGGTTGCAATATCTTGACAAATAACAAAATTCGGCCGATAGTTTACAGATATATCCGTCCAATACTGATGAAGTTTTATATGCATAATATTTATATAGAAAATGACGGATGTTGTGAATTTGATGTCAATATCTTTACAGATAAAAAAATTCAGCCGATAGTTTGTATGACAGCTATACGATTAATCTGAATAAATTGAATACGCATATTATAAATAAGGAAAAAAGTGCAGTGTAATAAATTTGGTTACAATATCTTGACTAATAACCAAAATCGGCCGATAGTATGTATGACAGCCATACGATATATCTGCCCGATCCGCCTCGTTTCGACTTATTTACAGCGTGAAGCAATAGGAAGCACATGCGTCAAATTTCTTCAATATAGCTCTTAAATGGAGAGCCTAGTTTGCGTTGCAACAGACGGACAGACAGACAGACAGACGGATAGACGTACACGTACATACAGATAGGTATACGCAGGCAGACAGACAGACAGGACTTTGTCGACTTCCCTGTTCATACAGATTTAGAATATATGTACTTTATAGGGACGTAGAAGTCTCCTCAGGTTTGTTGCAAACGCCTATTCAAATTTAACATACCCTCTGCAAGGGTATTACAACAACAACAATGGCATGAACACTTGCCTGTGAATCGTTACAGTTGTTCAATTAATGCCAGCAATTTTGGCACAGCGTTTTAGTGGCCCCGACAATTGAATTTAAACGAAATGAAATGAAATTTTCAAGCGCACCTAAAAGTATGCAGCACTTTATTTCGCTATTTGCATTTAACGCCAAACAGAGAAAATAAACTGTGCGATGCCTGCTAGCGTATTTTGGGGCTGCTGCTGCTGCTGCTGGCGGTGCTGCCACGCCCCACAATTAAACATCTAATCCTCGGCGCAACTTTACCAATTTACGGATTTATTATGCTAGGCGAATTTTATTACGCTGGCAGCGCGTTAAATTCGCCGTACTCAGCGCGCTAAGTAGGCACCTGCGGCGAAAACTTTCACTCAAAATATTTATATTAATAGCGAGGGGAGCTTGAGATATTAGCGAATACTTTAATGTTTGCCAGTCATTTTGCAAACAGACAAAGAGAGAGAGAGAGAAAGGGAGAAGAGAGAACAGAAAGAGATAAAGTAGAGGCAGAGTGGAATATAGAGAGAAGAGATAGAGACAGTCAGTTCTCGCTCACTTGAGCTGCTTCTTCTTCATTTATTTGGCGCAAACTTTGGCCATTTATGGCTAAGCAGGCGCGCCAAACAATGCAGGTAAACATTTTAAAGCCGCGTCCGCAATTGCTTGGCAAACAATTATTAATTTTTCATCAGAGTTCGCTCGCTGAGGCGCCGAGGGCTGCTTGGCCCGCAGCTGACCTTTTGCTAATTTGCTTTAAATGGACGAGGGGCGGCTAAAAGCAAAGCCACACCCCCCAGCAGTGCGCCCAGTATGTGCGTGTGTGTTTCTGTGTGTGTGTGTGTGAGTGGCGTCACGTATACGCATCGTTAGCCCCTCTAAGTTATGGCCAACACGTAACATTCACAAATAATAAGGATAATGAAAAATACACAGGGGAGAGATTAGCGTTCAGGGCGGCCCGCCACTGCCTCTTGTTGTTGTTCTTGTTGTTGCTGTCGAGCGACAGCTACTGTTGCCCTTGTGGCTTTGGTTTTGACCTAAAAGCCCCACGCCGAGTGGCTCTACTTCTTCATTTTTTGTGCCTTGTTTTCTTTTTTGGCCTCCTCGTTTCTTTCCCTGCTTTACGCGTTACGCATAAATTATCAACGTAGCTGCACGGCGACACCTTATCAGCGGACCACGAGTCGCGAGTGGAGTCTCTCTCTCATTACGCCCAGCCTCTGCCGGCGCAGTCCGCGTGACAGCGCGGAAATTGAAAATTTATTGCGAAGAACAAAAACTGAAGCAGAAAACTTTTTCCTCTTCTGTCTGTCTGTGTGTGTGTTCAAATTGACTTTTAAAGCGCAGAAATTGCGAATGCGAAATATGCAAATAGCGCGAGAGCAGCGCGAACTAAGCTCGGCAAATATTGGAGCAGTTACAAATGCTCACGTCAGATTCGCAACGAAGCCCCGCAACGAGTTATGGCAAACAGTCGCAAAGAAGGAAAGCTTAGAGCGGAGCTGCGTTGCCTGCCACACGTGTCAAATGCTGTCGCTCGTACGCTTGCCACGAGGGTGGTCTGTAAAGTTGCCAGGCTGACTGTGATACGAATATTTTGTAACTTGTTCAATATTTTATAGTTCAGCACAGGCTTTTCTCAAGTCTATACAGTTCTCTCAGTGTTGCTCTCACTCCTTTATAACCTTCAAAATATACAGTATACTTGAGCTTGCTGCGAGTGTCTTCTCTGTTAAGCTACTTTTATATTCTCGTGTATGTATCAAATTAGCAGCACAGGTATTAAAAGTCGTAGATATTGGGGAAGAGTCTCTATAAACAACGTCCATCTCCGTTTTTGTTTGACTAGGTTTATTTCATTATTTATTACTAACTTAAAACTTAATTATAAGTGTAGCAAAAGAAGCAGTGGCTGCTGTGGCCTGCAGCTTACGCACATTTGTAAATTTAAAGTGTATTGTTCATCTTTGCCTTTAGATTGTGACAATCTGTTGTAATTATTGTTTGTTTGTTTATGTTAAGTATTGACTAGGCTTATTGGCCTTCAATGATCGTACGCTATGCAAGTTTGTTCATTATTGATATCGACTAATGTTGACGTGGTTAATCGATTATTCTTCGATAATATAATACCAATGAGACTGAAATTTGGTCGGGAATATACTAAGAATATACTAAAAGCTGCCCAATCAAAATATCAATACCAATTTTGACTTAAATCGGGCATCGCCTTCATAATCAAGCAAGTAACTTGTCAGAGCACCCTCGTATGTGTCTGTCGCTCTGACTGTCGCTCTGACTGTCTCTCTCTCTCTCTCTCTCTCTCTCCTTCTATCTGACTGTCTTTTTGCCTGTCCCCCTGTCTCTCTGTCTCTTTGACTGTCTGTCGATTGTGCTCTTGCTATGTTTGTCTGTCTCTCTGTCTGTCGCTCTGTCTCTGTGACTGTGTCTCTTCTATCTTCTTCTTCTATCTGACTGTCTGTCTCTCTGTCTCTCTGCCTTACTGTCTCCTCTGCTCTACACGACCTCAAGGTCGCTGCACACATTTGTCGCTGCTTCACTCTTCACCCCCTCTCCCTCTCCCACTCCCACACTCCTCACTGTTTACCCTTTCTCTGTTTACACTCTCGCTCATCTTTCAAGTGCAAATGAGTTTGTCTTGGGCCGCGTCTTCTAATGCGTCGTAAAATTTCAGCTATTTGGCAAATTTTCTTAGTGGTTTTAATATTAAGCTCATGGCATTTGTAACGCTAGACGAGGCTAGAGGTGAAGAGCTGCAGCACGTTGCGAGGCAGCAGCCAAGTCAACCAGGCAGGCACCCAGGCAGGCAGGCAGCTTAAAAACTGCTAAGCACTTTGGCCACGGAGCTGCCAAGGAGCGAGTCGACTTAAGCAGCTTTCGAGCTTAGCTGTGTGGCAGACAACGCCAACATATTGGCAGCGCATTAAAATATTACGCATACGCCAGGGGTGCGAATGAAGGAGAGCGTACAGAGCGCAGCGGGAGCTGAAAGTGTTTGCTTTTTTGCAGAGACAGATAAATTATCATTTCAGAAACATGACAAGTGCGCACAGTAGCAGCAGCAACAACAACAAGAAGAACAGGGAAAAGAAGAAGAAGAAGAGGAAGAACAAATGTTGCTATCAGCAGGCATGTGTCGTGTCAAGAGGTCATACAACTTAAACGCTCGCAAGATTGACAAGAAATATTTATTATTAATAATAAACATGCAAGCCACGCCAGTCGCACTTGCTGACTTCATTATTTATCGCTTTTTAGCACCAGCCAGGGGGGAGAGAGACACACACAGAGAGAGAGAGAGAGAGCGAAAGAAGGGAAATGAAAAACGTAAAGCAAGCTATGTGTGTGTGTGTGTGCTTTGACTGCTACATATTATTTTCGCTCTGTTCTTTTTGCTATTCTTGCAATACATCCGGTTGTGGGTGGTCGTCGAGGGGGGTGAGGGGTCGCCACTTCTATTGCCTTTTGCGCAAGTTTTATTACTGTTGCCTACTTTCAGGCATAATATAATTCACACGCCTAAGCCGCAGGCAGCTGACATGCGCACGTAGAGCGTAGAAGGCAACGGGAAAGCCACGAGAAAGCAACGCGAAAACTGCGAGAAAGCCCAAAGAATGAAAGAAAGAAAGAAAGAAAGAATGGCAAGCGAAGCGTTGAAATACGCGACTTTAGCCATTTTATTAGCAGTGCGTGTTTTTTCACTATTATCGCATTTAGCCGCACACACACACACAGACACACACACACACACACACACACTCACAGACACACACATAGAGCTTAAGGCGGGCACTTGACCTTAGACGTTGCTGCAGGGCAGGGCAAGCGCTGGCTTTTGTGCTACTCCCCATGAAGCATTTACATTCCTCTTAACATGCGCAATATATTTCGACTTGTCAGTGCGCCTATGTGACTGTCTGTGTGTGTGTGTGTGTGTGTGCTGTGTGTGCTGTGCCGCTGTCATGCATACAAATGCAAAGATAAAGAATATATATTTGTGCCTCTTCAGCTATGATGTTCATATATATTTATGCACAAACACATATACGATACTCGTTTTCCTTTTCTCTTTTTGTTTTTCCGTTGACCGCCGAAATCGACCTGACCCATCATAAAGTGGCCGCCTTTGTTGTGCTCGTGGCATGTTATGCTTGTACTCTTGCCCCCCTCTGTCCGCTTCCCTCCCCCTCTCTCCTGCTGTTATTAATGGCACGCTGTTATTTTCTGCTTGATTTTAATATCCTGGCAGCAAATAAATACGAAATACGCAGAAATTTAAACTCAATGCAGCGTGAGCAACAAACTTTGACGTCAGCGCAGGCAGAGCAGCATAAATTACACGAATACAAACAAATTCAATGGCAGGCACAAGTACGAATCAAGACACACCCAAACAGAGAGAGAGAGGGAGAGAGAAATGAGGTGGAAGGGATACGGATACGGATTGCATACGCATGCCTAAAGTATGAACTATAAAAATTTACGAGGCAATAAAAGTGCGAGCTCGCCTCGCTGTGTTTTATCGCCAAGGAGTGCGAAGGTGCGGACTGAGAGTAGTTGCCGCATAGACATTGCGCATTTTGTGCTTCAACTTACTTCGATTCAACCCCCCCACACACACACAACAAATTGGCAAGGCCAAGCTCATGTGGGTTGCTGCTTGAAAGTTCCAGCGTGCATTACGCATCGCTGATTGATTGATTGATTAAATTCAATTTTACAACGCAGCGTTGAGTTAATAATATGATGAAGAGCCTCCTCTCACCTGCCTCCCGCTTGCCTCCCGCCTGCCTGGCTCTCTCTTTTTCGGCTGCTTGAGCACGCAACGCATTCAACAGAAAAAAAAGAAAATAATAAAAATAATAGTAAAACAGCAACAACAACAACAAGAGAGCTGAACGCAACACGGCGGAAATTTAATTTGCCTGCAGCGAAGCAGGGGGTCAGCGGGTGAGCGGGTCAGCGGGTGAGGGGGCACTCGTTGCCAGGTCGCCGGGGCAATCAAAGTTTGCTAATTAAAGTACACATCAAGCGGCTCAGAGAGAGAGAGAGAGAGATCGCTTCGTTGTAGTTCACTCGCAGTAGTTGGGCTGATTAAAACGTACACGCTGCGTATACTTAATAAATTGGCCACGGCCTCGTCCAGTTTTAAATTGCAAACTAATGGGCGACGGGCTATATATATAGTCCAGCATTAAGTGGCCAAGACTTAACAAGTGCTCCTGCTCCGGCACTTAACGAGTTGCCAACTATCTTGCGGCACAGACAGACTGCCCCGTCAAAGGGGCAGATTGCCTTAACTTTGGGTAAGTGGCAAGTGGAATTTCCACTGAAGTTGTTGCCCATTGCCAGATTAATGCTTTGACTTTTAGCTGAGCACAAAATCAGCTTTATTTTAATTGACTTCTGTGGCTGCCAGACTTATAATGCGCTCAATAATCCACGCCAAAATACACTTGTATGTCGGCAGTTAAAAGTTGAGTGACTTAAAAATAATACAACTAATTTCTGTATATCAAATATGTATAAGAATAACAAAGCAAGTTGTCTTTACTCTTTGTTGAGTTCATTTCAACTGAACTTGGGACATTCTTTATCTGCGTAACAAGTCTTCACGGCAGTACCGCAGGACACCTCAGCTCCACTTTTTATACCCTTGGACCATTGAAAATGGTCAAATCTTTGTGCAAATGTATGTAACGGGCAGAAGGAGGGGTCGGAGACCCCATAAAGTATATATATTCTTGCTCAGGATCAATAGCCGAGTCGATTGAGCCATGTCCGTCTGTCCCTCTGTCCGTCTGTCCCTCTGTCCGTCTGTCCCTCTGTCCGTCTGTCCGTCTGTCCGTCTGGTCGTCTGTCTGTCTGTCTGGATGAACGCGTCGATCTCAGCTATTACAAAAGCTAGAGACACCAAATTTAGCATGAAGATTCCTGTATACCATCGCAGATCAAGTTTATTTTTAATTTGTAATAACACGCCTACCGCCCCCACAAACCGCAAATTTTGATTTACATGGCGATTTACTCATTTCTTAACTCTTTTTCCATTTCATTTTTAAACAGCTCGAATGGTTTAGCAGTCTCTTTGAAACGAATATTTTCCTAAATCCTTTCTATGTTCTGTGTCTTACTGGCATAGACACTACTTTTCAAATAATCTCACTAAAAGAAGTCCAGAGTAGTCAAATCCACAGATGAGTCTGGCCATACAATATTGCCTCTATTTGATATCAGATTTGCAGTGAAAGTTCTTTGCATGAACTGGATTGTTTAAAATCGCAGTGTGCAATGTCTTGGGCTTAGTTGTTAATGAACGTTTTGTTAACGGTGTCCCACTGTAAAGAGAATTCGCATTTCCATACACTTTAAAAAGTTTATTTTAGCTTATCTTAATAAAGTTTTCTCATATATCTAATTATATATCTATTTATCAGTTTCATTTAGTGTTCATTATCATTCATTATCCTGCTCAAAATAAAGCGACTACAAGCGATAAATACTGGTCGTCACTTGGTGCTTATTTACAATGATTTTATCAACGATATACACATTAAGTGAAGCCAACTGAAATACTCTTTTCAATGTACAAAGTAACTATTTGGGCACATTCTTCTGATATAAGGCGATACATGTCTAAAATTGTCTTGAATCTACATCTCCAAATCATAAGCAAACAAGTCAATCTGTTGTCAAATGTTCAAGTTATTCAATGTGACAACAACGACCTAAGAAATGAATCACCCTGTACTCAAATTATCGATTTCTCTCAAATTGCCAATTCTATTTGTAACTAGAAACAACTCACTTTGCGTTGCTCAAGAAAAGTATAAAAACTTCGCAGAATTTCATTGTTGAAACTTATTAATGAAAAGCTGCTAAGCAAAAGGCTTTCAAGGGGGCTCAATGTAATTATGGGCAAGACAAAAAGGGAACATTAAATGGACGACAATGAAGGCAGGCGTGGCAATGTGTGTGTGTGTGTGTGTGAGAAGCGACAAGCTTGTGCTTGAAATCAATAAATGCCATGTAGCGGCAATAATCGTAAATAACACGCTGAGTCTGTTTGGCTGTCAATCAAAAGCTTTATTATTTCAACGCTATCAGATTTTCACAGCACTGCAGGAGTGTATAAAGGAGCGTGGAGCTAGGGGGGGGACAGCAGGTGAAGCTATAAACGGAAGTGAGTTACACAATCGATTTCCACACAGCAATTGCAGTCGACGCTAACAGTTACTTACGATTAAGTTAGAGTAGAGAAACGCACGCAGGGGGAGGGTGAGGGGCAGGACAACGGGTTACATTTGCTGATTGCGCTCAATCTCAATCCGAAACTCAAACTGGGAGGGGGAGGGGGGGGGAGAAGTGCCCCTGAAGTGACCTTTAATGCAATTTGTGCTTGCACTTTGTCAGCGCCTTGTCTAACGTTCTTTCGCTCTCTTTCTCACGTTCTTCTTTGTTCTCTGGCTCTCTTTGATTACAGACCAAAAGTCAATACTCACAGATAACGATTGGAAGAAGCTATGGATGCGCGGCGGTATAAATGCCGACTCAAAATTGGATAATAATCTCGACTCCAGCGACAGCCCCATGTTCGAGGACAGCGAGGTAAGTCGAATCAATGCTGCGCCAGACGGACAGACAGACAGACGGACAGACAGACGGACAGACAGACAGACAGACAGACAAACAGACAGACAGACAGACGGACAGATTGCTCAAACAGTTGCTGCAGCCCTGGAGTGCAATGAAGTGTGTTTTAAATTCAAATTGAATTGACTTCAAAGCTGCAACTGCAACTGCAACTGCAGCAACTGCAACTGCAGCAACTGCAGCAGCAGCAACGTGTGCCAAGTGCACTTGTGTCCATGTCAAGGACAACTGACAGTGAGCACTGTAAGGAGTGAAACCTTTCAGTTTATCAATATGTTAATTTGAGGGCACCGAAAAAGAGAAGGAGAAGGAGAAGGAATCGAGACAAGCGAGGATACGCACGGAGGACATGCAAATAGTGGGCCAGGATAATGCTAATTGTCCAGCGACACGAAGACGAGAGAGAGAGACTCGTCTAATTAATCTTTAGTGCTTATTTATATTTCATTCGCGCTTCGGCTTCGAATCTAATTATCCAAATAGCGGGCATGCCGCATATCCTGGCTATGTACTATATCTGGAGTACACTTTATATATGTCCCGCTGCTGACTAATTGTGCGACGTGGCCCCCAGTTGGGGTTTTGTCGGATTCTCTTGTCTCGTTTGGGTTCACTCTCCTCTCCTCTCTTCTCTTCTCTTCTCTTCTGTTCTGTGGCATTTCATTCATTTTCTTTTACAGCGAACACATAAAAAATGAACTTTTAACTTTTTGTCCTGTATTTTCTCTCTCTCTCTCTCTTCCCCCCTCCCTTTCTTCCTCACAGCTGATGGCGCACAATACAACCGTCCAGCTGGGTGGCACCGCCTTTCTGGTCTGCAAGGTCTCCGGCGTGGACAGAGTGGGTGTAAATTGGGTTTGTTTTTGTCTCTCTAATTGGGCCGCATACTACATAGCCCCGCTCACACACACACACTCACTCACACTCTCCTCTTTGTGTGCCATTGTAGACGTAATCCTATTCGTAGTCCAGTGTAGTCTAGTCCCCTCCCTATGCATGCCTTATAGCGTATGTTGTTGCGCTTTTTCTTAGCATTTTCCAGCTATTTTTTATGTTGTATTCATTCAGCTTCGGCTTAGCACCGCCAGCTGCCACGGCTGCCGAGGCTGCTGCAGTCTTAAGTGCATTTCGCCCCCTTCGTTTAAGTTTCCATTTCGAAGTTTTTAATTATATAGCATTTAGCGGGAAAAGCTCTTTGCTTATTTGTAGTTGATTTCTGGCAAATGCGAAATCGGGCACGCAAAACTCCAATTTGTTTGGCAGCCCCGAGCACGAAATGCGACACAACAAAAGGCAAATACAAAACACAAGCTTAATTTGCAGCTGAAAGGCAGAAAACGTTTGCCGTGACATTGTGTACACTTTGTTTGACATTCAGCGCTTGCTAACAAGCAATTAAATGCTAAATGTGACACGCAACTGGACCCCACGAGCGGACGCGGCCGTAATTGGGGCCGGGCATGTGCCAAAATATCAATTAATCAAAGGCAAAGCTATGCCTCAGCCACATATCGATGGCCAGATGCAAAGAAAAACACAGCTAAATGAAGCATGCAGTGCCAGAAACTAGCTAGATTAGGGAAAGCTAAATGAAGAAAGAAGCAAAGGCTTTTTTTGCAAACTTTCTTGACTCCTATTGAGCAGATCTGCTGTAGGTTAATGATAGAGTTGAGAGATCCAAATGATTTATATTGGCAAAGATTCCCTTATCTTACAGCTAGGAAGAAAAGGAAATCAGTCTAGGCTTTTATTGCAGACTATCTTGACTCCTTTTTGGCAGATCTGCTGTAGGTTAATGGTGAATTTAACAGATATAAATGATTTCCAGCCACAAAAATTCAGCTCGGTTACATTAACGTAGAAAAAAAAAGCAGTCAAGACTTTTATTGAACACTTCCTTTGCTCTTAATGATCTCATCTGCTGTAGGTTAATGATAAACTTAACTGATCCAAATGATTCCTATTGACAAAACTTCTCTTCTCTTACAGCAAGGTAGAAAAGGAAAGCAATTAAGGCTTTTATTGAACTTTTCCTTGACTCCAATTGAGCAGATCTGTTGAAAGTGAATGATATAAATAACAGGTCCGAATGCTTCCTATTGACAAAGATTCCCTTATCTCACTGCAAAGTAGAGAAGAAGATCAGTTAAGGCTTTTATTGAACACCTTTTTAAGGAAAGGTTTTCTTACAAAATTTTGAAAAGAGTCAGTTCTTTTTTTGTGCAAAGAATCTTAGCTTTATATTTGTAGAATATGTGTGCAACAAGATATGTCCACCTGAAGCATAGTTTTCTAATGGGAGTATCTTAAACTCACTTGCTCCAGTGCTAGTTCATACATTCTTAACACCTTGAACGCGATTACCTGAGCACAATTACATGAGTAGGGCCTGAACGACTGATCCGATTGACTTAATCTAAAGTACTTTGAAAAGTATAAACCTTATTGTACGGCCCAAAACTAAATTTAAGTCTTTTTTTTTCATTTTTAAGTCAGAAAAAAGTTGCTCAAAATAAGTTTTTGGTTTCCAGTTTTGCACAAAGAAATAAATTGAATTATTTTAAATTTTGTTACGAAATCTTCCACTAAGAACGTGTTAAATAAAAGCTTCAACTGTCTTTTGCTTTTAACCTTCTAAAATTTAGCTAGTTTTCGAGCACAGTATGCTTTATTTGGCTTTTTTAATTGTCCTTACCTTGCCTACCCTTAACTGCGATTGAGAAGATCTGCTGCAAGATCTAAATAGATTTAAATGATTCCAATTGAGCACGATTCCGCTCTCTTGCAGCCCAAGAAACACGCCAAAAAGCAAGCCAAAAATCACGCCAACTATTTAGTCAATCACTTCAAGCACTTCAGCATTTCTTTAAGTGTATTTCCAGCCACGTGCTTCATTTTTGATATTATTCAATTTGTTGTTGCCGTTGGCGCTGCTATTAAAATGCAATTTAACAACAAAGGCAGCAACAACAACAGCAACAACAGCAACAACAACAACAACACAAAATCGACCTCAGTTTTCCATAAGTAATGCGACATTTTAATTTATTTGTGTAGTAGAAGTTGCGGTTCACATTAACACGCAAACACACACACACACACACGCAGACTCGCTCTCACTCTCTCTCACACACACTGTCACTCACACACACTCTCTTACGGGAAGTGAAGTGCATTTTATAGTCACTTTTGTTGTAAAATGCCTGACAATATGTTTCGCTAATTGCAAGTGCATGCATGCATGTGTCTGTGTGTGTGTGTGTAGTGTGTGTGTGCCTGTTGGCTTGTATACATTTTATGTTGCCTACTTTTGTGCGCATCGCCAATTAACATTTCCCTTGTTGTTGTTTCGCATGTTAAAAATTTTATGCCCGCAGGCGTTTGCCATCGATGCGAGCCTGCATGTGCATGTGTGTGTGCGTGTGTGTGTGTGTGTGTGCGCGCGTGTGTGTGTGTCTGTCTTTGTATTTATTTTAATGCTTGTACTTTACTATCTATCGCAACAGAATCAAATTTCTTGGATACGCCGCCGGGACTGGCATATTTTATCCTCGGGCGCTCAGCTCTACACGAACGACGAACGCTTCGCGATACTGCACACGCCCGGCTCCAACATGTGGACGCTGCAGATAAAGTTTGTGCAGCGCCGGGATCACGGCATGTACGAGTGCCAGGTGAGTGCAAGGGGGAATGCAGGGGGAATGCAGGGGGAGTGGAGGGGGGGAGTGAGGGGGGCTGGGCAATTCCATATATTTTATGCATGCAATGCAGTTGAAATGAACTAAAGTGCATTTGCATATGCTCCGCTTTCTGTGGGAGGCTGCAGAGCAGGGCAGGGCAAGGCAGGGCAGGGCAGGGGAGGGGAGGGTGCACACACAATATTGAGGTTTTTGGGGCTTTTACAGTTTCGCTGATTTCACAACACAGTCGATTTTTACACGGTGCATGATTTAATTGTAATATGCAAATTCGTTTACTCATGTCGGCCCAGCTTGGTCGCTCTCCCCCACTCTCTCTCGCTCTGCCTGTCTCTTTTTTACTCTGGGCAGTGCATGCTGCCGCTGCCTGTGCATCCGCCCGTTCCTGTCCAGTGCGCGCTGACGTTGATACGCTGCTGCTGCTGGTGTTGGTGCTGCATGCCTGGCCAGCCGAAACCATGTGGCTGTCAGGAGCAGACGCTGAGGCTGCCAGATAAACTGGACATTGACAAATTTAGCCAGTGACTTGCACACACTGCAAGCATGCGCCGAGTGTGTGTGTGCGTGTGTGTGTGAGTGTGTGCTGACATGCAGCACAAGTAATGCAAAAGTACACAGCACACAAAGCCGAAAGTCATGCAGAGCAGATATGCCAAGTGGGGCAACCACTTCCTCAAACAGAGACACGAAGACACTGAAGAGGGGCAGCTGCTGGGTAGAGGGTGTAGGCGGGAGTGGGGAAGGGGGGAGGCAAAAGAAAACAATCAAATGACGACAGCAACAAGACGCAGGAAGCCGGAAGACAACTTACCGAAAAGCAACAAAGTTGGAAACGCCTGAAATGGACACTTGACAGTAACTCTGTTTGTGCAGCAGCCCAAGTGGTACTCAGGCCACTGCCTGAGACATTCAAACGGACAGAGAGAGAGAGAGAGGGAGACACAGAGAGAGGCAGCAAGAGAGACAGACTGTCGGACGTTGCAGCTTCAAAAACGTAGCTTCAATTTCAAAATTGTTTGCCTGCAATTTCAATATGAAGCGAGCAAGCGAGTTCACATGCCAGCATCAGACTCGAAGGGGGTCGCAGGGGGTCGCAGAAGGAGTCCGGAGTCCAAGGCGGAGTCGTAGTCAGTCCATCCAAGGCTGTCCGTCAGTTGGACTGCGACTACGAGAGCTGCATGCAAATATGCCAAAATGATTATTTTCCTGCTGCAATTGCTTGGCCAGCAACAGAGAGAGACAGAGAGGGGGGGGAAGATAGCGAGAGGGGTTGCCGGATATTTGGAGCTGGAACGTGGTGTAGGAAGCGCCAGCTTTCCACTTTTCCACTTATATAGAAAATGCTCGTTTTTGTTTCATTTTGCGTGCCAAATTGAAATTGTTTGATTTGCA
Organism: Zaprionus ornatus; assembly: GCA_018904035.1. Lineage (NCBI taxonomy): Eukaryota > Metazoa > Arthropoda > Insecta > Diptera > Drosophilidae > Zaprionus > Zaprionus ornatus. The sequence continues at coordinate 4,686,360 of JAEIFZ010000238.1, forward strand.
TTTCAATGAGTGCAACATTTCTTGCACTCGAAACGTTTCACTGGGGCTCCTTGCAGAGGGGGTATAACCTCTGTGCTTACACAGAGAGGGAGGGAGGGGGAGAGGGGAGAGTGGCGCCTGCTCGGAGTTTACTGATGCATTAACATTCGAGTTGATTACGATGAATGCTGCAACGCAAGCGAATGCGATTGCGACTGTGAATGTGAATGTGAATGTGATTGTGAATGTGTGTGTGTATGTGAATATGATTCAAACTGGCACTCTCTACAATTCCACTCCGCAGGTCTCGACACCGACTGGCATCATTTCGCACTTTGTGAATCTTCAAGTGGTTGTGCCCGAGGCATTCATACTTGGCTCCGGTGAGCTGCATGTTGACATGGGATCAACAATCAATCTCGTTTGCATTATTGAGAAGGTGAGTTTAGCTCTCAATTTGCATACAAAGTGCCACGCTGCGTATGCGCAATATTTCAAATACTCCTACTGTCTATCTCCTCTTTTCTTAGAGCCCCACACCACCGCAGTACGTGTACTGGCAGAAGAACGATCGGCTGATCAACTACTACGACTCGAGGCGGGACATCTCGATTGAGACCACACCGGGGCCGCGCACCCAGAGCCGCCTCATCATACGCGAGCCGCAAATCACCGACTCCGGCAACTACACCTGCTCCGCCAGCAACACCGAGCCAGCAAGCATTTACGTCTTTGTATCCAAAGGTGAGAATCACAGCCGGGCAGAGCTCAGCGCGGATTTAACAGCTGCTGCAAATTGCCAGTGCCCCCGGCCGTGGGGGGAGGGGGGCATGTTGCACGCTACAGTTGCATGCAATTTGCATGATGCTGCGCTACCTCGCGGCCAAATTGAATTTCTTGTGATTTTAGCATTTAAATAGCCACGCCGCGCACTTGATACCCAACGCGATAAGAAGTGTAAATGAAAATATGCAAATTACGTAAGCGATGCAGCGCGCAAGCATCGCCGCCAGCTTATTAAAATGATAATGAAAATGCACCCCCCCCCCCCTCCCCTTGGTGTAATCTTGCACAAATTCTAATTCGAATTTATATTCCACTGTCACTTGCAGGCGACAATATGGCGGCCATCTCCCGACGCAAGACCTCCTCGGCCGATCGCATAGCGCACATATTTAGGTCGATGCTGGCGCCCTGCGTGCTCCTCAACACGGTCATCGTAAGGTGAGTGCCGCCACCTCCCTCCCCCTCTCCCTCTCCCTCTTTAAAGAAGACTAACCATAACTGTAGCTGAAACTTCAACTGAGTGCAAAAACTTTTCTTTATTCTCTTCTTTTCTTCTGTCTCCCCTCTGTAGACGCATTTTCTTGACCTAAGCAGCTGCGAAGCGAAGGAGAGCTAAGGAGGATGGCAGAATAGTAAAGTATGATGACAACACAAAAATCCTATTTAAGCTATTTCAATGTTAGAATTTAACAACAAAACAAGAACAAGAACAAACTTATATAAATACTTATACGAATACATAAACAAGATGAGTAAAAGATGAAGAGAAAGACAAGGAGCAGAAGAAGAAGAAGAAGAAATAAATCTAGCGTAAATCTTAATTAAGTCCAGAAAAACTGTGCATTCAAGTGTAAAAATCATGTTTAATCCAATCACACACACACCCACACTAATCATACACACAGACACACACACACACATGCAAGGCATCTACAACACACACACACACATACAGACATACAGACAAGGTCATGTGTAGGAACTCGTAAGTCTAAGTTTAGTTCGCATCGTTTTGCATAATTGTGTACAGAGAGTATGTTAAAGTGTTTTTATCTAATAATCGTGCGTAATGAAATAAGTTAAAGAGAACGTAAAGAGTTTGGCCTTTTGTTCCATTGTTGTTTAGTTAGTTCCCCCCTTGCCCCCTATCCCCCCCCCACATATAGTTCAAATCTTGTTTGCCTTGCAACAATAATAACAATCATCGGCTGATTGCACTCTGATTTCATTGGGTTTGTCTGGCAGCCAGATGAAATCTGAATGCATCAAACCCAGCACACACTCACACACTCACACACACACACACACACATACAGACTCACACTCACACTAATACATAGGCAAGTGAAGTACTCGTCGCATAAGTAGCCAATTTGAGTCCGAGTTGAGAGGAGAGTTGCATACGAAATGTTATTATAACTGTTACTAATTGCTAATTGAAAGCGAAGCGGAGAGAAGGAGACAGCGACAACAAGAGGAACAGGCATTCATGATAATTAATTGCATAATTAAGTTTGTAAATAAAATTGTAATGCAAATGGCGACAGCAGAGCAAAGAGAAACAGAGAAAGAGAAAAAAAAAAAGAGAGAGCGAACACATAATTCATTTAAAGTGTAAATAAACAAGGCGAATACACAATACACACAACACACACAAGGACACTCACACACACACACACACACACACAGACAGACAGACAGACGGCCGACTGAGTCAATAACAGATCTAGCTATATATACAAGAGATATGGCAACTGTATCTGGCATAAGCAGCTGCAATCAGCCAAGAATCAGAAGGAGGAGTCGCTAGAGATAGAAAGCTAGTAGATAAAACCGTTAGATACACAACAATTCTCCCGTATCATATACATAAATAGATCATACATATATAGTGAATATATAGTGCAAGTTCTGCCTGATAAGATTCGTAACTCTTCTCTTTATTCGCCTTCGCAGTACGACAAAACACCTGAAGATTAGACAAACATCTACGTAATTCAATCATGTACAATTTCGACTCGACTGTTTTCTAGAGATCGCATAACACATTCCCAAGTTCCCCCCATATAAGACGATATACATATTTGTGTGTTCAAGTTCTTGAGCGAAAACTCACATTGATAGATACCAAATAAATAATATACCGTAAAAGAAAAACAAAAACACATTCACAACTACAAGAGAAAGAGAAAAGAATATAGGAATAATAATAATAAATAACTGTTGAAAATTTCATGAAATTTGAATAGATTCATTAGCGTGAAGAGCAGAATGCGAAAATTAATATAATAATGATGCGTAAACAAAGCCGGAATCATTGCGAAAAAAAGTGAGAGAGAGACAGAGAGAGAGAGAGAGAGAGCGAAAGAAAGAAAAACAAATCCAATAATACCAATGTCAGTCATTGCTCGATGTGTTTGTGTATGTGTAAGCCCAAAGCCTGTTTAAAGCCAGCACATTTGATTTTTATTCCCCACACGCACAGCACATGTGAGTCTATATGTGTGACTGTGTGTTTGTGTGTGTGTGTGTGTGGGGAGAAACAAGAGAAGAAGAGATGCGCAAATATTCGTTTGGTTTCCACTGTTAAGCATTTCCACTGTAAATATTTTAATTAAAGCATATTGGAATGGCCGATAATGGCCATTAACTAATTAATGGAAAACCCATGCAACATAATAAAGCCAGAAATTAATATAAGTATCTACTTTATTCGCGAAATACAAAACCAAAAGTATGAAAATGAGATAGCGAAACTGAGAGTGGAAAATCATTTCAAAGTTTTCAATGTAAATGCTCGTACTTACCACAACCATTTGATGAATATGAATTTAAAAAGAATAAAAAACAAGAAAATAAGAAAAACAAGAAAAAAACTAAATTTATAGTTAATACACTTCTCTGCCGCCCCGAAGGGTCGCACATAATACTAATAATAATAATTATAATGACGATGATATATGACATACAGAATCCAAGAACGGAATAGCCATACAAGGATTGCATTGCATCCATTCCAGTACGGAATGCATTGAAATAAACCAAGTGATTATCATGAGAAAATAAATGTAATTTAAATAATAACTACAACATCAAGGAGTTTTCTTTATAGCAACAGAGGGAGGGGGAGAGGTGGATTTACTGAGACTGCCTGAAAGTAGGCAACGTTTCGTTCAACTTCAATCTTCGGGAATGCCAATCAGGCCCCGCAGCCGCACTCAAAATAACGTCAAATCGACGTCCATTGTGCCCGGACGCGCACCATAATTGGACACCATTGTTGGCGCACACCCACACACCAGCCCACACACACACACACCCACACAGCCAGTAAGAACTTTCAGCTGTGCGCCAATTATATTTCGACATTCTTCGAGAGCTTTGGCAGTTTGCTTTCTGTCAACATTTTATTCAACGAGCCGCCGTTCATTTCATCAGCAAACATGTTGCACTTAAACACACACAGCTTGCCACACGCACACACACGCCAACAAACACATTCAATGCGCATTTCTTAAAGGAAAAACTTTTGCTGAGCGTGTACAAAATCAAATGCATTGAACGCGGGCCGTACTGAGAAGCACAGCAAACTTTTGTGGCCACCAAAGTTTTGGGGCAAATCAAATGAACCCGGACCCGGCAAACTCGCCATGCACAATTGCCGTGCGCAGCAACAACAACAAGAGCAGTTTGAGCAGCAGAAAGAGCCGGCAAAGAGCGTCGAAGTAAAACATTGAACTGCAAAAGTAATGGAGAAATTTCAACAAGAAATTATAGTGTACACACACGCTGACAAACCCACCCACACACACACACACACACACACATACACACACGCAGGCAGGCAGGCAGAAGAGGCTCCGACAACTTGGACATGCAGCGGCCTCTTCTACGGCATAAAACTTTACTTTTATACTCTTCCATGAGGCTTCAACTGCACGAGTTATGGTGACCCAATAAAAGTTGCACAATCACAAATACATATATAGATGTATATGTATTCCTAATTAGCACAGCATAAGAGACAGTGTCAGTGATATCTGTGAACTATTTAATAAAATATGTGGAACTCTTTTCTCTATTTAAATGGAAAAGAGAATCAAGTGAAGTGAAGGCAAAGCAATATTTGGATTGCTCTTTTGCCTGCCTCCTCTTTTAGGGTATTAACTCTTCGACAACTGGCTAGCCACAGTTATTCGCCACTCTTCCCCCCCTCTTGAACCTCTTTCTAGATTTGCACAAGCAGCCAAAATGCTGAAATTGGCTGTTGACAGCCCCAAGTTGAGTGTGTCGAAATACTTCGACATTTGAGAGATTGAAAACTTCGCAATTTCTAGCATTTTGGATTTCAACTCGACTCGACTTTGATTAAAAAGTTTCGCACGTTAACTACAGTCTGCACACGCAATAACCGACGCATTCATTAAAACAAGCAGAAATTTTAAATTTCCCTGTGAACGCACTCAACAACCGCCAAGCCCAGCGTCGTTATGAATATTTTAAGTAATCGAATTTTCCAATGCATTAACTTTAATGATATAACATTACTGTCAATGCACTGAGCACGTCGGCAATGATTATAAGGCCTGTTCGCGCAGCTCGCAGGCATTTCCAGTGCCTGCCAATTTTGTGAGAATTTCAATTCCATAAACAAAATATAAACGCATTAGCATTAGCTTGTATTGAGCAATTAGAAATCGCATAATGTGCTTAAATTATGTGAAACGTTCTAGGTAAAAACTTTTAATGTTCCATTATACTCTAAGAGAGGGTATATTAGTTTTGACTAGCAGTTTGCAACGCAGCTTAGGGGCATCTCCGACCATATATATGTATATGTATATGTTTTGGATTGGGATCAACTGAGAAGGCGATCATGTCTGTCTGTCTGTCTGTCTCTCTGTCTGTCTGTCCGTCTGTCCAAGCTGCCTCTGTGCAAAATTGTCTCTAAGTTTTAGAGCTATCTTGATGAAACTTGGCATACATGCTTCTTATTCCTACACACTATATATAAAATGGAATGAACCAGATCGGACCGATATATCGCATAGCTGCCATACAAACTATCGGCCGAATTCTGTTTTTTGTCAAGATATTGCAACTAAATTTACTACATCCGACTTTTTCTACAGTTATAATATGCATATAAAATTTCATCAAGATTGGAACGATATATCGTATAGCTGCCATACAAACTCTCGGCTGATTTTGGTTATTTTTCAAGATATGGCAGCCAAGTTTACTGCATCTAACTTTTTCTGTATAAGTAATATGCATATACAATTTCATCAAAATCGGATCACTATAACATATAGCTGCCATAGGAAACATCGGATGTAATGAAGGTTTTTGTATGAGGACCAGTTTGGATTAAAGAAATAGCTCAACTTATTGGTGGCAATCAAAGTTAGATGTTCAATTAAATACACAATACTTTTCAATTCTGCACAAATATATGTACATCTCTAGTATAGGAACAATCGGAGAAGATAATTACCTACAAGGGTATAGAACCTTTGGTATGCCTAAAGTAGCCTTTCTTTCTGATTTTTATACCCGCTTCTCATGGCGTAGAAGAGTTTAAAAATTTGTTTGCTAACAGAAAATGTATGTAACAGGCAGGAGGAGGCGTGGCAGTCTCACAAAGTATATACCATACTCGAATATTCTAAATTTGCATCAACAGTCGAGTCGATATAGCCATGTCTAATTTCGGGCTTGTTATCTCAGCATTTTCTAATATTTAAATAATTTTTAAAATATTTTAGCTTGCTAAATTTTAATCCAAAAATTTTAAATTTCACTTTATTTATTGTTGATATTTATGTTGATATTTTTACCTTTTATTTATTTGCCTTTTTAATGATAAAATAATAGCCAGAAATGCAAAAACAAAAAGTTATACAAAGCGTAAATATTCATGAGTAAATAAAACTGTTGAGAATTTTGCTATTTAGTTTGCACGCAACAAAAAAAAAATTCTCTATTATTTCCATTGTCAGTTAACGACGCAGTATATAGAGAAAGAGAGAGGGAGGGAGAGAGAGAGGGAGAATAAGCGAGAGAATGAGCGGGTATTTGTATTCAAACAATTGGGATTTAGTTGCAAATGTTTTCAATTCGCATTGTTGCAGCAAATTGAATGCGATCTCAGGCGAGAGAAAGAGAGAGTGGGGGCAGAGAGTGAGACAGCATGTTCTTTGGAATTGTATAAGCTGCAGCTGAACTCAATCAAACTTGCGAGCGACTTATCGGGTATCGCTGGCAAGCAGCAGCAGCAGCAGGACTATGCCGGCTTACGGCTGCCAAATCGGAACAATCGATTACAATTGCCACTGCCGGGGGCACATCAATCAAAGTTGCAACGCCAAAAGTGCACACAATAAATTGCAAATAACTTGAAATAACTGTAATCAACACACACACACACACACGCACACACACACTGACAGGCAGAGGGCTGAGCAAACAAACAGGACGCAAAACAATCATTCAAATGGCGCGCATTGCGCATACGCTCCGTGGACGCAAGCTAAAGGCGGCATTAAGCTGTCGCCCTTGCTGTCGCGCTGTCATGTTCTTTGCTGCCAGAAATTATTGTGCATTTGTGAAAATCTATGCCACGTGGGCGTGTCAATTCACAGGGCTGCAAACACACACACACACAGAAACACATACACACAGAAACACACAGGGCTGTGGTAATTGATTGGAAAACATCGCTGCAACACATTCAAAACAGCCTGCCACACCCGCTCCCACCATCTGCAACGCTTGTTGCAATTGTTTAAAAGCTTTTGCAATATGCCACAATGTGCTCTGCTGCTGTGGCAAAAGTTTTGCGGCAGAAAAATGCGCGTATCTCGTGTTTAGCACTTCATATTTATTACCTGTCGAGTGCACTCAAATCAGTTGCACTCGTTTCCCCTTCCCTTTGGCAGTTGCCTCTCAGCGCTCTATTCGAGCAGCTGCTGTAAGGGAGAGGGGTAAAGGGCACGGTGGTTGGTCAGCGGCAAAAGTTTACCCCTTTTTCTGTGCTTTGATAAGCATAATTGATGATGCAACCGTGCACAGCATTGGCAAAGGCAAAACAACATCAACAACAGCAGCAGCGGCAGCAGCAGCAACAGACACAGCAGCAACTGCAGCTGCAGCAGCACGCCATAAAATAAAGCCAAAAGCCATTTACGTGGTTGCCCTCGCGCGTTGAGGAAATATTTTTGCACATATTTTATGGCACATTTGTGTATTGAGCGCAAGTGGTGAAAAAAGTTATCATCATCAATGCTGGAGCTGAAACACTGCTGCGAGTGTATCATCACGTAATTCACTCTAACCCAAGGCGCACTTTATACACACTATCTCCCTCTCTCTCTCTTTCTGGCACACTGTAGTGCACACTCGGACATAAGTAGCACTTCAAGTCGTGCCCGAAGGTCGAACCAAAGTGCAAGCATAAGTTGCATTTTTATTTATGCTGCATAATTAAAAAAGTTAGCCACATGTGCAGCGATAAGAGGAGGGGGTGGGGGGGCAGGGGCAGCTGCTTTGACTTTGAGTTTCGCATTGCGCGAGTGTGTTCTTTAATTTGATAAAACTTCGAGAGTAAGCAGCATTCTGCATAAAGAATCTCAGGTGAGACAAGCTGCAAGGCGGCGGCAACGAGCTGCGTAAATTAATTTTCAAATTAATCTTCATGTTTTACATGATCCCCTTGGCTTTCAGCATGGGCGTAGTTTGGAAACTTGCCAAGAGTGCGGTGTGTTGAAGAAGTTGTGCTGCAGCAAGAAATGAGCAAGAAGTGGGGCAATTATAAACCTATTTAGGAGTGAACTAACTCGACATGTTAGAAAACAGGACACTTTTCACTCATTAAAATATTCTTAAATACACGTATCAATTGATTTAAAGCACTTATATGACCTTTTGTTTATGTGTCCACTTATTATTTAAGTTACGGTTTCCCTCCTGGAATATCTATTGTTAATCTGACGTTTGTGTTTTTTCCTCAGTCTGTATTTGTACTAAGTTAAGCTTGGTTAAACTAAAACTTCCCTAAACTAAGAAATTGTTATACCTTAAATGTATTGTGATATTTTTGGGATATTCCAATTATGGAAAATATGTACTGCGACCTTGTATTTTAGATCTATTATAACTGCTTCTAGGACTATAGCTCAGTTATGTGAAGGAAATCAATAATTTTGTCTGGACTGGTTGAACTTATCTAGTTAACCCCGAGAAGGTGCTTGCATAGAACACTTTCTTCTGCTTTCTACACTTCTATTGTTAGCCAATCTCGGACATACTCGTACTGTAAGTAGGTGATTCTGTGCTTCGGGCTCAAACTGACATTACTCTCAAAAGAGCAACATTATTCTACATTACTCTCTATTCCTAATTTATTGAGGTGTGATCTTAGGCTACAGTGGCCAGCAAGTAGCCCTATGAGGATTTCAATAGATTCTTACTGCGTTTCAGTATCTGTTTAAGTCTCATGAGGTAGCAATCTTAGAGGAACCTCGATTGCTGCAAGCCCGATGTTCATCCTCAGTCTAATGTGTAAAGCCCTATCGCTAAGTTCACACGATAAATACTATAAAATCATATCGATAAATCCCCACCGATAAATACTGTCTTATATCCTCATTGGCATTATTAAATAAGCAAATATGTGTGTACACACTGAAAAGAGAATTCGATCGGCAACGACGCGCGACGCATTTCAACGGCTAACGTTTAATCAATCATAAAGAAAACGATTTTCTTTCATTTTAATTAATATAATGATAAGCCATCCTAAACTGAATCATATAAATTATTCAATGAACAGGCTTAACGAAGCAACCCCTGCGTTTACAAATGTGTTGATATCTGCCTCTGAGCTCAGGTACTCCCTGGTAGTGTTGATGTCTATGCCGTCAAATGGATATGGTTCTATCATTGTGCACTCTACTCTTCCTTTCGCTAGTCTATCAGCTTCCACATTTCCCGATATTCCTTTACTTATGTACATAGTTTACCAATCATTTGAAGAATAACAATTTAAACTATTTGAAAATATTTTATTGTTTTTCGATGTTTTGGAAAGGGTCTTCCCTTGATCATCATCAACAGTCAGCAAATAGAGGAACTGCAGCTTGACTGTTTGTTTAGATGTTATGTAAGTTGAAAGTCAGGAAAATATGCACTTCTAAGGGTCCAAGTAAAGTTAAACAAATCTTTACTCTATATTTTTCATATTTAAAAATGCATAATTTATAATCAAATTAATCTAGTGGTAAAACCAAAGGCGAAGCCAAACAAACAAATTGAAACCCCTTCGAGTGTCCACAAAGTGTTGTGGCTTCTCCTGATTAATCATTGAAGCCGATGTCAATATAAAAGTATAATGAATGGTAAATATTTTTCCACTGTTACTCAGCCTGATCCCGCTGGCCTGCCACATGATTAATAAGTGGAGTGGAGAAGCGGCAGGATTCGCTGTCGCGCAGCGGATGCATTTGCGCATATTTGTCGACTAATATCCAATTCTCATTAGGACTGCCATCGACCTTGGCCAGGCAGGCGAGGGCGTGGTGGGCGTGGGCGTGGCTTGGGGTTGTAAGTTAAATCGAAATCATTAATTTTAATGAACAGGATATTGTGCGAGTGCAAACATAGGTTGGTGCATCCATTGCATTGGGAATGGGCCGTGGCCCAACTAATGAGCGTCTCCAGGGTGCGGCTGTCTATGCATATGAGTGCAGCTGTACAGGTGTGTTTTTTTTTTTTTTTGTAGCGCCTTACGGTAGGAAAATTAAAATCTTCGAAAGATACCACCTACCGTCCGTAGGTGGCATGCACGATTCATAAATCTCCGAGGAGAGTTATGCCTACGTACTAAAACAAAAACCTCCGTATGCTCTTCAGTCCTTTACACGCTCACCGGGACTGCCAATTAGGGTAAGACTTCGATGAGCAGGATGTGAAGCCACTTGCACTCCCTTCCTTAAATGCTGGCCATGAGGCGCACGTCCTTCCTTCTTCCACCCTTTAGTCGCCTTTTACGACAAGCCGGGTACGCTGAGGTAGTATTCTTCTCCCGCCACCACACAGGAACACGTATGATTCTTTAGTCTCCAGCTCGGTTGGCCGTCTCGTCGGCTCGGACTCGTTTCATCATAATGGTGATGATCCTGTGTCCCCGCTCCCATGCATCACTATTCGCCATCATAGCCGCGAACAGGCCACTTGGGCTCAGCGGATCTCCAGTCAGCGCTCTTAGCTGCTCTCTCTCCGCCGTAAACCTGGAACAGTCCATTAGTACGTGTTCCGCTGTTTCCACCGCATCGGGGCAGTAGAGGCATTGGGCTGACTCTACGTGACGGAACCGCAGTAGGTATGACCGAAAACAGCCATGATCCGTGACGAACTGCGTTAGATGGTAGTCCAAGCTTTTGTGATGGCATTGTTCCCAGTCCGCTAACTCAGGGATGAGCTGGTAGGACCACCTCCCGCGTTGTGACCTTTGCCATCGACTCTGCCACTCACCCATCAGCTGCTCGTGAGCCTCTAGCCGGGTGGCGCCTTCACGAATTTGGCAGAGAGCCTTAATCTCAAGGTCGATTGGAGGCATTCCTGCCAGAGCTAGGGCTGCATCCTCGGAGATTGTCCTGAAACCTCTGATGAGTCTTAAGGCCATAGAACGTAGTACGGAGCGCGCTCCTTTCATATATGTAGCTTTGCTGGTTGCGTTGTTCCAAATTGGTGCCGCATATAGTAGCGTCGATTTTGCTACCGCCACCAGAAGTTTCCTGGCCGGATTTCTGGGACCTCCCATGTTGGGCATAAGTCTAGATAAGGCAGCAGCTGATATTGCTGCCTTCCTGCTTGCGTATCTAGCGTGGTCCTTGAATGATAGCCTGTGGTCTATCAGCACGCCCAAATACTTCAGAGAATCTTGAGAGGCCACCTGTGTCCCATTGACAGTGACCAGTAATCTTTCCACCTTTTTCCTGCTGCTTAGCAGTACAGCCTCGGTCTTGTGAGCCGCAATTGTTAAGCCGGCGTCCTCGAGCCAGCCGATGGCCGCGGTAATTGTCGCGTTGCATTTGCCTTGAAGTTCTGCTATAGTTTTTGCGACTGCTGTTATAGCTACATCGTCCGCAAAGCAATGCAGTTCAGCTCCAAAGGGTCTGTTGATGCGCAGGATCCCGTCGTACATGATGTTCCACAGTATCGGTCCAAGCACTGATCCTTGGGGAACACCTGCCGACACTCGGTACCTTTTCGGGCCAGCCTCCGTATCGTACCAAAGTACGCGATCCGTGAAATAATTTCCAACGACGATCCTCAAGTACTCCGGGATACCCATCCTGTGCATGGCGCTGAGAATTACGGGCCATCTAGCGGTGTTGAAGGCGTTCTTAACATCCAGTGTTACAATTGCGCAGTACTCCTTCGTTCCCCCTAACCATCTCTCACCATCGAGGGCGTTCTTGGCAATGTTGCTCACACCCATGAGTGCGTCCAGGGTACTCTTTCCCTTGCGAAAACCATACTGCTGACTCCCTAGGCCATTGATGCTCTCGGTGATTGCCTCTATTCGTGAGTACAGTATACGTTCCAACAATTTACCGACAATGTCCAATAGACATAATGGGCGATAGTTGTTTGCGGCGTGTGCTGGACCCTTGCCTTTCGGTAACAGCACCAACTTCTGGATTTTCCACCTCAATGGAAAGACCCCGTCCATGAGACACTGTTGGAACGTGTCGCTAAAGATGTCAGGCCTGGCCAACGCTACAGCCTTGATCACTGCTCCAGGAATCCCATCGATGCCAGGAGCTTTATTGGGCTTGATACGCTTGGCTGCCTCAATAACTTCCAGTTCCGTGACGCGCGGGAAATCAGGGGGAGGGGCAACCGTTGCTGGCCGCCATGAAGTGGTCTGCATTGGGAATAGTTCCGCTACAATGGTAGACAAGGCATCAGGGTCCGAAGGAGTTGCCTCTCTCTTCCTAAGTTTGTTCGATACGAGCTTATATGCCATACCCCAGGGATCGTTGTCAACGGTATCCAGCAGTTCACTGAAGGCACGCGACTTGGCCGCCATTATGCCATGCTTGAATTGTCTGCGTTTGGTCCTGAAGTCCTCCCAGAGTTCCGTATACTGGGTACTACCTCTGGCTCGTTGCGCCTTTCTCCTTGCCCTAAGGCAATCAGCCCGAAGTTGGTTTAATGTTGCGCTCCACCAGTATACGGGTGACTTCCGCTGCGTTTTAGCTCTCTTTGGCATAATAGCGTCGCACGTTGCTGCAAGTTTCTTCATAAGGTCTGCCGCCATTGTCTCTGCGTGAGCCTTTGAGATTGCCAGGGAGTCTATTTGGTATGCTAGCATATCCTCATCGATTTTTCTGGTGTCCCATGCTTGCCCGACTGTTCTTTTCTGCCGTCTCCACGTCTGGGCCACTGGTAGGAGGCTGAAGGAGATCATTGCATGGTCGCTGAGCGTCACCATCTCATGTACCATCCAACTAGAGTTAGTGTTCGCCACGAGCCCTCTGCTAACGAACGTTATGTCGATAAAGGACGTGCCCCTGTCATTATTGAACGTAGGCTTGATGCCGTCATTCAGAAGTATTAGGTCCAGCATGTCCATAGCGTCTATTACAGCTCGGCCTCTGGGATTGGATACGCGGCTTCCCCATTCTACTGCCCAGGCATTAAAATCTCCAGCAATGATTTTAGGACTGCGCCCTCTCGCATGGCTCACCATCAGCTCTAACATATCCTCGAACTGGTCCGGGCTGTCGCTAGGCGGAGCATAGCAGCTGTACATGTGCACGCCTTTTATCCTTGCATATGCAATTCCGCGCATCGGAGCGGCTGCCAGTTCCTGCACGTGTAGGGGGCTGCAACATTTGATCGCTGCTTTGCCTGTCTCGTCCGTGATCATTGAGTTTCCCCCAGCAGTAGAGTAGGGTTCGCTCAGGAGCATGATGTCAACATTGCGCTCCGCCGCAATTTGAGCCAGAAGACTCTGAGCAGCTGCGCAATGGTTCACATTGAGCTGGATGAACTTAATTGCGTCCTGCATTTTGGTGGCTCTTAGCTTCCTTCAGGCACGCTCTGTAGGTCGGGCACGCAAAGCTACCCGTCGGGTGATTTCTATCTACCTCGCTGCTGCAAATTAGGCAATTTGGTGGTGCAACACAGCCTTTTGCCTTGTGCCCTCGCTCTCCGCATCGCAAACAGCTGTCTGCCCTGTCGATCGCCTTACAGGTCGTTGCTCGGTGTCCGTAGCCCAGGCACCTGTAGCATCTCGTGGGGCGGACGTCCTCAGTGATGCGACACCTTGACCATCCGACGGTTACGGTGCCAAGTTTAAGAACCGTAATCGCATCGTTCGCTTTCAGTAATATTGTCGCAATCTGGGTCCCATCCCGCATTCTGCGTAGACTCTTGACATCTTCTGGATTAAGCTGTATGCCCTGGAATTGATTGACTAGACAGCTGTGGAGTTCCGCTGCTGTCGTGGCCTCGTCTATTCCACTACATGATAGCGCAATTTTGTGTGCTCCCGTACGCACCGCAGCCATCTCCTTGAGCGTCGCTTCCAGCTCTCTCTTGAATTTGGGAACACATTCAGCGGCTTTCCCCTCGACTTCCAGCAGCAGCTCCCCTTGCTGTGTTCTCCGTATTTTGCGTACATGTTTCCCCAGTTCGCTGAGGCTCGGGTCCGCTTTTAATTTGCGGAGCATCTCTGCATAGGACGCCTCACCCGTCTTCTTTACGATCAGAGCCTCTGGCTTTTTACGCAAGCGCTTGGGCTTCGCCTTGGCCCACTCTTCTCCCGAGCTAGCATCCTTGGCGACAGATGCGTAGCTTACCAGCTTGGACTCCTTTGGATTGGATTTTCCCTTTTCCACTGGTTTGCTGCCGCCCGTATTGTTACCCACCTTGGGCGCGTATTCCTTGGGCACGTGCACTTTTGGCACCTGTGCTGAGAGCGTGGCTTTTTTGGCGGACTTCTGGGCCTCTGTCTGCGTAGCAATGGTCGTCGATTGAACTTCCTTTGCGTTGCCTTCATGCAGTTCAATTGCCTTGTTAATGAGAGGCTGTACAGGTGTGTGTGTGTGTGTGTGTGTGTGTGTGTGTGTGGCACACATTTGTAGATTGCATGTCGCCATGTAACAAAATCGCTCGACGCACTCAGCGCATCAATGCAACATCAATGTCAAAGGAAGCAAGCAGGCCTGCCTGCTGAGAGGCAGAGAGAGGAAAGAGAGCAGAGGCAGGTGAGTGCAACATTTGACATTTGTAATGACCTTGCCTGGCTCTAAGCGAAATGGCCAATAAAGGCTTGAACTCAGGCCTCGCTTCCCGTCTGGCTGAGCTGACCAGTCTAATGAACTCAACTTCGTCGCCGTCTTCAACTCCATCTCCATCTTCATCTCCATATCGTGCTGCCCCTGGGGGTGCCAAGTTGTGCTCATTATGAAAAACAAACAGTGCAGGTGCTTTAGAGGTTTTCACTTATATTTTCCTTGTTCGAGAACTCCTTCTACTTGTTGTTGTTGTTGTTGTTGTTGTTTTCCGGCTCAGCACGTGTTTGTTATGCAAACAAGTTGCCATCATCATTTCAACTCGGCAGGAAGCCTTCGACATGAGGCACTTATAATTTGTTACAGTCGCAGCAAATAAGCAACAATAACACAATAACACTTGAGAGTGTGTGAGTGCAAGTGTGTGTGGGTGTGTGTGAGTGTGTGGGTGTGACGAAGCTTGGCATTTGAGTGTTGGACAGTGGAAGTCGAAGTAGCCGACGGCGATTGCATGCAACTTTTATCAAATACTTTGTGACATGCAAGCCAACATCAAATATGCAACAACACACACACACACACACACACACATATACATGTGTGCATGAAATACTCATACATATAGACGGCACACATGCAATGGCGTTTCGAATTTCCGCTTCCGGCTATTTTAATATTATAAGCAAAGGCATTTTGTGCTGAGCGCAGCAGCAGCTGGCGGCGGTAGAAGTGAGAAAGGGGGAGTGAGCAGGAGGAGGGAAAGAGGCAAAAGAAGCTTCTGGGAGAGGAGAAGAGACAGCAGAAGCTGCTGGGGAAGTTCAACTTGGAGTTCGAGTCTGTCATTTGGCAAGAAATCGCATGTGTTGGGACTGAGTCAAACAAATGCTGATGCCAGCAAAGCGTAAGAGAATTATGAATAAAGAGAGAGAGAGGGAGAGAAAGGGAGCAAGACAGAGTGAGAGAGAGAGAGAGGGAGGCCAGCTGTCTCGCTTTGTTTTTTGCGCATTTTCGTAACGCTTTTTTCGCATTTAAATTAACAAGCCGCGAGGCATTTGTGTTTCATTTACTGCAAGGCTCAGCAAGGCTCAAGCCTTGTCCTTGCCACACAGCCGCTTGACGACCTCGACTGCGGGGTCCTGCCCCTCCCTTCTCACACTCTTGTTAATGGCGGCGAGCGCGAACTTTGCTTTTATGTTTGACGGAAAAATCCACTTTGCCGTGATATCCGGACGGGGCTGTAAAATTAAACAGCCGCTGCAGCACTTAAAAATTTCGAGCGAGCTTCAAAGTAGTTTAAATTCATTGCAAGTGGATCGCGCACTCGGCTCGCCACTGCAGCAGGCAAGATTAATGACCCACTGCCGCGGGAGTTCAGCCAAGTCCACGTGGAGTCCACGACATCGTCTGTGTCCTGGTCGTATGTGCCATGGCGCTGAGGTGTTAAATTTGCCATTTGCATAATTGATAAAGTTGCCAGGGAGGGAGAAGCGGACAGAGCGGGCCGTGGGGCACGTCTTAAACTGTCCAAAAAGGCACAGCCAGAGCCGCAGCCAGAGCCACAGCCAGAGCCGCAGCTCGTCTAGGCTCGAGGAGTGCTTAGCATGCTGATTTCTGACCTATGTCGGATGTCCGCATGTCATTTCCAGGAGCCAGAGAAGCGCCTCTTTCCCCTCTTGCCGCATAACTCAGATTTGAGCCATTATGGGCCACTAACTTCCGCAGCTACCTGACTAACTTACCCATCCTGGCCTGGCCTGGCCTGTCCGCAGTGAGTCACTCTGTGTGCACCGCTTCTTCTGCTTGCTTGGCATGCGGCGAGTGCATAAATTCCTGGCACTACTTTCGCACGTTCCGACTAGGACTGCGACTGCGACTACGACTCGGGCCGCGACCTCGGACATTGAGCTGCTTTCTTTAACTTTTGATTTAGTGTCGGACTGCAGTTTAAGTTGCAGTTATACGACTGTGCAGCACCTCTCCCTCCCCCTCTCTCTCTCTCTCTCCCTCTCTCTCTCTCTCTCTGCGTGTGTCGTTGCAAACAAAGTTTTATTAGTTTCTGCATTGTTCGCCAAACAGGATGGCCAAGTGTTCCCCCTCTCTCTGTCTCTCTCTCTCTCTCTCTCTCTCTCTCTCTCAGTCTGTGTCTGTTTCAAGTGCGACTAAAGTTCTTGCGCAACTATTTCAAAAGAAATCAAGCCTTTTGGTTTATATTACTCAATGTCCGAACAGTCGCAGTCGCAGTCGCAGTCCCCACGGCAGGCGGCCCTTCCATTCATGCCATTGTCCCATTGTAGCCCATAAAGATCGGAGCACAGTTCAAGCGCGACGTTGCTTTTGATTTAGCTTTAATGCAGCACTGAGGCCAAAGGGATGAAAAATAATACTACAGCAAGGGGAGGCACATACAGGGAGAGAGAGAGAGGGGAGGGGCAGCCTGTTGGGCAGCGTGTAAATCATTGAGTAATGGATTAAAACAAAGGACACTGATAGAAAGTTTAATTAGCGGAGTGCGTAACATGAGAGTCCGCAATGTTTTAAGCCTTTTCAAAAACTTTGCGTTAATTAGACTAATTACCCAATAAACTCTCCGCGCCAGCTGGCAAACGGATAACCCCAGAGAGAGATGGATTGCGGGAGAGTGAGCGAGAGAGAGAGAGAGAGTGCTGTCGAAAACAGTAAACAAAACACGAAAACAGAAAACATAGAAAAGAAAGCGAAAGAGCACAAGAAAAATGAATAAGCCTGCTCCCAAATGAGTCATCAGCACAATTCATCATCTCTCGCTGCCACTCACTCGCCCTCGCTCCCTCCCGCTGTCCCCCTCTCTCTCTTTCTCTTTGCAGTAAGGTAGCACAGAAGCTGTGGATGAGCGAGTGGGAGGCTGGTGGGCGTGCGTCCGTTGAACGCATTAAAATAAACTGTTTATGCTTCAATATGGCGCTCAGCTCCGTCGGGTCCCGCAGACGAAAATCAAATAAAACCCACAAAAATGGCGACTGTGATCGCAGCTCACAGTGTCCCTGGCATTGCTAAGATAAGCATGAAGCATGTACGACCTTTAAAAGACCCTATAATGCTTGATTAATCAGGCTCTTCTTGGTGGACTTCTTTACAGACAGAAAAAATAAGACTAACTACAAAAATTGTATATCAATTTATTTATTCAATATCTTTATTTATCTTATTTATTTAATTTATTCAGTTCATTCAACTTATTTAATTATATTAGTTTATTAAATCTTTGAAATTTATTTACTTATTTTATTTATTTATTTATTGATATACCTACATATATTTTATTTATTTAACCTATTGCATTTTTTTATTTATTTAATTTTTCAATTAATTTATTTTCATTTATTTTATTAAATTATTAGTATTATGTTTTATTTAATTATTATTACTAATAAATGTTAAATTATTTTGATTATTAATTTTGAGTTCATTATATATTAAATTCTTATATTAAATAATTTTCAGTTAATTTAGTAATTTTTCTAACTATCGTTATTTCTAATTTTATTGCGTACCATTATATTAAATAATTGAATATTTTATTAATTAATTTTTAATTTAATTTCTTTAATTCATTAAATTATTATATTAATTAGTTTTCAGTTCATTTATTTAATTATTTATTTAATTTAATACAATTTAATTACTTTGTTTATCATATTTTGTTTATTTTATTTAATTTCCTTGTGTTATTTATTTTATTTATTAAATGTTAATTATTTAATTAATTTATTCTGGAACAATTCATTTAATTATTTAATTAATAAATAATGACATTATATAATTACGTCATTTAATTTATTTTATATTAATTTATTTATGTTATTTATTTTATTAATTTTATTTTTAAAATCGCATGAAATTGAATTATTATTATATTATTTTCTAATTATAATTTAATTTAATTATTTTAAGATTTTTCAACATTTGAACATAAGAATCCATCTCATTCTGTAGAGTATTCACAAAGCTATCAATAGTAAGCAATATTATTTTTAGATGTTATCAAAAATTAATTCAGTTATATTTTTAAAAATAAGAATTTTGCCTTATAAATATTTTCCATAATTTTATGCATTTTTTGATTAGATTTACCCTGGGATGGGTTCATTTTTTATGGATTAAAGTCGCCAATTTGTGGCCAAAAATAACCTATGTCAATAGTGAAATATTTGTGCCACATGAAATGTGCAGAGACGTAAGCCGGATGCGGATCGACGTTGACTGACGACATTATGTGGTGTGTGTGGTGTGCTTAGAGTGTGTGTGTGTGGGGTGTGTGGTGCGTGCCGGCGCCTAATAAACTTCACGCACAGCTCTGCGTGGCGAAAAGTGAGAAATTATGCTGACTGCTCAAATGTATGCAATAAAAATTTTTCAGCTCACGCACACACACTCGAGCGCCTCGGTGGCCAATGATGGCCGCCATGGCGACGTCTATGAGAGCTGTGAGAAATGGCTGTCGAGCTGTGGCAAGTGGCAAGAGAGTGGGGCAGCAGGCAGCACGCAGCACGTTGAGCGAGCGTTATTAATTTCCAAGCTGAATTTAGATGCGCTAAATGAGCCGAACTGCTCGACGGCATTTAGATGTTCATGCGGCACTAGATAGCAAGCAGTAGCAGCAGCAGCAACAACAACAGCAATTACTACTAATACACACACACACACACACACACACACACACACACACACAGACACACACTGCACAAGGCATCTCCCCAAGCGACTGCAATGCGGCGCACAATTTCATACTTAATCTGACGCTGACGCTGGCACTGGCAAATTTAATTTGCCGCTGATTGATTACAAGCGATTTTGTGTAATGTCCCCAACGGCCCTAAAGGGGGAGGCAGAGAGAGAGGGGAATGTGAGGATGGTCACTGCTCATTGTTATGGGGCTTGTGCGCGCCATTTGACTTTTAACTGCTCACTCGCCTGTCACACAGGCGACTTGGCCAACTTCAGCCTGCCCCGGCTGAGTGTCTCCTGATTGAATGCTTTTTTGGTAGCAACATCGAAATTTATTTGCCTGTTCAAGTCCATTGAATACAAGTGCAGCACGATAAGTACCCTGTTAAGAGTAGGGACGGGGCAAGTTCTGTTTGCTTTCAGGCTTGCTCTCGCCAGAGATTCCTGCAACGGTCCACGGCAGCGATTTCTTTAATGACAATGCTCCAAATTAAATTCCTGCGCTGCACTTTTGCCTTCTCTCACTTTCCATCTCTCTCGCTCTCGCTGCTTCTCTTCGCTGTCTGCTTCTTGTTAATTTATTGTCTTGAAATCTAAGGGCATTTATATATCTTTAAGTTTGCCAAGTTCTTGTCATTCATGGCGATGCCGTTATTGAGTTATTTCTTGGCATTGAACGAATTTATCTGCATTTGAACAGCATTCAAGTGCATTTCTCAGCCAGCTGTCCTTTTCCAGCGCCCTCTCTGTCTCTCTCTCTCTCTCTGTTTTATAAATTAGCTTACAAATTCAATAGTTTATGCAGACAGAGAAAGCGAGAGAGAGAGAGAGAGAGAAAGGAGGCGTCAAAGGACTTTTAACTATTTCCGAAATGAAACTTTTTCATGGCATTTGGCCGATGATAAATTTCTGAATATCTGCATAAATGACTCGTTACACACACACACACAAACACACACACACACAGATAAGGAAGTTTCCCTGTCGTTTTTGGCAAACTGCGATCAAGGTCTTCGATGTTCATGCGATGCTGATTAAACGTGCTTTGATGCTCAGCCAAGTCGTAAAGCTTCATAATATTCAAATAAAACATAAAATCCAGTCCGGTTAATAACTGAATCGCAATGCCAAATTTTACGACTCCCAAACACGATGGCAATCTCTAATAACTCGGCTTGAGTTTTAATTGCCTGCCGAGGTGTATTCCCCACATGCTCGTATCCTTGCTCAAAAACTACATTTCGAGTGTGTTTTATTGCTCTCCACTGATGAGGCTGCTTCTGCCAGGGAAATGGAAATGGAAATGCGTAATTTTGGCATCAATAATAGGAAGGAACCTTTAGCAGACTGTGCTTAGAAGGTAAACAAGGCATGTGTTGCTTTCTCCTCTGCACTCCTCATTCCGTTCATTGACATGAGCAGAGTTCATTATGTGAACTGCAAATACAGGTCTATATCTTGTACTTCTCCTACTCAATAACTAGCTAGTCTCCTCTTTAAATGGCAGGCGTCAAGCTCTAACTTAAAGTCCTTCGAGTCCTTTGAGTATTTCGCACACTTCTCCCGCAGGAAGCGGCACTTGCACTCACAACTTGCTGTTAGAACAAAAAGTTTATGCAAAATATACACACTCTATATATGCTACACATAGAGATGATTGTGTGGAGGGGGGAGGAGAGGGGAAACGGCAACGAATGCTAAATAAATTCACTGGCGGCGCACAAAAGGAGTCTTATTATCGTGCTCACAAGTGAATGCGAGTGAATAAAGCAAACTGTGCGAGAAATGCTCGCTTTGTGCACCAGTCTGTCCCTTGCGGATGGCACTGCAAATGTGCATTCGATGCACACGCAACACACATTGCGGCAGGTGAGTGCGTGTGTGTGTGTGTGTAAGAGATGAGAGATATCGAGATATACACTTGTAACTGGGCAAATTGCTAGTGGGATAAGGAAGACACACAAATCGATTGATAGTAAGCTGCCTAAGACAGACACAAGCAGGCCTAATTGACAGTCGTATACGCAATGCGTTGCGTATGCGCCTCGTTGCCATATACCTTACTACACTGTCTCTCTCTCTCTCTCACTCTGTCTATCTCTGGTTATGGCATTGCATAACTAAATAAAAACCAAGTAACAAGCTTCAATCTGAGCAAACAAAAGCGCGCGTTGCTCACACATGCAACGGATGAACAGATGAACAGACGAACAGATGAAACGAGAGATGCGGCGCATTCATCAGGCCATATATGGCATACAGAGCATGCAGAGCTTGCACTAATTACGAGCACACTATACCGTATATAAATAGAGTACTGGTTGAGGTCAACTGCACGTCCGGGCATGCCAATCAAGTCTGTTTGCCCAGGCAAAGGTGCATTTCAAGGCAGCAACGGCTGCGGCTTTGTGGTCAGTACAGAAAGAAACGAAAGAGAACGAAATCAAAAAATTAAACAAGCGACGGCCTTTTCAATTGAATCGGATATGGCAGAGGGATATGCACTACTATATACTATATAGTATGCCATACTTTATATGGGCGATCAGATGGGGCAGCATGCAAAATGCAATAAACATGAATTTCAACCCCGTTGCCATTAAACGAAGCGTGCATTTCTGCAGCAGCAGGCAGTTATAACACACTGAAAGGCACTAGAGAGTGGGGAGGGTGGAGAGTGGGTGCCAAGGGGAGCAGGGGGGGCGGGGGCAAAGAAAAATGCAGCTGAGTGCCGAGCTTTGTTGTCCATTTACGTCAACAATTTCATTGAAGCGCCGCACACGCACAGACACAGACACACACAGAGATGCTTGCAAGAGGCAAGATAGAGAGGGGGAAAGGGGGCAGAGAGAGATCCAGTCAAAGCTCGAGCTGCTGCCCGAGCCGAAGCTGCTATTTGCCAAGTAGTTTCAGATAGATACATAGATAAAATTGAACTGGGATTTGGGGATTGCACAAAAGTAACTGAGCAAATTTCCGCAGCTAGTTGAGCTTTGTGCAACTGTTACTGCTGCTGCCGTTGTTGCTGCTGGTATTGCCGTTGCTGCTGTTGCTGTTGCTGCTGCTAAAAACCAAGCAAATTGAATGCTGATGCACGGCGGCAGCAGCACGGCAACATCACGAGGCCGAGGCCACTAAAAGTTGCCCAAAAGCGTCCGCTGAGTGTGTGCTAAGTGCTCGCTGTGTGTGAGTGTTTGTTGTATGTGTGTGTATGTTAGAAATGTGTGTGTATATTATGGGTATGTGTGTGTGTGCTGCACCTTAAAGCAGCGCACGATTGCAGCAATTAAAGACAGCGCAAGCCTTGCAGCTGCTGTTGCTCGTGTTGATGTTGATGTTGCTGTTGCTGCTACCGATGCTGCTGCTGTTGCTCCTGCAATTTACAACAACAGGAAATTGCATGTGGCACTCGACGCTAATTCACACCGGAAAAGTGACGACGCAGCGAGCTGATGTCCGCGCTCGCTCGCACACAGACACAGAGACAGCGGCACTAGAGCAGGGCGCACATCGCGGCGCAGGACATCTTATTCAGGCATTGTCCATGAACTGCACGCTCACTGGGACACGCAAACACACACATACTCACTCACATAGATAGCACACTCACACACACACACACATGCATAAATTGCAATCTACACGGGCAGCGTTTTCATTTATTAATAATGCATTTGCCACGGGAGCTGCCGCTGCCTTTGTCTGTACTCCTCGCTCTCTTTTCCGCTCCCTTCCTTCCCTCTCTATCACTCCTTGGGCTGCGTTTCGTGTGCGTTTTGTTTTCATTTGAGATTTGCAGTTGAGCCGCAGCAACGGCAGCGCAGCAACGGGAGCGGCATCCACCACAGACACATTCATCTGCCGCAGATGCAGCAGCTTAAATCTTCATTAGTCGTGATTTCAAGTTTCAAATTAGCGCAGATTTTTCTCCGCTTCTTCTACTTCTTCTGCTTCTTATTCGCTCATTGCGTTAATTTTTCACACCGTGCGCACGTTTTCGTGTGGTTTTTCAATGTTGACTAACGCTAATTAGCCGGCAGAAAGGCGCCCAGGAGTAAAGCTCCTGGCAGTACCTGGCGGGAGATAAAATGTGTGTGGCGATTGTGGTGAATAAGCAACTGATTTGAGTTGAGCTACAGTGCGAATATAAATGCATTAACCAACACTAAATGCGACGGGCAGGAGATTGCTCGGATTTGAGTAGATTAATGGGATGGCAGGGAGAAGGAATGAGCAGAGAGTTGGAGAAACATCACAATTGACTCAGAAATAGGTACATTAAAGCGTTAACCAACACTGAATACGGCTAGCAGAAGATTGCTCGGATTTCAGCTGATTAATGGACTGACAGGAGGAAGAGATGAGCTGAGAGTTGGAGAGACAACACAATTGACTCAGCAATAGGTATACAAATGCGTTAACCAACACTGAAGGCTACTGGCAGGACATTTGCTCGGATTTGAGCAGATTAATAAGCTTACGGGGGGTAGCGAAGGTGAACTAATGAGCATAGAAAGGAGAGATAACACTACAAACTCAGTTATTTGAACATAAATGGATTAACCAACACTGTATATGACTAACAGGGAATTGATCTGCTTTGGGAAGATTAGTAGACTGTAAGGGGGATTGGAAACAGAAAGTTGTGGAAGGATTATTATTAGGATTATCTAAGTATTAACCAACACAAAAAGGTATACTCTGGGCAATTAATGAATTAACCAACACTAAAAGAAGTGTTCTGTGTAGAAGTGTTCGAACTTAAAGAAAAGGCAGTACAAGGATGTAAAGAGTTAACATTCTCTTAGTTGCTAAATCCACATTACACTGTATTAATGATACATTGACCAACACTGAAAGCAACAAAGGAATTTCTTAAATTGAAGCAGATTAAAATCAGAACAGAGAAAAAGGAAGACAAACATATGAACAGATAGTTACCGAGACAAGTTACACAGTTGCTAAATCTACAAGATAATTGGACTAAGTATTAAAGCATTAACCAACACTTGAAGACTGACAATTACTCGGCTGTTTGAAAGAGAGTCCAGTAAGAGAAAAGTATGCAAAGTTTGTCTAATGATACTATTCAAGAATGTATATTTCTACACATAATCACGATATATATAAGTTTAGTAGAAATGTTACAGCTGCAATATACAAATACATTACCCAACACTAAGTGTAATTATTAAAGAATTCAACAGATTAGGGCACATAAATAGACTAAAAGGGAAAAAGATAAGCAGAAATATACGAAAATAACAAGCAGCACAGTAGCTATCTCTGCTTGGCCATTTACACTGTTCAAAAATATATAGTATATGTCTGATACATATCCAGTAACATATACACCCTTCTTTGCACTTTCCAGGGCATTCTTACCACAAATATGAATATTAACGATGGTAATCATTAAATGACTTTTGCAATGCAATTTGTTGTCAAATTGTAATTGCAGTTAGAAATTTAGATGAAAAATACTTTATTTAAAAGCATTTAAATAATTAATTAACTTTAGAAGAGCAGTGCATGCGATAGTCCGATGACAAACTAAATTATTTATAAGTTCATAATGCAGCTGACAAGGGAAAATAACAAATTTATTAAGCATTTACTACTGTAAGTTGACATTGGCGAAATATGCACAAAGATAAATTGAGGGGGGAGGAGTGGAAGAAATGGCTCATTGCCAAAGCAGAGCAGAGCTGCTGGGAGGAGGAGAGGGAGGTGAGGTCACCCGCACAGTGGGTCGATTATGGGGGTCGGATGTCACATATCAAATGCAGTCCCTTTTGCAGTCCAATGAATTATTATGGCGCTGTTGCTTTTGACATTTATGTGCTTTGAGCTACGGCAGATTCGCCGTAGCCACGCCCACAAAATCCAAAAGAAATCGCACGAAAAGAGTAGCAAAAACAATTCCATCCCCTCTCGCTGCCCCACCCCAAGGTGAGTCAGTTCAGTTTGGCAAAAGATTTATGCGACTTTTCGCGCGTATCAGTTGAAACAATCTGCAAACAATTTTTGGCAGCACTTTCGAAATGAACTAAGCACAGATCTTTCACTTCCAGCACTAGTTTAATTTGATTTAACCCCCCCTGCACTCCCCCCCCCTCGACTGTTTTGTTTTAAATTGAATTTCGGTTTTATTTAGTTGCCACTGATTCCTGCAAATCTTTTGCGGCTGTTTACGCTTGGGGGGAAGCAGAGCAAGAAGAAAGTGAAGAGAAGTGGAGAGAAGTTTTGGTTCTCGCGCCGCGGGGCTATTTATCACAGTGGCAAATTAAGCACAGCCGCAACTAATCCTATTTGAGCTTGAATGTTTGGCCTGAATGAATGAATGAATGAATACACTCGCGTTCGTATTCTTATTGCCGCGATGCGATTCGATTTCATGTCAACATTTTTTCACTGTTTGCCATGACAAATTGTTTATGCTGCTGTTTAAGTTTCAGCTAACCGAGACTGTGTGTGTGTGTGTGTGTGTGTGCGCGAGTGTGTGTGTGCTTTAATACTTTGCATTTCACTTTTATTTCGGCTGTGCCAATCGATGGCATTAGTGGAAAATCAATTGAGCGATGGCAGCAATCAAAACCGTAAGCCATGAAACCAAAACCGCACATCAGTTGTTGAAGCTGTTGCTGCTGCTGCTGCTGCTGCTGTTGCCGCCTGCTGGTTGTAGTTGTTGTTGTTTCTGGTTGGTTGCCAGCCTGTTTGTGGGTGTGCGTGTCTGTTTGCGTTTCAGCTTAAATTGCCTTTGACAGCTTGAAATATACGATTTTTATTCAATCTAGCACTTGTGCATAGTATTTTTAGAGCAACACACACACACACTTGCACACACTCACACACACACTTGCATGGCAGCATATTACGCCCACGCTGTGTGTCCAGTTAGCACTTTGGTTAAGTGTTTTCTCATATTGCTAAACTTTAATGACACCTGAAAACGCAACGTGCTAACGAAAGGCGACGCGTGTTTAGCATTTTTCATTTGACCAACTGCCCCCTGCCCCCACCTTACTCCCCCTGCTGCTTTCTGGAGGCGAAAAGCGAAATTAATTATGCACTTTCGGTTTCAATGTACCCCATTCCCCCTTCTAGCTGCCCCTCTCTGCCTCCCTAACTGCGGTCTTCTTGCCTTTCTCATGCACTTGGCGACGCATTTGCATGAAGTTTTTCACTTTTGTTGTTGCCCTCTGTTATTGTTGTTTTTATTGTTGTCTTGTCGCATTTACCTTTCGGGTTTCTGTTTCTGTTTTGGTCTTTTTTTCCGTACTAAATTACGTGCAACTATTTTTTATGCGCATTTTGTTTGCTTTGCTTTGCTTTAGCTCTGGCTTTGGCTCTGCTTTGTTTCTGGTGAAAATTCTCGCTGCGTATCACACAGAAAAATTTATCACTTTCATTTGAATGGGTTCCAAAAAACCAAGAGACAATAAATTGAAAAAGGGCCACATTGCGAATAGAAAAGGAAAGCGTAAGGTCAACGAACTTTGGGGAGGGGAGGAGACTAAATTAAATTATTTCTTTATTTTTAATGAGTGACTTCAATCTTGATAAGTTTTACTCTTTTTCATATTAATATATTGCTAAGGCACTAACTGGAATTCTGGTCCAATATAAGCGGATAAAAAGCCAGTAAGAAAGGTAACCTACGGTATGCCGAAGTTTCTGTAACTAACAGGTTCTTATTCTCCGATTGTTCCAATACTAGTTATATATAATGGTGCAGAATTGAATGATATTGTGTATATTCAATATTATGTCTCAATAAGTTCAGTCATTTCAATCAGAATAGGTCGTCATACAAAAACCTCAATTTCGACCGATTGTTTCTATGGAAGCTTTATATTTGTCCGATTCCTATGAAATTGTAAGTGCATATTTTATTTAAGGCAAAAGTCAGATGTAGTAAATTTAGTTATAATACGAGGGTCGTTTGATAAGTCCGTGACTTTTTGTATTTGCCGCGCACCTGCTCTAAATACAACACTGCTCCTGTCAGCAGTTATCGATTAACAGCTGACTGTAAAATTTTGAGAAAGCTGCGTTTCTTAGTTTGCGTTTTATAGGCATTGAAAGCAGACGATCTTGTGAATTTTAACGAAAATGGAAAAAAGTGAATTTCGTGTGCTAATTAAGCATTATTTTTTGCGTAAAAAATCCATCACCGAAA
This sequence comes from Zaprionus ornatus, assembly GCA_018904035.1. Taxonomy (NCBI): domain Eukaryota; kingdom Metazoa; phylum Arthropoda; class Insecta; order Diptera; family Drosophilidae; genus Zaprionus; species Zaprionus ornatus. The sequence continues at coordinate 4,714,320 of JAEIFZ010000238.1, forward strand.
CCAAGGAAAGACTTGATAAATATTATGGGGACTCTGCACCATCAATTTCAATGGTTAAGAAATGGTTTACTGAGTTCCGTTGTGGTCGTACCAGTACAAGTGATGCCGAACGTTCAGGTCGCCCAAAAGAGGTCGTCATGCCAGAAATCGTCGACAAAATCCATGGAATGATATTGGATGATCGGAGAATGAAAGTGCGTGAGGTAGCTGAGGCTGTAGGCATCTCAACTGAACGGGTACATCACATTTTACATGAATATTTGGACATGAAAAAGCTTTCCGCGCGATGGGTGCCGCGATTGCTCACACACGACCATAAGCGCAACCGTGTGACCATTTCAAAGGAGTGTTTGGCGATGTTCAACCGCAATCCAAACGAATTTTTGCGCCGTTTCGTTACCGTAGACGAAACATGGATCCACCACACCACACCAGAGACCAAAGAACAATCAAGACAGTGGGTTTCTCCGGGTGAACGTGCACCAAAGAAGGCCAAGGTGGGTCTGTCGGCCAACAAGGTCATGGCCACAGTTTTTTGGGATGCACAAGGTATCATTCACATCGATTACCTTGAAAAGGGTAAAACGATCACCAGCGAATATTATTCAGAGCTTTTGGACAGATTCGATATTGATTTGAAGCAGAAACGACCGCATTTGGCGAAAAAAAGTGCTGTTCCATCAGGACAATGCACGGGTGCACACGTGTGTAGTCAGCATGGCAAAATTTCATAAATTGGGCTACGAACTGCTACCCCATCCAGCATATTCTCCAGATTTAGCCCCCTGTGACTATTTTTTGTTTCCAAACATGAAGAAATGGCTCGGCGGTAAGAGATTCGGGTCAAATGAAGAGGTCATCACAGAAACAAACGACTATTTTGAGGGCCTTGAGAAAACCTATTATTTGGAAGGAATAAAAAAATTGGAAAAACGCTGGACTAAATGTATAGAGCTAAAAGGAGATTATGTTGAGAAATAAAACGCTTCTTTGACGAAAAAAATATATTTTATTCAAAAAGTCACGGACTTATCAAACGACCCTCGTATCTTAACAAATAACAATAATCGACCGATAGTTTGTATGGCAGCTGTACGATATATCGGTCCAATCCGGCTCATTCTGACTTATTTACAGCGTGCCGTAATAGGAAGCATGTATGCCAAGTTTCATTAAGATTGCTCCAAAGCCTAGAGACTAGCTTGCGTTTCAACAGACGGACACACGAATACACGCACACTCGGTTAGACGGACAGGGCTACGTCGATTCTTCCGTTGATGCTGAATCAGAATCTATATATATCCTTTATGGAGTCGGAGATGTCTCCCAAGGTGCGTTGCAAACTCCTGACCAATATTAATATATCCTGATAATGATAATAATAATGATAATGAGTATCTAAAGTAGTTTCTTCCCCGAGAATATTTATGATAAATAATTAGAAGTGCAAATTCAAAATTATAATAATATCCCAACTCCTGAATAACTACAATAGATACATACATAGAACCATGCACATAAGTTGGAATACTAAAATATACCTTTATTAAGCAACTGAAAGTTGAGAAAGAATCTCGACTATATCACGCATTTAACGAGCTAATAACTGGCGACTTTTATATTGTCGTTTTCACAGCAGATTGTTAATTTATTTTAATGAAAATACAAACACGTTTCCATAGAACCCTGTCGAGAAGGAGGAGCAGCAGGAGGAGGAGGGTAAGGGGAAACGGAAAGAAATACAAACATGTTATATGCGCACTTAACATTAATTTCACTTTCTTTCACGCACACACACACGCACACAGAGAGAAGCCTTAATAGCATGGGGGAAAAATAAAACATGTTTGATATCAACATAATTAGTCACGTAGTTGTTATGCTTGTTTTAATGCGACGACGAACGCGTTCATAATGTGGCATTATCATTATGCGACGAGTTGCAGAGCGAGTGGCAACAGCAGCAGCAGCAGCAGAAGACACCGCACCGCACAGCAGCCGCAGATGCGTGAAGGCAGCATTCACATTAATCCGAAAATGTTATAAAATAAACAAATTACCCATAAAGATGTGAGCCAGCTGTAAATAGACAACAACAACAACGAAAACTAAACTAAAATAGACAGACGAAGGTATGCGAATTTTACTTTCAAATATGCAGAAAGAATGCTGCCCTGTCTGGTACCATAGTGATTCCCCTATAATGATTCCCAATTAATTCGTAACTATAACTACTCGATGCAGCTTGATGGGCTGAGAAAGTGCGATAAAAGAAATGACAAGATTCAGTTGCGATGGGGAAAAATGTATAGACAGATACAGATATGGTACAGTAGGGGTAGTTATAGTAAGGTAAACTGAGCTGGTAGGGTAAGGAAGTATAGAGTATGATGATATAAGATAGAGGTGAGTAACTTTTAGGTGTAAGTAAGATAAAGGTTGAAGATTGTTGCTGCTAGTGTTGACTTAAAGGGTATGGTGAGGTAAGGTAGAATAGGGTACGATGCTGTAAGATACAAATATGATACAGTGTGGTATGGTAGGTTAAGTTGAGCTGAAGTTGGCATAGGTAGAGTGTGCTACAGGTGTGAAAAGGTAGAGTTTAGTGCACTATAGTATAGGTATGATAGGGACAGAGAAGGATAGTAACATAAAATGATGGAAGATAGGCACAGTATCCTTTGATAGGATGATAGAAGTTTGAATAGGGTTTGATGGGGAAATGTAAAGTCCGAGTAAGTACAAGACAGGGTCTGTTATGGCAGCAGTTGTTAGAGCGGGATATGGCAGGGTCTGGCATGCTTTAAGATTATGTGTTTAATATACTATGAAGCAGTTAGGTAAGTAAAGGAAAGAAAAGGTTAAATGAAGTTGTAAGGTATGTTAAATATAAATAACCCAACTAAGTTAGTGTAGTGCAACGTAGGTTAAAGTTAACAAAGTAAACATAAGGCCCGATAGGGTAAGCCAAAGTTGCCTAAACCCCGATAGGACACTAAGGCAAGGCAATCAAAGTGAGTGCCAGATAATCTAAGGTAGCTCAACCCCAACTGAGGTTGATAATCGGCGAGAACTTTGCAGCTAATTAAAGCGTTATTTCGTACGCTCATTGTCAGCCACAGCAACAGCAGCAGTCGCATTGGCAATTGGCAAGAACAATGCGCATCATCATCATGGGAAATCTCTGGCGAGCGCCGCAAAGTAGTCGAAAAATGTCGAGAAAATGAAAAACGCAAGATCGTATCTTTGCTGGCAGACAATGCGATGAAAAATGTGTAACTTGTCGGCAGATTCGTCGGCAGTCGCTGGAGCCACAGAACTTTCACAGAAAGTTCACAGACAGGCAGCAGCAAACCACAATTCAAAGACAGACGGACAGGGGGACAGAGGGACAGACAGAGCGCTGGCTACGTGAGACGCATGCGCATGCGCCTCGTGTCTGCTGTGGAGCGTTGAGTGTCGAGTGTCGACTCACTGATGTATTGGGTCCGTAGTTAGGGGTTTCTACTAGCTTCCAATTGTCCGAAAGTAAAATTAGCTGCTGCTGCTGCTGCTGCTGTTGCTGCTGAGGCGTGAAAATCGTGCTGCCTCCTTTTCCCTTTGCCCGTTCTGGGCGTGCCGCACTTTGTGGTATAATGAGCACTGCCTGCCGCCAGCCGGAGTGACTAACAACTTCAGCTTCAACTTCAACTTCAGCCTCAGCCTCAGCTCAACGGAGGCTTCAGCTTGGGCTTTTGCATGCGGCAAGTTGAAACGCGCATGACAAACGCGTCGAGCACGTAATTTGTGTCGCTGGAGCAGAGCTGCCACAACGGAACTAAGCTCCAAAAAGCGAACGTTAGTTATGAATATGAGTGAGTGCAAGAGTGAGTCTCTCTCTCTCTCTGTCTCTGTAGAACCATGCGCTGACCTTGCGCTAGAAAACTGTTTTGTGGCAAGGTACTCCGTTGCCTCTGTCGACGACGCCGACGACGCTGCTGGCAGCTGCCTGCTTCAGTTGCCTCTTTTGTGTTGGGGATTTTACTCAAATGGGCGAAAGCTGAATGCCATTTTTGGTTATTTTCACCCACGGTCGTCAAATGTAGTGCGAGTGCTCGTGCTCGTCTGGCTTAAGCGATGAAAGCGCTGACAACAACAACAGCAACACGGCAACAACAACACGGCAGCAACAGTCTGTGCTGACGTTCAGTTTGCTGGCCATTTATCAAGAGATGCAATTGAAATGCCCAACGCATTTGACTTAGAAAACAGCGCATACTAAATAAAGTTCAACAAATTGCAGCAGCTTCAACTGTGGCTAGACTAGTAAATACCCTGTGTAGGGCAAGTTTAGAAATAGTTCTGAAAGTCAAACATATCCAGCAGAGAAAGGAATAGGGAGAAAGCTAGGTATAAAGGAAGACAGTGAGAAAGAGAGAGAGTGAGGAAGAATAAGCGGGATGTGGAGGGAAAGAAATAGAGAATGGAATGGGAGGAAAAGACAGAGCAAGCAAAATTATAAATTATATATACAATAGTTATAGAGTGAAGAAAGAAATTCTGAATAATGAAATTGTGAATACTTTAATAAGTGAGAGCAAAAATAAAATATATGAGAGAAGAAAGAAGATAAATACAAAGACAACAGAAAGGATAAAGAACGGAAGAACTACAAGTAAAGAATCTATACTCGTAATAGTTGGCACAATATAAATCACTTTGCTACACTTGGTACAGTCCCAAAGCTAAGCAAACTAAACGAATAAAGGGATAAGCAGGAATCGAAAATTGAACGGAACAATCTCTCAGTCTGTCACTCTCTTTCTTTGTCTCTTTGATACAGATGCATACAGACCATTTCGATTGTGGTGAACAATAGTTTTGAAGGCGATTTAATTAAGGATACACAATGAAAGGTGTTTGATATTTAATATTTATTTTGATTAGGTCTAGCAAGTTTTAAAAGTTACGTAAGTCTCCAAAGAAATGGATTTACCGATGGTTTAAAGTATATCGATTAATTGAACAGATTAATATCTATTAAGAGTGAATATTTTAATAAATGCGATTGGCAAATTAAGAGGGTTGCCAGATCATCATAAGATGATATTAACCGATATGGTTGATAATGTTATGATGCTTAGTACATTATGTACCTTTCTTTTCTCTCTTTCTCTCTCTCTCCCTCTCTCTATATCTCACTCTCCCTCTCCCCCTCTCTATCTCTGTAGATCGCTCTTATTCTAGCTTCTGTCTCTCTCTCTCTCTCTCTCTCTCTCTCTCTCCCTCTCAATTACTGCAATTACTTCAAGCATTACCTAAGGTGCCTTCAACTTCCCCAACAATTCACGCATAAACTTATTTTAGATCTACACACCAAACTTATGGTATATTTTTTAGTATTTATTACAGCATTTTCAAACTAGAGTCGTATAAATTTGGCATACTCAATTGGTATTTTCCAACACGGGTCGTATATAGTGTGCAATGCAATTCGTTTTTATGCCAACCATTGCTCGACAGGTCAGTCAGGTCAGTCGAGGCTCTAACAAGGTGTAACAACGAGGAAGGAATGAAAGGAAAACTAGATAACTTGGCCTATTCGCGCGGACAGTTAGGGGCACGCATAAGAGGGCTGTCGTAAAAAAGGAAAATATATCTCAATAAAAACGAAATCCTATTTTAGTCTAGAGTTTTTTCGCAGTCCCTGCACACACACACACACTGGCACACACACGCACACAATGAAACACTAATGTAGTGAAATAATTTTCGTTAATCGAAAGTAGCGAGGCACGTTTAACAACTCCCCAGAGAGGGGAGGGGCAGAGTGAAGGGGAGGGGAGTGGACGGGGGCCAGCTGTGACACGCTGTGCTCATAAAAAGACAATAAAAAAGTGACATTTTGGCCGAAAATACAGTTTGGCCATAAAGCGAGGAGGCGACGAGGAAAAGTCACAGACGAAATCAAATCACGGCCAAAGTGGAAAACAACAACAGCAACAACAACAACGTGGAATGGCAATATTGACAATTTATGTGGCTGGCAACTTGAGTTGGAATCTTTATTTGGTGTCCGAATGCCCACACACACGCAAGCCACGCGCACGTGTGTGTGTGTGCGTGTGTGTGTGAATTAAGAAAAGTGCTTTATAAGTGCTGCTCCATCAAAATCAAACTTCAGAGGCTCAGCAAAACGAAAGTAGTTCTACGCTCGCCTATTAAGCTGGAGGAGTTTGCGGCCCAAATGAAAACATAATTACAATCTTCGCCTGGCCAACATACATTCACTCTCTGCCAACAACAACAACCAAAACAGCAGCAACAACAAGAACAATTTTCATAATGCCAAATCGAAAAACGCGCAGCATGTCAACAGCCTGCGGCGCGTCCGTTCCCCGTTCCCCTCTTCTCCCCGCGTCTGTCTTGTTCAACTTGTCCAAGTCGGCGTCGGTTGGCTTCATTAAAGCCGCATGAAGAAGACATAAAACGCGCAACTGAGCAAGATTTATTTAACAGTAACAAAATTCGCAGGCCGCGCGACAAACTTGGCTAGAACCGAGTACAGTAACAACACCAGCAGCAGCAGCAACAGTAACAGCAGCAGCAACAGCAGCAGCAGCAACAGAGCAGCAACAACTACGACAAACTAGTCTGCCTTTTTAGCCGTCAGCTTTCGTGCGGTTTAGATTCTTTCCGTTGTTATTGTTATTTCTCTTTCTTTCGTGTCGTTGTTGTCTCTCATTCTGTAGCTATTTCTATTTTCGACATTTCTGCGTCTTTTATTTCTTTTTAATTTCCGTGTCGCTTGAATGAATGAAAAGACTTTTCAGAGCATTACGGAATTATGAATTCTAATCATTTTAAAACAAAATGCCACAAGAAACGCTTTCTTCTTCTTCTTCCTCATCGTCTGGGAATGAGCTGAAAGAAATTTACATTTCTTAAGCCATCATGGATTTCGGTTCACAAATAGTTTGTATGCTAATCTGGCTGGTGATATTCTTGTAACTTGAAAACCCTCCAAGCGAAGAAGTTTGACTGCATAAAAGTTAAACGAAAATAGGCGAAGAATGCTTATAAAGGTTGATTATAATAAGATAAATATATGGAATATTTCTACTATATTTAGTGTAGATCATGGTATATTCTACTCAGTATTCGCCATAGAGTATCCCAGCTTCGTGTTTGTTCTCAGCCTCTTTGCTTGGTTTCTTTTTCTGATTACTTTGTTATTGCTCGATGACACTTTAAGCTCCGATGTCGTCGCTATCGTCGCCATCGCCGTCGCCTGTCTTGGATACAGTTTTCATCTTCTGCCTGTTGTTGTAGTTGTTCTTGTTTTTGTACGCGATTTTTTATTAATTTTGTGTGTGTTTTGTAGGTCAATTCCGCAAACGGAAGCCGTTTGACCAGAATATACTTTTTCCACTTTTGGCTTTTTTGTGCACATTGCGAGACCGCGAATCGCAGTAGAAGTTCCACTGCCAGGCAGACAGCAGACGTAGGGGCAGACAGACAGAGCAGACGGACAGACAGGCAGACAAACAAACCCGCCGTAGATCGTCATAGAGAGCATTTTGCAGTGGCGCCTTTGTTAGCGGCTTTTCTTAACACATTATTTATTATGTTTTCTATATATATATATATACCGAGGGGTTTATATACACGCGAACTTTCTTTGTCAGGCGATTTTCGGACAAAATACAGAAATGGCAAAAATACAAAAAGAGACAAAAACTGAAAAGAAAACTATGCATAAAAGAGCTGAAAAACCTCTCAGCCAAGAAAGACTTTTGCAATAATTAACTTTATGTGGCGCGTTCATTGTGTGCGAGAAAAGAATCACACGAAAGGGAGACAATCAGAGTGAGAGAGAGGGGGATATGCGAACTGGGCGAGAGATTTGCCAGTTGGCGATTAATGCCAAACTTGAATCTTAGTCAATGGCATCGCGACATAAGCTGATCAGGGGCAGAGCACATCGAATCGCAAATCAATAGAGAGGGAAGGCAGCTCCCACTTGGATGCGAAATCTCCGCCAGAACGGGCCGAGGCTGGCTTTTTGAGGTCGCACAAAGTGAACAACAGCAGCAGAAAAACGAGGAAAAGCAGTGGAAGGAACGAGAGAGAAAAAAACACATTGACAAAATAATTAAATAATAGCCCCGGGGCGCAGTCAGGCGTTGCAGTCAGCCCGACGACGTTGCACGGAGTAAAACTAATAGAAGCATATTTTCCTCTTGGACAACAACAACAACAACAACAAGCTCGACGATGGCAGAGCGGAAAATGTGCAAGCAGACGGCAAAGCCGCTTGGCTTTTCAGAACGACAGAGAATGAAAAAGCGAGAGAGGGAGAGAGGGAGGGAGATTGATAGAGGGATATATAAAAAAGCAACATGAATAAATAAAATTAAATGCAGCATGCCCACTTAAGAGATGAGCATGCAATTTTAAATAAAAATTAAAAGCACAAAACATCAGACCAGCACGAAGGCAAGAGGAAGAGAGAATGAAGAAGAAGGAGAGGGACAGCGAGAGAGAGAGAAGAGAAAGAGAGGCTGGACAATATTCTGGTTTACTTTTCCGATTCTCAGCTTACACACTTGCAAGAACTCGCTGCCTTCTCTCTCCCCTTGGAGGACAATGGTCGGCAAACTGACAGTCTCCATCTCCTCCCTTCTCCTCCTCCTCTTGCCGCAGTGGCATCGATGGAAACCTCTAACCGAATCGTTCAATTACAAAATTGATTACCATTGAAAATTGAAAATTAAGTACAGTTTTGAGTTTTCAGCATAATTGCAGTTGATTTGAGGCAGAGACGGAGGCAGCTCGACCAGAACTTGCAGTGTCATTAGAAGCAGCTTGATTAGACGACTGTCCCAGTCTCTCCTCTCTCGCTGTCTCTTTCTGTATATGTGTATGTGTGTGTGCCTGTGCATTTGATTTTAGATGGTACTATAAATGATTAAGTGAAAAAGACAAAGTCAATTGTGGACCGACAGCGACTTGGCCTCTAGAGAGCCAATCAAGCCGAACGTCAGCTTAATTTCATTTAACGTTCAAGTAGCATTATACACAACAACAACAACAGTTACAACAAACAACGACAGTTACAACAACAACAACGACAGCTATAAAAACAACTACATGAATAGCGCGGACACTGCTTTGCATAACTAGAAGCAGCTAGAAGCGGAAATACCCTGCAAATGTGCAATGAAGTTGAAGTATATAATGAGATGAACTTTATAATAATATAATAATAATTATTATATAATTTATATTTTTATTAATAAAAATATATCTTATATAATAATAATTAATATACATATATTGTATTGATATTATATATAATAAATATTTTTATACTATATTGATTATAAAATCTATTTGCCTCACTTTGAAAAATAATTAATTATAAAAAAAATGTTAAATTAATATTTTAGCATATAATTCATGTATGTATGCTATGCTATGCATAATCTTATATTTCTAAATACTGAAGTTTACAATAAATTTTTAAAAAATATCAGTATATTTTGTGTAAAAACTAAATTTAAAAATAATATCAAAATTAATCAATTAGTATTCAGAATATATCAGCTGTTTCAGGGGCTTCCCATTCAATATCAGTTCAATGATAAAAAAAAACAATATGTTTCATTAATACTACCATAAATACATAAAATATCGAACGAAAGTAGTATATTATATATATATAAAGATAATTCTTTAAACTTCAAGTCAGGGATAAGTGAATACAATAATGTTCGATTGCTATTTTTATCTATACAAAACGTTTTTAAAATATTTCGTTTAAATTTTCTGGGAATTTCAAGCCAAAAAAAATTACTGTAGTTTTATTATATTTCTTTTTTTAATTTCAGATTTGGAATTCTGGGTTCAATTTTCCATTGATAGTGTCAAATTATACTACCCTACTCTATTTTAGCAAAACTCTAATAAAACCTTAACTGAACCATTCAATTTTAATTCCCCACTTAGACAAGATGTTTACAGGGTATTAACAACAACTGCTTAGCGGAATTACACAGCCTAAAAGGAGACAAGGCGAACGCAAATTCGTTTTGCATTATTTCGTTTCGTTTTGGTTTTGCTTTTGGTTCTGTTCGTTTAGGTTTTGGTTCAGTTCGCTTTGGCTCTGTTCTTTTTGCAGCTGGATACGATTCGAATCGATTCGATTCTGTTGATTTGGTTTATCATCAATTTTATTGTCACTAGGCATTTACGAGCGATTATTTTAGTTGTTGGTTTTTATGACTGCTGTTGCCATCGCTGTCGACCTCGCATTAGGGGCGGGGCCTGTGGCTGGACCTCTCTCTCTCTCTCTGTGGGCCTGTGGGTCTGTGGCTGGGCACCCCTGACTGTGCCCATGCCTGTGGTCCTCTGTCTGATCCTGCAATTTGGCCTAAAAGCGTGTTTCGTTCGATTCTCTTTGGTATTTAATTTATAGTTAAACCAAACGGGGCAAGTTTGATTTATTGGTCAAGAGGTTATTCACCATTATGTTTCCGCTGTAATGTTTACTCAATTCTTGTTGCTGTCGCTGTTGTTGTTGCTATTACTGTTATTCCAGTTGTTGATCAACACAATTAATGCAGATTGTAGGCGTAACGTTGACAATTGCATCGAATGCAGCTGCTGCTGTTGCTGTTGCTGCCTCCGCTTGTCATTGATTTTGTTGTAATCGCCGTTGTAGCCGCCCTTCTTGTTGTTGTTGCTGTAGTTGTTGCAACGATTGTTGTATTTGTTTTTGATGTTGCGGCTGGCGATAAATTTTGCAGCGCGCTCTAAAAGCATAAAATGTTTACAAAGCCCACGCTGTGCGATAAATCAAATAATTGCACTGCCAATTGCAGAGGGCGCTGTTAGCTCAAAGGGGCGTGGCAGTGCGACCTAAACACACAACCTAAACGTCCTCAACTAAACGCACTAAAGTATCCTTTAGAGCTTAGGAGAGTTATAATAATAATAAATTTAGTTATTAAACATAGTAAGGGAGAAAAGTTAGAACTGAAAAGAAAACAAAGAACTTCTTTTTTTCTTTCAGTTATTTTGCGACAGATCTAGAGAATGATCTAGAGAATTTACTTATTTTGAAGAAAGTCACCTTTATCTTAAATATATACATATTTATACCCTTCCAGAGGGTATATTCATTTTAGGCAGGAGTTCGCAACGCACCTGAGGAGACAGATCCGACCCCAGAAACTGCATATATTTACATATTCTGAATCAGCATCAGCAGAGGAATCGAGCTAGCCATGTCCGTCTATCCGTGTGTCCGTGTATCCATGTGTCCGTCTGTCCGTGGGTCCGTCTGTTGAAACGTAAACTAGTCTCTCAGTTTTGAAGCTATTATTCTATTATTGTATATGCTTCTTATTGCTGCACGCAGTAAATAAGTTGGAATGAGTCGAATCAGCCCAATATATCGTATAGCTGCCATACAAACTATCGGCCGATTTTGATTATTTGTTAAGATATTGTAACCAAATTTACTAAATCGGACTCATTCTATATATATAATATGCATATAAAATTTCATAATAAACTGATCACAATATATATGTTATTGCCATAGGAAGAATCAGCCGGAATGCACGTTTTTGTATTAAGACCTGTTCTCATTTTAGAAATAACTGAACTTATCAGTGCCAAATAAAGTGAGTCATGTTATTGAATATACACAATACCATTAAATTCTGCATGTTATATAAATAGTAATGGTACGATCGGAGGATATAAGAACCTGGGTATAGAACCTTCGGCATGCCGAAAGGTAGCCTTTCTTTCTCTTTTATGTTTATATTCCTATTTTTATAATATTACTAAGTTACTTTAAAATACAAACAACTTCTAATCATCCTAAGAATGGTTTCCCTTCCTTAAATTAACTTCTTTCATATACAATCTGAGCTCGATATGAATCCTTACATATAATTAATTAATTAATAATTTAATATATAATCAACTCTATCTTATTTATTATATTTTATGTTATTTATATCTTATTTCATTTACATCTTATTTCATTTACATCTTATTTCATTTACAACTTATTTCATTTAATACTATCCATCGCATATATAATATAGTACAATATTACAATCATATCTTTAACTGCAGTCTACCTCTTCATATAGTTAATCCCTCCTTCTGCAGTTGCTTAACTTAAATTCGCAGTGCAGTCAGCTTTTCCTTTAAGATGCAACTCTGCTTCGCAGTTGACTGTGAACAGTTCGTAAGTTTGGCTTAATCAGAAGTGTTAAATGCCTCACGAGCTGGCAAATGTTTCCTTCTCATGACACACTTTGCACAGCCAGGCCCCGCTCTCCCTCTCTCTCTCGCACTCCCCTGCATTCTCGGCAAGTGTTGAACAATGAAAAGAAGCAGGAGATGAAGAATAATGAGAGGCAGCAAGCAGGAGAAGGAGGAGAGCAACAACAACAACAGCAACAATTCGAGTGCGATTGTTGCGCATTTTTGCTTATGATACGTTGGCATATTTCTTTCTGCTCCGCTCTGCTCTGTTCTGTTCTGTTCTGCTGCACTCACAGATTGCGGTTAAACATGAAGCAGCAACAACAACAGCAACAATAGCAGCAACAACAGCAACAGCGTGCTGCAAGAACATTACTTAGCCCGGCCCAAACACGCAGCGTTGCATGAGCAACGGTAAAATGCGTGCTCACATGCGGCCAACTGGGAATCGACATGAAGTTGGAGACGGAGACGGAGATCGAGATGGAGATGGAGATGAAGACGGAGACGGAGACGGAGACGGAGTTGCAGTCGGCATCGCAGTCCCAGTTGGAGTCCCAATTGCAGTTGCAGTTGGAGCCGAAGAAATCGAGTCACAGCAAACGCAGTTGGAAACTTTTGCTTATTTAACTGTTTCTGTTGCTGCCGACGCGTCTTCTGCCTGAAGCCACTTAGAACAACGGAGCAACTGAAGACGCAGCGACGCCGACGCTGCGCAGGCGCAGCCGCTTTTCATTTTTAACTGTCAATGGCAACTGCATGTGGAGCTGCCTCTCTGCCCCGCTATCTGCCTGCCTGTCTGCCCCTCTTTGTATCTCCTTCTCACGCTCAGCTCTGTTTACTGTGGCAGCAGCAAGTGCAACAGCAGCAGCAACAACAATGCGCGCTACGTTTGCTGTCACTGCAGGCAGAGATTGTTAGCCAACTCGGACGCGGACTCGAGCAGTCAGTGAAGTGGCCAGTTGAAGGAGAAGTCGAAGGCGCCCGCCACCTCGCTGCCACAGTGCCAGCCCCAGTCAGTGCCTCCCCGCTGCACCACAGTCTCAGCCTCTGTGCCTCCCTCTGTGCCATCGTCTCTACCTCAGTCAGCACCTCAGTATTTACCTCTCTGCCTCAGTCTTAGCCTCCTTCTTCTCCCTCTGCCTCCCTCTCTAACACAATCTTTGCTTCTGCCTCTGCCTTTGCCTCAGCCCTCTCTCTCTCTACATTCAGACTCTCCCAGTTCTTTGCCTCAGTGCCCATCTCCGTCTCAATCATAGGCTCCTTCACAGTCTCCCGCTTCATTGCCTCATTCAGCTCCATCTCCGTCTCCAGCTCAGTCTATTCATCTGTCTATCTGCCTCTCTGTCTGTCTGTCTATCTGCCTCTCTGTCTGTCTCTCTATCTCTCTCCAGTGTCGATACAAGTGCATTTCACTTCAACTTCAACGCGTATTCTTGCTGCAAATTAAATGCATTCAACACGCTGCCCCGCGGCATCGATAATATTGTTGTTGACGTTGATGTTGCTGCCACTTGCTGCCGTTGCTGCTGCTGTCGATGTTGTTGTCGTTGCTGCTGCTGTTTAAGCAGCATTTAACTTAAGCCGATTTACAATTTGTGTGTGCGAGTCGAACAAGACGCAGCCAGCCCGATTACCAAACCGAAGCTGTTGGTCGCAGCGCCCCTCCCCACCTTCTTCTCCCTCTCTCTCCCGCCACTCATTGTTCCCCTCTCTTTCTGCCGCTGTCTGCCTTTCTCTCTCCTTTGTTTGTGCCTCTCATTAGCATGTGGGTGCCTGGAATGATGACCAAGCTATTTGGGCCTTGCCTTGAGTTGCCTTTAGAACTTGCCGTGCTGCAACTGCAACTGAAGCTGCAACGTCAGCAGCAGCGCAGTCAGTTAGCATTGTCTAACTATAACGGTGCATGCAACGGTGCGTAATTGAAATGTCACTAACACACCAAGAAGCGGGAGGGGGTATTCGAGAGGGAAGGGGGCAGATATTTAATCGTGCAGTATTGGAAACCAAAATGCAGTTGTTGTTGCATTAAAATGCAACATTACCTTCCCATGCCCTACGGTCATAAATCCCATTATCGCCCACTGTGCACGGTGGGGTGCAGGGTGGCGCAGGGTGGCGCAGAGAGTGGAGGCCATCAGCGATATTGGGCAAGTGTTGGTCAGGTCAACATGTTATTATTGACAAATGGAAATGTCAAAATGAAAAATTAACTGAAAATCAACAGCTAACAGCAGTGCAACAACAGCAACAACAACTAAAACAACAACAATGACAATTGAAAATGTCAAAATTCGCGAGAGCAGCAGCAGCGGCAGCGGCAGCAGCAGCAGCTCGAGGTAATGGCCAAAAACAAGCAACAAAATGGCCAGAAATTTGGGTGTAATGGGGCAGCTGGCCCTCTAGCCTTCCCTTCTCCCCTCTCACTCTCACTCTCCATCTATCTCGCTCTCACTCTGTCACTCGACGAGGCCTGTCTCCCTTCGATAGCGTCCGCTGAAGTGCTGCATGCAACATGGTAACAAAAGTTGCGCGAGAAAAACAGTCAACCAAATTGACACTGGCCAACACCAAAGGCGCTACAGCAACAACAACAACAATTGCTGTAACAACAACTGCTGCAACAACAGCAACAACAACACTGGTGGCGTCGCCTGTCGTCAGCGTCCGCTGCGGACATACTCGACGCGACATTTGAATGCAACTTGCCACTGCCACGTTTTGTGTGCCGACCCTCGTTGCTGCTGCTGCCACTGCTGCTGCTGTGTTGGCAATAACCACTTGATAAATGATAAATTAATTGAGCAGCATTGCCACACTGTGATGCCCTATGCAAAAAACGGTGTTGCATCTGTTTCTGTTAACTATATCACAAAATGATGCCCTAAACTGGCGATTATTAATGATTAGTTTGATAATTTATAGCACGCTTACTCGAAAGCGAAACCAGATAATTATTGTTGTTTTTTGCTTGTCGGTTAGCTATAATTAAAAAAATCTTCTCGCTGCTAAAAACTAACATTAATTTCAGCATAAATCACGCGGATTCTAATGGGATCTAAGTGAAAATAATCAAGCAATAAATTATCATCATATTAGTTCGGGTTTTTTGCATTATATTTTTCGTCATTCAACTTGTTTGTGATTTATTTTAAATTCGTTTTAATTGGTATTGAATTAAGTATCGCAATTCAACATAACCTCGAACTTTGTAATAATTTTTGTTCATGTGTTTGTTTAGTAGAAGTTATAAATTAATTATTAAGATGCAGTTGTACTATAGTTATTGCTTTATAATTTATTGAAGTATCATTATTGATTTTAAATCATTTTTAAAAATTAAAAAATCAACGTAACCTTAAACAATTGATTAAATCACATAAAACATTATTGAATTGCATTGTTGGACGCTTTACTACTGATTTACATTGGGTTTATTATATTTTTATTACATATTTGAATGTTTATTCATATTAAATGATATACCTAACCTCAAACTTCTGAATCATTCAACTTAATATAAAATTTTTTTTGTTAAACGCTTTTTTTAATAATTACTTTAAATCTTATTATCTGTTTTATTAAATGTTAACATTTTTTAATGCTAACTAACCTTTTGACAAAATCATTTATATTTTAGTTAAAATAAAACTAAACTATTTTTTAAGTTTGGTAATATTTTTAACAGCATCAGAAATATAAATATTTAATTAAAACCAAAACTCTTTGAATAATCTCTAAGTTTATAAATACTTTGCATTTATTTCTTAAAAAGGTTTCGATAAACTGAAGTTTAACGAGATCACATTGCTCTCAGCTCACTGCAATCGAAGCAAGACCAGCCCAGGCACCTTAAAGACTTTCCAGTTTCCACAGTCTCTACTCCACTCTGCATAGAGTACCTTCAGTTCGTATTTGCCGACACTTCTAGCAATTAATTATATTTTGTTTGGCTGAAGAATTTGCATTTAGCTGTTGGAATTTCGCAACTTTTATCGCGCAACGTGCTGCGAGTACGTTTCGTCTGTGGGTCGCGCAAGGACGTTGCATGCAGCAACACGCGTTGCACGGGGCCGAAGAGAGAAGTGAGGGGGGGGCTGGTACTACCTCAGGTAAATACAATCTAAATCTGCTGCCGGTGAATGCGATGCGATGCGAGGCCCGCTTTGAGGCAACGTCGCGTCGTTTGTCACCTGTAATTAGTGAACTTGCATTCAGTTTTTCATTAATTTAACTTGTGAGTTCTAGAACAAGAAGACAGGAAGAGTGAGTGAGGAAGGGAGGAAGGGTAGGGGAGGGGGAAACCATTTTACTGCAGCTCTTACTTAATTAGGAAGCAACGAGCGTCGTCAGCGCAGATAACTGCAGTCGAAGTACTTTGGTAAACAGGTGCATATCAAATAATTCCACGAAAATCGAGGAAAATGTGAAAATGATGTGGAAAATTGCATGCGTAGCAAAAGCAAATTGAAACAAAGCCAAATAAAAATCGTTGATAGACAAATATTTGCATAACACTTCATGTTTAGCAAATGCCAAAGCAGAGACAGACAAGGCACACATACACCACACACCAGACACACACACACCAGTCACACACACACCAGGCACACACACACACAGCTGAGCAGGCACACTTAATGTGGCTAAAAGCTGCAACAGCAGCAGCAGCAGCAATCTGCTAAAATGTTGCTTATTTTCATCCAGTCCAGTTCAGGAAAGGAAGGTAGAGAGGAAGCAGCAAGAGGGTGAGGGGAAAGGGAGAGGGAGGGAGGGGGTGATAACAAAAT
Source organism: Zaprionus ornatus (assembly GCA_018904035.1). Classification (NCBI taxonomy): domain Eukaryota; kingdom Metazoa; phylum Arthropoda; class Insecta; order Diptera; family Drosophilidae; genus Zaprionus; species Zaprionus ornatus. The sequence goes on from JAEIFZ010000238.1 coordinate 4,731,381, forward strand.
CAACAGCAATGCTAAATTGTTTAATTGAATTTACCGCAGATGCGCTTAAGTTGGCAGTAATTTACCAAAGCCATGTAGCACTTCTAACTGTAACTCGTTGTATCTCGTATCTCGTATCTGTCTCTCTGGAGCTGTATCTGCATCCTTGTAGCTACAAATGAGTGTGTGTGTGCGTGTGTGGGTATGTCTTTTGTGTGTGTGTGTATGCTTGTGTGTGCTGGAACGTGCCAGACACTCGTGCACATGGGCTCTCTCGATTGTCGTCGCAATACAAATACTCCTGCCGAGCACTTGCCAGATGCAATGAAACGAAATGTATCTATAAGATACACAAGCACACACACACACAGACACATACATACAAACATTGCTGCTGCTGCTGTAACTATGCATTAAATTGAAAACAGCAAAGAAAGTGCTCCACCGGCTTCGATTGCCAACTCGGTTCTAGATTTCTCCCGGGCGCAATTATGCCCGGCATGGTATCCTCTTTCCCCTCCTTTCCTCCAGCTCTGCCTGACATGGCTACTCCTTTTTCATCTCCCCTCTGCCTGTCATGACTATATCCTCTTCTAACTCTTTTGCCCCTCCCCCGTGTGTGCTTTCATTTCTCAATCTCATCTTGTGTTGCTCAATTTGACTCGTTGATATTTTCTTAGCCATGTCAAAGTTCGCAGCACATGTTGCGCCATAACTTCTGTGACCCACTGTGTGTGTTTAATTAATTTGCCAGCAACGCGCTGCTCATTAGTTGCGCTTTGGTTCTATGTCAACCTGTGTCCGCGGGGTTAATCGATGTGACGCGTCGATGACGATTAAGCAATGCCCATACGCGTGCGCTTTGCAACACTGTGCACCGCATGCGCCCTCTTTGCTAAGAGAGAGGGAGAGCAAGAGCAAGCGAGAGAGAGCGTGCGCATGCCCAGCCGGCTAAGCTGTTGCTCACGCTCTCTCATACTCGGCTGCACGCGTGCGCTCTCTCACACTGCTGTTGACGCTGTTAGCTCTCTCTCGCTGTTGTCGTTCATTCACGTTTGCGGTGCTCTCTCTTGAGATTGTTGCTGTACCTGCCTTTGCTCACTCCCGCTTCTGTTGTTGGTTTACTGTGGCTGCCTTTGCTCTCTCTCGTCTGCCTTTGCTTTCTCATGTTATTGTTGCTGTGTCTGCCTCTGCTCTCACACGCTTCGGTTGTTGTTATTGCCCTGTTTGCCTTTGCTCTCCCATGCTGTGCTGCTCGTGTTGCTCACGTTGTTCTTGCTGCGTTCGCTCTCACACTTTAGTTCTGCTCTTGCTACCTTTGCTCTCTCTCTCGTTGTTGTTGCCGAGGCTGCCTTTACTCTCTGTTTGTTTGTTACGCTCTCTCACTCTGCCTTGCCGGTTACACAGCAGCGTAATCAACATCATCATGATCATCTTGACCATTTACGTGTGCTCAGCTGTGTGCGTGTATGTGTGTGTAAGTGCGACTCTGTGCTCTGCTCGCTGCGAAGCTTCTGCTTCTGCCTCAGCTTCTGCTCTGGCTCTGCCTCAGCTGCGCGGCTTCAACTTTTCTTTCTTGGCCTTCTTGGACTTTCTTGGCAACATTGCTGGCTTAAAAGTCATTTGGAAGCGCCAACTCGGGCGTCAGTTCGCTTTGTGCGCTGCAAGCGTTTGGTACGTTTCACCTCGTAACGGTTAAGATATCGACATTTATCGCAGTTATCGATATACCCCTCTAGCAAGGATACTCGATACTCGCGTGCGTGTTTAATTACTTCACAATTGAGCAAAGTATTCACAAAAATTGCAAACAAATCAGAAACAAATTGAAAGAGAAACAAGAAACGAAAAAGGAAACGAAACGAATTGAAAACGAAACACTTTTAACGGAATAAACGTCGCGCAGTTTTCGTAATTGTTGTTGTTGTTTATGCATCCGCTCGATTTGGTTTTATTTGATGCACTTCCGCTCTAACACGCCTGCAACACGCGACAGCAACAGCAGCGACAGCGACAGCAGCAGCAGCAGCTCCAACGTGAGCCGAACGCGTCAACAGGTAAGCCTCGCATTCAGCCAGGATTAGCATTGCTTAAACTGTTGCAACAACTAAAAGCGACAGCTGTGGGTAGGAATACCCCTCCCCCCCTCTTTACCTACCCCTTCCCCAGCCCTACACAGTCAGCTGCAGTCATAACCAAAACCAAAGTCCAGCAATCTCACTCGGCCCGGGGCCAAAGCGGATTACTATAAAAATATTTACAAGCCTTGCATTATGTGTGTGTGTGTACCAGTGTGTGCCAGTGTGTGTGCATATCCTTTTTTGCTGCATATTTGTTTGCTGCTGTTTGCTGTTGCTGCTGTTGATACCATATTTATTTGCAGGCATCGTAAACCGCAGCCGAGGCTGCAATCAACTGTTGCGGGCAACATTGTAAGTTTTGTGGCCCAATGCTGAATAGTTAAGGGCACACACACATACAGAGGGCACACACACATACAGTGAAGAAACACACACACACACACGCATGCAGTGGTACCGCACACACTCACACAGGTGAAAAGAATGAAATGAAAACTTGTATTTAATTAAAGAAAAGGAGCAAAAGCAAAGGCAGCCGCGGTGGCATAAAAAAGAACAAACAACAGCAACAGCAGCAACAACAACAGCAGCAGCAGCAGCGGAGGCAGCAGCAACATTTGCTGCAACAGCAGCAGCAGAAACAAGTACCGACCACACACACACACACACAGCTGCAGGTGTGTGTAACTGGAAACAAGTTAAAATGCCTCGGCTACATTTGGTCAAGTTTACATGACTTACCAAAGTCCCCCCGCCTTTACCAGCCCACCCCATCCCCCTTAACAGAACTGAGACCAAACCCAAAGCTGAGTTGCAGGTTCTCTCTGTGTGTGTGTGTGTGTTTTGTGTTGTGCGGCAGCAATGTGATTTTAATGAACCTACTAAGAACTCTCGGCCAGCTTGGCCAACTGGCAACCAGTCAGAAACATAAACTAGCTCAGCTCTTTAGCTTTTGCCGTAATATTCTATTATGCCTCCGACAAACAGCAACAACAGCTACAACTATTTCTGTTACTGTTTCCCCTACTTCCCCTTCTGCTTCCCCCCACTTCTTCTTCAGCTGCTTTTGCTCCAAAATACAATGCGAAAAGCGGCAATAAAAGCGGCAAACAATGCGCAATATTTATGCAAGCATTAACTGCCAAAGCCTGCACTAACTGTCCGTCTGTCCCACTGTACTTTTGTCCCACTATGCCGCTGTCTGTCCGTCCGTCTGTCTGTCTGCTGTCTGTTCTTGGGGGTATTATGCTCAGCTTGCTTACAAACCTAAGCCGACAGCGCCAACAGTTTGAGTTACTTTCTAAATAGCATTTTACGTTCGCCCAGCTCCGAGATTAGTGCAGCCTCTGCTGCGTCGCTGCCACAGACACTGCTGCCTGCTCTGGTGCTGCTACCTCTGCCTCTGATGCTGCTGCTGCAGTTGCCGTTGTTCTTATTGCGGTTGATGTTGCGGTTAAATAAATAAGGCAACGACGTGCTCAAAGTTTGCCACAGCTCAGCAAATAAGAAATTGCATTGCTTCTGCCGCCGTCGCTGCAGCAACTGTTGCTGCTGCTGCGATGACTTGCACAAATGAAATGAAATTATAGATGCGTTCTCTGCTTTCCTGCTGCGCTTTGCCAGCCCACTTCCTTAAACTGAAATGATATTGCTGCCATTTCTTGAGCTGTTGTTGTTGTTGCTGCTGCTACAGCTGCTGTTGTGGCCAATGTTGCTGCTGTTGTTGTTGCTGCTGCTGCAGTTAATAATCGCCAGACAGTCAATTTGCTCCGCTTTAATCATGTCAAATCTGCAACAACACAGACAGACACACTTTGGGGCACTCACAGGGAGAGACGGACACACACACAGGCAGACACAGGCACGCACACACAGAGGCACATGTACATAGGCACGCACACACATACAGGCTGCCACGCACACACACACAGGCTGCCACGCACACACACATATAAGCAGGCACTCTTGTAATGACCGCAACAAAGCGGCGCATCTGTAATTTTACAACTCTACACAAGTAGCTCGGGCAGCACCTCCCACTCCATTGCCCTGCTGTTTCTCCTGCTCCTCCCCCCTCCCAGCATGCTGCATTTATTATCATCATGCAACATGCCGCGCGTGCAACATTTCGCAGCAACTATTTAAGTCGCTTTGAGGCAGGCAAGCACTAAGCCAAGTTTCATCAGCTGCTGCTGCTGCTGTTGCTTGTCCAGCCCAAAAAATCAGCCTGCCCCAGCTGCAGCTGCACTTTGCCAACTTGTTGGCTTTTTGCGGCTCTGCATGACATAACCAAACATTCAACTCACTTCGGGTCGTGGCAAGGCGAGCCAAAGCAGACGCAGCAGATAGGTCAAAGTTAAAGTAACTGTAGAAGGCAGCGCTGCTGACTGCGCCATGTTTGTTTTTCCGCAGCTCAAATATCTGGCAAATTAATGGGGAAATATTCAGTAATCCATAAGGGATTCCATGACAGAGAGAGAGGGAATGTGAAAATATATAATATATATATATATATATACAATATCTCGTTTACCCAGAAGTGTCTATACATTCTTGAGGCTTTATTTCATTGAACTTGCCTTTGATTTAAGTCAAAATAGTGAGAGTTTTGACTGCATAATATTTTGCTTATATACGAGTATAGTAGAATATACTGAGATAATATTAACAGACAAAGATATAATATAAATACATATGTAATATTTATTGAAATATTAATTATATGATTAATGAACAGTAGTACTATCAAATAAATTTATTTAAAATAATAAATCTTAGTTCAACAGAACGACAACACGACAGTCCCACTTGACCGATCGACAACTTTAAAAGGCTAACCGACTTGTCCGCCTTTTAAGCAACTTCTTCGACGAATTCTTTGCAATACTCTAAAACTGTGACTCTTAATCTCTAAATATACTTCAACTATTAACTTGAACTAAACTTTATTCATTGAGTTCAACTTAACGACTGCCTTAACTACTCGATTATGGTATTTCTGTTAACTACAACCCTCATCCTATCGATAGTTGCCTGCAGCGTTTCCACCCGTACTATCACGTTGCCATTACCATCTTTGTTTACATATATAAGGCTAATACTTTATGATTCAAGCATTTTTAGCCAAGTCGAATTCAAAATTCTATTTGATTTCGCTTTAAAGCTTAACATCTACCCAATTCTAATTATTAGCCAAACTTGTCTAAAGCCAAGGAGTGTGCTTGAATAACACGTGTTTCACGAAGCAGACAATAACCAATTTTTAGTATTTATTGCAAACTTAGTTGGAGGAATTCTAATAGGGCTAAGGAGAAACATATCAAATGACCAATCTTGTCGTTATTGGGTTTTGACTCTTACTGCATAATGTACAGCTGGAGGAACATTGAAATATCCATATTTATCATTGTAACATCGATGTTTCTCCAGTTATAGCATACAGTTATTCTTCGAGAATTCCTATAACATCTGCACTTAGGTAAAAGCTGCATATATTACAACTGCTTCCTCCAACTTTGGTGTAGAACATTCTCCAGCGTATTTTCCATTAATCTTAGAGGGAATTGGTGTCCGTCCTGATATTTGCCAATTAATATCTTCTGAAGTACACCTGAAAAAGGTGAAAAATATAAATGAGCAGGTTAATTTTCATAGCCAGATATGTATACATTAATATAAAGATATACTAATAGTTGATAGTAATTATAAAAAAGTTCAGCACAAGTAAACAAACTTAGATCGTTTGATAACTTTCCCAGACCATCAGCCACAATAAAACTTAGTGAGTAAAAGCCAAAATAATCTCAAAAATCAAGCCAAAATTTCTTTCTGCATTTCTTCTTCATTTCATTTTTGCTACAATTCATTTGCACAACTCACTAATACCCTATTCAGGCAGTTGAATGGGCCTCAGCAGGGCAGCATAAATTAATTTTTAATTGAATTGAATGAAAGTTTTAAGTTTTATTTTAAGCGATCACTCTGCCCCTCTCTCTCTTTCTCTCTCTCTTCTCCCCCACACTCCCGCCTGGCATTGTAATTGGACCTTTTCTCTCTCTCTCTCGCAAATTTAGCCAGAGTTACGTGAATGTAATTTATAATCAAGTCAAATGAATATAGATTGCATTTGCCGCCTGCAGAGGCAGAGGCAGAGAGGCAGCCGAAAGTGAAGTTTGCTGCTGCCTATGAATATGAGTGCTTTGAATATGAGTGCCGCACTCGACTCTCTTGGCTTCCAACTTCCCATTATCTGAGCCAAGTTAAATATTGTCGTTGCAGCAGGGGCACTGCTGGGGCGTGGCAGGGGAGGCAGGCAGCGCTGGCAAAATGGAGCAACTTTTGCTGAGCAACTTCGACGGCAGCAACAATTTTCTTTTTGTTAATTAAACGCAATTCTATTTATTAGTGTTGTGCAGCTCTGTGTGTGTGTGTGTGTGTGTGTGTGAGCAGACACAGATACAGATTGAGATAGAGAGGGAGATAGTGGCAGTGTGCAAGCGAGACAACGCCAATCCGTTTAGATAGCTCTGCGCTCTGGCTTTATAATTGGCGAAAATTATTTAATTATTATAAAGTGCAGCTTCCCCTTTGAAGTAGAAGCAGATGAGTAGAGTCTTCTCTCTCTCTCTCTCCCCCTCCCCTTCTGCAATGTTCTCACTGCTGCTGCAATCCCTGCTGCCAACAACTTTGGGCTTAACTTGGCTTGTTTTCTTGCCTCCAGTTTTGTTTTTATTTCATTCGTTTTGCGCACAAACTTCTGCTGCCTTCTTCAGTGCAGTTCAGTTCAGTTTATAACTGTCTATAGATAGCCGTTTTCTAGCTACAGCTCTAGCCGTGGCTGAGTAGCTGTAGTTTTCAGCTGTTTATTTAACTGCAATTTCCGCGAGTATTGTTGCATTTCCAATGCCATAATTAGACTAAATCTAATTTGCAAATCGCACACTCGGCTCTGTCTCTGCCTCTCTGCCTATGCAAACATGGCACAATCTTGCCACCACAAGCAGCAGCATCAGCAACAGTCGCAGAGGGGAAAGGGGCAGGGAGGTGAAGAGCGTAGGGAAAGGGAGCTGCTGCTTTTTGGGTGATTTTTACGACGGGGACGCGATGTAATTAATTTGCGGCGCGCATTGTTGTTGACAGATGAGCGTGGCACTGTTGCCGTTGCCGTTGCAGTTGCAGTTGCACTTGTTGTTGCTGTTGCTACTGGCACTGCTGCTGCTGTTTGTTAACTTGATTAATTAAAATGCAGCAGCTTTTAATGGCGACGAGGCTGCTCAGCATGTTGGCGTGCACATTTGCCATAAGTTTGCTATGTGTGCCAGTTTATCAGCTGCTTATGCAATCTGCCAGCAAGACTTGCGAAGATGCACCCTCCCTCCACCCCCCTCTCTCAACTAGAAAGAAAGCAAGCTGATATAAATCTATCTAATTACTCTTTGAGCTTAATTTGATATGAGGAAATTATGCAGAAATAAACAAAATATGAAAAGCAGCCTGGGAAATTTGACTGCATTGAAAGACTGTCAGGAGAGATAAGAAATTAGCAGGGAGTGTCAATAAATTGAGCATATATTATGCATATATTAAGCATACATTATGCATATATATTGAGCATTTATTATGCATATATATCAGCCTTAATTGGGCGCATATATTTTGCATTATATGTACCTCATTGACAGCGCTTTACATTGTTGCAGCTCTCCTTCTCTGTAGTTCTCGTTTTGATTGCCAAACTGTCAAAGACAGCGACAACTTTCGTTGGCAACGTTGCCCAACACTGTCCACATGGCTTGTGTTAGAATCTATTGTACAACTCCAACTTGCTGGGGGAGAAACAATTTTCCATAGTTTAGTCAAAAGTTCAGGCGATGTTTTTCGGGCTCAGCCATCAAATTTGCTGCACATTTTCATGAAAGCAACGGGACGAGTGTGTGTGTGTGTGTGGGAGTGTATGTATGTGTGAGTGTATGCATATGTGTGTCTTTATGTGCCTGTGTGTATGTGTGTGGGTTTTGGGCTCAGGTTAATTTGAAAGCATCTAAGTTTTTGATGTGCTCGCTGCAGTCAGGCAAACTCGCTTGCAAGCAGGAAGAAGAGGGGAATGAGGTAGAGGGGGGGCTGCTTGACGTTGACTTGTGGCCGTGTTGCTGGCAGCAGACAAACACATATACACACACACACAGAGCACATATACCCCCTCACCGACGCCGCACCTCCCCTCTTTTCGCACACGCAAAGTCAGTCAACGTGCCACATGTCATGGGAACTTTTAGAGGCGCCGCACTGCGCTGCGCTGCACCGCGAAACGCTCAGATAGTTTGCTTTGCTCCGAGCTGAGCTGAGCTAAAAGTTGCGAAATCATGGGAGTGAAATATTTTACTTTGTTCATTGCACATTTATTAATAAAGATTTTTTCTCGACTTCTTTTTGCGCTGCTCGTCCAGCTAACAAGAGCAACGTGCACAGTGCAGCATGCGGCATGCAGCATTGCACTTGCTGCACGTTGGAATTTTTAATTTAATTTATAGCAAGACACGCAAAGCAGCTTCAGACTCCAATCGAGTTCTCGTTCTGTGTTGCACACGGCGTATACGCAATACGCAAATAATACATTCATTCATTCATTCTTTTTTATATATATTTGGAATAATTCATGCGCATCTCTGTTAATATGCCATAGCCTAACCCTTTTTCGACACACTGCCAGAGGGGAGAGGTGCAGGGTTGTGAGGGGAGGGGCGTGACAAGGGGCTGCCAGGTCAGTTGTCGGAAATTGTAGGCGCATGACTTTGAACTTTTGACACATTTGGCAGTCGCCTGTCACACAGCTTGTCAGGCTTGGGGAGGCTAATAGGTCACTTGGGAATCTCTACTGGGTGTGTGTGTGCTGGTGTGTGTGTGCTGTTGTTGTTGTTGCTGTTAAGCCTGTCGGAAACATGAGCTCTACAGGCCAATATAAATTCTTTATGCCCGTCTCTGTTTTGCATTTGTAATATCTCTGACTGAGCTGACCCCCGATATGATTATTGTGCAGGCATATAATGTTATTAAGCTCACAGAGAGAGAAAGAGAAAGAGAGAGCAAGACAGAGAGATGAAGAGGGTGTGCGTGGCAGACAATGATGATTTCAGCGTGTGGCACGCACAATCAACAATTGATTTTTAATTTTTCATTTACAATCGAGAAATGAAGCTCTCGATATTTATTTTGTATCAACGCGAAGCGACGAGCCACGCGCTTTAAAATAATACAATAGTAATAACAGTAATTTCCACTAGCAAACTATCTGCGCTTCTTTATTTTTTTTTTTTGTATATTTTATTTTATGCAATCACTTTCACAATCCATCAAAGGTTGCCACTATATACACACTATACATACTTTATATACTTGGTTTGACATGCTGTGTAAATTGAATTTGCTGCGCTAAATGCAATTAATCATTGTAATTGATTTTGGCACTGTTGTTCTCATTGTTAAATATTGATGCGTCTGTTAAATAATAACAATAATTGTGAGCAAAGAGGAGGAGGAGCAATCGAAATCGAAATTGGAAATGGAAAAACTGCGCCAGCTTGTGAGCATTAATTAACTATTTCGCGTGGGGCAGTTAATGAGCGAGTGTCGGCGATGTATATCTGTCTCGCTTGTCTACATGTCTGTCCGACTGTGTATAGGTATGCCTGTCTGTCTCTTCATTAGCCTGTCTGTGTATCTCCTGAGTAAGTCTGTCTGTTTGTATGTCTGTCTGTATGTTTGTCTGTATATCTGTCTGTATGTTTGTCTGTATGTCTGTCTGTATGTCTGTATGTCTGTCTGTATGTCTGTCTGTATGTCTGTCTGTATGTCTGTCTGTATGTCTGTATGTCTGTCTGTATGTCTGTCTGTATGTCTGTCTGTATGTCTGTTTGTATGTCTGTATGTCTGTCTGTATGTCTGTATGTCTGTCTGTATGTCTGTATGTCTGTATGTCTGTCTGTATGTCTGTCTGTATTATCTGTCTGTATGTCTGTATGTCTGTCTGTATGTCTGTCTGTATGTCTGTCTGTATGTCTGTCTGTATGTCGGTCTGTATGTCTGTCTGTCTGTATGTCTGTCTGTATGTCTGTCTGTATGTATGTATGTCTGTCTGTATGTCTGTCTGTATGTATGTCTGTCTGTATGTCTGTCTGTATGTCTGTCTGTATGTCTGTCTGTATGCCTGTCTGTATGTCTGTCTGTATGTCTGTCTGTATGTCTGTCTGTATGTCTGTCTGTCTGTCTGTATGTCTGTCTGTATGTCTGTCTGTATGTCTGTCTGTATGTCTGTATGTCTGTCTGTATGTCTGTCTGTCTGTCTGTCTGTATGTCTGTCTGTCTGTATGTCTGTCTGTCTGTATTTCTGTCTGTATGTCTGTCTGTCTGTATGTCTGTCTGCATGTCTGTCTGTATGTCTGTCTGTATGTCTGTCTGTATGTCTGTCTGTATGTCTGTCTGTCTGACTGTATGTCTGTCTGTATTATCTGTCTGTATGTTTGTCAGAATGTCTATCTTTATGTCTGTCTGTATGTATGCCTGAATGTCTGTCTATCTACCTCCCTATCTACCTCTCTGTATATCTATCTGCCCGTCTGTCTGTATGCATGTCTTTCTCTTCTGTATGCCTGTATGTCTCTTTGGTCTGTCTGTCCATCTTTCCGTTAGTCCATCTGTCTGCTTGTCTGTCTATCCATATATTTGTCCGTCCGTCTCCCTAACTTCCAACCAATCTGTCTGTCCATCTGCCTGTCAGTCTCTCTGTCTGTTCAACTGGCTGTCTGTCATAGATAGCATAAATAGCCAGCAAAGTGATTAATTTGCCGATCCCCAGTGGACACACACAACATGCACTTCGTCAGCTCAAGGAGCACTCAAGAGGCAGTAAGAAAAAGCAAGAAAGAGAGAGACATATAGAGAGAAAGATAGGACCACAAGGAGAGCGAGAGCAGGCACTTCTCACTGACCAAGTCCGGCGTGTCCATAATCCATTAGAAAAAGTAACAAATTATGATTTATTGCACTTGGGCGAAAAATTCATGAAAGCCGCAGAGTGCAAGCAGATCCCCCCTCCACCTACTCCCCACTCCGCTCCCCACATTTACTGCACATTTACTATAGCAGCAGCTCAAAAGTGAGTAGCTTCAGCTACAGCTAGAGCTGCAACAGCAGCAACGCAGGCAAGTCAAAAGTTTGCCTCGTAAAAAGGCAAAGAAGAGCAAGAGGGGATGGCTGCAGGGGATAAGAGGAGGGGAAAGGGGCAGCTGCTAAGTGCCATGCGAAAATGTAAAACTCTTGTTATGGCCCAACCGGGCGTATACTTATTTATGCTTGCCAAACTTTTGGCTGCGATGCGTTGCGGCACATTGGCTCTTAAATTAAGTATACGCCGCGTATTGTAGGCGGCAACTGAAGCTGCTTCTTCTGCGATTGATGTCCGTCGTTGCCCAACAGAGAGTGGGAGGTGGTAGGCGTGGCACAGCCCCCCAATTAATGCTCTATTTATGACAGCAAGAGGCAAAGCAAATAGCCGACAAATCTTGAGGTCATCGACTAAGGTCATCGACGAATGACTCAATTATACGCATGAGTAATGTGCGTGTTGCGTTTGGCTTCTTTTCGTGCAACACTCCCCCCATCCCCTACCTCTCTTTCTCTCTCTCTCTGTCTCTCTTCTGCTTCACTTATTGCCTCGCATTTAGTTCACGCCTAATGAGCACAGCAAATTGGGGCAACCAAACGAAAATTTCGATGCAACAACAACCACAACAGCTGAGGGAGTTTGGGTGCTTGGGTGCTGCAACAACAACAATCACATGATCATTAGATTCGTTTGCGTCCAATCGTCTTATTTACAGTTGCAGAGCAAACAAAATGCCACTTTAGTTAATAACTTTGACCGCAATCCAAGAGAGACGCGCTCAAAGAGCAAGTGTCATTAGCATATGCTTAGCACCAGAACAACAACAACAACAACTCGAGACGCTATCAAATCAAGCACTGCCCCTGCCCCTGTCCCTGCCTGCCTTCCTGTCTGTCTCCAAACCAGTTTAGCCGCGTTCTATTCCCACTGCGCGACTAGGGGAAAATGGGTCAGCGAGTTTCCCATTGATAGCGACGCGTTTCATTAACACAAGCGACTTAATCGAACCGCAATTCGCGAATATGTGAGTGCGAGTGTGAATGGCAATGTGAGTGCGATTGAGTGTGATTCACACGCTTTTTACGACACAAACAAGAACAAACTAATTAAAGCCAAACACAAAGAGGTGCGAGCAATGCAGCTTCAGGGGAGAGAGGGAGAGTGAGAGAGAAAAGGAGGCAGGCAGGCTGACAGAGAGAGTGAGAGAGAGATTGAATGACTTGACTGAAGTTGAGACTGCGGCGAAAGGCGCAAAATAATAAACCATAATGACAAAATTACTATATTTAGTATGCTAAAAATCGGTCAAAGTGTCAGTAGGTTGTTGTCGGCAGTTGCCTTCATTAGCACCAGACAAACACACACACACACATTCGCTCTCACTTTAGCCTTGTGACAATAAGATGATATTGCAATTTTTTGGCATTAACTTCTTTTCACCACATGAGGCAGATGATCCCAAGTGGAGGCTCAGGCTGAACCATCGCCTGCGGTTGCCGTCTGTGCTACTGTCGTCATGCTATGGCTGTATGTGTGTGTGTAAATCTCTACCACACGATTTATGAGTGTAGTCGTTCTGCCTCCCTCTCCACTTCCCCTTCTTCTTTCTCTTCTTCTGCTTCTACTCTTGCTGGCAGAGCAACTTTCATTTTTGCCGCTGTAGAATATCAATATACAAAATGCTTGAGCATAATAAAAAGCGTATCGAACATTTCAATAGGTTATTGCCATGTGTGAATGTGTGTGTGCCAGTGCGGCAGTGTGTGTTTGTGTGCGCTTGTCTGTTTGTTTTTATGGCACTTTATTTAGTCCGCTTTGGCCACTTGACGCCGCTTGTGCCTCCTCACTGGCTGCTCTTCTCCCTCTCGTGCCACATCAAGTGATTGTCGGCCGTGTTTGTTGCTGTTGTTGCTGCTGTTGTTCTGTAGTGTATTTTGACGCGCTTGGAGGAGCGTGCTCCAGACTCTCGAGTGCGGCAATTACTAGACAAGGAGCAGGCCTGTTGCCAGTTGTCAGTTGCAAGCAGCAGCAGCAGCAACATCCGCTGCACTGATTAGGCTGCGTGTTCTACAGCATTCAGATCAGTGAAAGAGAGAGAGAGAGAGAGGAAGAGGGAGGGAGACAGCAACAGCGACACCGTCATGCTGTTCTTCGTTTTTTATACTTTTTGGTAACGTTATAAAAATTGAAAGCTTTACGCATTCAGGTGACCCACATTTGGTCAGCGGCGACGACGCCAGCAGCAGCTGCTCGTCTGGCTTGTTTGGTGTTTGCCCCGCGGCATGTTCTGTTCCCCCTCCCCCTTCCAACAACATTTGGCTGAATCTGCTGTCGATGTTCATCTCCAGCAACAGCAACAGCAAAACACGAGCAACGCCAGCAGATCAAGCTGGCTTCCAGTTCAGCTTGTAGTTGTTCTTGTTGTTCCCTCTGAGTTGCTGTTGTTCCCCCTCTGTGTTGTTGTTGTTCTTGTGACGTAGTCGTCCACTGCCTTTGCTCTCTTCTTTCTCATTTTGGCATGAAATCAATCTCTTTGGCCCATTCACATTCTCGTTCGAACACGAATTCGGATACGGCATCGGGTTCGAGTTGAAGATTCTTGTTCTCTCTCCCCCCCCTCCTCTGAGCATTACTTTGCTGCCCAATTTGAGCATTTCAATTTGGGTCCGTTTTTTTTAACACATTTTTGTTTGTTTTCTGTTTTACTTTATACCCTGTAGAAGATTGATTAAGATTTAAGAAACTTTCCTTAAGTTAAGCTGCTTGAACCTATTTTTAGCTAAAGATTTGACTTGAAAGTTTATATAATATGATATTTACAGTTGTAGATGCATAATAAATCGATCTATCTATCTCTAATCACAGGGTACCTGTCTGCACAGCATGCCACATAGTTTTCCTTTCTTTTGCACGTCTTTGCACGCGTACCCGGCTGGAATTTTAAATAAAACATTTGACGCTTTCATTTTAGCCAAAACGCCAAAGGGGCCCACAGCAATTTCATTCACGCCCACCTTTTGTGCGTGCCACGCCTCCTTCCTCCCCTCTTCATGCCTTTTATGGTTTTTTTTCAATTCTGTGATTCGATTTGATTTGTTGTTGTTGGTCATCGTCGTCGTCGTCGTGTCTGTTGGCCAGTCTTAATGTCATCATTAACTTTTGGCCATCTCTCTCCCATTGAACTTCAATTAGTTACGTCGTCGTTGACTGCGAAGCATTTCCGCAATCAGTTTAGATTTTATTTTCGTACATTTTTCCACCTCCGACTTTTTCTTTCTTTTGCGCTCTGATTGGAAAGTGTCGCAATTAATATTTAATTGCCATGATAAAGTTGATAAAGAGACTCTGACTGACACGTGCGGTGGCTGCGTGTGTTGCCGTCTCTGTGTGAATAGCAAATTCCTTAACCAAATACGATTTATGGTAATTCTAACTCTCTTACTTACCTTCTCTCTCACTCTTCTTTTGCAGATGCTTCCGCTTGAAATGCCCAGACCAGGAATCAATTAGCTGCAACTCATTTGGTAAGTAAACAACGGAATTAATTTTCTTACTATAAACATGTCAACTCACAGGTTTACGCAAATATTAGTCACACACACACGTACACATAGCTTTCTCTGTGTGTGATATGTTGGCCACACCACATTTATTACAATTATTTTGGCCAAAATTGAATGTTTGCCAAATGCGAACAATACTCATACCCGCGAGTGCCCTCGAGTAACCGAATATATTCCATATTCTGTGTTTGCCAATATCCAATATGAACTGACGTTTATATTAAGCACAGATAGGAATTGCAGCAACTGCAGAACGACTTGCAAATGCTCTCGATAAATCAAAACAATGGCAACCTTTTGTTATCGATTGCAAGTAACAGCGTACTCTCAATAAGTTGTATAGCAGGCAGCTTTTGCATAGACTGATGTTAATCCTTATTGTAACTATCGGTATGCATAAACTAATTAGACAATATATTTTATTAACATCTGCGTTGCATAGCAATCAGCCCTTGCATTGGGCTGAATGAGCTGTTAATCCTTATTGTAACTATCGATATGCATAAACTGATTAGTTGTAGTATGTTATATACACATTCTCTGACTTACAATATGTGATGGAGATTATTTACAATTGTCAAATCGAAAAATTACAATAAATCCCTTTTTGTCAGTGCATAAATAGCTATAAATAGGCGCACACTATGGTTCAGTTAACATAAGTAGCTTTATATGCATTCGATTCGTCATCCATTACACACACCCGTAAACTATGTACGCAGATGTTTATGCATTCAACCTGATAATTGCTACTAAATACCTTTTAAATGCTTCGCTTAAGGCCGAATATAGCAGCCGTTTAGGGGATTTTCATAAGCCTAACGCACACAGTTGCTGTAAATATATCGAATATAGAGAGCAGTCTGGTGGAGTTGATGAACTAGTGTGCTCGTTCCGTGATTAGAGTGACCACAACTCGACTATTCAGTTCGTGATCGTCGCATTCTGCACGATCGATACATATTCAAGAGTTGCTCACTTACGATCGAACAACGGTAAACTTTCTAACAATACTCTAAAAACAGTTTTTTATTATATTCTCACACAAAAGTTATTTAGGATACGAAATTAAATTTCATTTTATTAGCGGAATAAAATAACAATAACAATAAAATAAATCAATTGTGAACGAGTCGAGCCAAAAATAAAGAGAGCAAACGAATGAGTTCACCCAGTAAAATATGAACAAACTGAACTAAACCAACAAATTGAACCTAAATACCCAGCTCCAATTCGCGCTGGGCTTGCAGCTTTGGCTTAACACACACACACACACACACACAAATATACATTGAGTTTTTATTTCCATCGATAGTTGCGCATTGCCAACATTTCAGCGAGCGAGTTTTTATTGAAAGGCAACAGACAGAAATTTTGGCCAGCGAAATTATTTGGAAATGTCAGTGGGCAAAAACAGGGAAACAGGGGGAAAAACAGGCAAACAAGCAGCAGGCAGAAGGCGCCAACAAATGCAAATGCAAATGCAACAAGAGCAACAACCATGTCGAACAAAATGTTCAACAAAATCAAACAATGTTCGCTGCTTGAGCCTTTAAGCCGCTAAAAGCTGAGAGAGACTGCCAGTTCCGGGCACTGATTACCCAGTACAGTATCGAGTACCCAGTACACAGTACCCACTACCGAGTAACGAATACAGTCTACCGATTGCCGCTGACTGCTGATTCGTAGTGCAGCAAGCACATGTCGTTTTTCAGTGAGAGAGAGAGAGCTGCAAAAAACCTGGCCATGATTTTGATTTCGATATTGTGCATAAAAAAGCAAAGGACTTTTTAATGTGCGATTCGTTTTTGCGCCTGCACACACACACATACACACACAACACAAAATAACTAAGTGAACCAATCAAGCCTCTAACAAAGGGACTGCGTTATCGATACGTGGCAGTGTTGCAAAACACACGGCAGCGTGGGGCAGGTGGGGAAGGTGTGGCAAGTGGTAAACGATATTCATCATAATGCTTTAAGTGGGCTTATTTATTGTAAACCAAGCTGACGAGCGGCAATTACGGCAATAGCAAGTCAATTTGCAATCCGAGTAGTTTTTCTGCAATTGCAATTGCATTAATCGTTGCATTTGAGGTTAGATTGAGAAGGGAAATTCCTGTGCCTTTATTGAGCAATCCGACAAATGAGAGGAGCCTTCATTAGTATCTCTACACAGTTGCAAAGCCATTGTTTACCAAACTGAAGGCATTCACTTCAGTTTGCCTTTCAAGCCTGCGTTTTGTGATAGTGAAATTTCAACTGAAATTGATTACCACTGACGTTCAGTGCTGGCTAACGGATTAATTACTCGCCTGATGCAGTAGCACCAGCATTGTTCTATATGTATTCACTTTAACAGCCTGGACATAGCTAACTCGATTTGACTTGCTAACGTTTTCTCGATTTCTAATCGAATTTTACGATATTTTTCCAACGTTGCACTGTGCAACAAATCGATGGAATTTTTATGGAATTTTCGCTCTATATGCTAACAAAGGGGAGAAGGGGAAACATTCATAACGAACTGTTATATTTGGATTTGCATAAAACACAAAACAACAACTGAAACTGGAGCTGAAACTGGATCAGGAGCAGGAGTAGGAGCAACTTCTGCCGGCTAATGAAGCTATTAGTGTTGGCCTTGTTATTGACCAATGCTGAATGCGCTTGGCTCTCTCGGATTTTCGGATATTTTTATTTCGGCCGGGAAATGCCCATTTTCCGCAGACTTTTTTACTCAATTTCCCTGGAACCTTCTCCCCTTTGCAGGCCACAACAAAAGTTGATGCCAGTTGGTTGATTTCTGTAGCATTTCCGTAGTGTTTCATTTTAATTTTCATACTCAAAAGCGCTTTGACCAGAGAGCAGGATGCCATGACAGAGACAGAGAGATCTGTGTGTGTGTGCGAGAGAGAGAGATGGAGCAAAATCAAATGGAATGAAATAAAATAAAATGTTTGACTATTGGCGGAAGTGCGCCATAAGTTTGTTTCTTGTGCGCCATTTTGTTTACACATATTTCCAGCAGGCACAGAGAGAGACAGAGAGGGGAGGAGGGGCAGTTGGGCATTTAGTTTTGCGTTCGACAGTTGGCAGCGAGTTTTGTATTTGGAGTCAACTTATTGGTCTTTTATGCGCCATAATGTAACGGAAATTGTTCGAACTTTTTAAAGATATTTAATATTTAATTCGAATGTCGCTCGAGCGCAAAACTCGAACTGTAACTGTAACTGTTCTCGTTCAATTTACTGTTTGAACTTTGCCGAAACACCCGCATCCCCGCAGCGTCAGCCACCCCCTCTCAGGAGGGCGCTCACATGACCACCAGAGGAGAAGGAGGAGGAGAAGGAGGAGCAGCAACAGCAGCTGCCAGGCGAGGCCATTAATATTTTTCAACTATTTGCATATATTAATGTGCGCACAAAATGTTGCCAAAATATGCTAACCCCCCTCCCCCTCTCTCTCTCTCTCTCTGGGTCAGTGGAGTGTGGCCTGTGCGGGCTGCGTTTTAATAGCGATTTAAAGCGGCGCTTTCAGTTTGAGTTTTAGTTAAGCATGCGCAAAACTTCTGCCATATGAATCCCAAAATGCAATTGCATATCAGCCTCGAGCGCATATTACTCCTCCAACTTTATCCGACATATATTTTAAAGCCACACGCACACTATCGGCAAGTGTGTGTGTGTGTGTGTTGCGGGTGGGCGGCGCTAATTCGCAATTAGTTACAGGCAGCACTCACTAAAGGTGCAGCGCAGTCAGTGTCAGCTGCCTCCACTATCACCTTCCTCCTCTCTTGCCCCTTTATGTGCCACTGCCCCCCTCCAAACTGTGGTCTGGAATACGTGGTACGTGCAGGCTGAGTTGATGGAAAGTTTTGGTAGCGTTTTGGCCAGCGAGTGCCAGAGAAAGTGAGTGGGGGAGAGTGAAAGAGAAAGGGATAGAGAGAGGGGGGACGTGGCAAGGTAGCAGGGACAGCTGGAGAGGGTGTGTAGAATTTATAATGCAGTAATTGAAAAGACATCTCTGGAAATTTCATAATCTAGAGCGAGAGAGAGAGAGAAAGAGAGTGCCAGAGTTAGAGAGGAAGAGAGAAATAGATAAATATTGAGACAGAGATAGAGGCAGATGTAGAGACAGAGGCAGAGAGAGACACACAGGGAAGAGAGAGAGAGAGAAAGAGAGAGAGACAGAGAAAAGAGAAGCTGGCGCAGAGTTAAAAAAAAAAAACACAGACAGCGTAAAAGAGAGAGACGGACAGAGACAGAGAGACAAAGACAGAGAAAGAGGAGAGACCAAGAGAAGAGGTGAAAGATACTGAATCGAATTAAAAACAATGTACCAAATCAATATACCAAAATATAATTATAAAATAATGAAATAATAATAATGATAGAAAGGCTTCCTTCGACATGCCAAAGACTCTATACCCTTGCAAGTTCTTATATCCTCCGATCGTACCAATACTAGTTATATACATATGATGGTGCAGAATTTAATGGTATTGAATATATTCAATATTATGTCTCACTTTGATTGACACTGATAAGTTCAGTAATTGCTAAAGTCAGAATAGGTCTTCATACAAAAACCTGCATTCCGGTTGATTGTTCCTATGACAGCTTCATGTTATAGTAGTCAAATTCTTATGAAATTTTATATGCATATTAAATATAAAGAAAAAGTCCGATGTAGTAAATTTGGTTACAATATCTTAACAAATAACACAAATGGGCCGATAGTTTCTATGGCAGCTATACGATATATCGGATCGATCTCGCTCGTTTCGACATAAATACAGTGGGCAGTAATAAGAAGCATGTGTGGCTAGTTTCATTATGATAGCTCTAAAACTGAGAGACTAGTTTGCGTTGCAATAGACGGACACATGGACAGACGGACAGGGCTAGTTCGATTCCTCTGCTGATGCTGATTCAGAATATATATACTTCATAGGGTCGTAGCTGTATCCTAAGGTGTATTGCAAACTCCTGGCCAAAATGAAAATTAGTATATCCTTTGCAAGGGCATCAATATACCCTCAGCAAGTGAATAAATTTACCCCCTGCAAGCGTATAAAAATACTATATTTGTCTATAATATTATTGTGATTATCATCTATCTATATATTTCCCTTGCAAGCAATAACCAAAAGTAAACCAAAAGTAAATCAAATTCACAGCGAGTTGGAAATAATTAAGGCAATTAACAGTTAGTCGGGTCTGAGTAAGGGGAGGCGGGGGGAGATGTAACTAAACTTGATCGTTTTAGATTCCTCAGCCAAAAATTCAATTTACACTCGCCTGCAGGGGATGAGGCAAAGCGAGCTGAGGTGAACCATGTGCCGTGAGTGTGCGAGTGTGTGTGGTGAGTGCAGGTCTGTGGCTGTCTGGATGCGAGTGGGTGTTTGTGTGTGTGTGTGTGTGTGGGTGGGTGTGTGCTGGAAAATGAGTTGACTGGTAATTGAGTTTTTAGTAGCTGTTAGCGGTGCCACAGCAGCTCTTTGCGCCACTTAGTGGCAAAGATGTGCACACACACACACACGCAGAGACGAGTACACAATGCTCTCGCAGACAGTTATAAGTGCCCGTGTGCGTATGTGTGTGTGTGTGTCTATGTATCTCTGTTTGCCGCTAGACCAGCAGCAGCGGCAGCATTAGCAGCAACGGCAGCTGCAGTTGCCAAACAGCGCAGCAGAGGCGCATTGTTGCGCAAATTAACTACGTACATATGTATGCAGCACACACACACACACGCATACACTCTCAGACACACCACAGCAGCAACGGCAGCAGCAGAATGCAAGTTAAAGTTCCTGCGAGGTGCAACCAAATCAAATTTGCACCAAAAACCAAAGGTAAACTTTGAACGCTAGTGGCGGACATTTGTCTGGCGCATATGTGCACGCATACAGGCACACATACAGGCACACACACTGGCACGCATACAGGCACACTCACACACACACTGCGGCACACACACACACATACAGCGCTACACTCATGCAAATTCTCACGTCGCTTATTTGGTAATTTACGCGAGTGCGAAAATGCTCTGCGTGTTTGCCTAACACGGCGCCCACAGTCTATGTGTGTGTGTGTGTGTGTGTGGCACACACTCGCACACCTGCCTTGAGAGTTATCTTAATTAAGTTATCAAGACATTTGGAGGCTTCGACCAAATTGCAACTGCATTTTGTCAGCCGCAATAAATTCGCATAATAAACGAGCTGCGGGCAGGGGGCAGCGGGCAGGGGGCAGCGGGACAGCGACGTTTAACTGTGTCAACAGCAGTGGCAGCGCACAAATTTGGCATGCAGCGGAAAAATAGAAGCAACCACGGCTGCCCCAACCTGCCCCAACCTGCGCCAACTGCCATCAGCCATGCCACGACGAGGCACCTGCAACTAAAATGTTAAACAGCAGACAGCGCAGGCTAATGGCCAAAGAGAGATGCACAAAAGTGGCCAAAATGTGCTGCAGGCCAAAGGACACACACACACACACACAGAGGCAGGGAGACAGAGACAGAGAGAGACAGCGAGAGTGCGCTGCAGTTGACGCCGCTGCTGCTGCTGCTGCTGCTGCTGAAAATAACAAAAATTATGCTAAATAGGTAAAGCAGCTTTCGCGAAACTGAAACTCAACTGCTAGCACTAAATTATGAGGCAAGGGGAGGGGAGAGGGGAGCGCAGCAAGTGCTCTGTGGGCGTGGCTAAAGTTGTTGGTGGCCAACTAAACGGCAATGTCAATGCGGGTCAGCTGCAGCCAGCGATGAGTCCACATCACAACCAGGCGCCATTCAACAAACTGGGGCACAATCTGAGCGCAGGTGGAGGCAGCTGTGGCAGTTGCCAGAGGGAGGGGGAGGAGAGAAGGGGCACAGAGGTAACTGCATAAATGAGTCACACAACTGGCACAACAGGGTGACTCGTGCGCCTCCAAAGGGAATTCGAGTAAATATTTTCAGAGTTTTTGTTTATACGAAATTGTTTTGTTTTTGTTAATGCGCAGGGAATTGTTTTTCAGTAAACATAATTAAGGTGAATTAAATGAAAATGTTATTAAATTGCACACAGATTGATTGAGAGAGAGGGTGGAAGAGGGGGAGGCAGGCAGGGAGAGAGGGAGGTAGAAGGAGAGCAAGGCAGAGGCCACTCGGAAGTATCAGCAGCAGCGCCATAATTAAAAGATAACAAAGTGCACTAAGCAAGCCACGACGCATTTGACACATTAAAGCTGCCATTAGGGTTGCCTTGGCACAGGGTTGTCGCAGTGTGCAACTGTGTCAAAAATGATATGCGGGGCACAAAAAGTTCCCCTGGGTATTTGTCAACAGTTGCCAACGAAGGCAGCGACAATTGTGATAGCAAATAGAATCTTATCTGCGTAGCTTGGCGCTCGTGCGCCAGGTTAGCCAGGCCAGCTTGGGCTCGTGCTCTGGCCAGGCCGATAGACGAAGCAGATTCCTGCATGAAAAATGTTCGCACATACCTTTTTCGCCTTTGGCTCGAAAGCTGCTGACTGTTCACACGCTCGCTTGGCTGCCCCAGCCCGGAGAAGGATGTGCGACGGGGGAGAGGGAGGTGAGGGATGTGTAGTATGTGAAGGATGATGCAGGGCCTGGCTTGGCCTGCTGCCTGTGCTGCCTCTGCTGCTTGTGTTACGCTCCTTTGCATTGGTTTTGTTTGCTGTCTTGATAGCGCACTGTGTGTGTGTGGAGGGGGGACGGAGGGAGAGCTGGCAGCAGAGGGAGTGAAGCACCAGCAGAGGAAGCAGCTCTTCAGGCAGCACCCGCATCCGCACCTGCCTTTCACTTTATCTTGCTCTGTGCTCATGTTTAATAGGCGCCTCTTGGAAGCTTGGCTACCTCTAGCTACCTCCCTCTTGCTGTTTCTATCTGCTCCCCTCTCTTGCTGCCTTCCCCCCTTCGTGCTAGACAAACTGACTGCCGCTGGGCCAAGTGTAGCATATTTTTTACAGCCAAGTGATGATGCTGTTCCTGTTCCTGCTCTCGCTCTCGCTCTCGCACTCGCTCTGTTGCTGCTGTGAATTTAAAATGCAATTTAATACAGATTCCACTACAGACGGGCTGCTTTGTGGGCGTGGCTAATGTACTTAATTTAGCCAACAACTAGACACACACATTATGATAACGCTTTGGCCATTCGCTTAATTAACATGACTAATGCACTGAGTCACAGCTGGATGCTGGCTGAAAAAAGGCTGAAACTAGCCGCCAACTAATGAGCTAGTGGCTAATCAGCCTACTCCCCTGCCACGCCCACCTCGTGCCTCGTGCTGGCAAACCAATTTGGCCGGGCACACGCAGCTGATAAGGCCGAACAGAGAAATTGTGCCAGTCATAACTCAAAGGACGCGCGCGTCAGGGGAGGCGTCACGAGGCAAAGTCGTTGGGCAGAGCCATCATTCAGTTGGGGCAGCGTCATCGTCAGTCTAGGATAATCATAAAAATGCTCACCAGCCTAATCCTTTCACACACACACAGACACACACACTCGCACACACACAGGCACAACTCTCCAACGCATGAAAGACTGCGAGCACTTTTGTTGTTGCTGTAAAAGGATTTTGCGCACCTTTCACTATCCTTTTTTAGGGCTCAGTGAATGCATGAATGCATGATGATTGAATGAGTGAGCAACTGAATGAGTGTATGAGTGTGTGTGTGTGTGTGTGTGAATGCCTGTGTCTGTTCATGGCCAAGGCCCGTCGCAAAACTTTCTGTGCACTAATCAGCTGCCCGTGTGCCAGTCTCCCCAGCCTACACACCTTCCCTGCCTCTTGCCACCCCTCCCCCCCTCTTGCCTGTCCCACTTGGTTTGATTATAAATTGAAAAATTTGCCTGTTTTGCAAATTTGCTAGAGAGAAAATCAAAGTGTTTGCATGGAATTTCCTAATTCTTTTGCGTATTTTCTACGCTTATTTCTTGTTTCGTTTTCGTTTCTGTTTCTGTTTTCTCCGCCTTTTATGGCATCTCCATATGTCGCAACCCGAGCAGGCGGTCAAGCGCAAAGGCCGTTCGTCCAAGTGGAAACGGAGGAAAGGGGAAGGAGCAGGACTGGGGGGAGGGGGGCAGACATAAAGGATATGCTTGTTAGTAACCAAATTTGCAACAATGACAAGCGACACGCACCGACACACACCAATACACTCACACACCCACACGCACATACACACATTAATACAAAGGCCGAGCAAAGTTTTTGACACTTTCAAGTTCGTACGCCAGGGCAGGTGTGCGTGTGTGCGTGTGTGCGTGGTCGATTTCCATCAACTTTTCCATTTTCCATTGGCAAACTAGGCACTTTGTTGTTGCGAAATATGTTCAAATGTTCACATATTTGAATAGTAAATGGCATTTCGTAGCTGACAATTGATAGAAATCGAATAATCGAAGAAGACCCAAACAAGATGAATAAACAAGCGAGTCGAGTTTCCTTTTCTTTTCTGTTTGCACAATTCGCAAACAAAGGAAACTCGAAGAACTATGGGAGATTTGCGGCTGACGAGTTTTCAAATTGGCAAATAGCTTGTTGAGAGTAGCTCGTTGCTATGACACTCGACACAGGTACTGGGAGTGGGGCATGAAGCAGGGGAATGTCTTTGAGAATGGTAGAGAGAATGGTAGATACGATATAAATACAAATTGAATGAAAGCGATAATAGTGTTGTAAAAGTGTAAAATATTGGAAGAGAAAGAAGAGAAAGAAATAAGAATATAGTAAAAAGAGCGCACGTTGCTGTGACACTCGACACAGGTACAGAAGGTGGGGCATGATGCCAGAAACAGTGTTGTTAAGAGGCGGTGGCATGTCTTTGAATATGGTAGAGAGAGGTAGAATTGGAATGAAAATATAGATATAAAGAAATTATTAAACATCGATGATGACAGGAATTAAGGCGAAAACAGTGTTGTAAATGCCACATCAGATCAAGAGTTAATTAATTAGAAAGGAATAAGGTTTGGTAGTTATTAAGCTACAACTGCGACACTCGGCAAGAAGAGAACCAAGTTAATGCGTAATCAGTGTTGTTAAGTGTCGGTGAACTGTCTGCTAATAATACAAAGAAGAAAAGTGAGAAATATAGTGACATATAAAGTGACATAGAACCGATTCCCACGACACTAACGCTGATAGATTGAATTAAGGCGAAAACAGTGTTGGTAAAGTGTCAAAAAGTGAAAGCGACAAAGCATAAGACAGAAAATAAGTTAAAGATCTGGAGAAACATTGAGGTTTGATGTGAAAAACCTCAGCAAACATCGTTAGTAAGATATAGCAGACACTTAACTCAGTGATTCGTCAGTTGACATAGAAAGAGGTCATATAGAACGAACAGTGTTGTGAAAGCAGCGGTGGGTTTTTAAATAGGGAATGGTTGAGAAAGAAAGAAAAGTTGGACAAAACTGTAGAGGAATATAAGGCTCATTGCTATGACACTCTAATTACCGTTAACTGCAAGTTAAGACGAACTCAGTGTTGTAAAAGTCACGAAGTATTTTTCTTTGTTTTGTATATATGAGATGAGTAGTAGAAAGAGACACCCGGAGATATGGTAGGTGAAAACATCTTAATTTTACAGACTATCCTTAAGTAAATAGGTTGCATAATACCCTTCACTGCTATAATAGAAGGATCGTTGGAATCATAATCATATATTAATGAATAAATCATGCTTTAAATCAAATGTTACCATCAAAAACTTTGTCTGCTTCACCTAATCAGTCTGCTGCAACTCTAAGACTTTCCTGCCCACGTTTTGCAACACTGCCCCAGCTTGACAGCCTTGCAGCGCAGCCAACTTAAGGCGTTACTCTTTAACTTTCTTCAACTGACAAGCTGCCAGTTGCATAGAGCTCTCTTCCCATTCCAATCTTTTCCGTCATGTCGATCTACCACTACAAAATGCAGTTCAAGGTGCGTCTCCAGCCCCTTGTGCTGTTCCAGATCATTGCCGCGTATGAGCGTCGCTCGAAGACTTCCAAAATGTCGGTGGGCACCTTGTTGGGTCGTCGCGACAAGTTGAACGACCTCATCGAGATCACCAACAGCTTCACGGTGCAGCACAAGGAGCAGCTGGTCGGCGATGTGGAGCAGTTCAAGCTGGACACACAATTCGCCAGCGAAATGTTCGAGCTTAATCAGGTGACCTATCCCCAGGAGCAGGTCCTGGGCTGGTACTGCACAGGCAAGTCACTATCCCACTCGGCTGCGGCTCTCCATGCCTACTACTCCCGTGAGTGCCTCGACGGGCAGCCACTGCATCTGCTGATGGACACTACCTTGCGTGGCGGTCGCCTGACCACGCGCCTCTATTGTGGCATCGTGACTGGCGTACCTGGCGGCACTAAAGGTCTGCTGTTCACGCTGCTGCCTCTGCTCGAGTTGGACCCGGAGAATCACGAGTCTGTCGCTTTGCGCTTCATGCACACTCAGGCCTTCCATCCGGTCAAGCAGCTGGGGCGCCTGCTGCCCGAGCTGGTGCATGTGGTGGAGGCCACCCGTGAGCTCGAGATGAAGCTGGAGCTGGTGCTGCGCTATGTCAACGATGTGCTCGCCCGCAAGCGTCGTCCGGACAACAGTGTGGGCAGAGCCCTGCACGATGCGCTCACCTCGGTGCCGCTCATGGACGCAGAGACCTTTCACCTGATGTTCAATGCCAATGTTCGTAATATGCTGATGAGCATCACCCTCTCCACGCTGATCAAGACGCAGATGGAGCTCAGCGAGAAGCTCTCCTGCCTGCCAGACAACTAGCTAAAGTTGGTCCATATTTCTTGAGTAATCTCATCTTTGGTTTGTGTCCAAATCTATTTGGCTCGTCTTGCAACATGTTTAAATATTTTACTGCTATCGATATTGAAATAATTATCTCTTTGCGCATTATATGGAAGTTAATTTCTTCTGATATTGCAATTCACTTTACAGTATTGTTTAGCTGACGCTGTAGAATAAGTTTAAGGGTTTAAATTTCAGTTGTATATATTCTGATACAATTTCAATTATATCTTTAAAGTTAACAGATAGAAACAGTGATTTCTTAGCAGTTACTCTGCGAGTGGGAGTCACAAATATCGGAGCACGTACTGGCAGTGTGTCCGGCATTGGCTCTCAAAAGTAACCTATCGCTGGGCAACCCCAGTGAACGACAAGAGGTCGATTCGTTCAGGGAATATGAAGAATTTCCTTTATATAACTGAACTGCGAAGGTAGCTATAAACCTAGAAGGAGGTTTAATAGATCTAATAGGTCGCAGTACATCTTCCCATCATCCAACAAATAATTATTATACTTCATTCGAGATATTCTGCTTTTTTATTTCATTTGAAT
Organism: Zaprionus ornatus; assembly: GCA_018904035.1. Classification (NCBI taxonomy): domain Eukaryota; kingdom Metazoa; phylum Arthropoda; class Insecta; order Diptera; family Drosophilidae; genus Zaprionus; species Zaprionus ornatus. Next base: position 4,758,522 of record JAEIFZ010000238.1, read on the forward strand.
CTTTTTACAATTATATTGCTTTGCTTAGCCATTATATTATATTAAATTTATACTTTAACTTTAAGTAACCAATTAAGTAACCAATTTTCGGAAACAATTTCAAATATATCTTTGTAGTTTCCAGATTGCACGACAGTATATCCCTAACATTTAAAATTCTTCACTTCATTCAAGGTTATCTTCCTGTTTATCTGCTGAATTTAAACTCATTTAACGCAAGTTCTTTGCGTAGCCCATATATCTTTTAAAATCAGTTAAAGGGTTTATATAGTAGTTCTTTATTTATCTGAAACTCTTTCAAATGGAAATGCAAAGCATTCTTGACTCTTCATACACTTTCACTGCATACAAAATGTTTCTTTATTCCTTCAAGTGCCTTGCATAGCCCGCATGTCACTTCATATCTCATAGTTCTTTACACATTGTCAATCATTTAATATCTTCAATATTTTCACAAGTTGTTCTTCATAAATATATCGATATATATTTCATCATGAATTCAATCGACATTCTCAACGTTCTCTCGAGGAGAGAGTCGAGTTGGTTATTCATGGCATATCGTCATGCATATAGAGCCGATGCAGTGGCCTCGTGTTACTTCTGCTCTTTATCTCAGTCACATTTTAAGCAACATTGTTGTTGTTGTTGTGAATGTTGCTGTTGTTAATGTTGCTGTTGTTGTTGTTGTCAGCGTTGCAATTTTTTCATATTTTTGTGCGAATACAATAAATATATTACAACAGTGATAATGGCGTCGATTGCATAATGGATTAAACGTCGGTTCCCGCATGGCCTCTTTCCCTTCCCCGTTCCTCCCCCCTCCCTCTCTCTCTCTCCACTCTTTGCGTAACCGTTGACGTTTGCTGTTTGTCGTTTCATTTAAGCCTTTATCAATGCAAATGCGAACGCAACCGCGAACGCAGCCACACGTCGCATAAGGCCGACGCAGCTGCCCCTGCTACCCTTCCCCGCCCCACCCCTTTACCTCCTCTACCACTGCCTGCCAATGTATGTTTGCATTTTTACTTAATTTGAAGCGATTTATTAATTTTTTAAAGCTTCTCTGTGGCAACGCAGACGCAGCTGCTGCTGTAGGCGCTGCTGCTGCCGCTGCTACCCCCTCTGCTGCTCTCTCTGCTGCCCTCTCTGCTGCTGCCTCTGCTAGTGCTCCCTCTGCTACTCCCTCCGCTGCTCTCGCTGCTGCTCTCCTTGCTGCTGCCTCGGCTGTAGCCTCTACTGGTGCCTCTGTTGCAGCTCTCTCTGCTGCTGCCTCTTCCCTCCCTGCCTCTACTGCAATTAATTAAAACTGCGCCGCATTATTGAAAGCATTTTGTGCCGTGTGCTGCCTGCAACTTCAACTTCAAAGTGTGGCTAAATCAAAGGCGAGTAAAGGAGCTCAGTAGGGGAAGGCACAGGGAGCAGGAGTAGATGCAGGAGTAGATGCAGGAGTAAGAGCAGGAGCAGGAGTAGAAGGAGCAAGAAGCAGCCAGCGAGGCAGTAGAAGTAGTGCAAGGGGTCACATGCAAATGCTTAGTGCACACGTGGCACTCAGCGGGGTCTCTCTTGCTCGTTTGCAGATCACGTATACGACGCATTGGCGCACACACACTGCAAAGACATTGCAAGTTTCTGCTAATTAATGTCAAAAATTATTTGATATTAAAAACGTTGCAAGCGAACGCGTTGCCACGTTTGTAATCCTTGCGCGCAGAACTTTGACAGTGGCAGCTTTCCCTGAACGTGTCTGGACTGGCGAGGAGACAAGCCAAAGGGCCGGGCAGGGGTGCAAGGAGGGGGAAGGGGGTGGAAAGACCTCGCACATTTATTGAAGCCAAGGGAAACTTGAAAAACGCCCAAGTCTAAAGCCCCGGCATCTCGCCAGGGGATTTATGCTGAAGTATGCGGACACACTTTGAGGGGGCGAAGGCGAGTGTCAGCTCCCCCCTACACCTTCCCTTCGCTGGCAAGTTGGCAACCAGCTCAGCAATTGGCAACGCCGACACATGTGTGAAAGAAGGCAAAAAACTGATAGATATTATAATAGACTCGCTTCACGTGCGGGGCAACTGCAAAACAATAATAAGGCTTCAAATATGAAAGAATAACAACAGCAAGAGTGCAGAGAGGAGGAGTAAGAGGGAGGGGGGAGAGGCAGCTCAAAAGTTGTGCGGGCGAAATGAAGATTGGCATAGATATGCACGTGATTGGAATGTAACGGGGCAAATTAAGTGGCTCCTGCGGCGCCAAGGCAACCGGCAACAAAGAAAGAAGAAATCTTTGCAAGACAATATATGTCATACAACAGACACAGACCCCCCCCCCTCCCCCCGCTCTCTATCGCTCTCTGTCTCTCTCTCTTTCGCACAAATGGCCAACGAATTGAGTGTCAGAGGCAGAACGGAAAATGAAATGCACATTAGCACGAGCAGGGCGTGGCTTCCCCACGGCCGACGGCAAAACCAAAAGGAAGGAAATTGTTACGTAGGCCAAGGCGCAACAGCAACAGCAACAGCAACAACAACAATAAGAAGAATAACAGTAGCAGCAGCAACAAGCTGGAAACAGTTTGGAAAAGAGAAGCGCAGAAGAAGCAGCTCCGCACAAATCGAAATAAATAAATAAAATCAAATGTTCTGTGGAAAAACTTTGGCGCTGCCAAAGCGAACTTAGGTAAAACTGTGCGGCAACAGCCACGCCCCCCCCGCCCCTCAGCCCCGACTGACGCCTCCCGCACTGCTTGCTGAAATTACATCTTATGAGCGTCTGGAGGTTACGCTTTAGGGAGCTCAGCCAGCACGGCGTATACGTAACGGAAACGGAAACAAAGCGATAAACTTTTGTTAGTGTAGCGCGGCAATCCACACTCGAGGCCCGCGAGAGCGTAAAAGTGCGAAAGTGCGCCCCAATCGCACAGCCCGAAGCCATTTCGGAGTCCAAGTTCCAAAACGGAAGCACAGCCAAGCCAGCAGCGACGCCGGCAGAGGCAGAGCAGCAGCAGCAGCAGCAGCAGCAGCAGCGTGTAAATGTCTGCTAACACTTGGCTGCGTTTCCTGTAGGAAGGCGAGAAGAAGACTGAGCAGGAGACTGAGAAGGAGACTGAGCAGGAGACAGAGAAGGAGACTGAGCAGGAGCAGCAACTGCTGCTGGTATGCTTCACAGATTCAATGGCAGACAACGCTGTACATGTAACTGTGTATAGCTATATATATATCTGTATATATCCATGTACATCATACATATCTGTCTGCTCTTTAAAGTCTTGTCGCCGCTCATTAAAAGTCTTTGACCGCGCGACTAATGCAATTTTGCGGCCGCAAATGAAGACTGATTGAGTACAAGTTCGAGGGAAATCCAATAAAAATAACCAAACCCCCCCCCCCTGCCGCTGCCCCTACCCGCTGTTAAGTTGCTGAAAAATCAATGGTTAACAAGCAAAAACAAACCGAAATAACAGAAAACTTTGCGAGAGAGAGAGAGAGAGAGAGACGGACGCAGTGAGGGAAAATCTTAATTTTCCACAACAGAAACGTGACACATTTTCGCTGGCCGCATGGCAAAACTGTTCTCAACTTTACACACACACACACACACACACTGGCAGGCAGACTGTGTATATGTTTGTGTGTGTGTGTGTGTGTGTGGCATTTCCCCTTTGCAAATTTCTTTTGTATTTTCGTCACACGCAGCTTGCCACATTTTTGTTGTGCTTCCTTGCAGGTAATACAAGTGCCGCACAGTGGCACACACAGCAACGTCTCTTAAGTAGCCAATATCGAATTTGTTTTTCAGCTAATAGCAAGCTTATCTCCCCTACCCCCTTCCACCCCAACCAATTAAGAACTGAGCTGACTGGGGTTACCCCATGGAAATCGGATATGAGAGGAAGGATTGAGGCTGAGGCTGAGACTGGGACTGATTTCAAGTGCTTCGCTTAAGGAAGAGTATATCAAATTGAAGATTCGATATTAAAATAGAACTTGAGTGTGTTTCCAACAACTGCTTGAGCTGCCCTCGCTGCCAGACACACGCACACGCACTTCAGTCGTCATTTCGGTCTAAATACACCTTTTTGCCTTTGTCACTTGATTTATTGTGTGTGTGGAGGTGTAAGGGGTGCATACTATGTAAATGTCTGGCTGATTTGTTTAAACAAATGTCCAGAGACTCCTTTACTCCTCTACCCCCCGCCCATCACAGCTTGTCTTCACAGCTGTCAGTCTCAATCTGGCGCCCTTTGCCGAAACCTGAAGCTGAACCCATCGTACTTTCTTCTAGTGCTTGCTCTGGTTTCTAACTCTCGGACTGAGGTGTGTGTGCTGCTGTGTGTGTGTGTGTGTGTGTGTCGTCCACTTGTCATGTCACTCAGCGTCATTGTCATGCAGACAATGCCAGGCAGGCAGGCAGGAGGCAGGAGGCAGTCAGTCAGTCGTCGTCAATCTTCTTCCCTCCCCGGGGGCGTTTTGCCACTTTTCGGATCTTGCATTTCATTTACATTTTCAATGTCACTCAGGTCGCTCTCACTCTTCCCCTCTCCCTCTCTCTCTCTCTCTCTTGCTGACATTCGTAATTTACCGTTACAAATCAATTGTCAAGTTATGGCCGTGACTGCTCTACTTCCTCCCTTCCTCCTCCCTTCCTCCTCTCTCCTCTTTTGCTCTCCCACTTTATTAACGCGCGTGTCAATGCGATGATATCCTCCTCCTTCGCAGCCTCCACGCTTGCTGTGAAATATTTTACGCACAATTTATGTTAATTTGGCCACAGTTTAGCCATAAAGGAATCAGGCAGCAGCCTTGCCCCTCCCCTTTCCCCCGCCCCTCTGCGGGGCCAGCATATTTTTATAGCCTTTGTCGATATTTATGCGCGATTCTTTTCGCATTGGGCAGAAATTGTTTAGCTGCTCAAAGGATACGGCAAGCAAAGTACGTGCTCTGGCAAAAGTTTTGGGGTTCATTGCACACACACACACTTCCATACTCACACACACATACTCACACTCATATTGCCACACACTGACTGTGCTGTGCGTGTTAGCATTTTGACAGCAAAAGGCTTTAAGTTGTCAGCGCGTTCTTGGCACATTTTATTGTTGCTGTTGCTGCTGCTGTTGTTGGTGCTGCTGTTGTTGTTGTTGCTGCTCTTGCGGCTTATTAACATATTGTTGTTTTGCCCATGTCGCGGCATTGACAATTCATTTTGTTATCACCCAAACACGCAAGCTTAGCGACACAAGCTAAAAACAAAGACCAAGCTCAACTCTTGTGCCCGCAGCAACTATCAGTGAGTCAAGCCAAGCACGACTGCCAAATGCACTGCAAAGTCAGCTAAAAAGGCAGGAGATAGTGACAGAAATAATAAAACATATTAAGAGTTACTTTACCAAGTAGGAACTTCATTAACACTTATGAAATATTAATGATTTCATTGCAAATACTTTCCCAAGAGTTTTCTAACTCGAAAACATAAACTACACATTTTAGACTGTTGAAGATCTGCATAAATATAGTAGTATAATATCTTGTTGTTATATACAAGTATTCTTCAACATTTCTTATATAATTTATATTCAATATATGCCCCATTTCCCTAAGTACTCTATATATCTTTCTGAGGCATTCCTTCTTAACCCAAATTCCTTTGTTTTAAATTTCATTTATGATTTATGTCAAACTGACTAGATTATGCCCCCCGCCCTTTTACCTTCTCTGCTCTTCATGACTTGCATGCCACTTGAAGAACTTGTATGCCCCATTTCGAGCGGAGCACGTTACTACACTGTCCTGCTGGGGTTGGAAATGCTTATGCCAACAAAGTATTTAGATATTTGGCATGCGAAAACTTGCCTGTCAGCTGGAGATTTGCGCAAATGATAAGTCCTGACAGTTGAACTAAGAGCAGGGCCAGGCACACACAGAGAGAGAGAGAGAGAGACATATATAGAGAGAGAGGCAGACACACAAAGAGAGAGACACACGCCTAGGCAGAGCTTCCCACTTGGTGTGTTGGCTGATTAAAGGCCGCCATATTGAGCCTTTAAGTCCTGCATTAGGCGCGTGCAGCAGCAGCAGCAGCACAAGGTGGGGGGTCAGGGGAAATGCATACATATCCAGGCGTCTTATGTCTAAATTGCAGTGCACTTTGGTTGGGGCCTGCTTAGGCTGCCGCTGAAGACGTGGCGTTGGCGTTGGCGGCAGCTGCTGCAGCTCCGCAGGCAGTTTAAGCTCTCTAAAGCACACACACACTCGGCCCCTGTGCGTGTGTGTGCGGCTGCTCGTTATTATTAGCATAATTACAGGCGCATTAGCGTGTTGCGGCTTCCTGGGCAATTTGCTCGCTTGCCTGATTATGACAGCCTAAAAGTAGGCAACAAAGCGCGCTGCAACTCGAGGGAATTCGGGACCGTTGCTGGGCGTGGCACTTAAAGCGCAGAACGAATGCTGAGAGCGCTGCAAAGTATGCAACAATTTCTAGCGAACAGTTTATGCTAATTTCAGGCACAGCGGGATAATTTTATTTGCCTCTCTCTCGCCTGCTTTGCTATCTGAGCATTTTCATTAACATTGCATTAATTAGTTTTCATCTTCTCCTTTTCCTGCACTTTTCCACTTTCATGTTTACGCAATAAACAGCAACAACAGCAACAACAACAAGAAGAAGAACAAGGAAAGCAGCAGCCACGACGGGCCAAAAGGTCACAAGACTAAGAACAATTTTTAGATAAGTCCAAAGCGCAAATAAAAACAGAAAGAGAGAGAGAGGCAGAGAAGAGAAGAGAAGGGAGAACAACACAAGAGGCGAAAGTCAACAGAAGGACGCAGCAGGAGCAGAGTAACAATGCGTGCTTCCCTGCGCAGCATAAAGCTGCTCGGGCTGTGCCTGGCGCTGGGCGCTGTCGCTGTCGCAGCACATCCCAGCAGCAACACTCAAGAGCAACAGTCGTCGCTGCCGAAGCAGGCCAGCTACACTTATCTGACCACATCGACAACGTCCAGCCACAGGAATGAAGCGGCGGCGACTCCCTTGCAGCCAGCCATTGTGTACGAGGCAACGCTGCCTAAGCAGCAGCAGCAGCAGCAACAGTATCAACCAGCATCCACGGCAACAGCAGCAACATCATCGCCGGATGAGGCATCAAAGAAAGTCATCGGTTCCAGGTGAGTGCACAGACTCTTTGCGCTGACGTGCGCGATTTTAACAGCAACAACAACAATAACAAATACTAACCCTACCTATACCACCCCCCCCTCTACGTACCCCTCCCCCTCTCTAACCCCCTTTGCTTTGTTTGCGCTTGTTGTTGTCGCCGTTGTTAGGCAAGTCTTTTGTTTGCTTAGCTTTTTGCAATTTTTCCCACTAATTGAAATAGAATTTCCCTCTTTGTTGTTGCCCCTCGTTGTGTGTGGGAGTAGGCGTGGTTGTGGGCGTAGGCCCGTTGCTGGTCAGTTGGCAAATGCCTTAGTATTTTAATTAATTTGCTCAACAGGCGTCGCGGCGGCCACTTGATGCGCACAACAGGGGGTAGGGGGCAGAGGCCGGAGGCAGGGGCAGAACACGTGGCATACCTTGCGGCTCTGCGTTTAAAATAAAGCAAAGAATAAAACGTGGCAGGGCGAAAATCGAAGCAAAGAACAACAGACAGGGGGAGGGGAAGACGCTGTCTGCAGAGGGCTGGTGTGAGAGCAGGGGAAGGGGAGGTAGGTGTGCAAATTGAGTTCTCATTAACTGCAAATCAATGCTAATCAGCTGACTGCGACGTGCAGGCTAAGTGCTGCCCCCGCTCTACCTTCCACCCACCTCCCCCTCCCTGCTGTGCGGCCCTAGGCCGATCAGCTTTCGTTCAGTGGAAAATGTTCACACAAAATGCGGCAAGTCTATAAAGTACACATCGCTGCGCAGGCAAAATGAAAATTAATATTTTGTTTTCCTTACGAATTTCGTTTACTCCCACCCCCACCCCGCACTGCCATACCTCCCTCTGGCATTGGCAAAGGTCCTTGGGGGCATTTCATATTAATTCCGACGCGTAAACAAATTCACAGCCCGCGGCATATGGCAGGCAGTTGTTGTCGGTTTGTCAGTCTCTCTGTCTGTCCTGCCCTTCTGCCTGCCCCTCTGCCTCGTCCCTGCCTGCTCCTCTCTGCCTCTCCCTTTCTCTATCTGTCCTGCTGTCTGTCAGTCTGTGCCGCTCTTCCCTCATCCCTTATAATGATTACGAGCAGCTGCCGCTGCTGCTGGCATTGATAATGTTGCTGATAATGATGATGCTGCTGCTGCTGCTGCTGATGATGATGATGTTGATGTTGATGAGATATGCGCGCGATAACGTTGCAAGGAATCTGTGTACCGTTAACCTTGTGCCTACACACACACACATGCATGCAATGCATAAATTAAGCTGCCGCTGGAAATTGTTCTTAATTTATTGGCAATTTCATGCATGCTCGCCAAAGGCCACTTACCCCCTACATGTGTGTGAGTGTGCGAGTGTGTGTGAGTGTGTGTGTCTCGCCTTGGGGCGGCGAAAAAAAATGCAAATCGGATATTCAAATGAAACTCAACGATTCGACAGCTAGTCAATATGTATTTCGCGCTGGCCTGTAGCGATTGTTGCCAACCCTTTTTTCGATAAACATATGAAAAATATTTGAAATGGAAATCAAGATTATATATGGCGATTATATCTCTATGATAGGTTTATGCTTAGATTGTTTTAGAAAAAGCTGTAGTTAAAAATATATATATATTAGTTGCATTATTATAGTACTATTCAACACAGCCGATAGTAATACTATCGAAAGTGAATACTATCGATCACAATGAATGAAGAAGGTTTGGCAGAAAAATTTGTAGTATTTTCAAACAAGTAATGTAGTTGAATATCTTGTGATTATGCTTCATACATATATTTTAGCATACTTTGAAAACATTTTAAAAACTATACTATCGATAAACCAGCACAAACGATAATTATATAATTTCCGTTAAAGTCTAATAGGTTTCATTGTTTTAAATCGTTTTAGAAGAATGTCTATATACAAAATCAGATATTGGTTTAATAATTATATCTAGTAATGTTTTAATATATATACGATAACAAGTAAACACTATCGATAGTAATGAGAATGATAAAACATTTTTGGTTCTTTTAACCGAACTGACAGATAATTTAACTTATTAAGATTCATCTACATAAATTTCTGAAACCTCTGAAAAAATTTTAGTAACATATCAATCTAATAATTTCGATAAAACTGCAAAATCGATAGATGTATTAATTGCAAATCGATTTCTGCTCTGATTAATTTAGCAAAGTACTATATACAAAAAGTTTAATATCCATTTTCAAATTATATCATTTAATAATTATAGCCAGTCTTCTGTGTGATACGATAGTTATAAGTAAACATCGCAAGCATTAAGAACAGTGAAAGAATTTTAATTTCTTTCAAGTGAACTAAGGAATGAGTAGTTTAAGTTATTATGATTGTTATACATATAATTGTCTAATTTCTGAAAATATTTTAGAAACATATCAGCTAATACTATCGATAAAACAGCACAAACGATAGGTTTAAAGTATAAACTTCCTTCATTTACTGTGTAAACTTATTTAAGAGTAAATAATCTACTTTTCATCTCTTTTTTTTATTTCCGAAATATCTAATAACATTCAATAATTTATTGAATGTAAATATTTAAACAATGTTCTCGATGAAATAATTTTATTGTCAGTTTCTTATTGGAAATCCCTTGAATTCAATACATTTTATTCAGAGAAATTTCAATAAAATTGTAATTTATTTATTTGCTGCTTAAAAATGCAATAAAATCTAAAAATAGTTTAGAATCGACATGAATGTGATTTGTTTGCTGCATTATTCGCATTACTTACGCCCCTCTCTGCCACGCCCACAGCCAACAAAACAGAGATTACAGCACTAAGCGCTGATTTCAGTGGGATAATGAGATGAAGGAAGAGGAGGCAGACTGAGGGACAGACAGACAGACAGACAGCTGGATAGACACAAGTATGACATGCAGTTAGATATGCAGATATCCAGGCAGATATATATGCATATATATGCATGTGTAGTATGTGCATTAGGGTGTATATAGTTGAGGCAGCAGCTGCAACTGACTAAGCACGCTCGGCTCACGTGCTTAAATGTTAATGATGTGCGATGTGTGAGGAAGGTCGTTGCAGTAGTGTGTGTGTGGGTGTGCGTGTGCTGTACGTGTAGATATGTTAACTAACTACTCGCTAGGCAGATGCAGCAGCGGGAACAGCATTGGAGCGTGACTGTGTGACTTTCTGCAACGATTGCATTCCATTTAAATTCAATTTCCATTAAAATGCCAGCAAATGCGCTGCACAGTGGTGCAAAGTAATTGAATAGTGAACATATTAGAAGCATCACAAAAGGTAAACTTCGATGTGCTATCAACTAATTGTCTTATATACTACTTTATTATTTTATTGTTGATTGCTGATTGTCCTTCTGATAGTTCCTATAAAAAATATAGGATACTCGTATAAATTTTATCTTTACATAGTTCTCTCTGCAAATTTATTTGGTAAAGTTAAGTAACGATATTTGTTGATAAGCAATGCTGATATGTGTCCACATATTGTAGTCTTCCGATTTTAATTCATTTTCAAAAGCTTATTATATATCTTATACAATAGATATATCAAATAAGTGTGGAATAAAGTAAGTTTAATTGCAGTATCTTGCAAAATTACAAAATGTTGCCGATAGTTTGGCGATATATCTGATCAGTTTTCTTCATTTCTTTGTACTAACAACTTATTGAAGCATATTCATCTACTTTCATCAAGCTAGTTTCAAAATTGGGTAACTTGTTTCCGTCCAGACAGACAAACAAACAAGTTGAATATACAGAGAATATATATTTTGCCTCTTCTTTCACGCGCATCGTGCCACTGTGCGCTGCAAAGTATGCAGCGTGACTTGCACTTGCAGCAAGCGCAGCTGGCTAAAAGAAATTCGCAACTTAATCGCATCTATTTGTCATTAATCATTCAGTCTGACACTCGATAACATGTGCTCTGCTTTCTCTTCCTCTCTCTCTCTCTCCCCACTTGCAGTGTGGTCTCCTCGGTGTCCGTTGTACTCGATGGCAATGAGCCGCAGTTCCAAGATGCGCTGGGCCACAAGGTGCCCAAGCCACAGCCCTCGCTGCAGGTGGCCAGCCCCATCGATCTGCTCAATCCCGATCGCTATGAGTTCTACACCTTCGACGAGCACGGCGAGCTGGTGAAGCGTCTGATGACCATGCAGGAGATTCAGAGCATTGTGGCGAATGGCGATGGCGAGGGACCTTCTATCATACACACAGCACCACAGTTGACGGAGCAGGAGCCGGAGAAGAACGTCCAGGATATTGTGAATCGTGTGCAGAACGTGCTCAACAAGGAGGTCGCCAGCAGTTCCTCGAAGAACAGCTCGGGTGAGCTGCTCCCCGTGCTCGATACACCCGACGTGTCCTCGTCGTGGTCACTCATCTTGCCCGCCATCTTTGGCAACACTGGTGGTGACATTTTCCCGCAACAGAAGCCACAGCAAATTGTGATGACACCCGAATCGGAACTGCTGGAGGCATCCACCAAGGCAGCGCCCACCACCACAAGGGTTACCAAGAAGCCCAAGCCCTCCAAGCGCAAGCCTGGTAACAAGCGCAAGACCAGCACCAGCACCACGAGCACCACTGAAATGACACCACAGGTGGTGCAGGAGGAGCTCGATCCCATGGAGTCGGTCTACACGGGCATGCAGCAGTATCAGCAGGCCGCGGCCAATATGCAGGACTTCGATGTGGCTCACATGCAGCCCATCTACCAGAAGCTGCCCACACGCACCACCACCAGCAGTCGCACTACCACTGGTCGCCCGGAGACAACCACAAGGCGTGTGTTCTACAACAATCAGGAGATCATTCATACACCCACTTCATCCACCTCGGCGGACAACTTCCAGGCAAGCAGCACCACCGAGAAGGTCGTCTTCAACCACCAGTTGGCCAAGAAACCTGGCAATGTGCAGCGCAAGCCATCGCAACCACATCGCGTGAAGAAACCCAATGGTGGTGCAAGCAATGCCAGCAATGGCACCACCACCACAACAGGCAGTAGCACCACTCGCCCCACGGGCATCAAGCACAAGGTAAAGAAGAAGACAACCACCACCACCACAACAACAACAACACCAGCACCCACAACTACAACAACACCAGCAACCACCACGACAGGAGCAACCACAACCACCACAGCTGCAGAGATCGATCCCGAGTTGACCAGCACCACCACCCAAGCACCTGCAACCACCACGCCCAAGAAGAAGAAGCGCAAGCCCACTCGTACTCCAGGACAAGCAGGCACCACCGGCGGTAACAGGCCCAGCAAACCCAAGCGGAAACCCACTAACAAACCCAGGCCTGCGCATCCAACCGCTGATCCTGCAGTGGCTGCCTCTGCACCACAGGAGGTGAGCACACTGAAACCACCACGTCCACAGCGGCCACACAAGAAGCCCAAGCCCACAACCAGCACCACCACAACTACTACACCAGAGCCAAGCACCACCACAACTACCACAGAGCCGAGCACCACCACAACCACCACTCCAGAGCCAACCACTACACCAACAACTACAACTAGCACCACCACAAGCACCACACCAGAGCCACCAGCTGAGGAGCCTGTTCCCATTCCAACCACAACAACCACTGAACCTAGCACCACCACAAGCAGCACAACAACCACAGCTGCTCCCACAACAACAACCGATCCAAGCACCACCAGCACCACCACAACAACACGCACACCTGCACTGCACCACCAGAAGCCACACAACAAGCCACAGCATGCCAGCAGCACCACCAGTACCAGGCGACCACCCAACCTGCACCACCAGAAGCACCACGGCAAGCCTGTGCACAATGTGCCCAGCAACGATCAAGTCACCTACGGCTTTGTGAATGCACTGCCAGCCAAGCCAAGCACCACTAGCACCACCCATACACCCGTCTACCCCGTGCCCAGCTACGATGCGGAAGCCACTGAACATTTGCCCACAATTGTTGCCCAGCAGGAGGCGTCGCAGCTGAAGAAGACGCCGCTGCCTTCGCTGGCGCAGCTGCAGCAACAGTTGCAGCACACACCACCGTCGCCTGCACCACAGTTGTCTCCCGATCAGATACTTTCCATGGATCAGATTGTGCAGAGCCTGACGCAGGATCTGCTGGCAAGCGACAAGCAGGATGTGCAGAGCAGCGAGGAGAAGCAAGCGCCAAGCAGCACCACGAGCACCACCAGCACCACCAGAAGAACCACGACCACCAAGCTGACTACAACTGCAACACCAGCAACCACTACCACAACACCAGCAACTACAACAAGCACAACAACAACCAAGCAACCCTCAACCACCACCACGACAACCTCAACCCCAGCGAAGCCAACCACGCCCCGCCCACTGATTGCCCACTATGGAGGCAGCACCTTAGCCACCATGTTGGATGAGGATGAGGAGGGTGCCAGCACCAGCTTCGAGCCTGCAGACTCCACGGAGGCAGCAGCAGAGACAACCCACAGCAGCATTGAAGTGAAGCCAGAGCGGGAGACGACGGTGGTGCTGATCACCGCTAGACCTCAGTACTTTGCCACCTCCCCCAGCAGCAGTGCAGCTCCAGCCAAGGCAGACCAGGCCGAGCCCGAGACCACAGAGCTGCCGCACCACACGCAGTTCCTGCTGACCACGCCCATGGCTCCCTACGAGGAGGGCGAAGCTGAGATCGTAGCAGAAGCTGAAGGCACAAGCAAACCCACAGAGAGTGAAGAGGTTCATCATGTGGTCAAGCTGGAACCACTCTATGCCGATGTGCCTGAGGCCACCACAAGTGGCTACCGTGATGAACAGTCCGAGGAGCAGGAGGAGGCCACCACTGAGCTGCTGGCACGTCTGCCTGTCACAGAGAGCAGCACCAACACTGCGACCACTGATGACGACGACAGTACGGATGTGACTCCCATGATTGCCAATCTGGTGCAGCAACTCAATCTGGAGGTGCTCAAGCCGACGGATCAGATACTTATGGGCAACTTCCAGACACAGGCAGCCACAGTGGCCTCCACACTGGTCGACGGCAGCAACACACTCGTCTCCGATGTGCAACTTAGCTCGAACGAGACCAAGGATGAGCTGGAGTTCCTCATGTCCGATGTGATACAGCAAATCACGCAGCACGAGGAGCAGCAGCAGCACCACCACCAACAGCAGCAATATGCTCCCAGTCTTAGTGTCCATGATGACTCCAATCGTCTAACCAACTTTGCACAGCTCAACACTTCATTCCTGCTGCCACCTGCCAAGCCAGAGAGACCAGCGAAGCCTGTGCAGCCAGCGCCAGCTGTGGAGGAGCAGGCAGCAGCTGCCACAATGCAGCAGGAAATCACAACGCTAATACCCAGCAAGGAGGAGCTGATCAAACAGGAAGCCGCTTACCTCGATGCGCAGCTGGAGGGCAGCAGCACCACGCAGCGTGTGCCCGTGCTGTCGCTGTCGCAAATTTATGCACAGCAGCAGCAGGACGAGAGTGATGAGCAGCAACTGTTTGAGCTGGAGCGACTGGAGCAGCTGAAGCCGCCAGCCAAGCAGGAAGTCGATGTGGCACAGCAACAGGAGAAGGAGCAGGAGCAGGAGCTAGAGAAGGAGCAGGAGCTAGAGAAGGTGCAGGAGCAAGAGAAGGAACAGGAGCAGGAGCAAGAGGTGCAAACATCACAAGTCGAGACGGAACAGGAGCTGCAGGCAACCACCTCGCAGGAGGAGGAGAAGGAGCAGAGCAAAGAGACAACGGCAGCAAGCAGCGCGGAGGAGGAGACAACGCCGCAGAGCTTGCAGCAGGACAACAGCAACAACAACAACTACAATGGAGAACGCGAAAGTGAGGAGCAAATGCCAGAAATGTTGACAAATGGTTACAACGAGCAAATCCTCGCGGAAGCCAGCATAACGTCCACGACAGTCAAGTCCGAGGAGGAGTCCGCCACGCAGGTGCCCAGTGCAGCAACTGCACTGGAGGTGGAGGAGGAGAAGGAGAAGGAGGCAGCGCTGACTGCAACGACGCCGGCAATGTTTGTTTACCAGGACACGGCAGAGGAGCAGCAAACATCAACTGAGGAGGCGGAGAAGAGTGCAGAAGCGCAAACAGAGAGGGAGACGGAACAGGAGAAGGAGGAAGAGCAAGAGAAGGAGAAGCAGGAGGAACAGGAGCACCAGAAGGAGCAAGAAAAGGAGCAGGAGCAGCAAAAGGAAGAGGAGAAGCAGCCTGAGCAGCAGCAGGAGTCAGAGTCCGAGCAGGAGAAACAACCGGAGCAGGAGACCACGCAAAGCATCGAGGACAGCGCCACAAATGCCGCCCAGTTGCTGCCACAGTACACGGCGCAGGAACAGCAGCAGAGCGAGGAGCAACAACCAAGCGAGGCGAGCAAAGAGAGCGCGGAGCAGCAGGCGACAACAGTCAGCAGCATCGTTGAACTGGCCACGGAAATACCCGGCGATATGTCCGTCGTGTCATCCGAATCGGACATGTCGCTCAGCTCGGAACAAGTAACGGAAAAGCTTGAAGTGAGCACGGTGAAAACGTTGCAGCTGAACGAGGAGTCCATGGAGGATATATCCGATGAGCTGACAGCGACACTGACGCAGGAGGAGGAGGCACAAGATGAGGAGGAGGAGACCACGAGTGCGCAGAAGTATCAGCTGGACGAGGATGAGGATCCCTATGTGAAGCTGGGCGAGACCACAGCCAGTGTGGTGAAGCAGCCGCTAAGAGGAGGCAGTGAGGAGGATGCAAGCAAGTTGAAGTCGCAGGAGGAACAGCAGGAGAAGGAGCAAGAGGAACCTCAGCAGCAGGACTCGCAGCAACAGCAGGCATCGCAGGAGCAGCAGCAGAGCTACCATGTCAGCCTGCCCCAGCAGCCGATCAAGCTGCCTTCTGCTGGCTATGGCAACCAGCCCCTTGAGCAGCCCGATGAGGAGGATGAGGATGATCAGAGCAGCTATCAGTTGCCCATTTTGCTGCCCAGCAGCAGCTCCACTACTACCACCAGCACCAGCACTCCCAGCACCACGACAACAACAACAAAGACCACCCCCACGACAACAACAACTACAACAACTGCCGCTCCTCCCACCAAGCGCCTGCCCACCTTGAAGCCAGTCTCGTACTACGTGCAGCCTTCCCTGCTCGGCGGCTACAATCAGCTGGAGCAGCAGCAGCCCCTCAAGGTGCTGCCCTACAATGCCAACACTCAGACTCCGACTCAGCAACGTCCCATGCAGCGACCCGCTTCGCTGACCAACCTGATGGCCTCCTCAACACAAGCAACGCGTCCACCAGTCAAGCTCGAGCCCAGTCCACAGAGCTCGCAGGGCTTGGAGGCGTCTACAGCGCGACTCGATGAGGATGTGGTCTCCTTTGCACGTCTCTGCAATGAGCTGGCCTTCAGCTACTGGCGCGCCATCACCTCGGAGAAGATCAGCTCGGCCAGGAGTCTGGTCATCTCTCCCTTTGCCCTCACCTCGATGCTCTCCATGGTCTTCCTGGGTGCACGAGGCAGCACGTCGGGTGAAATGAATGAGATACTCAAGCTGGACGACATGGTCACCTTCAATCCGCATCTGATCTTCCGCAACATCACCAACTCTGTGGAACAGTCCATGGAGGGAGACATTGCTACCGCGGCCTTTGTGCGGGAGATCTTCAGCGATCGTGCCAATGGAAAGATACTGCCCTTCTTCAAGGAGAAGACACAGCAACTGTATGCCGGACACGTGGAGGAGGTGAACTTCCATGTGGTCAACGACATTGTGAGGCGTCGCACCAATCTGCTGGTCAAGCGCCACACCATGGGCAAAGTGCTGGAGTACTTGCGCACCAACAGCGTGTGGGTTAATGGACCACTGGCCACAGTGTCGGCCAATCTCTTCCAGACAGACTGCACTCGAGGCTCGACAACAGATCGCGATGGGGAGATGTTCTTCCAGGTGCATCCCACAGTGCGTCAGCGTCGTCTGGTGCCCATTCCCGCTGTGCTCTATCGCTCTGGCTTCACGGCTGGCTACGAACCACAGT
The DNA here is from genome assembly GCA_018904035.1 of Zaprionus ornatus. Classification (NCBI taxonomy): domain Eukaryota; kingdom Metazoa; phylum Arthropoda; class Insecta; order Diptera; family Drosophilidae; genus Zaprionus; species Zaprionus ornatus. The sequence continues at coordinate 4,775,679 of JAEIFZ010000238.1, forward strand.
TGGATGCCACCATTGTGGCCTTTGGCAGGATTCAGGATACGGTAAGCACCATCTACGTGATGCCCGGCCATCAGAGCTCGGTGTCGCCCACAGACAATCTGGATCGACTGGAGCGCAATCTGGTGGAACAGGCATTCAGCACGGAGAACGCTTGGAGCAACCTGCTCACCTCACTGATGGATCGTCCTGGCATGGAGGTGCAGTTGCCGCGCTTCTCGCATCGTTCCTTCGTCAATGCCTCGCTGGGTCTGCAGAAGATGGGACTGAAGGGTCTCTTCAAGTCCGACTTTGCGGATCTGCGCGGCTTGACGGGCGCTGGCAATCGCGATATCTTCCTCTCGGACATGATACAGATCAACACGTTCAGCACTTGTGGCGAGGAGAAAATCTCCGATCATCACCATGTCGAGATGTATCCAGCGCCGCCGCTGCGCAAGCGTAACAAGGATGTCGAAGCCAGCGATGACGATGCCTACGATTCGTCTGAGGCCATTGTGGACTTTGGTTCACTGGTGCAGGAGTCAGCCTTGGGTCGTGGCTTCTACGATGATCTGCTCGATCCCAAGTATCTGGAGTTGCCTTTGCCACTGCGTCCGCGTCAGGCGCGTGTGCCCGATGCACCGCGGCTGCGCTTCGATAAACCTTTCCTCTACTTTGTGCGACACAATCCGACGGGCATGATACTCTTTATGGGTCGCTTCAATCCGCGTCTCTTGCCATGAACGTCGCCCTGACATCCACATCCACACACACACACCTTCCCCCCTTACTCCCCGCATCCCTAAGTAAGCCAAACATTTTTAAATTGTTAAAACTTTCATAAATAGTGAATTTACCCAGCCTGCGAATTAAGTTAATTTTACGTTTAATTGTTCAACTTGCTGTGCCTTAATCCCGCGTCCCTCCGCCACCCCCCGCAATCACCAGCACTTGCCCTGCAATGCGATACGAGATTGATGTGCAGCAAATACCAAAAGCGAAAAAGAAGCAACAAAAACAAAAAAAACAAAAACAAAACTTACGAAATATCAAAATATATTCACAACAAATAATACAGAGACTAACACACACACGGACACACACATGGACACACAAATAAGGACGGACAATATCCAAATACTTTAAATGCAGTTTGCAATTTGCGCATCGACAAAAAAATCACATTCAATTGTTTTGGCTTGCATTTTGTTTGCATTAACATTTTTTTATCGCACGCAAACAACAAACAGAATTAAAATAAAAATCAAAATCAAAAAAACATAAAGATCAAATATAAATCAAAAATAAAAATAGAAAATAAAGTTAAATAAATTGGCTGCGAATGCGATTGCAAATAAAAATTGTGCCTCATGTTTTGGCAACACAACAAAAACAAAAACAACAACAACGACAACAATACAAATGTAATTTAGTAAAATAAACTTTAACAATACGCAAACTAAAAGTTATATATGCTATTATGTAAGCTTAAAAATCGAAATAAATAAATGAAATACACAAAATATATACGAAAATCTTCTGTCAATTCGAATTTACCACACAGCCTGAAGGTAGGCAGTACTTTAGCTGCCTTCGCTTAACATGTGCAGCTGGAAAGTAGGCAACACTTTTTACGTTTCATTTATATTTACCATACACCAGCAGCTGCTTGCGGTTAGCCACGCCCTCAGCCTCCTCAGCACCAGCTTGTAACTGCCAAACCGGAAGCAAGCATGTTTTTTGTGCCCACTGTCCAATAAACTATGTGACATGGCCAGCACACACACAGACAGACACACACATACGTGGCAAACTTTCATATGGTCGAAGCGTGCATATGCTAACTGGGTAGAGATGGATGTAGGAACGAAGCTGAACTAGGTTGACCAATTTACAGTGTGTCCTTTGAGCTACTACTTTCTTCAATTGCAGGGTATCCAGCAGTTCGCACAGAGCGCAAAGACACTCGTAACAAAAACATATGCAGAATGTGAAGAAAACAACAATTGGACAGATTTTAATTAATATTTAACATGAATACACATAAGCGATGCTTATAATGAAATCTGAACAGCTCTGCCGGCCTAGCACGGCATATGCTTGCATGTGTGTGTCACTGTCTGTGTGTGTGTGTGTGTGGGTGTGTAGGAGTGTAGTAGATGCGTGTGCATGTATACAAACCCAGACTGCCTGCAACTTTGTCAAACTTTTTCGTTCACGACTTGGCTGTTACTCTTCCTGTTGGAGCTGCAACTGCTGCTGCTGCTCCTCCTCCTGCTGTTGTTGTTGCTGCTTCTCCTCCTCTTGTTGTTGTTGCTACTGCTGCTGTTATTGCTGCGAGGAATCCCTGCGGTTGCGTTGGCAACTCCGATGTCGACAACTGCAAACGGTTGCTCACTTTGCATGTCGCTGTTACTTGCTGTTGCTGCTGTTGTTGTTGTTGTTATCGTTGGCGTTGCTGTTTTTTGAGCTTTATGCGGTTTTTGCCAGCCACACCTCACTCTCCCTTCCCTTACACGTATGGGTATCTGTGTGTGCGAGTGTGTGTGCATGCGAAATCACTGAAACAAGTAGCATACTTTTAGGCCAAACAATTGCCGGGCAGCCAACTGTGGCAAACTCAAAAAACGCAGAAAAACACAGTTGCAACAACAACAAGGAGTATGGCAACAACAAGCAGTACAGCACCAGCAACAACAAGAAGTACAGCAACAACAAGAAGTACAACAGCAACCCGCAAGTAGACAAAAAAGCGCAAAGCGACTCACGACTAACGACTGCGGACTGCCGCAAACTGAAAATATAACAGCAACAACACACACATGCTCACACACTCTCACACACACACACTCGCACACACATATGCAGTGTCAATGCGCGGTAACTGTGTCTGCCTGGCAATACAACAGCAACAGCAACAGCAGCAGCAGAAATAGAGGCGGCACTCTCTAAATCTGCACAAATGTTGCCTACGCTAGTCGACGGTTCTGAAAAACATTTTCGAAATGAAAACCAAAGAAATGTGGAGAGGGGCTACAAAAATATAGAGGTGCTACTCATATCTGTAGAAGAAGCAAGACTGGGCTAGTTCGGGGAGAGTGCTGCAAGAGTCAGTCCAATCATTTGAATTCCTGTCGAAAAACTCCTAAAAAAATTTTAGCAATGGAAACTGATAAATTTAAATTTAAATTTAAATATAAATATGAATATTTAAATTTCTAATATAATTTTTATTTACTTTTAATTAATTGTAATATTTTGTAAATATTTATAAGTCGAATGTGAATAGTCTTTAGATTTTAAATAAATTAATAAATAAAACTCAACATCAGTTTATATAGAAAACTCAAATATAAAACTAAATTAATGCTAAATTTTTATATAATATATCAGCATATTTTATATACAAATTAATATATATATTCTCATTTTAAATGATTTATTCTATTTAATTTTTAATAGCAGTCGACTGAATTAAATTTAGAAATAATTACATATAAATTATAAATAAAATAAAATATACATTTATATGAATTATATATGAGTCAAGGATAAAAAGTGAGTAATATTTTTATAAATTTAATTTTATAATTAAACTAAATCAGTCTATCACATAAAATCGTCTCTTACAGCAACCGTAATTGGGAATATGCATGAAATAGTTTTCGTTCTGCTTTCTTTTTGTTTTCATTCCATTTTTTGGCAGTGGAGCCTTTCATATAAAGCCTGAAATGCAGCGTATTTCGGAAGAGTGAACCACTTTATTATGCTGCTAATTTGTCATGCAGCTGCGAGTCGCGAGTCGCGACGCTTTATGCACTAAATAACACTAAAGTGCAACTAATTTGCAAAAATTTGTATTGCTGTCAGTTGCCGCTGCGCGTTGCTGCTCCAAGTTGCTGCTGCTGCTGCTGCTGTTGCTGTTGCTGTTGCTGTTGCTGCTTACTACAAATGCTTCCGCTGGCTTTTCTATATATATCCCTATTTTTTATTTTGCTCTGTTGTCGTGGCACTAGTTGTCGTTGTTGCTGCTGTTGTTGCTGCTATGGCAAAGTCGCAATTTATTTCCGCACGTGTTGCGTCAACAACGAGAAAAGGAAGACAAATCTGTCATTGTGCGCCACGCTTGTAACTATTATTATTATTATTATTATTATTTTTATTGTATTGTGTAATAAGAAAAGTATTTTTTGCTGCTCGCTGCTGGAACAATGCGACAGCTGTACAATGTCCGCTCAAGCCTCAAACCCCACTTCAAGCGAACCAAAGGCAAACCGACCTGCAGCCCTGCCCCGTCCCCTTTATCCGTCCGCTCCATCCGCTCATTGTAATTGTTGTTCAACGAACTTTTCCTTTTTCCGTTCTTCTGCTGCTGCTGGTGCTACTGCTGCCAAGGTTTCGTTTTCGGCTTCGGCGGATGGATTTTCCATGCCTTCCCTTTTGTTTTCCTTAACGCTTTGTGTGAAGTGTCGTCTCTTGCTTTCTTAGCACCTGTCGAAATTACGCAAGTGTCACTTAAAACGGGAAACAGCGAACAATAACAACAAGTGTAGCAACAACATTGTTCTCTCCTTTCTTCCCTTTCCCTTTCTGTGTCCCTTTCTGTTACTTTTCCTTTTGGCCTTCGGCTCTTTAACCCTTTCGAGTACAATGGACTTAATGCTCTCTCTCACTTCCTGTGTGGTCTTGTTATTGCTGTCCCCGTGTGTTAATGTTATTTGCATTTCAAGCCACCCCCGCTCCGCTCTTTTCCCCGACCTTACGCAATACCCAATTGCGCCCACGTGTCGTATGCTTAATGTGATTTCGTCATTCTCCCTGCATGAGCTAATGAGTTGTTGTTCTACTCCCCTCTCTATCACTCTCACTCTGTTAAATAAAACTAATTTCAATATATGCGAACAACTTTTTTCATTCCACAACTTTTACTGTTGGCCACAAAAATAATATGAAAAAAAAGGCTAAAACCAAAACGGAAAAGAGCAAAAAAATATAGAAAAGTTTTGTGCTTAATGAACTGGTCACCACAGCAACCGACTCTGGGGTTACAACTGCTAATTAATTTACATTAGCAAATTGCAAGCATGTAATTGACTTTTATTGGCGTTTGCCCCGCTGCAGCAGCAACAGCAACAACAAACACGACTATCCACTATGTACTCCATGCTGTATATAGTGCAGCTGAAATATATAGTATATATAAAGTTATGCGCTAATCACACAATGGAGACGCATTCGGTGGCCACTTTTGTCAACGTGGCTTAATTAGAAAGTCGCCCACAGCAGCAGCAGCTGCGCTGTCATTGGACAGCCACACATTAATATGTAATATATATACAACATATATATCGATATATATCTCTATATAGAGTCTTTATTTGTTCAACTATGTATATAGTTTACCCACCTCTGGTACATAACAAACTTGGCAGTGCTGCCCAGCCAATTGGGTCAATTGAAGCATATGCTGCACCGTGGCAATGACAGTAGATAATAAATTATATATATCTTAACCGATTTTGGGGCTTGAAACTATTTTTATATTTATTTATTTGGAAAATAAAATAAATAAAAAATCAAGTGTTGTATTTTATTGTGATAAATTAATAATATGTTGTTTACTATCAAAGCTAACTTTCTTCTTTTATTTAATTATTTAAAGTAATAAAGGCAATGACTATAATAATAATAATAATAACAGTATAGCCGAAAAAAAAATAAAGGCAGTAGACTAATTATGACTTCAAATTTAATAATAAATTTTTCTGTTGCTTTCAATTTCAACCTATTTTACATCAAACCTATTTAAGATTAGTTAAAGGTTGCCGTACATTATTCAAAGAAAAGTTAAATTTGTATACCTTTTTTTATTTCTCTATTAGCATTGTCTATCAACTTGGCTCCTGTTTCCCTCTAAAAATATTATTTCTCTTTATGTTGACAGGATTATAAAGATTTCTTATAACCACCGCAGTTTATAGGACTGCTGTCCATAATATTTATAAGTCCTCTGTTAATTGCCATTTACATTTTTTGACAATCAAATTGACTTCTTCGAACAGAGTCAAATGCAATCGATGTGCATAAATACTTGTGCAAGAGAATAAAAATTAAATTGATCTGTCAAAAATGCAATGATTTGCAATCCTTTGATGCTCGTGCTGCCTTCAGTGAAGGAAAATAAAATGAAAATGGAAATAGTAATAGAAATGGAAAGGGAAGGGAAAGTAGTAGAGAAAGGCAGCCTTGCAGCGCAATTTAGAGACCTGCTGGGTTAGTCTATACAACTTGGGAACGATAATTTGAAAAGCGAATGCGAAAAGGAAAAGCGGGCAACACTCCAAGGATTAATTTGAGCGCGAAAAGTGAAAGCGCAGTTGCCCCCAGCAGACCAGAACAGACCAGACCAGACCAACATTCCATTCCAGTCGAGTCCAGCCCCAGCTCAGTCAAAGGCAACTTGCGGAAATTTATGCTATATATTTGAAGAATTATGTATTTGGCTTTGTGCTTTGGGATCGCCGGCAAGGGGAAATGGGAGCAGTTGCAGAGCAGAGAAACCCGGTCAAATGCTGTGCACTAAATCCGAGCTAGAAGCCTCAACCTGGAATTGAAATCATTTGCAACACGCTGCTCGTCCACAGTTGACGTGCGATAAATATTGCCGCTAGCCAGCGGGCAAAATGGCGACAAAAGCTGGCCACAAGAAAGCAGCAGCAGCGGCAGACATGACTCTGCATGCACAACCCCCGGGGAGAGACACACACACACGCAGACACACACTTGTGCTCATGTATATGTAACAGTTCTGGACAGCAGCTCTGCATGGCGCCGGGGCAGTCCATAGCCGACAGAGGCGACACTAGACTCTCGACTGTCGGCAGCCTGCCGCCTCGCTAGCTCTGCGTGTGTGTGTGTGTGTGGACAGCCGGCAGCGCAGCCAAACGATAAAACAGCATACGAAACATAACAGCAACAAGAGAAACTAACAACAGCAACAACAAGAATGGGAGCAGCGAGTACAACAAGGCGCAGGCACAACCCGAAAATGTTTGCTAAACAAGTTTCTGTTATCAGCGTCTGCTTCGTTTTTGTATCAAGTGTTTATAAATGTTTATGCCCAGCACAATGTAGAAGAAGGGTATATTGGTTACTGAATAGAATTTATAAATATTTCCAGCAAATTAGGGTGTCTATGCTATGCAGAAATTGTAATTAAATACTTTCAATTCGATTAGGTTCTGTCTTCAAACTCAGTAAAGCTTCTTGGAGCGTCTTAAAAGTGTTTCTCTCTATTCCTCTCTGTCTATCCCTCTATTTCCATCTCTCTCTCTCTTTCTGTCTCTCTTGCTCTGTTTATATCTTTTTGCTCAGTCATTTTCATCAGCACATTGAGCTCTTTTCATAAACAAATCAAAACTCATCGAAGTTCAACAAAGCTCAACATGTTTCTCTTCTAATGTTAGTCTCTACCCCTCATTCTCTTTTCCTCTCGTCCTTTCTCTGCCTCCCTTCTTAATCCTTTTCATTAGTTCAATTTTTCTCTTTCTTCTCTCTTCATAAAGGGCATTTACACTTCCGGCAACTTCTTCAGCCACACTCGAACTTGATTTCCATGTGCTTTTGCATGTGTTGTGCGTGTCTGCATATGTCCGTCGGTCTGTCTCTTTCCCTCCTTCTCTCTCCCTTTCCCCTTGTCTGTGTGTGCCTTGCATGTTTTGCGCTGGACCGCAAATTCTGATTTAAATTTCTCGTTTCTTTTTTGTTCTCTCTGATTTTGTTTTGTGTCTTTTTTGGAAAATTGTAAAACACTCCTTTTTGTGTGTTTTCGGTGTTTCGACGCTTGCATTTAAAATTAGTCGCTTGTACTCGCTGCGGTTGTCAAATTGTTGTTGCAGCTGTTATTGCTGTTGTTGTTGCTGTGGGGGCTGCTGCTGTGTTTTCATTTGCAACTCTTTGGCAAGTTGTTCAGGCGACACATATCCAGTAATTAAATTGAACAAGCTCGACGACAGCGGCCAGGATTCGCAAGAGTTGTGTAAATAAGCATAGAGATTTAATTAGATCCAAAGTGCAGTGGGATACGGTATTAGCTATGAGTGCAGCTGATGTTAATGGCAATGTTTACGACATGACACAGGGACGAGGTTGTTTAATGGAAGAGGGAATTGCACAGTGGGAAATATTTGTTAAATCAAATGAGAAATCAATTTTAAGTACTCTTTAGCGTATCAAAGTAAGAGATTACATATGCTATATATATATTTATATAATCCTGACAGTTTAAAGTCGGACTCTGTAGAGTCGGTTTCCTCTCCCTTAGGCGAGTTAAACATTTTAGATTGTCATATCCTTCATCAGTTTGAAGAGGTTAAACTTGTTACCTGAATACCTTTTCCCTATCTGCCTTGTTATAACTCATTCTCTGTCACTGTCTTCTCGTCTCTCCCTCTCTCCTTCTTCACACAAATGAACTGATTACATAGTTGACAATATTAATTTCTTTATTATGGTCACCCTAATAATAATGCAGCCGTAGAACTTGTTAGATTCCTTCTCTCTTTCTGCCTTGCTATAATTCATTCTCTCTTTCTCTCGGCCTCTCTCCTTCTTCACTTGAAGCAACTGGTAACATAGTTGATGAATTTAAATTTCTTTGTTATGGTACCCTAATAATAATGCAGCTTATTCCGACTAACATCCTATTCCTTTATACGAGTCGACTACACTGGTAATATAATGTATCGAAGTCTTTTGGCATGGTCACCCTAATAGTAAAGCAACCTATTCCAAGCGACACCATGTACAATGATTCTTTTACCCAAATCTACTTACTCTCTCTCTCTCTCTCTCTCCCTCTCCCTCTCTCTCTCTCTCCCTCTCTCTCTCTCTCCCTCTCTCTCCCTCTCTCTCTCCCTCTCTCTCTCTCTGTCTCTCTCATTCTCTCTCTTTTTTACTTTTTCTTTCTCTGTCTCTTTCTCTATCTCTCATCTCTCTTCCTCTTTCTCCTTGTTCTCCCTTTCTCTCCCTCTGATCTCTCTTACTCTCCCTCGCTTATTCAAGAATCTTAAATTTAGTCTACATTTTTGCCGTGACTTTGTTTGATCCTTTCATTCAACAACATTAAAGCATACCATAAACAAGCTACTCATCTATTAAATTACAGTTACTTTGCTCTTTATGAGTACAAAACAAATACAGGGAAATGAGTATTCAATAAATTTCGAACCAAAGTTGACTTACGAATGTGAATTATGGAAATAAATTTCATACGCAATTGCGTTGCGTTTAGACGCACAAAGTAATGTGCCAAATTAGGGCCTATAAAACAAATACGAGTTTAATCACATACACACAAACACACTCACATACACATTCCAGTCATAGCTAGCACACACACACACATACACTAGCACACACTAAGCACACACAGTTAGTAAACGCAGGAAACATGCATAAATATCGCATATAAAACTAACCTGCAAGTTTAATATATGTGAAAGCGGAACAACTAACGGCAGCCATGTTTGTACACGTGTTTCTATATGTGTGTATATGTGTTTATATGTGTATATGTGTGTGTTTGTGTGTGTATGCTAGCTGTGACTGTGGCAGCAACTCGGACTGTGGCAGCTCTCGCGCTGTTTTCATGCCAAATAAGCTTTCATAAATAATGAAAAGTGGCACTGCGGGCGGGTGCTAAAACTTGGTACGTTTGTAATAACCAACAACAACAGAAGCAGCAGCAACAACAGCAACACCAACTACAACAACAACAAGGGAACAATAACGAAGCCAAGAGCCAACACCAGCAGCGAAGCGTGCACAAATTAGTAGCCAAGGATTACCGGCAATTATTTTCATTGTATGCATTTGCCGCCATTATTTTGATTGCTTCGTTTGCTTTTGATGCCTGCCCGACCCCTTGCCCTGCCTGACCCCTGACCCCTCCCCAGCCACATGGCTGTCTACACCCCTCGACCACACACAGAGCGAGGCTTAGTTATTGCTCAGTTGCGCAGGTCAACTACAAGCCATTTGTATGCCCTGTAAATTGAGATGAAAAAGGGTATATTTCTTGCAGTAGTGGGAATGAAATAAAGGCAGCTCCTACTCAAAACTACTAGGGTATCTGCTAGTCGATCAGTGACTGCCAGCTACGACAGTCATTCATGTTCACAATGGCCACAACGTACGCATCATTGCATATGGAATGAAAGGTTTATTTATATTTATGAATTCATCATGTTCATACGGTACTATATGCCATATAGTATGCTCCATATATATGTATGTATGCTATAGTGTATGCCATATATGGGTAGTTTGCCGTAAGCAGCCTTTTGTTGCGGCCTGTGTGTGTGCGTGTGGGAGCCCAACAACAAATGCAGCACAAAAATCATGAATTTCAAATCATCAGAGGATCCATTCCCCTTCCTCATTTCCCCTTCTCCAGTTATCCAGTGCGCATTGTGTCCATTTTGCAACTGTAATCTGATTAAGGTTTCGAATTCAGACTGCGATTTATTTATGAAGGGGACAGTTTCAGTGTATTTTAAATTGTATTTTCACTCTCAAAATCTTAACTTGATATATAGTAAATAATCGTATTATACTAAACAAGCCCAGCAACAATTGAATTTACACAGAGTAATTAAAGCAAATTGCCCAATTCAATTAGAGTTGCCCACAGAATGCTTTGCACATTTTGTTAGGGTGACCCCATTTTAAGTACTCCTCCCCCTCGTCTAATTATAAAATTTGCAGCTTATTTGAATTACAACAAATTCCAGAGTCGTTGATTTATCATTTCGAAGGGTTCTCTCATTAGTTTGTACTTCCTGAGCTCAGCTTATCGCTTGCATCCTCGCCCCCTCTCGCTATCCCTTGCATGGGGAATACCTAGAAATAAATACCCGAAAGTAAAACTAATTTGTAACTACTCGAGAAACTTTTTAACCAGCGGCTCCTTTGACATGTGCCCCCAAAAATACCGTTAACTAAGTCCTTTCGCCTCAAGCCCACATGGTTTGCTTGTTATCTGCCGACAGACAGACACTCATACACCCTAACCAATATACACACACACACACACACGCACACACAGATGGAACTAGGCACACTTAGGCAGTACAAGCAGATTAAAAAAGTTTCAAATTTAAACCAAGCGGCGCATTAATTTATTTAAGACCCTTAAATTATATCCTTTGATGTAGAGCATACATTCCTTCCCCTTTGCCAACTTTTTTTGCTGTTGCTGCGCTTAGAGCACCCCTTTCTTCCCTCTCAGTTCCTTCATCAGGCCCCCTTCTTCGCGCAACTACTTTTTGGCGTATGTAATTACATTTTTTCCACATAAGAAAATCAAAAACAGAAAGAAAAGGAGCGTTACAAAAAACTAGATGCCGCCTAGGACAGACGACTGCCACACATGCACACACAGACACCCTCACACACACGAAAAGAAAGCGTAAAAATTACACATGCAGCAGTTTTCTGGCCTTTTTATAGGCAAACCAAGGAAAAACACGCAGCGCAAACAAGACAATCTCAAACTCAGCGAATTCTTTGTACTCTTTTTGGGAATTTAGGGTATACCAGATGGAAAGCGACTTGCTTTACTGGACTACCGATTTTACAAATACAATACTTACATAAATGATGTTTCGAAATTTCATATGTATTTTATTATCAACTTGGACACCATTTCCAATCTTGCCGTGATCATTTTAAGCTTAATTTATGTTTATAAGCAATATCAATATGGTCACCCTAATAGTTTATCAGCTAACTCCGAGTAACAGCTACTTTCTTTACACAAATCACCTGCGCCGGCAATGATATTAATCTTAGATGTTACGGTCACCCTAATAAAGCACCATAATCCAAGTGACATTTGCTTCGTTCATAAAAATTAACTTTGCAGATTAGAGTATGCATAATAAGTAATAGACATATTTATTTTTTTCTTGTTATGGTCACTCTTATAATAAAACACCCTATTCAAAGTATAACTTTTGTCGCTTAATCAAATCTACTATACTACTCTGAGGTTAAGGGTATAAAAGAGTCAATGTTAATAAACTCAATTCCAAGGCATGGTCACCCTAATAATAAAGCTGCTGATTTTGGTTGCTGCTGCTTTCTTTATACAAATGACGACGCTGGTAATTTTATTGAATTCTTCTAGTATGGTCACCCTACTAATACAGCATCATATCCCAAGCACCCAAATCTACTCTATGATAAAAGGTTCCAGCTAATAATACTTAATCACATCAATGTCCTTGTTATGGCCACCCTAATAGCAAAGCACCTGATTTCTGGTGACAGCTGTTTCCCACACACAAGGCGATCCCACCGGATAGGGTATTGAAACCGAGCCGGGCAATGTCCGAAGTCAGAAGAGCAAAGCCAAAGCCTGGAAGCCGCACCGCACACACATATGTGCGAGCTCGCCTACGCGCCCACGTGTGTGTTGGTGTGTGTGTGCGGGAGTGTGTACGTGGTGCAGCGTAGCGGAAATAATGAAATTATTAACACTTGAGCAACTTCCGGCTAAAAAACAAAAGCGCTGCAGCGACAGCGACGTCGACGGCGGCGGCTGCCAAACAAAAAAAAGCGCCTGCTGCAAGACAAAAACGATGGTGGGGGAAGGGAGCGGGGGCGAAAAACTTGCGAAATACATTAAATGAGCGAAGAAGGCATGTAAACGGCCGCAAAGAGACGCGAAGGTGTGGGCGGGAAGGTAGGGAAAACGAGGCATGCAGCAATCATAATTGCAGTGCAAACTTGGCTCTGTTTCGCCACAGAAAACAGAAAAGCGAGCGAAAAACCGAAGAGAAGAAAAACGAGAAAAAAGCAATGCGAATGTGTATATGTGTGAGTGTGCGAGTGTGAAAGTGTGTGTGTGTGCCGGCACACACAATATAAAAACGCTTCTCCCATTTCATGCCAAGCAACAGACTGTAAATTTTGAAGAAGTCATAATAGAGCCGTTGGCATATTTTCTATAAACGAATTGTGCGCTCTGCCATGGTCATAAAGTATACGTCTAGTTGTACAGACAATATAACAAACAAAGCGATGGCAATGGCACGTGTGCACCAGGGGGAAGGGAGGAGGGAGGGTTCAGCGCATCAAACTCAACATTAAATGCGCCTGGCAGAACTTCAGACAGAGAAAGTTCTGCACATAATTAAAAGACAGCCTGCTCAACTAGCCTCCCCCTTCACCAACCTCAACCCGATGGTCTGCAGTCTGTTTAGCTACTTGTAGCAAGTGTTAGTGTTATGAGCGTGTTTATAGCGATGAAGTTTACAGTTTACAGCCAAGTAGCGTAATCAGCAGTCGTTGCAGCTCGAGTACTTAGATAAATTTAGTCAGAAAAGGCAGCTGTAAAAAGCAGCAGGGCAAAGGGGGAAGAGGGCAAAGAGGGGGCACTGCAAAATCCTTTCTGTGCGCTCAGTTTTTTTATTTCTGCTTAATATATGTGATTATATTTGAAGCATATGCGAATTTTTTGCTCCTTTTGTCTTTCAGTCGCAGCCAGAGCTGCCTGAGCTGCCTGAGAGTTGCGTATTTATTCTCTTTCCCAGATGCTCTTTGTGCGAGTGTGTGTGTACGGGTGTGTGTGTGGGTGCTCGCTGAGCAGCTTAAAACGATGCAAGGCGAAAGGATGCCGGGGATGACTGGCTTAAAAGGCGGTCTAAAATGTTAAGCCATACGTGCTGAGTTCATGCTGGGTTAGTCAAAGACGAAAGTTCTCTCCATTGCTAGAGAGAGAGTTTTGCGAAAGCTGCGACTGCAATTATGATTTAAATTCACAATTTATGGCTTACAGTAATTTGTGCATTATAAGGGAATTTAGTGAAATGAAAACCCTGAAGAGCAGTATGAGTTATGGGCCGGAAAGTGGGTGAGTAAAGCGGGAATACAATTTAAGCATATATTTTGCGAGTAATTAAGAAGTATTCGCACTCAAATACTTATTTACCTTATGGGAAGTATTATATCTGTAAGCATATGAAATTCCTTACTACAGAATTCCCTTTTCAATTGGAAATTCGCATCAGTCCCTTGTTGCTCTTTATTCAACTGAATATTTCGCACTTTTTACTTATTGAAGGAGACCTTACGTGTCTCTCTTTGGCTCTGCCTGTATGTATGTCTGTATGTTGTCTGTATGTCTGTATGTCTGTATGTCTGTATGTCTGTATGTCTGTATGTCTGTATGTCTGTCTGTATGTCTTTCTGTATGTCTGTCTGTATGTCTGTTTATCTGTATGTCTGTATGTCAGTATGTTTGTATGTCTGTATGTCCGTATGTCTGTATGTCTGTTTGTCTGTATGTCTGTACGTCTGTATGTCTGTATGTCTGTATGTCTGTATGTCTGTCTGTATATTTGCCTGTTTGTTCTTTTATTTGTGTCTATCTCTGTATGTCTTTCCTTCCGTCTCTCTGTCTCTCTGTCTGTTCGTCTCGTGTTCTGTCATCTGTATCTATCTATCTTTTTCTTTCTCTCTCTGTCTCTCTCTCTCTCTTGCTCTCGCCCTCTCTCTCTCTCTCTCTCTTTGTCTTTCTGTCTCTCTCTGTCTTTCTGTCTCTCTCTCTCTCTCTGTCTCTTTCTCTCCATCCGTCTGTCCTTCCATCTGTCTGTCAATTGGTCCGACAATCAACCGCTTGTGTCCTTCAGCTTCTTTAATGCGGCGCACTGATACCATAAATTACTCATACGCCGTGTATGAACCGAAAATGATTCATAAATAACATTAACTTCAGTGCTGCAAATTTTGCGATGACGTCGCAGCAACTTTTGTTGTTGGCAATACAAATAGCGAAACTTTTGAAATTATTTCTGCACACTCATTTTGTGCGCATTTTCTGACTTTTCTTCCCACTCATTGCTGTTGTTGTTGCTGTTACTGTTGTTGTTATTGTTGTTGCTGTTGCAGTTGCTCATGTTGTTGTTGTTACTGCATTTGTCAGTGCTGTTGTTGTTGCTGTTTTATTTTTGAGTGCATTTTCCCGTTGCGCCAAAGTTTTGACTTCCCGTTTGCAAACGCATAAAAATGTTTTTCACTCGACATTTCCACTTCCCCCAGAACTCGAACTCCCACCCGAACGACCCCTGAGTCCCCTTCTTCCTCCCTTTGCACTTCAGCATTTGTTTATCTTTTTATAGAGCGACAATTTTGTAATGAATTTATTACTATGCCCTGCTGCTTCTCTGGTTATGCATAACGCCAGGCACGAGCTCCAGTTCGACCCAGAGAACGAAAAAAAATAAGCAAAACGAAACCGAAACTGTTGAAAATAAACTTAAATTAACTTGCAATGCATCGCCAAAGGACGCAACGAGCAGTAGGGATAAGGGGTAAGGAGTAGAGGGGGCAGGAGTGCAATAGGGAGCGGCACATACATGCTGCATAGGATGGGATACGAAAGGATATTTCCCCAGAAATTTGTCAAGTAACCAACTACGCACAAACTTTTCGAGTGCAGTTCCCCATTCCCTCCCTCTCTCTCTCTCTCTCTCTCTCTCTCAGTCTCTCTCTCATTTCATTTTTCTGCCTTACAGTGAGCATATTAAATTTGTTATTGCCTCGCCAAATACCCTAAGGGACATTCAACGGAACAGTTCCGACAGTTATGTGATTCTCAAATATGCATAAAAGAAAAGGCACAATCAAATGCAAATAAAAATGGAAAATAAAAATGGGAAACTAAAAATAATTTCGATTTATACGGCAGCGCTATAAGTTTTTAAGGGGTATCTGAACGAGCTGTAATAGCGCTGTAATACTTAGGACATGCCCTATGCCCACGCGCGGCAATGGTAATTTGTTGTGCAGCCAAAAGGCAATTTAAATTGCATAAATTATTCTGATTAACTCGGGCTCAAAGCATAATTCGCTTAACAAAACTTTCCGATTCCGCCGGCCGACTTTGATCTGAGCTCCAGCTCGGGCTCGGGTTTACGCATGCATGCAGGGATACTTTTAATTGGCTACGTATACTTAATATTCGAGTGGCCATGTGAGGCGAGTGAGTGTGTGCTCGTTAAACTTAAATGAGGCTCGCCAAAGCTTTGCAAAACATCGCACAATTTGTTCATGCCCCATTTACTGCCTCATTCTATGTGTCTGTGTGTGTGTGTGTCAACGCTTTTACACTTAATTAATTAAACGTAATTGAAAATCAAATAAAGCGAAAGCCATCTGAGACAATAGAAATGCAAGACAATGGCGTAAAATAGCAATTGATATTGTCATTAAGAGGAAATGAGCAAAATAATGAACTGCATTGCAGCGCACACCCCAACACCCGTACACACACACACACACACAAACACACACAACCCTTCTTCACACACATTCACTTTGTCGTTGCGAAACGAAGTTCATGTTCGCAGCTGCTGTCGAAGGCTTTATAAACTGCCAGCCAAGACAGCACTCAAGGCGCGTGGACAGCAAACAACAAGGCGACATTGCTGCAATATCTGTGCCGCAATAAGAATAACTGAGTGTAGTAGACCTGCTTGATACCCTGTAGAGTAAATTGCAAGACAGGTTGACTATATAGAGTCATCTAGAAGTGAGTTTAGCAAGCGTTCATGGGAAGCCAAAGAAATGAGAATGATATGAAATGCGCTAAAAAGCATGCTATAGTTTTCTCACTGATATTTCGTGCTGCCTTCAAAAGTATGCTACAATTATTTGTTTTGACTTGCGCTGAGTCGAAATTAAATTAATAAATTAATAATAATAACACAAAAAAATAAATAAATAAATAAATAAATTGAATTCCCTCAAGTGTACATTTGTATATATTACAATTAAGGAACTTTACCCTTACTTTTAAGCCGCACATTAGGTTAAGTTGAGAAGGAACTGAACGATTCCTAGGGATTATATGAATAATAAATAATACATAAAATTTAAATTAAATATAAAATAAAGAAAACACATTTAATTTACAGCTTTAGGTTAACTTCTATATATTTTATTGTCAGTACTAGTTAGTCAATCCTCAGTTTGTTCGACTGCACGCCAAACAAACCCTGCGAGCACGTAAACAACTAGCGACATGGAAACCGCATGCGACACGCGCTGCAACAATTGTCTTGCAGCCGCCATAATAAGGCGAGAGTGGGCGTGGCAGAAGGTAGCGGTAGTGTGCGACGTGGTGCGGGCGGCACTTCAACTTTAGTACCAAAACGGGGCCCGCCAAGAGCACTTGGCGGCAATCTCGCGTACTTACTCGGGCAGGCCATGTACCATCTGTCTGCCTGTCCGTCCCTGCGTCTGTCCCTGTGTCCCAGTGTCCCGTAGTCACATTGTATGCATTGCATTGTATTCGGTGTGCCATTTGCGTTAAACGATGACAATTTCAATTGCAGTGTTCAGTGTTGTAAATGGCAATGCAAACAGTCGCCGGCTGGGTCTGGGTGGGTGAACGGGTGGTTGACAAGCCAACGAGCCTCGAGGCCAAGTTGTCTAGTTGTTAACAGCCCCAAAAGTTGAGCGAGACGGGGCCAGTGTGGGTGCCAGAGGTGCTGAGCTCACCCGACTGCATAATTAATGGCACGCAATGGCAGCTGATTGATTCCGGGCAGAGGGCAACAGGTAAGCGTAGGTAGGTGAAGGAAGGAGAAGGAGCGAGGAGAGCGAGGAGTGCAGCCCAGGCCATTGGCAACCACAGTTGATTGGCTTTAAGGGCTGCCTTTAAAACACAATCAGCAATTTGGCAAACGACAAACGACAAAGCGAAGAGAAGCAAAAAAGGGCATGTCTAGAAAAAATCGGAGGGGGCGACTACAGCAATGCAAAATTAATTACCAGAATGCAAATTAATTGCTGTCCGTTTGCTTGCTTGCAGCTTGGCAAGCGCATAAATCTTTCGTTCCTCTGTTCCTCTGCTGTTCCTTGCTGCGTCTGTTCCTTTATCCCTCTATCCGTCTGAGCAGGGCGCACTGCGCTGACGATTGCCCCAGGACGTTGCTGTCGTCAGCGGCGGTGGCGGCACAGCCAACATACTCGTTGCAGACAGAACGTGGCAGCCAAAAGAAAATGCCAGCATACACTCACACAGTCACACACACATACAGTGGCTCACACACACTTGTGCATTGCAATGACAAACAAATTGCCTAGCGCCACTGGCAACGGGAGAGACCCAACACTGGCAACCAAAAATCTAGTTGTGGCTTCGAGCTTCCAGCTGACTGTGGGACTCGTTATAGGGGTGGCAATAATGCCAGGGCACGCTTAAATGAATTGCTTGCCAAGCGAGGGAGTGTCAAGATTTGCTCCCTTTATCGCCGGTTCCCCCCTCCCCACTCCACTCCCTACGCCTTCCACTGATACCATCAGTTTCTCAACTGCAGTTTGGTTTGAATGCGACGCTCGTCGTCAGCGTCATCGTCATCGTCACTAAAAGCGTCGCTTGTTTGAGGTTATTTGCAAAAAACTTAAAAGGAATTAGCCAGCACTGTGCAGTGCATAAGAGGGTACATCAACATTATTGAAAAACTGGTAAAAGTAAAGATTTAAAACTATTTTGACGCAGATTAAAAGAAACATTTTGTAGTTATGTTTTACTGTTGGAATACCACTGTTAAACTATAAAAATATCATTACACAACACTGCATTTATCAATAAAGTATTTGATGTTAATAAGGAGTTCGATCTAAGTTTGACATTAGATCTACAAGTTTAAGCGACCTTGTAGATCAATTGTCCCGCCTGCTAAGCTTAGAGCTCCTCATCCAATCTATTGTAGTTTTTTTTTTTTTTCTTTATATTATTAAAATCAATTTACAGCTGCTTTTCACTGAAAACCCAGTCAAAAATAAACTCTATAATAATTAGTTATCAATCTGTTTTAGCTTAACAGTTTCTTCATGACACTTCCCACGTTTCTAGCAGCTATATTACGTATACGTCACCTATAATTGCGCAGTAAATTTTTAAAGAGATAATATAAATGTTTATTTTTTAAGCTTTGCTTAGCTTGATTTACACTCAGGACCCTAAATTGGCCTCGGGGCTTATATCGTGGCTTGTGCTTATACGATACTCGTATTTATATTGTCATATCTGTGAAGCATGTGAGGAGATTGTTCTCGCATAGCCAAAAATAATAATAACATTTATCCAAGCGGCAGCAAATAACATAAGCCGCAGCAAATTTAAATACACATGTCGCAGCTAGAACTGCAGCTGCTTTTGTTGTGCCTCTTACGGGCTGCTGCTGCTGTTGTTGTTGCTGTTGTTGCCGCTGCTGCTGCTGCTGGTGGCTATTTATGTGGCTTTATGCGGCAGTTGTTGTTGTTGCTCCTGCTGCTGCTGAGCGGAAATTGTATTGCGGCCAATATGGTAAATTGCCTTGAATCTACCTTAAAACCATATTTCAACACTAGATTACACAAACAGGCAATGCTGTGGTTGTACCTACAGCAGCAGCAGCAGAACAGGCAGCAGCTGTTGTTGTTGTTGTTGTTGTTGTTGGTGCAGTTGCTGCCGCTCCTGTTCTTGTTGTTGCTGCTACACTGCGGTACGCCATTACACCAAAATACTATCATAAAATTTCGCGCAAGCGTGTGTCTCGGCATTTTAACCGACAGCAGTTTTGGGCCGCAGCACCAACAACAACAGCAGCAGCAGCAGCTCGCGGTGGGCGCTGCGAACAAGCCGCACACTCACACACACACACTCAGTGAGTGTGTAACATGCACAGCACTATATAAACTGCACACATGCATGCAGCAAAACTCCCCCTCCCCTCCCCCATACACACTCTCCGTCCTACCTTGTTGTTGTTCCAGGCTGCGGTTGCGCTTAAATGTGTCATTAAAGTAACAAGAACGCCAACAAAAGGGAGCCGAAAAAAACAAATAAAAGAAACTGTACTGTACGAGAAGCAATGCTTAGATTTGAGCCGAGAAATACACACACAGATACAGAGAGAGAAAAAGTGGGCAGAATGCGGCTTTATAAATCAAACGAAAGCTGACAGAGAGTGCGACTACTTTTTCGGTCCTTTTGCCCATAGTTAGCTGCCTGCAAATCATTCATGGCAAACAAAAGAGAGTAAAGCGAACTATGAGTGGGAGAAAAACATGGCCAGAAATGCCGAGCTGCAAATATGCAGCATAACAAATGCCTCATTAGCATGTCCCATTCGAGGAGAGAGTCGCCCAAGTTGCCCCAGTGGCAACACATGCAAAACGATTTGAACTGCAAGTCACCAAGCAAAATTGTCTTTTGTTGCTGCTATCGCTCGCTCTGTCTCTCTTTCTTCCTCTCTCTCAATTCTTCTTTAGTTCTTCTTCCACTCTATTCCTTCTTATTTTCTCTGTCTTTTTTTCGCATTGTAATTCGTTCACTTTTTGTCATCAGTGTTGAATTTTTGCATAGAAAATTGAGCTTTTGCCAAACTAACGACGAACTAAAATATGTAAATTTATTTAACATGCTCGCACAGACATTGAGCAGGTCACGACCATGGGGCAGAGCGGTGGCAGGGGGGTATAGATTAAAAGAGCCAGAGGCAGGGTGGAGATGGAAGAGATGGTAGATAGAGACAGACGACCATTCTCGAAAATATATGCAGCTGCATGCACAATAAACAATCAACTAAACACAATGCAAACTCAAGCTAAACTCTGCCAGGGAATTGCGGGAACATGTAAATTCAGTAATCAGAATTATTGCTCTCACTGTTCCCCTTCTCCATTCCTCTCTCTCTCTCTCTCTCTCTCTCTCTCTCTCTCTCTCTCTCTCCCACTCTCTCTCTCTTTCCTGTTGCCAGATTAAAATTTTATAAGATTCGTGAGTTGAAAGCGTTTATCGACTCCAGATTGCCGTAAGTCGTTAACATAACAATAACTTAAAGCTGGCTGTACATAACTTAACATAATGACAACTACGTGAGTGCAGTGGGTTAACATAACCATAAGTGGAGACTTAACAGTTAATCGATGAATGTCTGTTCTGAGCCTGACTTCAGTTCAATATCGGAACGAAGTGATCAATGTTAATTAGCATGTTTAAATATTGAATATAAAAAAATTAAATTCTTTTAAATTAACATAACGTGACGATGAGTGAAGACTTAACAGTTAATCGATAAGCCTGACTTAAGTGAATACTGAAACGAGGTGAGCAAATGTTAACTAACATTTTTTAATATTGTATGTAAAGAACTTTAATTCCTTTAAAATTATTTATTTTACAAGAACGTAGGATTCTTTAATCCCTTCAAGAACTTTGTCTCTCTTAAGTGCAACTCAAAGTGTTCTCTCGACAATCGCACGCTTTCGCCTGGCTGTGCGCATACTTCCTTGACTGACTTTCGCTAGCATTTGGCATACGGTTAGTAAAGCTGTTGGGTTTGCGGCCCACAAGGAAATCTGCTCGGGCTGCAGCCCTATTTCATATTGTCGGCACCTACCTGTATAAGGTGTGTGCATTCACTCGCACACAAACACACGCTCACTTACACAAAGCAGCCGCTTAACGACACTGCGACATGCAGAGACACACAACACACACACACAAATGCACACACACGCACGTGTACCTGGAGTGAATTGTATTGGTGTGCGCGCACATGCATATGAAAACCGCTTTCGTTTCCGTTTCAAGAAACAACTTGAAAATGGCGCACGACATGGCGTCTGCTGCTCTGTCCGTACCCATTGTTGTTGTTGTTACTACTGCTCCTGCTGCTGCTGCAGCCATCAGATAGAGATAGGTGCAAAAAAGTAGCAACTGTAGCGCTGTAGTCCGCACAACAAGGCAAAGAGATGACAATCAGACAGACAGAGAGAGAGGCAGAGAGACTCGAGAACGGCGAGAAGTGAAATACAGTGCAAAAAAAAAAAACAACGAATAAATAAAACAAGTTAAAGTGCTCAACTGAGCGAGTGAACGACTAGTGAATGCCCTGTAGAAATATAATTCAAATGAAGTTTACTAACTAAAGAAGGGTTCTTGGTTCTAATCCCTGTGGAGGTCGTAGTTTTCTTGCATTACAATGCTTGTTAAAAATGAAATAACCCCATTGAATCAAGCCGAATAATTTTTTATTGCTCACCAACTATACTATTACTACTACTTTACAGATACTACATAAAAAGTATAGTTTATAAAATTAAGTTTGAAATTCGGCAGTAAATTTTGGAAATATAAAAAATGTCCTTGCTAGTATCAATATAGAGTTTTCTGAATTTTCTACTTAGGAAAGAAGTAAGATATTAAATTTTAGGATATTCGAAAACTTCCTTCATAAAGTTGGACAATAAACTCCAGAAAATTCAGAAATTTATTTGTCATATAAAACAGACTCCCCAAAGCATATACTTAGCTCTAGAAATATCTTTTCCTTCAGATATCTTTGCCTGTTCAGTTTCTTTTTGTTCTTCATTTCATGCCAAAGTAAATTTGATGACTTTTAATCATTTTAGAATACGACCTAAATTAGTCGGCTGTAAAGTTTATGCCAACTCATTTGCCAACAGGCACACACACTTGCACACACACACACTGACACACAGGTCTGGGGTGTCATTTAAACTGATTTGGTTATGGCTTGCGGCCTGGCATTTCGAAAGCTTCTCTCGCTGTACTTAGCCAAATGAGTTTCCTGCTGTGCGGTACTGACAAACAGTTTAACAACTTTATAATACCCTTTCACTCGACGAGAGAGTTTTATGGCTACAGGGTATAATAAATACAGGGAACGCCCGTTTGTTCGTGCATGGCTGAGAAATAAACAGGAGCACAGGATTTCATTTGCTTTGCTTGCTGGCGTTGGCGTTGGGCACCCCTTCTTCCTCTTGTTGATGTTGTTGTTGTTGCTGTTGCAGTTTCTTTTTTGTGCCATGCAGGCAAAGTAAATTATGCGACGTGCAAAATCAATAAATCAACACGTTTATTGCTGTAAACGAATTTCGGGGCGGGGCAGAGGGAGGCCAAGACGAGGGCAAGCTTTGTCGACAGTCGAAATCAAAATGGGGGATAACGCTGGTACCGTTACTCGCTTGCTACTCGGTTAATAGCTTGAATGTGGCTTAAGCGACGATTTAAATTTATACAAATTGAAGGCCGAAGTGCTACAGCTGCAAGAGGAGTGACATGGGGCGTGGGTGGAGCAGGGTTGGCGGTGTTTGCCAATGAATTGCAAATCCGTTTGCTTCATTCGCGTTCAGCTGCTGCCAACTGCAGAGCAGGCAACACCAGCAGCAACAGCAACAGCAACAGCAACACTAACAGCAGCAACACCAACAACAGCAACAGCAACACCAACAACAGTTGCAGCTGCAGCAAATGCAACAGCTGCGATTCATTACAAATGTGATTTTCCCTCTCAGATGCAGCGCGGAAAAGTTTCCTGAATTTTAAGCACAATTTTCAAGCTCGTTGAGCTTCGTTGCAACACGCGGCAAGTGTGTGCAAGTGTGTGTGTGTATGCTGTGTGTTTGTGTGTAGTACCTTCAGCTCCGTTTGGCACATGGCAAATCTTGAGTGCTTTATTGTTATGTTTTAAAATTCAATGAATTCTAAAAATTCCTTTGCTCCGCCCTGGCAATGCATTTTGTTGGCTTGCACTTTGCTCCGTCCCCCGTGCTGCCACTCCCCCTGCACCTTTCTTGCTTGCCATTGCCCATTGCCAAGCGACAAGTCGACAGCATTTTGTAGTCATCGCATTAACAATATAATGTGGCGCCACATTCTCGCCATCTCCCTTCACACTCTCTCTTACTTTCTCTCTCTCTTTCATTCTGTGTATGTGCAGAAGGTGCCAACAGCTGCTCGAAACAAGGTCAAAGTGCAAAGGAGTAAAGTGAGTAAAAAGTGAAAGAAGCTGGCAAAATGGAAAATGCAAATGCAGCTGCACTTTCTGGCTCGACTCGACATTGATTAAAACTGAACTGAAACTGGAATTCAGCAATTTGGTACTTTAAAAGTTTCGATAAAGGAATACCGACAATTCTCCAAATAACACATAAATTCTTGTCAGAAAAAAAGATCCTATCTTGAGGATTGTGTAGAAAATATCCTTGGTATTTTATGCTATTCTATAATTAAACTTGGCAGATGCATATAATAAATTGCACTGAGTTCTTAGGGAATGTGTAAAGGCTAAGGGAAAAGGAAAGTGCATATGTTTCTAATTAAAAAAAAGGAAACAATTTCAGAAAGCTACAGTCAAATATCTTAAAACTAATTCTTAAATAACTCCATTGTTAAACATGCGATTCCTATTAAAATAAATAATTTACGTGCCTGTAATAATAAGACATTATCTCAGATTTTGGAAGCCTTAGCTCTTATATTATCGGAGATATACATGTTCATACAGACAGACTTGGCTGGTATTGACATACATGTAATTGCGTATGTCTTATTGAAGCAATGCTGGCATTGGCATCTGATTTCGGGCTTAAAACTACAGAACGCATTCCAAAAATTGGAGCACCGACACAGGATGCACATTAATGCTCTGGCATGCGGCACACGCAGAAAACCCATTTGGACAATAGACCGCAATTGACCGCAGACCACAGATGGAAGATGGTCGAGTGAACAGGAGACCAGGGAGGAAAGCGTTGAGGCGATTGCTGACCACTGGCATTGGGCGTTGGGCATTGGCCGTCGGGCATTTGCATAAAAATATGCCGAGTGTCCACTCGCGCGGATCCGATGTGGAAAAAAGAAGACATCGCTCATTGCACACACACACACACACACACACACACACACACACACACACACACACACCATAAACATCGAGGCGCACAAAAGATACGCGCACTCCATAAATTCGGATTTTGGCCGGAGCAGCCATAATTATGGCTAGCAATGCCAGCGGGGATGGGCCCGGGGCCAACAGCAGATGCTGCTGCTACTGCTGCTGCAGACTGTGCTGCATGCGCCTGCGCTTATGCAATATTAATTAAGCGAAGAAAAGCAACTGCAAGTGGATTCGGGAGACGGGACACGGGACACGAAACACGCATGATGGCATTGACTTATTGTCTCCGCCAACTGTGGAGTATCTCGACATACTATGAGGCATATCAAGGGAGCAACTTGTGCACCACTGCAGCAGTGGACCCCAGTGGGCCACATTTCTCCTTTGTGCCTCTTAATTTCCAGCTATTGTTGCCTTGCCTCGACCTCCGTCAGGCATAAATTAAATTTTGCAGCAAGTGCTGTGCTTGACGGCCCTCAATGGCTTCCACATGTGGTTGCCTGTCACTGACTCCTGCTGCAAGACAAAAGTAGAGCTGCGTCAACGTTGCCTTGCCCCCCTCTTTCTCCTTCTGGCGCTGCTGCGTCAATTATAATTTGCAAATTTACGCCTTGCACTCCCTAATAGGTCTGAAACGACAGCACGACTACTCTGAGTACTTCGAGTACTTGTCCGAGTGTTGGTACGAGTAATCACAATAGTTACAGAGTGCTGTATCGAATTACATGCATCAATACAAACCACCAGCCTATTTATGTATATATATATAGTATATCTATATGTCTGCTCCACTTCTGACCAGCTCACCACATGTAACGTTGCTTGACTTCAGACAGACAAGCAGTTGTATACAAATAATACTGCGCACATCGATAATGATGATGTTATTGTTGGCTCGTCTTACGGCTGATAACTAGCTAACAATTTGCTTGCCATAGTCTGCAGTTTTGCCCTTTCGGGCCTAATGAAGTGCACATAATGTGCATCCGAGAGAGCTGCAACTCTTGTGGTCATCTCATTAATGTGGATTGTAACTCATTTTCAAATGTCTATTGAAAATCATTATCATCAGCACAGAAGCACAAGCATAATAGACTCTTACAGACAGATAATGTTATATACTTGGCCAGAAATATTCACAAATGTGTGCATTAATTTAGTGTCCAAAGAACCTTGCCAATATATGCATGCATTATTTGTGATTTCTGTCTGAATATTATTAATTATTCAGCTTGTCATATTCTTCCTGCAAGCAATAAACAGGCTACAATTGATTACAAACAGAATACAAAGTATTCTCTAAATTAGAATACAACGTACTTGGCGATTATTTTAAATGACATGGCCACTTGTCCTGTTAAACTATATTAAGTACATCGCTTTTATTCATGTAAATCGATTACTCTAACGCTGTAATAAGAATTAACAGTGATCATTAACATCCGTCTGTGATTATGTCATGTTAACATACATAAAGAACTTCCGTGTTATGAATTTTAATCGATTACCAACTTGATGCTCTAACACTGTTCTAATGACCCTTGTTAAATAACATTCGCGTTGAATTTCGTGCTTCATATTTTTTTTCTGTTAATTGTCATAGCTAACATAAGATCTCTAATCGGTGATTCTTACCATCGCTAACATAACATCTCCCATCACTGTTATTTAACAACGAAAAAATTGTGAATTAATAGAAAAATCCTTTTATTGCTAGTATTATTGAGTTTATATTTTTTCCATACGTTTACTGTATCGAAGGCAATTGAATAAACCGTTAAACGAACGAAATTCATTAAATTCGCATAGTTGACTTTTTTGCGCGTTCAAAATGCCACGGGAGGTGCCATTTATGACTTGTCTTTGCACGCGCTCTGTCTCTCAGTGTTCGTGTGTGTGTCAGTGCGTGTGCGAGTGTGTCTGTCCACTGTGGGCAATTCAAATGAATTTTTGGTGCGCTCCTCAACGTTTTTAATTGAAAAACATGTTCGTTTTGGTTGCATTTCGTTTCGTTTCGCATCGCTTCGGTTTGGTTCGGTTCGGTTTCAGTTTGGTTTTACGTTGAAAAACCGCCGTATGCCACTTGGCGGCCGTAAGCCGCTGACGCTGTGGCTTGGCCTTGTTGGCAAGCTGTCCCCATCCTCCACTGTGCTCTTGCTCCTGCTCCAGCTCCCGCCTGTTGCCCACTGTGACTGCTCTGGCAAACAATTCCCTGGACCAACCGACGTACTGTGCGCACGCGTTCGTGCATAAATTCCGCCAAGTGTCCATTTTTCTGATTTGTGTGTAAAGTTCTCGTTTTTTTCCCCCTCTCTTTGTTTTTTCTGCTTTTGTTACCCCATCGCTGAGAGGGGGGAAGAAGCGGGAACTGAGTGACTGGCGAGGAAGGCCCGTTGCCTTGGCTGACTGCCGGCCATGGTGGCCATGCAAATGCGGGCCAGAAATAGAAAATGAATTCATTCGAAGGAGAAATAGTAGTAAGAATTTTCTATTACATTTTGCGGCCGAAAAGAAATACGCGCAAACAAGAAATTAAAATACACAGAGAAACGTTTTAAGAATTTTTAATTAAAATCAACGTTGTCCGGCAGCGAAAATGCCTACAATTCGTTTAATCAACGCGAAGCCAGCCTCAACATTGCGCATACGCCTTGGTGTACGGCGACGATGTCTTATTGAGTTAGTCAACTAATTTTTGGTTCTATTCGGCTCGCGTATTTAAGTGAAATATCGGTTGAACGATAAGTTTTATTATTTTTATATTAACTTATCAATATGAGGGAGCTCAAGATAACGGGAAGTAATGCTGGAGAATGTATTAAAAAAAATAATGAATAATGACGGAACCCTCGTGAATTCTTTAACCATCGATAATATCACATGCACAATCACTATTTTGATGCAAGTTTTAAAATTTTACCTAGTGAAACGACGCGAATGGCAATCAGAACTATCGTGCAGCTACGCAAGCAGAAAAGAGTTAAGAAAAAAAGGAAATGGAAAAAGAAATAATGTTTTGATTTCGGAAGTTGCATATATACATTCCACATGGTTCGGATCGTACCACGGCAAGGTCCAATTTATGTTCAATTCAAATGATGCTATGTATGTTAACTAATATTTAACATATAAGCAAGGATTAAAAATGATAAAAAAAACAAATTTTTAGAATAATTAATTTATAATATAACATAATATTATAATACCGATTAACTAAATTATCAACATCGCAAAACCGTCAATACTGGCAAGTATCGATGTTTACATCAAAGCATTAAAAATTCTATTATCTTTTAATTTCGATATTCACCACCAGCTTTATTTAGTTTTAAGTAATTAATTGTAGACTGTATCTTTCTACGTAATCTTCTCAATATCTTTTTTAATGCCTGCGTTATCTTTCTGAATAGCGGGATTATCCCCTTTTGATTCAGCATCGCGTTTCTTTAGAAAGTCCACAGCATCCCAGGGCTGTAGATCGTTTGAGCCCCAAATTATGTAGACCAAGTTACCCACGAAGAACACTGCCGCCGAAATAATAAACACTATCTGCCATTGACCCCGAGAGCTCTGAAAAATAAGATTAGACAATAATGTCGATAGCTGATTTGCACAATTTCAACTTACCGTGTCAATAACGATCACGCCCACTAGCAGCGGTTGCACAAGGCCAAAGATAGTTGCTATTGAGTTTGATAATGACATTAGAATACCTGCATGATTAGGGGACATGTCCATGATGGTCAACATGGTGCCAATGCCGTTGCCTGCATTCAGACCTGCATTGATGGTCATCAACGCTATAGCCCATTCGGTGTGCTCCTTGTCAAGAAAACCAATTCCAATCAGTGCTGCAGCAGGTCCCCAATAGGCTATGGTATTGATGGACTTACGCAGCGTGTCTAGCGACATCCACTTGCGATTGGTGACTAAATCAGCGAACGCCATGTAAACATATGACATAACCCACATGACCAGGAAGGGAAGCGCCGAGTACAGACCGTTACTCTTCAGATCCATGCCCAAAACACCATTTATATATTCGGGGGTCTGAAGTTGCATCGTCGAATTTGCCCACCCCTGAGCTCCAATGGCGCAGTTCACTGCATAAAAGCTTCCCGAGGTAAAGAACGCACGCCAGGGAATTGGAATCTTCTGCCTATGGAAACCATCATTGCGCTGCATAGACCGTTCAATGTAATCGCGCTCATCTTCGCCAATCAAGCGAGAGCTGGGTGCATTGTTGGAAGCGAACAGCAACCAGAGCACACACCACACAAGGCAGATTCCTGCCGAGACATACGAGATGCCAGGCCAGCCTAGTGAACTGTCTGCAATGAGTCCACTCGTGAACATGGATAATACCTGACCACACGCAATGCCTGAATTGACGAAACCACCCAGCCGATTGCGATCCTTAGGTGGACACCACTTGGCTAAGTGCGCCATAATGCCGGTGAAGAGTAGGCCTTGGAATAATCCCATAACAATTCGGAGCACACAGAAGGCCACCCACCCTCCCCAGCTGATGCAGTATGGCGTCAACGCACTCAAGACAGCAGCGGTTAGAGTCGGAATAAACATAATCCTCTTGGTTCCAAAGCGTCTGTAGAGAAGCCCAGCTGGCAATTGTGTTAGAATGTAACCCCAGTAGAAGCTGGAGAGTATATACGATCTCTGCGCCTCTGTCCAGTCGTATACCTAAGACGAAAGCTTGATAAAGTTGTACTATTTTAATTGCAGTATACCTACCGGAAAATCACCGGAAGCATCGGCATTTGTCATTGCAACAATGGCGACGCTGACACTGATCCGTGCGATCATATTGACGGTCATTGCCAAGAAGAGCAACACCGCTTGGAGATGTCGAATTCCGATAACGGGCCCTGGAGAAAAGAGAAATATAAGCTAAATTTCTATAAAAATAAATGAAAATCGAATATAAAATGGGACAGGCAATTACGGTTACAGTATATATTGTAGTTATTTTATACACAGTCATATTCATATACATTAATTAGAGGTTTAGCTGATATATTCACCTGTATTTTCAACTGTGGCAGTCATTGGAATGATAATCGAACTTAATCTATGGATGTTATTTAATTAGTCGAAATATAAGTAAAATCTGTCTGCACGTTTTGCAAAAACGTCTGCTTTCGACAATATCTGAACTACTTCTAACTGTTCTTTAAGTTTACGCTAACACTCCCAAAAAACCTTAAAGGTTTTATAATGGAACATAAACAATATGATTCTATTACGATAAGAACTTTTAGTTAAGTGATAAGCTAAACAATCGTTTCTATGCGGATAAAAAAAACTTTCAAAAAGAATCATTAGACAGATTCGGTCACAGTGTATAGATAAAACAAGTCTATAAATAAATTACACAGATGAAAGATACACGTGCCGCGGTTTTTCCAATATTTGTATATATTATATATATATTGTTTATGATTATTAACCAATTTATAAATGCTTCGTGGATTTCGTATTTTTCTCTACTTGTAAGCTATTTATTATACCCTTGCAGGGGGTATATTAATTTTGGGAATATGCATATAATATTTTATCAAAATCGGACCTCTGTAACATATAACAATCGGTCGAATTGAGGGTT
Source organism: Zaprionus ornatus (assembly GCA_018904035.1). NCBI lineage: Eukaryota > Metazoa > Arthropoda > Insecta > Diptera > Drosophilidae > Zaprionus > Zaprionus ornatus. The sequence goes on from JAEIFZ010000238.1 coordinate 4,806,045, forward strand.
TTTGTATGAAAACCAATATTGGTACGAAGTTGACTTAACTTATCAATGACAATCAAAATAAGACAGTAATCGACGTATTATTATTCAATTTGAAACCATTGTGTATAAATATTATATGAATGATCGAAGAATATGAGAACTTCCGAGGCTATGAACCCTTTGGCACACCGAAGGTAGCTTTTCTTTCTGTTTTTTGTCTAAAACTTTATTATTTCTGTTCTGTAGTCGTGCTGTTCAATCTGTTTCAAGGTATGCATTCTATATCTACACAAATCTCCAAGAAATACACTAATTTTATTTTTATTTCTTCAGTCCCTTGCCACAGTTTATTTTATTTTGTCTGCAATCAAGTTAAATACATTGTCATTATCACAAAGAAATATTCTAATTAGTCCCACTGAATTTATTATTGCGAGAGCAATACAAAAAGCGAAGAAAATTCGTACGCTCTGTCATCACACACGATCTACAATATCTTTTCAATGTCTTTCTTAATGTCTACACTATCCTGCTGATGAACTACAGGATTATTTCCATTCAATTCAGCATCGTGTTTCTTTAGAAAGTCCACAGCATCCCAGGGTTGTAGATCATTTGAGCCCCAAATGATGTAGAGCAAATTTCCCACGAAGAAAACCGCCGCCGAAATAATAAACACTATCTGCCATTGACCCCGTGGACTCTGCAAAATGAGATAAACCCAAGGTAAGAAAATAAATTTCAAGAGTTGATTTTCTCAATTCCAACTTACCGTGTCTGTGACGACCACGCCGCGGTGAAACTAGAGAAAAAGCAATTGCCGTTGTGTTTGTTAAGGACATTAGAACACCTGCATGGTTAGGTGACATGTCGATGATGGTCAACATATTACCAATGCCGTTGCCTGCATTAAGGCCCGCATTGATGGTCATCAGCACAATGGCCCATTCAGTGTGCTCCTTGTCCACAAAACCAATTCCAACCAATGCTGCAGCCGGTCCCCAATAGGCTATGGTATTGATGAACTTACGTAGCGTGTCTAGCGACATCCACTTGCGACTGGTGACTAAATCAGCGAACGCCATGTAAACATATGACATAACCTACATGACCAGGAAGGGTAGCGCCGAGTACAGACCATTACTTGTGAGGTTCATGCCCAATACGCCGTGAATATACTCGGGGGTCTGCAGTTGCATTATCGAATTAGCCCATCCCTGAGCTCCAATGGCGCAGTTCACTGCATAAAAGCTTCCCGAGGTAAAGAACGCACGCCAGGGAATTGGAATCGTCTGCCTATGGAAACCATCATTGCGCTGCATAGACCGTTCAATGTAATCGCGCTCATCTTCGCCAATCAAGCGAGAGCTGGGTGCATTGTTGGAAGCGAACAGCAACCAGAGTACACACCACACAAGGCAGATTCCTGCCGAAACATACGAGATGCCAGGTCAGCCTAGTGAACTGTCTGCAATGAGTCCACTCGTGAACATGGATATCACTTGACCGCATGTAACGCCTGAATAGACAAAAGCACCGAGTCTATTGCGATCCTTAGGTGGACACCATATGGCAAGGTGTTGGTGTACACCGGTAAAAAGAAGGCCCTGAAAAAATCCGAGAACAACACGAAGCACATAGAAGGCCACCCAACCTCCCCAGCTTATGCAGTTTGGGGTCAGGGCACTCAACACAACTGTGGCAAAGGTCGGAATAAACATCACCTTCTTGGTTCCAAAGCGTCTGTAGAGAAGCCCAGCTGGCAATTCCGTTAGAATGTAACCCCAGTAGAAGCTGGAGAGTATACATATACGATCTCTGCGCCTCTGTCCAGTCGTATACCTATCGAGATTAGTGATTATAAAGCTATCATTACAATGGAAACTGTAGTGCTTACTGGAAAATCAGAACTGGTGGCATCAGCATCTGTCATAGCAATAATGGCGACGCTGACACTGATCCGTGCAATAATATTGACGACAAGTGTCAAGAAGAGCAGCATCGATTGGAGATGTCTTATGCCGCAAAAGGGCCCTATAATAGACAACTTAACATGTAAGAAAAAGGAGTTGATTTCATCATGAGCTAAGTAATTAATTATAGTGAAATAATTATCAAATGCGAGAAAGTTTCGTATTACTTTATATATGTATATATATATTAATTGAAAAAGATGTCTCACTAAATCGAAACTGAAGAAATTTTGCAAATGTAAACAGTTTATGCCTCGACTTATTAGCTTAGCCATAAATCATTTGCAAATTATCGGTGGTTATTGCTGGCCCACATAATTAGGCGCCGATTTGGTCAATCGAAATGATTTATGTGCTATCGAGTAAGAGCTCATTTTGTGTATCTAATCGAAGCGGATGTGATTCAATCCGAACTCGGAAATAGGTTTTAATAGTTTTAGATCCATTTTAAAGATAGAAAGCAAATTTATAACTGATGTTTTCACCTGTATTTTCAATTATAGCAGTCATTGAAATTACATAATAATACTAATTCTTACAATGGATGATATTTAAGTAATTAATAAGTCGAAATCCATCTATGTGTCTGGAAAAACGTCCTCTTTTGCCGAAGTCTCAACTGCTTCTACCTATTCTCCAGCTAATGTTAACTTTTGCAATAGCTTAATAATGGAACATAAACATTAAAACAGAATTGCGATAAGAACTTTTATTGGTGTCACTTTTCTTCTATTGATAAGCTTACCAAAGTACTTTATTAAGAAACTATCATGAAGAATTTGAATCTGATTCGGCGACAGTTATAAACCAGGGGTCGGCACTTATACACTAATGTAGCAACAGACGAAGTTCAACAACTGATTCATTATGTTGCGTATTGCTGCTGCCGACAAGCTTGCCGAAGCTGTCCGAACACTCGACGTCGTCTTCATACTCGTACGTGTGTCAGCAGAGCTCGTGTCTATGATTGTGCGGACCCCTGGTATAAACAAACCATATCGATGTCTAGGTGTTCGGTGGGTTTTCACAATCGATAGTGTTCACTCTGTAATCAATACTACGATTCGATTAAGAACTATTTAAGAAATCTTTTAATAATTAAAGTACAGTTAGTTTAATGAGATCGATTTCTGGCTAGGCGCTTGTATTAAGTTGGCTTCGTATCGGCTTTAAATTAACTTCATTATTTTCGTCTGGTTTCTTTTGATAGTCGATCGCATCCCAGGGCTGTACGTCTGTAGTGCCCCAAATGAGATACACCAAATTGCCCAGGAATAAGACCACGGCAGTTGTAGAAAATAAGATTTGCCACTGACTGCGAGAGCTCTGAAAGAAAAGACTGGGTAACTGATTCTTAAGGTCCACTTGATATGGGCTTAACTTACGGTATCGGTGACGATAGTGCCCACATAGAAAGGAGATGCCAGCGGAAAGATCGTCGATACTGCATTTATAATACCCATCGTAATGGCCGAATGATTTGGTGAAATGTCAATGATCGCCAAAGTGCTGCCTATGCAAGCTCCCGCATTCAAGATTGTATTGAGGGTCAACAGGAAAATGAGCAGGCCAGTGTGATCCTTGTCTAGCCACCCAATCTCCACAAACACCATAGCCGGACCCCAAAAGGCTAGTGTATTCAAAGACTTACGCAGTGTGGTGAGGCTCATCCATTGGCGGGACATGACAAAGTTCGCGAATGCCAGGAAAACATATGACATGAACCACATGGCGGCGAAGGGGAGCGCCGAGAAGAGTGAGTTTTTCTTGATATCCATGCCCAGCACACCGTGTATATAGGCAGGCGTCTGCAACTGCATCGTCGAAGTTGCCCAATTCTGAGCACAGCGCACAGTCAGCACCGCTGCAAAGGGGGCCGATGTCCAGATGGCACGCCAGGGCACGGGAATCTTCTTGCCATGAAAGCCAACTGAGTGCTTTAAGGAGCACTCGATGTAATCACGCTCATCTTGGCTGATGAAACGGGAGCTGGGTGCATTGTTGTCGGCCAGCAATAGCCACAGTCCACACCAGGTAAAGCATAGGAAAGATGAGCTGTACAAGATGCCTGGCCAGCCCATGCAGCTGTTTGCAATAAAACCACTTGTAAACATTGCCATAAGGGAACCAAAATCGGAACCCGAGAAGGCGATTACTCCCAGTAGATTGCGATCCTTGGGCGGTGACCATTTGGCAAGGTGCTCATTAATGCAGGGAAAAATCAGGCCCTGAAATAATCCTTCACCAATGCGCAACACGCTGTATGCTGCCCAGCCGCCCCAGCTGATGCAGTATGGGGTCATCAAACTAAGCACAGCTGTGGCAAAGGCCGGAATAAAGAGAACTATCTTCACGCCATAGCGTCGGACGAGAAACGCAGCCGGGAACTGAGTTACTATGTAGCCCCAATAGAAGCTGGAGAGTATGTATGCTCTCTGCATCTCGGTCCAGTTGTATTCCTAGAACGTATAAGATCTTCAATAACTTACAGACTCTGTTCTTAAAGATATGCTTACTGGAAAGTTAGGATTGCTGCTGGCCGCATTAGTCATCGCCACAACGGCCACGCTGACATTGAGTCGGGGTATATAGTTTACAACGATGGCCAAGCAGAGCAAAACTGCTTGCAAATGTCTAATGCCAATATGAGGCTCTGTTGAAAGGTCAATGCATGTTGATTTGCCTTGATATCATAATTGTATCCAGTAAATATTTACCAGTTACTTCCATTTAATGTACTGAATATTTGTGGAAATAAACCAGAAGACAAGCTCAAGCGTCCGAGTTTCTCGATGACGAAATTACTTCTGAGAATGTTCAGTTGCATTTTAACGGAAAGATGGAAAAGTTTGTTTTCAAAACAAACACATGCTAAGGCATGATTAAAATCGTTTTAGCGATAAGAAACCAAACTTAGAGTTCGCCAGAAACAACTGGCCGAGAATTCTACTGAATTATCATATATTGTATGTATATATTTCTACGAGAAATTCAATGAACCTAAAGACTGGTGTTGTAATTAAATGAGGGTACTTGCAAGAAGTTCTATAGTGTCGTAAATATTTTGAGAAAACGGTCAAGAATTGGTTAAACGCAACAAGAATAGGATTAGTTTAAAAGCTGAATACTTAACATAACTTAAAACGAGTTAAGCTTCCGTACTTTATGCATCTTTAAGTCAGTTATTTAACTATTACGAAATACTTTTTGAAATATTTTGTTTTATTACTTACTGTCCTCAAAATGCGTTAACAACAGTATATTGCTAAGTTGTTTAAATATTAGCATCTTAAAGTAACGAAATTATTATATTACAAGTATTTACACGTAGAAAACTCTTATCACATAGAGTCTTCCTCTTCAGTTCCTAACTATTTTAAGTATTAAATGATATGAACATAATCTATTTTGTTTCTTCAGTTTTCGATTCATTGTCCTTAACCGCCTTAATCTTATTATTATTATCTAATTCAACATCGTTTTTCTTCAGGAAATCCACAGCATCCCACGGCTGCAGATCGGTGGTGCCCCAAATGAGATACACCAAGTTGCCCACGAAGAACACAATGGCGGTCATAGCGAAGACGATTTGCCACTGACTCCGTGACTTCTGCAAGGGAAGAGATCGGCAAGATTGATACAATGGACTCCCAATTAATCCGAGATTCACTTACCGGTTCAGTGACAATGACACCCACCAGCAGAGGGGTGAGCAACGGAAAGATATTGCCAATTCCGTTAATTATGGCCATATTCATGCCCGAATGATTGGGCGACAGGTCGATAATAGTGAGAATGCTGCCGATGCCAGAGCCCGCATTAAGGCCGGCGTTAATGGTCATCAGCGCAACGGCCCATTCAGTTTGCTCCTTGTCCAGAAAACCAATGCCAATCAGCGCCGCAGCCGGACCCCAATAGGCCACGGTATTAATAGACTTGCGGAGCGTGGTGAGGGACATCCATCGGCGGGACATGGCCACATCCGCAAACACCAAGTAGACATACGACATGCCCCACATGGCGGCGAAAGGGAGTGCCGAGTAGAGTGCATTGGTCTTGATGTCCATGTCCAGCACGCCGTGCATGTAGGCGGGCGTCTGCAACTGCATTGTGGAGTTGGCCCAGCCCTGTGCACTGCGCACAACCAGGAGAGCATAGTAAGGCGCCGATGTCCAGATGGCACGCCAGGGCATAGGTATCTTTTGGCCATGGAATCCATCGTTGCGTTTCATCGACCGTTCAATGTAATCCCGCTCGCTTTGTCCAACCAGGCGAGAGCTTGGCGCATTGTTGGAGGCGAATAGCAGCCAGAGTATACACCAGACGGAGCACATGCCCGCCGAGACATACGAGATGCCCGGCCAACCCATGGCACTGCTGGCAATGAGGCCACTCACGAACATGGCCAACACTGAACCACAATCTGCGCCCGAGTAGGCGAAAACACCGAGACGATTGCGATCTCTGGGTGGCGACCACTTGGCCAGATGCTCGTGTATGCAGGGAAAGATTAGGCCCTGGAATAGTCCAAGAATAATCCGCAACACACTGTATGCAACCCAACCGCCCCAGCTGATGCAGTAGGGCGTCAAAGCACTTAGCACTGCTGTGGCAAACGTGGGAATAAACAGCACCTTTTTGGCTCCATACCGTCTGACAAGAAGCCCGGCTGGGAACTGCGTTACTAAGTAGCCCCAGTAGAAGCTGGAGAGTATGTAAGACTTCTGCGTCTCACTCCAGTCGTATTCCTGCAAACAGAAAAATAGATAATCAATTGAGTTGCTCGCAACTTGTTTTGGTTGTGCAGAAATACCGGAAAATCAGGATTAGAAGTGGCCGAATCCGTAATGGCAACAACGGCCACGCTGACATTGAGCCTGGCCATATAATTGACGGTTATGGCCAAGAACAGCAGAGCCGCCTGCAGATGTCGTATGCCGATAACAGGCCCTGGAATTAAGAAATTCCCAAGATATTAATAACAACTATCCGATTACTCGATTAGCCCGATTGCCGATTTATGGCGGATTGCTTCGATGTGCATAAATCAATAATCTTTATCACGCACCCAAAAGTCGTTATTGGTTTTGTTGTTGTTGGTGCTATTTATCGATCGTAAAATTAAAAATCATTGCGTATTTGCGATATCGCGCATAATTTTGGTCAATGCAAACCGATTAGGCCCCGTTTAACCAGTTTGGCGTGTGTCGAAATATTATTCAAGATATAAATCACATAAAAATCCCCGGTAATAAATGGAATTCCAATTAATTTGGCAATTATTGCAATATTGATATATGAACTATGCATTCTAGATTGTAGACACGATATCCAATCTTATCGTGAGAAACAATTTAAACGCAGCTCATTGACATCCACATCAATAAGCCATATCGATGGCCAACTGACCGCTGCAATAAGAGTTTGTCTCAAGGTCGCTTGGAATTTTAATGGTTCCTTTATAGGGTTTCATTGTGAAAAACTCATTGATTAATATTCTCAGTATCTTTAAAAAATTCTTGACTTTATATAGACAAACAGGAATTATAAAATAAATACACATATTTTATTTAATTTAATTTGATTTAGAACCTTATTTGTAAATAAGACTAATCACATGTTAGGTTGACTGAGGGCATTAATAATAAAGCAATTATTTTTTACATCCCATTATAATTTCATTTATGATATTAACATTCACCAGTACCGTGTACATATTCATTATAAGCTCTCGTTTTCGTGTGTGTTTAAAGGTTTTTCAGCCCGCAAATTAAACGAAAATTTTATAAATTTCGGGCACGTAAAATTTCCATTCATATTATTTGCGAACAACAATTAAAATCGCATTTGGGCGGGCACAATTGAACGGGGTAGTTTAGACACTATGATTCCAATTGATATACATATCACACACAAGTGCACAATCGGGGGGGTCAGAAATCGCTTCCCGGGCTTAGTATATTCACCTGTGTTTTCAATTGTGGCACTCATTGCGAGTTGAGTACCCTAACAACCAAGTTTTTTTGACCAACTCAATTTGATTTTATTATTATACGCGTATGTTTCGGCAGCTCCCAGACAGACGGCAAACAGAGACGCGTCCGCACTTGACAATATCAGAAATACGTCTGAGCATTTTCGAAAGCTGTGCCCCACCATATAGCCTAACGGGCTGCTCGACGGCTGATCTCAACGGGGATACTACAAGGGGGTGTGCACTGCATACTACAGGCAATAAGCATTTATGACTGCAATTAGACTGTCGCTGTTTCTGTTGTTGTTCTTTACTGAGTGTTGATAGCAGTTACCATTAGCTACTTTTTAGAATTCTTTTCAGCACTTGCTGCATGCCAATTTCTAATGGGTAAACGTCTTGCAGATATGATATACGATGGGTTATATAATGACAAAGTAATAAGACCCTATACGCCAGTTCGTCTGTCAGTAGACGCGCACGAGCCCGCGATGACTTGTGCTTTTTTTTTCATTTGAACAGAACTGTATTTTTATTTACTGCGAGACCCCAACCCCTATATCCGATGAGCAGCTTTGATTGCACAATGATTATAAAATGTATAAAACGCTATAGAGGATTGTTATCTAAAGTGATGCGGCAACAGCTGAGAGTTAATCAAGAATTACAGCATGTGTGTGCAATTGTTTGCAGCTGCTAATTGGAGAAATTCGACGAAATTCCAATGTGAAGATGTGGCAAAAGAGAATTTAGAACAGACATCGAATGCTGAATACTCTTTTCGATTCTATAGATTTAAAAGAGGAATGTCTTAAATTGAATTTAATACTAAGATTGCTTCAAAAGCATCCATTCGAATCCTTTTGCATTTAAAAAAATAAATTAACGATAGCAGAATGTGGAATAAATTGCCAAATAGCTACTAGCGGGAATTATACCTATTAATGGCATAATTTTATCTTTTTTACCATGTATTTTTATGTTTTACGATGCCACACTTAAATACCTGTGTAGCTTTTTCTAATAGGATAATTATATAATTTGGCTGTTTTTCGCTTAAATATTCTGGCAGCTCCGTTCCGAATCGGGGATATTTCGAAATGGCAGTGCTAACAATTGGCAACACTGGTACAAGTACGCTGACACTTGTAATCCGACCTGCAATCAAAGACAGTGTGGAATTGACAGTTGCAATCAGTCCTGCAATTAAAGGCAGTGTATCGATAAGTGCCATCGATGAGCTCAATTTCCCGATTGCAGGTTCTACAAAATGTCAGTGAACTGCAGTGAAATGCCAGGATAATTATTCAATGTAACATATGTATGTATGTCTGATAATTGTACATTAAAATAACGATAATCCAATAAAGTTTACTTAAGTCCGCTTGAAATTTAATCACTTCTGAGCCTATTATAGTCATCATTTATGGTAATTGTATCTGTGTCGATTGTTGGCAATGAATAAAAAATACTTGAATATTCTGAAATTCGTTTCATTGTGCATATTTTAAATTGTCAGTCTGTGAGATTGATAAGCATTATCGATGAGCTAGTTTCAAAATTCTAACAGACAGTTTGGAAAGCCTTTCAGCTACCTCGAAAACATAAACTCAGCTCAACACAAAGACCCAGCACACACACACACACAGTTTTCTAATCTGCAGTTTATCTTGCTGGCAAAACCGAACAACAAAACATTGAACTGCCCCCACAGCTGACCAATGAGCAGAGCAGGACGAGGAAGAGGGGGAGTGGCGGGTGTAGCGCGCTTTTTGCCCCGAGCAGCTGCAGAATAAATGTGAATTTTATGAAATAATGGCGCAAAAATACTTTATAATGCAAAATGCATGGCCAAAAAAGGGTTCCTGGTGTATGTGGGTGGGGATTGGGTTGGTAAATGCATCGATGTTGCGCTAAGCTGTGCAACAGCAATGGCAAATGGACGTGAAAGTGCTGCAAGTGTAGAGCAAGAGAAGCAGGTGGATCCTAACAGCAACTAAGCGGCAAGCAGCTGCCACAATCAAGTCAACAGGAGTCGAAAAATGTTGCCACACACACACAAACACACACACATACATATGCATGTACATACAAGAATAACAAGCATGACAAGCTAAGCGCACAATGTGCATATGAACGGATCTGTGTGTGTGTGTGTGTCTTAGGTCTAAGGTCATTTTCAATTTGCATAAATCATGTATGTCCATGTGAGACCGAACCGGCTGCTCTCCAGCAGCAGCAGCAGCAATGTGTGTGTATGTGTGTGTGTGTGTTTGTGTGTGTGTGTGTGCCCTCAAATAAAACCACAACAATTGCTTGGTAAATAAAAGACCAGGCAACTTATCCAGCACAGCTGCTTTAAATTTGCCAAATATCCTGAGAGGGAGATGAGGACAAGGGAGTTGTGCATACTATATAACTTTTATCGCAAGAAGCAAGCATTAAATGGAACTGCATATTATATATTTGCACAGCACACACACACACAGAGCTATAATATTATGCCAGGCGTGTACAGTGGGGCGTATACGCAATGTCCAAACACAGTCGCCATTTTTGTGGGTGCCAATCAAAATTTTTGACAAACTACTCGGCGCAAGGCAGGCAAAATTTGTGCTAACTTAGCAGTCAAAAAGTCAACCACATGTAACAAGGGGAAGGGACAAGGAGTGAACAGGAGATAGAGGGGATGGGGAGAGAAGCTCTGCACACCCCCCACCCAATTGCCGTGCAACACACGCAGACCCAAGTTGATTTATAAGACTTTCATATGGCGGTTGCGTTGCGCTGGCTGAAGTTGTGCCTGGCGAGGGGATATAGGGGGTCGTCTGTTTTGATCATTTGTGAATCATGTCTAGCTGTGTTTTGACTTTGATTTATATGCTGTGCATATGCACGAACCGCAGGGACAATTGTGCCCGGCATGGACGCGCACGCAACGACATTAGCAGCAGCAGCAACAGCAGCGACAGGGCCGGAAACGAATATAGCATCGGTTAGCGTCCAACAGTCGCCTAGTCTCGCCCAGCCGGCAACGACAAATGCCTTCGAAATATGGCCGGGGGAAGGGGTAGTGAGTGGAAATCCTAAAATGCAAATGGCGCCAAGCCACCACCCAATGCCATCCGCATCCGCACCCGCAAAATGCCAACGTTATAACCCAAATTATTTGATTCAACCAAAAATTGCATTGCACTCGAATTGAGTGGGCGCTCCTCGAGAGGGGGAGGAGGAGGTAGGTGGGTTTCGATTCGGTTAATGCTCGGACGCCGCATTGTAAAATTTACGTAAAACCGCTTAATTGGGTTGAAATTATTTTGTTTATACGCGCCCGAGCGAGTGCTCGTAAACCGACTGAAAGTTTAAAACGACCGCGACTATTATAATGGCACAAAGCGCTGCAATTGCGGTTATTGAAGGATTTTAATATTGTTGCAAATGGGGATATTCGTGCATTGTATCCATGTGTGAGTGTTGTGGATGCTTTTAACGCGATATGTTGCTCAAATTAAATCCGCCTAGAGCTCTTACATTCTTAAAGCACAAAAGGCGTAGCAAGTTATACAATTTAAATCGACAAGATGAGGAACATGTTTACAGGTTTTCAGGTTAACAACATATGCCACTGAGGGAATTCCCAGCTATGTAATCGCAAAAAACTTGATTCAAAGCTAACTTCATGCTAAAGACTGCTTGCACTGCACGTTTTCAATGATAATTCTTAAGTTAGTTGTAAATTTAATAAATGTTTGATGAATAGTTTTAAGCTTTCAGGTTAACAACTCAAACCACTCAGGGAATTCCTAGTTTTGCAATCTCAAACACTCGAATCAAAGCTGACTACATGCAGTTTTTAAGCCGAATTCAATACGTCTTTAATAAAATATTTGATGTATAGTTTTATGTATTCAGGTCGACAACAGAACCAACGAGGGAATTTCCAGTTTTGCGTTAGCGCTTGAAATGACAAGAACAACTTGCGTTAAAGCTGACTTCATGCCATTTTCTGTAGTTGGTTACAAACTTAATATGTTTGATGGATAGTTTTAGGTATTTAGGTTAAGAACGAAGAGACCTGAACATCTTAGAAGAAAATATAACACAACAATAAGAAAATTACATGAGCAAATCAACCTTGCGAGAAAATTAACGCGAGTTTGCGAAGGACCTTTCGACCCAACGCTGATCATTAGATTAACTACAATAAATATTCTATAAAATTAGGATTTGTAAACTTATTTTGGGTCCCATCATTTCTGAGTAGATCGAATGAATAATGCAACCAGTAAATAATGCAATTCCCAGTTTTGCAATTTCAAATAATTGAATCCAAGCTGACTTCATGCCTTTTTCCTGCTTGGAATATCTCTATAGTAAGTTACAGAGTAAATATTAATATCTAGACTTAACAAACTCAAATATTCATTGCAAAACAATATTATAATATAATAATAAATGCACATGTTTACAAGTTGTTAAATTATTTAACAACATAAACCAATGAGGGAGTTCCCAAATTTGAATTCGCGATTGAAATGCCAAGAATAACTGGAATCTCCGCTGACTACATACAGTCTTTAAACCGAATTCAATACCTTTATAGTTAGTTACAACTTAAATAAAATGTTTGTTGAATAGTTTAAAGTGTTCAGGTTAACAACTTAAACCACTCAGGAAATTCCCACTTTTGCCATCTCTAACACTTGAATCTCCGCTGACTATATGCAGTTATTAAGTCGAATTCAACACTTCTGTAGTAAGTTACAAATTTAATGTAATTTTTGATGCCCGGTTTTAATTAAGTTTTCAGGTTAACGACGTATTCAACAACATAGACCACTCAGGGAATTCCCAATTATGAATCCAACTGGACTTCATGCACTCGTTAATCCGCTTACATTAAGTTTTTCTATAGCTAGTTACAGATTAAATATTATGTTTAATGTCTAGTTTTAATTAGCGCAATAAATATTCATTACAAAACTATATTATAATTCATAATTGTCGCTCTTTCTCATTTTGAGTGATAAATCAATAATTGTTCGCTTTAAATTTTGTCTCCCATTGAGTTGAGCGAGTTGCGTGCAGTTTTTGTTCAGCGAATAATTATTAATTACTTTGTGTTTGCGACAACGTTGCTTATATATTACATAATATAATAACAATTTCAAGCACTTAAATACATCTCTTTATGACACACAATGTGTGGTGTTATATGGGATAGAGTAACTCCGACTACTATTTTCTTTGCATGACAAGATTAAACTTGGCTATGGCCGCATCCACGTACTTCTCCTTCTCGGCCAATTCCAATTTGAGCAACGTTTTCAGCTCCTGCAGATTGGGCATGCTGCGACAATCGTTCACGTTGAGCAGTGTGCGGAAAACAGACTCCCATGCCTGTCGATTGAAATAGCGTGGAAACGCCTGTTTGGGCATCCAAATGCCACCCGGCTGACGCTGTGTTACCTCCATGTAACGCCCAAAGAGTAGTACATGCATCACTCCCACCAGGCCAAACAAATCCAGTTGATACGTCCAGCGGCGCCCCGTGCGCATCTCGATGCACTTGAAGGTATCATCGTTGTGCACATAGTCGAATGTTTGATTAGGCGGAAAAAGTTTGGTGTCAATGGCGACACCAAAGTCGATCAACTGCAAACAGAGCTCTTTCGACTGTGTGCTCAAACTGTAAGTGGAAAGGGAAAAGTGCATTTTCAGCTTGCAGAATTTGTAAAGATTTTCTCAGCATGTGGGTGCGCGCACAGCAGAAAAGCAGATGCAAATGCACATGCAGTTCGGCCTCTGCTTCCTCTGTATGTGTACACACATTAGCTACGGAGCTGCATAGCTACTCACGGCTTCATCAGCAGAAAGTTATCCGCTTTGATGTCCGCATGAATGATGCCCAGTGCATGCAAATGGTCGACAATGTCCAGTAGTTGGCAGCAGATCATCATTACAACGTACTCGTCCATGTTCTTGGTCGTATGCTTCTTGAACTTGTTGCAAACATTAATGAGGGAACCGTACTCAGATAGCTCTGATATATAAACACTTGAATTGTTGCCCACCAGCGCATAATCGATGTGCATAAAGGCAGCAATCTGTGTGGAAACAGAAATTATAATTAAAATTGTAAACTAGTCTATGAAGACACACTTTACCATCTCTTCGTTGGCCAGACGCGTATGCACCTCCAGGCAGATATAGTACTCCCAGTAGTTGGTGGGCTTCTCCTGTTTGAGAGCCACCTTCTTGCCCGTCCTGCGATGCACACCGCTAAACACGGTACCATAAGCTCCTTTGCCGAGTATCTTCTGCACTTCGAACTGCTCTTTGTTCACCGACACAGTCGTCAGCGGCACCAAGCGATTCAAATGTCCCAGCAGCTGGCAAGTTGGTAACTTCTCAATATACTGCGAGAACTCAATGGAGTCCAACAGTGAATTGATAATGTCCACACTAAACGGATTCACATTCGTTTGTGCCAAGGTGCTGTTAAGTACTGACTCATCTATGCTTGCCTTGCGATGCTCATAGTTCTCTCTGGGCGGCGTAGTCAGGCTCGTCTCTTGCCACGATGTGTGACTTAGTTTTGGGGTCAAAGGTGTTGTCTTGTAGTAAATGCATTGATCATCGTGTGATTCGTTCACCACAATGGACGGCACAGCCAGTTCCTCACGTGGAAGTGGTGCAGCAGCAGCTTTCTCTTGTTTCTTCACCGTTTCAGGCAGCAGCGTTGAGTTCTTTATCATACTTAGGTTGCTGGCAAACATTTCTGTCTCCGCATTTAACTCAAAATAATCATTTGACTGCGTTTTAGATTCCGTCTTTGAAGACTTCTCCAGTTCGGGTGCCGGAAATTTCACATTTGTTGGGCCTTTACTCAGCTCAGTGCAGTCCTTCATAAAGGAAGCTGTCAAATGTGCTGGTCCAATGGTTTCCAACTTGTCGGCCATCACCTCTGGCGGTTGAGTTTCTGGTATAGTATAGTCCATTATTGCAGGCGGCGGCGCTGGTGGTTCTGGCAGGGAATCATCAAGGAAGACATCAAATTTTTTGCTGGCCACAGGCGGTGGTGCATCCTGCAGGGGGCAGGCGCTCAACTCAGTGCAATCTTTCATAAACGATGCTGTCAAATGAGCCGGACCAATGGTCACCTGCAGCTGCTGCGGCTGCGTCTCCGGCACCGTGCAATCTAGAGCAGCAGGCATTGCCACTGGCAGCGGTGGTGGTGGCATTGTATCATCTAACATAATTTCAAATTTCTTTTGAGTTGTCGACCGACTGGGGACTGTGGTTATTGCCTTTGGCTTGTGCGTCTCGGCAGCAAACGACAAGTCCGTCAAAAAGGAGTCAGCTAATTTACTCATCGTGGTTAGGGGTTGGCTGTTCGTCGGCTGTGCCACTGGCAGAGAGTAGCCGACATCGTCGAACATCTCAAGAGACTCGTTCGCAGGCACTTTACTCCCTTGCCTCGATGTCTTGCTAAACAAGTCGGGCGTCTTCTGATTGCACGACCGCTTCGATGTGCCATCAAAGAGCGGTGAATCGATTGCCCTCGGCTTTGCCGGCGTCTTGGTAAATAGACTGTTGCCCTTTGGCATTTCTGGTGTGGACGGCGGCAGCGTTGGCACTGCTGGTTGATACAGTTTCGAAGCATTGGCCAGCGATAAATCGGGCACTGCCATTGGCAATTTGGGCAACGTTTCTGTTTTATCCTCCTGGTAGCAAGCCATCAGCGGTCTGGTCACCGTTTCGGTTTTATCCTCTTGGAAGCGCAATGATTTCATCATTGGAACACTGGGTGCATTCGCCTCCCAGAGCTGCAAGCGCTCAAAATTGCCAGCCGCAGCAGCAGTACCACCACCAGACTCCTCACCCACAACGGACAGGTCGCTGATCATCTGACGCTGAAATCGCGTCGGTCCTGGCGTGTACTCGCCCTGCAGCGTCTCGGATTTACTAGTCAGCGTTGTGACATGCGAACCAGGCGATGTCGATGTAGATATTAGTGTGGATTTAGTGGTAGCATTGCTGGTGCCACCAGAGCTGCCATGTATGCCATGCTCCGACGTTTCTAGAATGGTTGAAAGCTGCTTACGCAGCATCGGTGATACCGGCTGAGCGACAGAGGCTGCCATTGGCGTAGTAGTTTCCGGCTCACTGGGCTCCTCGGTGCACGCCGCTGTCGGCGAAACATCCTTCAATATGGTGCCAAACTGACGGGCTGGCGCTTGTTTCTGTACCGCCTTTGGAGTGCTCACAGCCTGAGACTTTAAAAATATATTAAAGGTTTGCGTGGAGCATGTTTCATCAGCATCAAAGAATGCACTAGGAGCTGGAGCTGCAAGCTTACTGCTCGCTGATGGAGGCAGAGGCAGTGTATCGTCTTCGTATATTTCTATTTTACATGGTGTAGGCGCTGCAGGAGGCATTGGCATTGCAAACAGTACCGAATCAGAAGACGGAGCTGCAGTTGGTGAAGATGATAATGCTGTAGGTGAAGGTGCTGGTGGGGCAATGACACGCTTTGGCACAGCACCTCGATTGGTTTGTTTCTCCTCCGGTAAAGGATCTTGAAATATTTTAATAGCACCTCTGGTGTTTTGTTTCTCTTCCGGTAAAGGATCTTGAAATATTTTAATAGCACCTCTGGTGTTTTGTTTTTCTTCCGGTAAAGGATCTTGAAATATTTTAATAGCACCTCTGGTGTTTTGTTTTTCCTCCGGTAAAGGATCTTGAAATATTTTTATTGAACTTCGATTGTTTTGTTTCTCTTCCGGTAAAGGATCTTCAAATATTTGTATAGCAGCTCGATTAGTTTGTATTTTCTCCAGAATGGGGTCTTCAAATATTTTAATGCCACCTCGATTGCTTTGACGCTGCTCCTGCTGTTTGTCCTCCTCCTCGTCCTGCTCTTCGTCATCTTCCATAACACAAGATATTTTGGGTATCATGGATTTAGAGCTTGCTGCTCCTGACTGCGGGGTGGGAAAGAAGCTCTTGCGTCGTGGCATCTGCCCGCCCGGCAGGCAGACAGTCTCCTCCATGTCCATTACGCCATGAACAGTATTATTGCGTTTCAGGAACCACTTAGCGGCCAGACGCTCTTCAGTCTGGTACTCTCGCTGCTCCTCGTCATCGTACAGATAGTCCAGGATTGGTTTCAAAGACGCCACTTCCGGCATCTTTTGATAACCATCCGTCTCCTCGATTGGTTGTGGTTTGCTGACAGTGGCAAAGTTTGGATAGAGTCGCACGGAGAACTCTCCTCCGTTACCCCACCATTCTTCGTGCCGCAAGACGAAGGGATGCTTGGCGTCGCGACGTTTAAACCAACAAAACGCACGATACTCCTCTGGCGAGAGTTCTTTATTTGGACGCGGATAAGTCATGCACTTCTCATAGCAGGGCAATGCAGTGCTGTTGGGTTCATCTTCGATGGTAACTGGAGTTATCAGAGGCTCCTGCGGTTTGTTCTTTGCAACAAAATTGGGTAAATACTTAAAGGGCTTGTCAAAGTTACGCTCATAGTTCGTAATAGGAGGCAGTCTCTTCTCGTCTACATGAATGGGGAAAGCAGGATCATGTGCCTCAGTGCCGCTAAAGATCTTCCCATGCTTATGTGGCTGACTCCAAGCAATTGGCTCCTTGAGATTCTCCTGTTGTCGTGCAGCATCAATAATCGAACGCAGCCCTGACTTGGCTTCTCCTCCGCCAGCTGCTCCTTCTGTTTCGCCTGCTACCACAGGCAGAGGAACGTTCTGATCGGCGTTCTCATCTTGAAATACCTGTACTTGACGATGAGCATTGCGGCCTGTGCCTCGACTCGTGCTCGGCGCATCGCTCTGTTAATTAACAATAAATAAGGTTGAACTGCAATGATAGACTAAGAGATACTCTGACTAACCTGCACTACGCCTGGCAGATTACTCTTAATAGCCGCTCCAGTACGCACGCTACCGACTGTTACTGTGTCCTTCCGCTTCTGGCCACGCAGCGAGCGCAGGGCCAACCGTCGATCCTCCAACTCCTGATTGACTGCCGTTGCCTCCTCACCATCCGTGTATAACATGCGCTGACAAGCCGCATAGCCGTAGTGCTGCTGTGCCTCTTTAAGATCTTCCAATGGCTCGGCACGACAATCGACGCCCAATTTAAATATCTCATTGGCTTTCCGCATGTTGCCACTCAGATCGTAGCTATAGGCCCAGGCAATATAGAAATCGGCCAACATGGTGCCGATGCCACTGTTGTACATCTGTTGATAGCACTCAATTTGATCGCCCTGGTTGCCCATCTGCAAGTCCGAGAGGATAATAATCAAGAATATGGGCTTAGGGTAAACACAGGTACAATAAACACATAAAATGGAATGGACAATTCACTATTGACACTATGTTTAAAGGGTTACATAAAAGGACGTTATCAAAATTAAAGGGGATGTCCGAGTCTAGAGACAGATACTATATAAAGTTTGTTTATTTAAATCAGTTGTTTCATTGTCAGAAAGGTTCACTAGCATGGCTTGCAAATAACTGTAGTTATATGAGACACGGGAGATGTAAACTAAACCAGTTAAGTTGTCATCGAGACAAGGTATCTCGGGAAATGCATTTCCTGTGGAAATCGTTCGGGTTATTTTACAAGTAATTTTACATCAGATTGTTGATGTGGGAGCTTTTTAATATTCTGTATTATATTATACATATTACTTACGAATTTGATGATCAATTTTATCAACCGACGATCCTGTTTATAGCGCACGTCCTGCTCGAAGAGGGCTAAGCATTTGCTCAGTACCTTCTGCAGGCCAGAGTTACTTCCGCCAGCCGGATAACTCTGCTCTATCCAGTAGATGTAGTTGTACCAAGGCTCCAGTGGGTCGTCCCCTTTGTAGTTCTTTATGTCCAGCTCCAGTTGCTTTCGCTGGGCGCTGAGCTCTTGTGAGGCATCTTGACAGAGTGATGCTTGTAGCAGGCTAACATTACGACCACTTGCCAGAGGCTGTATATTCTCCTTGGCATTGTCAAAATCCATTATTATTTAATTTTAATAAACTTTACACACAAGTTAAAAAACAAGAATAAAATGTTCAAGAAAAACGCGCTAAACAATGTAAGAGACGCTCTAATTGAATGGCGGCGCTGAACTGCAGAACAAGGAATCGATAGTCGAACGTATCGATAACAATTATGTCAAGCAAAAAGCTTGTACGCTGCAACATTCGTTTGTTGGCAGCAGAGGTATTTCTTCAAAGGCTAATCAAGTCATACAAAATAATTTAAATAGAAATATAGATTAGATAAAAATATGCAGAATGATTAAAATAAAAATATAACATAATCATAATTATGTTTTATCATTTGTCGAAAACTATTAAAATGAAAATGACTATCGATGGCAGCCCTGGCACACCGCGCAGACTAATTGGATTATTTAAGCATTTGCATTTAAGAACTAGGAATAAGGATCAACTATAAAGTAATTTGTTATGTTAGGATATTTAAATATATCCAGTTTACCCATACAATGTCCAGTATAATATATATCGATTCAGACGGAGACTCTGACAAAACAATCGAATTCGTATTTCAAGCGCATTTTTTGAATTTCGAAAGTGAAACCATGAAATCATTGCCACATTGTAAATTTGATGCAAATCAATTGATAATAAAAGAACAGCAGTTTTTTAAGAACTACAACTGCCTGAAAAGTGCCACTAGACAATTACGAAAATTGCTAAATGAGCACCCAAATTTCTTATCATGCCCCAAGGTCATTGACGAGGTCAACCGCATTAGAAAATTGGAGCTACGCTGGGATCGAGAGATAACATTATTCCAGAACCAACGCATAGCAATGATTAACGATAGTTCAAGCGAAACAGCTGACGAGTTGCTGGCCAGCATTAAGCGCATGCGATGGTGTTTCACCTGCTTCAAGGAGGCACACATCCAAGACGAAGTGCCAGCTCGAAGGTTCTTCTGCAGCATCGAATGCCAGCTTAAGTTCTACGATTCCTAACCTACAAGTAGAAATATATGTATAATATTGAAAGCAATAAGAATATTCTTTATTCTTTGCGAATCTTACCGCAGCAAATTTTATTTAAAATTGTTTATAAGTTACATAGTTTAAATAGCATAATTAAGTTAAAACCGCTGATTATTGCGATTGGAGAAGCTACCCCAGTTGCCGACACCTTCAAAGTTACCGCGACCACCGGCGTTCATTCCTTGAACTCCTCCGAATCCTCCAAAACCACTGTTTATTGTTTCACAACTGTCATCATCATCTGTTTTAGTGACATTACTGTTACCTCCGCCGCCATAGTTATTGTTGCCTCCTGACATGCCACTATTGCCCCAAACACTGCTATAGTTGTTGCCTCCTATACCACTGCCATTGCTATTGCCTCCTATACCACTGCCATAGCTGTTGCCTCCTGCACCGCCTGCATAGTTGCCACCTCCTGGCCCACCACTGCTGTAGCCACTGCCTCCATTACCGCCATAGCTGTTGACGCCACCAGTGCCGTAGTTTTTGCCTCCATCACCTCCGCCGCAGCTGTTGCAGCCACCACCGCCATAACTATTGCCTCCTTTTTTGTCGTAATCGTTACCGCCGCCACCTCCGCCGTAGCCGCCGCCGCCACCTCCACCTCCGCCGTAGCCGCCGCCGCCACCTCCACCTCCGCCGTAGCCGCCGCCGCCACCTCCGCTGTAGCCGCTGCCACCTCCGCCGTAGCCGCTGCCACCTCCGCCGTAGCCGCCGCTACCTCCACCGTAGCCGCTGGCACCGCCATAGCTGTTGGCTCCCCTTCTCTCAAAGCCGTTGCCTCCACGATTGCCATAATTATTCCCTCCTCGATTGCCATAGTTGTTGCCTTTGCGATTACCAACGCCTCCGCCTCCACCTCCGTTGTCGCCGCCTCGCCAGTTACTCAATCCATCTCTGCCTGAATTACCACTTCCAAACGGTATATAATTTTTGTCTTCGCGGCCTCCATCAAACCGTCCCCGCTTAGCTGGTCCTGGTCCGCTTCCTCCGCCACCTCCTCCGCCGCTGTTTTTGTTAGAGGAGCGACCCATGTGAGGCAGAATGCCAGTATTACGCTGGAGCTGATAGTCACCAGCACCCTGCACACACAGATGCTTGATGACCTGCACTAGCTTGGAAAAGGGACTATCGAGCTGCAGCACACTGCTGGGATTATCACAGGCCAGGGTAATCAGATCTTCCAGAGCGGGCTTGAGTGCACCAATTTTAGCCGCATGCTCCGGATCCATGTCAAAGTTCAACCAGTTGTCGACACGAACAACATTATTGGGTGCCAGATCGATTTTACGTGAGCCAAACAGCATTATCTGGAGCGGAGCGACCATGGACATTTGCTTGCACGAGACCGCACGCGTTCGGATCTTCTCGCCAAATACAAAGAAGGGATATTGGAAGGTCACGGCCAGATTGCTGCAGTTCACCGATGTTTTGTGTAGGAGCGCAGCCTTCGACTCAGTTGTCAGCACCTTGCGCTTCTCCTTGTGCACACAAATGTTTGGATAGAGGCCTAGACAGAGCAGAGCCAGGGACATGTCCAAAACGGGATCATCTGAATTGGCGTCCACTCTATGCGGCAACATGCATTCCTCCGGGAAGCCAGCCTGCTGTAGCAGATCGAGAAACTGATTCTTTGCATCGAACATTACGTTCATGGTGGACATTTGCAGACCTTTCCATTCGCAGAAACGTGCCTCCTCGTTCTGACCACGTTGCCTGGCGGTCATCCACATTTGGGTGGCAACTATCATGGCCACATGATCGGAGCACTTGATGCCACTCAATGCCTTTTGATGCGTTGCCAAACGACGCTGGCCAATGTCCAGAGCAAAGACCTCAGAAAATGTGCTAGAATAGGAGGCCATGCTGGCCACGAGATCGGCGCAACCGAAGACTGCGCCAAGCACCAACATCTTACCTAAGCGAGGCTCGATGGGAAGACGTGCTAGTAGACGACCCAGTGGAGTCAGTTCATCGTTGGCGTTCAGACAACGCATGTCGCGCAGCAGCACTTCAGCCTCAATGACAGCATCCACTGGCGGTGGCTCTAGTGCCTTGGACAGGAAATGATGAATGGCGCCGAGTCGCAGTAGCTTGACAGTTAATGCAATCTCATGCAGTGGAGTTCGGAACATTTCGGGTGTAAGATTTTCCTCCAATTGCGCATAACGAGCACGTGAACACAAGGTGAAACAGAATCCTGGACGTACACGACCAGCACGACCCTTGCGCTGCTCCAGATTGGTTTTACTGGCCCAAACAGTTGCGTAACTGGTCAAATTATTGTGCGATGTGAAGAGTTTCATGCGTGCCTTGCAAACGTCGATCACAAACACAATGTCATCGATGGTGATCGATGTCTCGGCAATGTTTGTGGACAATATGATTTTGGTTACGCCATCGGGCACTGGTTCAAAGACCTTGCGCTGATCATCGCGTGGAATTTGCGAATGACAAGGCAATATGCGATACTGTGGATTGCCAAAGCTGTTCGTGCTCTGCAGATACTTCATGAGGGCAAAGATTAAGTTCCATCCGGGCAGAAAGACAAGTATGGCGCCAGGAATATTCTTAGATTTGATGTGCCGCAAAAGGGTTTCGAGTAGCTCAAAGCTAACATCCGACTCTGAGAGCATGGCCATTGCATTGCGGGTCTGAATTGAATATCTATCCTCGCATTCCTTGTTCAGATTCTGTTCAATATCCTCTTTATTATCACTGAGCAACAGTTTCTCCTCATCGTCAGTTTCTTTGCGCTTACGACGCGATTCTGCAGACGGTGTAAATCCGGTCATCTGAATTATATCCTCCAGGAAGAACTGCTGCACTGGAAATGCGCGACCAGGCACCTCCAGCACGGGACAGTCGCCAAAGTATTTGGAAAACAGCGTAGTATCAATGGTGGCAGACATCAGAATGACTGAGGAAAGTGTAAGTTTAAATCTAGACTCAATCTATATCATTAGTTATAACATACTGTGCAAATCCGGATAGGTGTCGACCATGTCACGCAAGATAACCAACAAAAAATCACTGTTCACGTCACGTTCGTGGATTTCATCCACGATAATGTGAGAAATTCCACGCAGTCCTGCCTCGAGTTTACGCAGCAGAACTCCTACAGTACAGAACAAGATGGAGCCATAAGGACGAGGAAAGACAGACTCAAAGCGCACTGAATAGCCAACAGTGTCTCCCAATTGCTCGCACCGTTCGCGTGACACTCGCTCTGCGACTGAAATAGCCGAAATACGACGCGGTTGGGTTACATATATATTGGCAAATGCACCCTGACCCGAGGTAATGTAGTCATCCAAAATGTACTGGGCAATTTGTGTGGTTTTGCCGCAACCAGTATTGCCACGTATAATGACCACAGGGTTCTCGTTAATGGCAGACATAATCTCGGAGCGCATCGCTGCAATTGGCAGCTTGTCACGGAAGTCTAAAAATTGACGATACTCTGCATCGTTCTGGCGACGCTCTCGCAACTGACGTTCGTATTGCATTGATAGATCATCAATGGAGACTGTTGCGAGTTCGCCTTCATCAATGTTGCATGCATGCCAGGCATTCCAATTGGGCTGTGGTGGTGCCCAAGGTATTACTGCAGCAACCTCTGGACGTCGTTCGCCCAGCTCATGGCCATCATAGCAACTATGCTGAACCTGTGGATATATTCAAAATATTTACATATATTTCGAAGAAATATTCAATTGGGTACTCACAATTAGAGACATGGGAGCAGCATCTGCTTCCACTTTAATGTTGCGCGGATTAACCACGGGCAGATCAAGCTCTCTGATAACCTCATCGATATCCTCGATCAGTTGTTCGTCCAGTCTGACCGGATATGGCTTAAGCTCTTCGTCCTTCTTCTTCTTGAGTGTGCCACTGAATGCCTCAATTACCTTCAAATGGAACAATTGACGCACCAGCGAAAGAGCACAAGATTTGCTTGCTGCCTTCTTATTTGAGCCCGTCTCACGTGCCGTGACGCGACGCTTTAGAGCTGGCACAAATATCGACAACTCCGCCATGAAGCTCCTAAGTAAGTGATATTTTAAATTAAATTGTTTTAATTATAAACACTTTAGCTGGCCCATATATCAGCCTTACTTACCCCCAAAGGTCAAGACATCAAAACTGAACCTGCTGTGCGCAATTGTGAGACGGATGATGACGACGATGTCTGTCAGACTTTCAGAGCAACAATGCACACATCAATCAATTGTACGATTTCAATGTGAGCAAAGCCTTGTCATGTTGTCATGTTGTGTTACTCTTGAACCCATTTTAAAAGGCTCTTCCAGTTGATGATGGTTTTTTTTTAACTTTTAGTGTATTTTGTTGCAAGTCGCTCTGAAAGCCCAACTGCAAGTTCCGACTTTGCAACAGTCACACAGATCATTTGCTATGTACAGTGCACGTTCAAAAAACTAAACCAAAGACTACCAAAAACATTTGACTACTGACGTTCAATAAACTAAACCAAAGATGTATAAAGAGCTAATAAGAAATACAAATCGAATTAAAGAAAATTAATTAAATTAAACTGTATTTACATGCTGAACAAGCCCTTAAAAGTAATCTTCTTTCAAGCTGGTTCACCCTATCGAACATGTGCTGTATATAGATTCATCGGTATATAGTTTTTTTGCATTGCAAATGAATTTTTTCACTCACGAATTGCGCACAGCAGGAAAATTTTCTCAAAACTAAGAGCTGCGCTCCAGATTTAGGCCGAACAAAACGCTAAATCCAGTACGCAGCTTACCATACGGAAAAAAATAATGGAATGGAACAGCATAAACTAGGCTGTTCCTATTCCGGGGATACACATACCTGGCGTGATCTGGGCCCACGGGAGTGTACTTATAGTCGTCGCGTATGTTGTTTGTCTGTTTGTAGATGTTTAAGCGATCCTTGGCATTCTCGATGGTCCAGTTGCCATGTATGGTGGCATTCATATCAATCGACTCCGCCTCATTCATTTCCTTTTGCTCTTGAACATGGTCCACGACGCTGAAGTGATGACGGCCATCTTGGTGATTTAATGGACGATAAGCCTCGCCCAAATCCTGTGGACCCGATGAGTCGCCAAACACACGTCGGCCCTGTCCGCCACCACCGGTAGCTCTGCCCGAACTGCTGCCAGCTGAGGCCGAGTGCAGTGTATTCGGGTCTACTGGCACATCCTTGGCATTTAATTTGCCCACACGTATTAAGTAATTAACATAATCCCTCGAGGCGTTCTTTTCTGCATCCTTCTTGACTGTAGAATTTCCCACAGCCACATAGGGCGACCCATCAACGCGTACTTCGCACAAAAAGCGCTGTCGGTGTTTTGGTCCTAAAAAAACAAATAATGCATCAAAAGTTCTTCATGAATTGCAATGAAATCTTACCAGTCGGACGCACTTCGAACTTGGGTTCGGTATGGTTTTTTGTACAATATGAAAACAAAAATGATTTTATATCCATTTTGTGCACCTTCAATTCAAACTAAAATGATTTTCAATATAGGGAAACGCTTTAATTCAGTGCCGCTGTCAGAGTGAGAATAAAATGTGAAAAACGGTGACCAGGGGTGCACAACTAGCACAATAACATTTCGATAACATTCGATGTTGTGGTACTGCCAACCTATAAATATCGCATACGAAAATGTTGAGTTTAACAACCGACTGTTATGGTCTCGTGAATGCCTCTTATGCGTCACTGTAATCGCAGCGATTTTAAATTACATTATAAGCTGTTAAATTTAAATGCGCGACTTATTCAGTAAATATTTTGACAATAAAAAGGATATTAGTGCCAGATTTCGATTTATTATAAAACTATATAAATTTAAAATTGTACTTCTAAATAATTGTTTGTAAATTTATATGTAAATTAACATTATAATGCATGCAAAATGTTAACTGTATGTAACAATAGAAATTTTACTGTACGCATTCTGCACACGATCGATCGCTGTTGACTTTTCGATGGAATGGCAACTCTTTCGATAACAACAGCATACCGACGCTTGCCCATTTAAAATTTCAACGTCGCGAACAAGCAGAAAAGAAGCGACGCGCACGATTTCGAATGACAAAATATCTATATATAGTGCTAAAAATTTTTCTTAAAGTGAAGTTAAATATTTTATAGACAACTGAAACAAACATTGAACGCAAGTGTAAGTGAATCATAGTAAATTTATATTAAAAGTGTGCGCGCCAATTTGCAAACAACAACAACAACAATGGACCCCTTCACTCAGGTATAAACAATGATTGCTATTGTCTTTAATTGCATTTGTAATGCAAATACACATGTATGTAATTAATTGTAATTTGCAGCGCATGCTCGAAAAGGCCGAACAGCGCAGTCGCGCCCTCGGCATAACGAACGCCAGCAAATTTCCATTGTCGGAATGCAGCATATCAGCAACGGCAGGGACGCCTTCTGCTGCTTCTGCTGGCATCAGCATTAACAAACCGACGCCGACTCAGACACCGACGCCTACATCCATCAGTAGCAGCAACATAAGCAACGCCGGCACTGGAAAAGTTGTGATCCTAGAGAAGGCGACGCTGGAGGCATCGCCCACAAAACCGCTGCGTCACTACGCTGCTGTTAACAAGGAGAATATGGAAATGGGAATCGAGATAAACATAACCACCGCACAACCAATTGGGGTAAGTTCGTTTCACACACATTCCCCCTTTGTTTTTGCTCTTTCTTTGGTGGTGTTTTTCTGCATTTGCCTTTGGCTTTGTCTTTGTCGTTTGTTTTTCCGCTTGCTTTGTGTCTGCTTTGCTACATGTGTGTGTATGTTTATTTTTCGCGCGCTGTCGCTTCCCTTAGGTGCAAGTTGAGATACAGGAGCAGGACATGACGACGGACGAAGAGGATGCAGACCACGAGGCAGTGCAATTGATTGCACGCACTAAGCAAGAAGAAGATGCACAAGCTGCACCGCCTGTCAATCAGCCGCTGGCCCGTTTGCGTGACACATCGCGCAATCGACTGCAGCGCATGGGCGCACTGTACTCCAACACGGATGATCTGTCTTCGCCGATTCATCGCACTGAGGCACAGTTCCATGCCGGCGATGACGAAGAAATCAGGGAACGTCACAGTCCACGCAAGGGCAAACAGCGCTTTGGGAAATTGGCAGCACTGGCAGATACAATCAACCAATGGGAGGATGATACGGCGCATCATGAAGTGCATCGACCGCTGTTGGATCCGGTGCCGCCTCCTAAACCAGATTTGCCTAGTCGACCAGTGACAGAGCCGAAAAGGAATGCAGCCACTTCGGATACTGTCGATGCAAGCAACAAGACCAAACAACTCAAATGGGATCCTAAGGTATTGAGCTCATTGGAGGCACAAGGCTTCCAACGACGCGAATCGTCAACGATTAAACATACCTATGATTACGCCACGCAGGAAGATGTGGTAGCCTCGACGACGACAACAATAGCGACGACATCTCCCAAGCCCCCAGTGCCGGAAAAATCGACAACGGTCGTCAGCAAGGTGGCCAAAACCTTTGGTATCATCGCGCCAGCTGCGTCCAAACCTGCGACGGCGCCTGCAGCGCCCAAGCCAGCGCCCGCAGTTAGTGTCAAGTCAGGATTGGTCTCTGGACGTGCTGCTATCTTTGAGAACAAAGCCAGCGGTAATGGAAACCAGACAGCACAACGTAACCAGAAGGATCCATGCGAGCTGTCGCTAAAAGAACGCATGAAACTCTTCGAGACTGGCAATTCCAAGGCTATTATACCCAAGGCGCCCATTGGCAGTGCGCCTAGCAGTAGCCAGCTCAGGGCAGAAGAGCCAAAGGGTAAGCTATAGCTCTATTCGGGTTATATAAAATGGTAACTTACTAGAGTCCCTTCACATCCTCTTCTCCTAGTACATGCTGCACCCGTGCATCCTGTTACTGCAGCCGCGCAGGTCACCATTAAGCCGCAACCGAAGCCTGAGAGCAAGTTGAAGGACAAGGTTGCCGCCTTGGTGGCTTCAGCACAGTCTAATGCCGAAAATCGCATTAAGGACATTGATCGACAACGACAGGAGGATATGCAAATTATCGCGAACCGTTTCAACAAGCAGAAGGATCTCTTTGCGACGGAAACTG
Organism: Zaprionus ornatus; assembly: GCA_018904035.1. Lineage (NCBI taxonomy): Eukaryota > Metazoa > Arthropoda > Insecta > Diptera > Drosophilidae > Zaprionus > Zaprionus ornatus. The sequence goes on from JAEIFZ010000238.1 coordinate 4,834,174, forward strand.
CGGTGCCTGCAGCTCCTCCCGCTCCCGCACCTCCTGCAGCACCAACGAAAGCTGCAGCGCCAGCACCACCAGCGCTGCCTGGCAAAGTAGTGCGTCCAATGCCGCCGCCACCACCACCTCCAATGGCCAGTTCCCCTGCCAGCAGCAAGCGTCGCTCGCGTAAGCATGTCAAGGGAATCCAACAAGATGCTATTTCTCAACATAATCCGCTTTGTCATTGCAGCTGGTGATGTTATCATTGATGAGGAATCGAAACGTGCACGTCATGCATCGAATACCGACCGTCTATATCCCGCACTGTCCGATTTGGACTCCAGTGGCGATAACTGCTGCGCCACAACGGCGACAGCTTCAGTTAATGACGATACCGAACAAGGAGAGGAGGAGCTTGAAAGGTGCGCAGATAAATGCTACTCCTGTCTGTTATTTCTGCTCTGCATTGAGTAGCTAACGATACTTAATCCTCCTTAATCCCATTCCCCATGAAGACTGACCATATAGATTTAATAGCTTTAAAGAAAACTAGACCAAAAGGCCAAAATAAATACTTAACCAGATTTGTAATGCCTCTCTCTGTGCTCTTTCATTTTGTAGTTGCATGGAAGATGAGTCGGTGGAGTATCAGTCGCAGACTGAGGACAGCAGCTCTGGCATGTGCAATGGCAGTTTGGGCCGCGAAATCTTGCACACTGTGCAGCGCAACGAGGCCGAGCAGCAGCAGCAACAACAACATGGCAAAAAGGTAAGTTTAGGTAGAAGAAATCAGCCACAGCAGGAGATTTTCAAGACCTTTTTCCCAGGTACGTTATGCCGAGCGGGATGATTATTACAGTCAGGATAGCTCACTGAATTCGTCAGCCATTTCTGTGGGCATTGATGATTATCTGGACGAAGCGCTAGGCGGTGAGGATGAGGAAAGCGAGGATGATCCCAATGCGAGTCATTTGTCGCTTGGCGTAAGTATTCCTAGCATACTTTCTAGATAACACAGCACTAAAGTAACTTCTTTAATTGCACACAGAGCAAAGGTACCACCGCTTCCAATAGCTTTTCCTTCCGCAAAGCACCAGTTGCTATCAACGCCAGCGAGGAGCAGCATGAGGCGATGGACGTGCAGACGCCGCTACTGAATGGCGTGCAGCCAGTCAAGTCCGAGCTAAGTGTTAATCAGGACAATGATAACTTGGTCACACTGGTGCACACTGTTAGCTTTTATCGTCGCCAGCAGAGCGCCAACTCCAATTCAACGCCAGTGCGTAAGATTTGTCGCGAACAACAGGTTATGCGATCAGCTCTGACTGGCGACTGTCATGCCAAGCATAAGCTGGAATATGATTCACCCCAGCAGCAGCATGATGATCAAGAGGAGCAAAATGCTGCAGTCAGCAGCGAAGAGGATGAGGAGCTACATAGGGCACGCGAGTCAAATGAGGCAGCACAGGCGCAGGAGAAGATCAAGAAGTTGCTGGATGAGGTATGCAAGCAGCAGCAGGTCATAGGGCAGGCCAGTCAGGCACTTAATCTGTGTGCTGCAACTGTGGAGTTTTCCGGCTCAACTGAATCCGTGGAAGGCGAACGATATTTACTGTTAGCGAGTAGGTGGAATTATCTTGATTTTCCGGGTTATTTCCAAGATTAATCCCTTCGTTTTTTCCCGTAATTAGCACATCGTCGACAGGCCTGTTTGGATGAGGTGCAACGTCTGCGTGTCGAGGGTAGCGTGCGTCCCGCGGGTGCACCTAAAGAGAAGGGTCTGCTTACAGTCAAGGATATCACAATTCCGCTGCGACAGGAGTACGTACGTAAAATGTCCACAGGCAACAATAATGGCCATCACTTGGTCTGCTTACTCAAGTACAACGAGCATGTGCTGGCCACCAAGACGGTGCCAACAATGCCCGGTCTGCTCTCGGTAAAATTCCCCGATGTGTTGCAGCTGAACAATGTCTACGCGGACTTCCGGGTAAGCACTAGATGATTCATCACAATCTCCCACATTCTTAATATTCTTCCTCCATTGCAGATAACACTCGAAATCTATGGCATGGTGGCTCAGCGTGATCAGCTGCCTCACGAGCTCAAGTATCATATTAATATGAATAAGAAGGGAGGCGTTAAGACGCCCAAGAAGAAGGGCGGCGAGAATCGTTTGGTCATGCCGCCAGTGCAGAGTCCAGCGGGTCCGCATGTGGTGCGTACACCGCAGCTGGTGCAATATGGTTTTGCGATCTTCTCGCTGCGTGAAATACAACGCACCAGTTGGACACTGACCCAAGTGCTGGGTGTAAGTCCGCTCGACGGCAATGTCCACATGAAGGTCAACTGTGAGCTGTCTGTGAGTGTGGAGTACAAGGGATTCCTTACCATGTTCGAGGATATATCTGGATTTGGGGCCTGGCATCGTCGCTGGTGCTATCTGAATGGCTCGCTACTTAACTACTGGAAGTATCCGGATGATGAGAAGCGGAAGACGCCCATGGGTAGCATCGACTTGAATGCATGCACTTCCCAGAAGGTCACTACAGCGCCACGTGACATTTGCGCTAGGCTCAACACAATGTTGCTGGAGTGCGAGCGTCCTGCATTGGATACCGATCAGGAATCATTGATTATAGTGCCCAAAGGACGCACAACAACTGTGCGTCATCTGCTTTCTGCCGACACCAAGGAGGAGCGCGAAGAATGGTGTGCCTACTTGAACAAGGCGTTGACACTGTTGCGTGCCTGGGGACAACATTAAAAGGGAGCCGAAGAGAAGCAGCTACAGAGAAGGGGCAGAAGGGAAGGAGCAGAAAGGAAGGCGCAGAAGAGGGAGAGCAGAAGGGGAGTAGCAACCACAGCAGCAACAGCAATTGGGGTCGGGGTTTCTCAATGTTTGTTTTAAGTTATCACTTTATTATTTTATTTTATTTTCGTATTTTATTATGTTCTTATGTTCTGCTTGATATATTATTTTATAATCCCTGCTTATATACGCTGTTATATGTTCGATTGCGATGTCCTTGTGCACAGCGATAAAAGTTCTGTTTAAATACCGTTCTTTATATGTATGTATCATAGCGTTTAAGCGAATGTCTCAAATTATATATATGTGAAATCCCAGTATTAATAACGGGTTTTACTTTTCCTTCTATACACGGGTTAAGTTTTATTTAATACTTTTCACTATACACATACATATACATATATATATTAACTTTTGGCTATGTGAAGCATTTACGATAATAGCATTATCATCTCTCCGAAACACTTCGGAATGTTTGTTCTCTCAACTGGAATGTCGTTGCCTCATCTCATCTTAGGTGGTTTTACTGTTCTTGTAGGTCGGTTGTACAAGCGGCTGTAGGCTCTTGTCAGGTAGTTTCTAGTGTTCTTTCTCTCTGTGTATGTGTGTGGTTGCCTTTTACAATTGACGCTAGATCGTGAACAACAGTGAAGGCTCGTTTGGAAGATTCAAGACTTCAACCATATCGAGCGTCCACTATGCTCTCAGATAGATTTCAAGGCCTAAAAACTATCTACAATATGGAATCGAATTCAGTTTAAGATTTATTTAAAGTGTGCATTCGATTTCTCATGTTAATCTTCATCTATTTCACAACAATTGTACGTATTATAGACGTATATATGTACTTGTATATATATATAATTCTTGTATATAGCATTTATATACTATGTAGTAATATATGCTTGAGTTTAAGTGTAAATACTTCAAAATAACGACAACTTCCTCAGATATGATTGCAGTTTATAATTGATTCGTGTAAACTTATCTCATTCTGTGTGTCCCTGTGTGTCCATGTGTGTGTATGTGTATGTACATAACGGAACAGTAGCCTATAGTGGATACAGTTGAAATTCATCGGAAATATATTCAGTATGTACACAGAGCAAAGGGTCTGGGAATTCATGGAATCTGGTTTTGGCTACTATCTCTATGTAACTGGATATTCCTTATGTCAAGCGTTCTCCTGTTTCCCCCGTCAAAGTTGTATGTATTGAGCTAGTTTTATTTGTGTCTCTAAAGAAACAATAAATGGTGTGTGTGTGTGTGCATCATAACATATTTGCGAGCTATAACAGACATACATCATATATTGGTTGGCTATAATACTGTGGGGATTATAATATAGTAGGTCCGCGTTGGACATAAACAATTTCAACTACTTTCAATATGCTTAACAAGTTATGCTTTTTTCTAGGGTATTTAGGGTGTACAACGGTCGCGAAGATTAGGGAATATTTTTAGGAAAAAATTAAATCAGAAAATTGTAAAATTTGATTTAATCTTTTTAGCGACCCTCGTTGTTTCTGTTGTAGTCATTGTTACCGTTAGAAGTCGCAAAAGAACAAAGAGATAAACCTAATTTCCGATAAAAGTCTTTATATTTTCTTGGTTTGCCCTAGAGACCTGCGTGCGGTGGTATGCCGCACCGCAAACACCGCACTCATTACTCAACAAATAAGGTAGGTACCATCGCATGCAGGTCTCTGGCTTGCTTCTCAATTCTTTTCCCAATCGCCTTCGACTTATGCACTAAAAATCTATCAAAATTTCTGTTCGCCAATGTACAAAATTGAAAAAATAATTACCTAAGCCTAGGGCTCACAGGGTGCTGCGTATGTCTATGTATATGTATGTATAGTATGTATTCTCTTGTATTCTCTTCTCACTTACTTAAAATTCAACACATTTCACTTAGGACTACAACGAAAACAATCACGATAATAATAATAGTAATAGTAATAATAGTAATACGAATAACAATAAACAATGTATTGTAATAAATAAAAACTTTCTCAAAAATGATATGCATTAAAAACGCAAAGCGACTGCTCTCACTGTGTGTGTGTGTGCGCGTGTGTTAGTGTGTGCAAGTTAGGTGTGCTTGTGTGTGTGCTTACGGATCGAGAGTTGCAGCATTTATTGCAGCATTTACTGCACCACCTACAACAGCAGCACCACCACCATCCCTGACCACATGCGCGTTCTGTCGCCGCAAATCGGATCGCGTAGCCGCCGTGATGGCTGTGCCGAGTATCAGCATCAGCGCCATGGCCACATTGGCGGGCACATCACCATACGAATAGAACAGCTCCGAGTAGAAGAGTGTAAAGCAAATGCCAAAGGTCTGTGCCGATGCATTAAGCAGACCCGAGGAGGTGCCCTCCGGTTCGGGAAAGGTCAGTTCGGCGCCGAACTCGAACCCCACTGGCAGGTAGCCTGTCATGAAGAAGCTGTAGGAGATTGGGGAAGTGGGAAAGAGTTAAGTGTTAACAGCTGCACTGGTAGCTTTGGTCGGTGCACTTACCCCAGCAGCGAGGCAGTAAGATAGACGACCGCAATGTGACCCGTGTCCAGCGTGAAGGTGAACACCCACATGCCCACCATGGAGAGTGCATAGACAGCCAGCGTAGTCTCCCTGTGGGTCACATTAATGTAGGATTAGTTTAAAGTATATGCGAAGAACCTGAAAACTTGCTTGCCACATTAAAGTTGCAAGTTGCAAGTGGGAAGTGGTAGGTGGCAAGTTGCTAGTGCTTGCAATGAGCAGCTCGTTAGGTTTAATTGCTTTGCACTTACTTGAATTTGTGCGTCTTGTCCAGCACAATGCCCGAAACAACGGAGCCCAGCATGCCCGCCAGCACAATGCTCAGTCCGATGCGACCGGTGTCGACCTCGTGACCTGGATAATACTTAAGCACCACCTGCGGAGACAGATACAGAGACGTAGACAGAGATTCGTTTGTTAGTTTTGCCTCGGGTTGTGCCAAAGTAGATGAGGCACACTGTACCGGATTGAGCAGCGTGGAGATGGCATAGAAGACGCCCACATTGATGCCATAGGAGAGCAGTAGAAAGATGAAGTTGCGATTGGTCATCAGATTCTTCAGCGACTGTATAAAGCTGACCTGCTCCGCTTCCATGCCCTCCAGACGCTGTGCAGCCTCCTGTGCTGCGGATGGCGGCGTTGGCGGTTTGTCCTGGAAAACTAAAGACGAGAATAGACTTACTCAAATCATTCTTCCAGTTGAGCTCAGCTTCTGCTACTCACAGAACACCATCAGCACAAGCAGCACACTGGTCAGTCCGGCCACCATGTAGAACATCATCTGCAGATCCTTCCCTACAGTCTCCAGATTCTCCGAGTTGGGCACCAACATTGGTGGCAACACAAATCCGACAGCGACGCCCAGCTGTAAAAACAGAGTGAGAGAAAGTAGAAAAGTCAGCAGAACTTTAGCATTATTTTTGGCTTTATTTTTCTGTCGGCAGTTTTGGAAAATTTGAATCTTTCGTAGCATCCGTTTCCGTTGCAGCTTCCGTGGCAAGTTTCGCATCGTTATTTACGTTGGCTTTTTCTGGCTGTGCTCAAATTGATTTATATGTGTGTCTGTTGGATCCTCCGGCTGCCAGTGCCACCCTGCATCATTGTTGATGCCGCCAGTTGCGTTGTGCGGCTGTTGTTGAGCTTTTGTTTTCGTCAAACTTTGCGCGTTATTGTCGGAGGCACCAAAACATTCCACAAGCGTGGACCAGTGCCCAGCTTGGGTCATGCATTTTCAGGCAGTTTTTCAGTTATTTATACCCCGTAAAAGTGACAGGCAAAGAGGTATATCGAAGATAACAGACTTTCCTCGATATACTTCAATATACATTATAGATCGCAGGAAAAGGAAAGTTATATTCCACTTATCATTTATTACTAATATGATGTATTGAACTCTCTAGAATTGGGTCCTTACTCAAATGGAAAATGTCAAAAATATATGTCTGGGTTCATAAATCATAATGAAAGAACATCATACTCCACTTATAAAGTATATTCCACTTTGTATTGGGATCTGTTTTTTCTGTCTTAGACATTTTATGGTCGATTTAATTGGGCGCTTATTCGGATGAAAAACGGAATGGGAAATAACATCAATCTTCACTGATGTATTACTTTTCATTATAAATATGCAATGTAAATGATTCCAGGGTTACAAATTGTTCTATATATATAATTGAAAATCTCATTAATTAGGATCTTATTCTGTTTATAAAGTTTTGTATTATGTACATTTTATTTCTGAAATTAAATCATAATTTCCACAGAGTATCCTACTCGTCTATCAATCACCTTTTCCTCTCCAATTTGTTTTTGCACTTTATTTTGTTTATGCGACAACATTGTTTGGCCTATAAATTCGATTTAGTAGCCAAAAAAGGAGCTGCAACTTTGACAGCGCATTGCAAAAGTGCATTAAAAGTGGAAGCAATTCAAATTGAATTTATCAACATTTATGGTTTAGATAAGGTCGAGCCCAGCTCGGATGTGTCATTTATTATTCACATCAAGTGAGCGAATGAATTTCAGCTTTTATTTGGCTTCGGCATATTTGAAATCATTTTTAAAAGCTTTCAATGTTTGCACTTCATCAAGCTGAAAGCTGAAAGGATTTGGCTATTTAAAATTCCCATTAAACATCGAATAAATATCAACATTAATAAATGATGATGGTGATAAATGTAAACTGTACTTAAAGTACTTTAAAGCTGAGCTTGGAAGGTCTTTCACAACTGATACTCTTTTTGTCTCGCTCTAACCAGTTGTTAATGTCATGAATTGTAAATTCCATTGTTGCTGAGCCCTCTCTCTGTAATTGGCATATAATACTAGCTAAAAACAAGCCAAAAACATATTGAAATCCGCCAAAGACCCATTATACTGCCAAATTATAGTCGGTCCATGCAAATGTGTGCTCAATTCAAAGGAGGGGAGAGGGGGTAAAGGGAATGTCAATGCAAGCATTTGCATAAATTAAATCGAAACAGACTCGAGACTTGCCCACGACGGTGACTCTGGGGGGATTGAGAGGGGCTGATGGGCATGGCATATCAAAAATACATATTTGAGCTGCGACTCGAGCTTGGAGAACGCTGCTGGCAAATTGAACGAGGCGAACTGGCGAAATGTAATGCCCACTAGAGAAATTTAACAGCTTTGGCAGCGCAATAAAAGACAAACACAGGATGTTGTTGAGTGGCAGGAAACCAGGCAGAGAGTGGGTAGAAGAGTGGGCGGGGCAAGAGCCGTTGGGCCTGCCTGCCTGGTATGTGTTTACATATGCGTATGAGCTGAGCCTGCGCTTCTTTTCGTTGTTGTTGTTGTAGAAAAATAGTCAAGGAAAAGAAACGATGTTTGTTCAGCACTTTGGCAAGAACGTCACGCGGCAAAGCCAAAGCCAATGCCAAAGCCAAAGCCAAAACCAAAAGCAGCAACAGCAGCAACCAAAACCGAAACGAACCGAAAGACCGTGCTCGGAGCTGTTGCTCTAGTAAATCCGCATGTAAGGATTCAGTGGCAAGTGGCTGCGGTGCTGCCTGTGGCGGCGTCCTTGCCAGATAAGGCAACCCTGGCCAGTTTCACTAGTGCTCAGCAGGGGCACGTTTGCCGGCATCCAATGTCAAGCAGTACCGGAGTGCAGTAAATACTCACTAAATGGAATGTGGGAAAATAAATCTAAAAGTAATAGGAAGTGCTTACTGTAGTCACATTAAATCGATCGATACAATAAAGTTAGTTGGTATTAAAAGATTTAATAGAATAATTTTGCAGATCCTGTTAGATTGGAATAGAAAGTGCAAGAATATTCCTGTTATTTAACATACCCTTTTGCAGTCCTTGCTGAATTCTGTTATGTTGTAATGCAAAGTTGAATCTACAATATCGATAATGTGTTTGTACCCTTTTCTAGTGTTTACAAAGCAAGTTGATATCGACAGGCTTATCGAAAAATCTTAGCGATCCTTACAGCAGCCTGACTCCTGTTACTTAACATAACCTTATTCAGTGTATGTTCACTTTGCACGTGTATATATAATGAAGTTGACTCTACAACATTTCTTCCCCTTTGCGGGTGTTCACTGTTGCCGTTGCTTATCGCCCGCTGCGCTTTCGTTAGTTTTTATGCGAGTTGCTACTCAGCGCTTTTCGGGGCAAGTTCGAGTTGACATTTGAACATGGTCGGTTGCCATGCGCCGGCTAGCTGCCTAGCTGCCTTGCTGCCTGACTGGTGCTTTAAAGGCAACATTTGCATTTAGCTGCTTCTCCATTGAGCAGCCTCTTGACCTCAGCCACTGTGCACGGTGCCTGCTGCTTGCTGCATGCGGCACACTGCACACTGCAGGTGGAACGTTGACTGTTCGACGGCACTGTATTTACATTGACTGACACACACACACATTCAAACGGGTGCTACATGCAATGACAGGCAGTCACGATGGAGACATGGCCTGGCGGGGGGGCATGCCCCATTGCCCCATGCCTCGTGCCTTGCATTGTGTGTCATGCACATCCCATTGAGACTTCCTGCCGGGCGAGCCTGGCGAACAACAAGCGGAAATTATAAGCCTTTTCAGCGGCACTCGGGCGTATGGTAAATATGACAGCACACACACCCGCACACCTAGACAGCTACTGAGTGTGTCAGTGTGGAATGCCTATTTCAATGTTTGTGCTGCATATTTGCACGTTCATTCGTCCAGGTGAGATTGCCCCATTTTGACTCAGCTGCAACACGTCGCACGCGAGTACATTATGCGCTCATAAATCAGCATTAAGAGGGGTTAACCTCCCTTCAGTCATCTCGGTCCCTTCCTTCCCCCCTGTGTTATCAGTCCTAATAGCAGAGCAAGCAAACTAATTGCTTTGCTTTGTTCGGCGTCCGTAAACTGCCAGCAAATTGTTAATTAGCAAATGTCATAGTTCAGAGGTCACAAAGCAACAAACTAAGTAACTAAGTACAATAAGCTGTAAGACTTATACATATATACACGTACATAAACTATATATAACAAAGTTCATGCAAGGTGGCCAAAAGTCGTTGTGGGTGCATCAAACTTCCCAGCGTATGCAGAAACTTTTATTGATGGAAAACCAATTAAAAAGAAAATAAAAGGCCAAAGGTCGTGCACCTGTCATGGGGGCGATTACGAAGTCAATTGCTGTATATATCATATTTTATATATATTTTTGTATGACTGGGTAGATGAGTTGGTGCAGTTTGCTAACATTATTGAATTTCAGGTGACCAAAAAACTTGCAAACAAGTTTAAATAATGGTTGCTTAACTCTTAGTCGGGCTGTGTAACGCAGTCTTGCTACAGCACAATACATTTAATAAACTTTATGCTATGGGTAACTTAAAGCACATATTAGCTTTGAACATACTTTAAACTTGATTTAAATATTATTTTTGACTTGCCTAATCATTTTAATCTAAAATCTAAACATTTAAATTTGAATGCCGACTAAGAGTAGAAGAAACTCGTGAACAGAATGTCAATCTAAATAAATATCAATTGATTTTTATTTTTAATTTTAGTTATAACTGCTTGAAGTAACTGTCATCACTTTCTTGAATTGTTATCAGTATCGATTATACAGATCCCCTAGCTCTTTTTAAGTTAAGTTGCAATACATAACATTATGTTAACATTTACAGTCACTGTAGTGAGAGCCAGCAACTGAAGTCAGTATGTATGGCAACGCTTGATAAAAATGCAACAATAAACAACCGGATTAACTGCCATAAAATTAGAAAAAATGGAATGGAATTAAAACATTTTCAATATATTAATTTATGTAAAAAGTATTTTCATCGTGCTAAATTAATATCAGAGATTAGTTTGACAGTTTTATCTGCTGGCTTAAAGTGTCGCAACCAGTTGCATTAATTAGTCGCCACAATGCAAAGGAAATTATTCAGGTAATTATGCGTATATTCGGTATTCTTGCGCTTTTGCTATTTGGCTCCAAAAACTAATTATGTTTTGGCCGCAATCGAAGGCTCTTGGGCGACCACAATATTTTCCCATGCAGCAGGCAGAAGGCAGCTAAACCTCTGCTGTGGTCGGACTTATGCACTTGACTTGACCTCAAAGTGACATTCTATGCCACACTTGGCTGAATGCAACTGTGAATGCAATTGTGAATGCGAATGAGAATGGAATAGGTCAATTCGCTTGTTTCCACAGTCGAATAAATTGAAATGTGCTGCAGTTCTCTATTTAACTGGCAATTTCTCGAGTGCACACGGAAAGGGAGTGAGCGAGAGAGTCAGAGGTGAAGCACAGAGCAAGAGCAACCACTTCCGCTAGACGGAAATGGGCACCACACATACGCACACAGATGAAACGTGGAAAAACTAGCGAATGTCATTTCGGCTTGTCAGTGCAACATTCGGCATCAATCTGGCCAAAAAGCTGCTCTGCCCTTTTCGTGTTCATGCAAATTTTTACTGATTTACTTGGAAGGCGATGCGGCTTACCCTGTAAAAGGCACCAAGTAATATTTCTAGCTATAACAAGTCCGCATCACCATGGGGCGTATGCGTAATTAAGTAATGCTTCCGTCCTTATGGAACTCACCTGATTGCCAAAGACACCCACGCTGGTGGCAGACGACACTTGATCGGGTCCAAACCAAACGGCGGCAATTCGTGCGGGCAGCGACAGGATGCAAACCTGGAAAGAGCAGAGGAAAAATCACAATTCGCATCGATTTCAACTGGAATTCGATTTGCATTCTTAGTGTTTTTTACCTGTGCAAGCGCCACAATGGCCTGACCAATGAAGCTGACATAGAAGAGCGAAGGATCCACCGAGAAGACCTTGATCCAGGCGCCTATGCAAGTGCCCACAATGCCCAGCAGAGCGGTTTTACGCAGACCCTGAAAGTGAAATGGAAAAGAAGAAGTAAAATAAAAAAGTCTAGAAAAGTGAATAGTTGCTGAGCCCTTGCAACTTACCACTTTATCCAGAAACCAAGAGCCCGGAAATATCAACGGTATATACAATATCATATAAATCATGGACGTCCAGTCCACCCATTTGTCGCTGATGCCGTAGTAGCTACCAGGGGAGAAAAAGAGTAACAGGACAAACTTTAATTTAAACGAGCTTTAATGAGCTTGCCAGGAGAAACTTTTAATTAAGCACGCTTTAAAGTCGACCTTAAGCCGGCACAGCATGCAGTCTCTATCCTTTACCCTCTCCCTCTTTCTATTTTACCGTGTTATTATGTTGTTGATGATGGTGTACTGTATCCATTGCATGGCATTCGAGGCTGAATAGAAGACAAAGAGTATGAGCACCGCCCAGCGTCGTGCATAGACTTTGTAGCCTGCGAACGAGAGAACACACACATGCATATGTGATTTATATGTACTATATACTCTACACAGGTAAAAGCTACTTGAGTCTTGCGCCTTCTCTGAAAAGGATTTGGTTGTTGTCATTCACAAGGCTGCGCAGACACACAGACACAAACACACTCACACATCCAGCTCGAAGATTAAACGGATTAGTTGCTGGCTTTCTTAGCCAGCCGGTTCCACACTGTCATATCGTATAGCTGCCACTCGTATGTGTGCTCTACTTAAGTTTAATCCACAGCGCGCAGTGTGAATGATGCGACTCGTGGTGGCGCGCCCAGTGCGACGCTTTCTACTTTATATTTTTCAATTTCCATTACAACTTTTGCGGCAATTGAATGCGACGTCACTAAACCCAGCCCCGACGTGCTCTCGTATTGATACCCAGTGGGGTATTAAACTGACAAATAGGGTACCATTACGAGATATCGTAAAAAGGTCGGGAATTTATTTGAACCCTTTCAATTTTGACATCTCTATGTGAGGGTCTCTTTGCCTGAATTCGAATGTTTCTGAGAATAACTATAGGTTTTTTGCATATTCAATTAAAGAACTGTTTGTAAGTTTGGCTTGTTTAATATTATAATGCTAGCATACCATAATTATCATAAAATATAATTTAATATATCATTAATCCGTCTCTTAGTCTGTCTACTCTCTCTTTTTCTTTAGTTTTCAGTGCAGTGCGTATTTGAATAATTAATTTTGTATAATACATTTACGATCTATTTTTAAGTTTAACTTGGATGAGATTCCTATGCTACTCTACCACAATTATTATATAATATTGATTAATATATTATTGAACTCTCTCTACTCTGTTTACCCTCTCTTTTTATTGAGTCTTCAGTACAGTTCGCATTTAAATAACTTATATATCCAGTCTATCCACTCTATCGCCTAAGACACAAGAACTATGGTAAGCTTGCCCATGGCCTTTCCCTTTACCATACAGGGTATCTGTTACTCGTACACTCTTGTTTCAAATACTTTTTTTGTTTCATCTCTCTTTTTTTGTGGCATGACATTGAAAATGCAAAAACGCACGCTTTGATGTGTATTTTTAGTTGGCAGCACACTTACCAGCACACACACACCGCAGCACACACATTCACACACAGTCAGGTGAGCTGCGGTGCAGGCAAATCACAGAGATGGCAAACAAAACTATTGCATACCTTGAGGAGCAGCTTACTCAAAATGCCCCGTTTTGTATGTGTGTTTGAGCAGTGTTTTGCATACAAATGTTTAGCTAGCAAGCACAACTAACACACTCACACACACATACACACAGAGGCACACGTGTGCCAATCGAGTGTGTCTGATGTGTATAAGATTCGTTTATGCGCCTTGCATGCTAAACATGCAGATAAATCGCAATGGTTTCTCAACTTGAACTGACCTTCGGCCGGCGCCATTGCCGCTTTGCTGCTGCTGTTCTTGCTCTCTTTCTCCTTGGGCGTGATCATGTCTGTCGACTTGCTGGCGGCAATATAGGAATCAGCGCTCTCCACGGCGCCGCTGCCGCTGTGTTTCAGATCCATTTTACCTTTGTTGTTGTTGTCTGTCTAGTTTTGGGCGGTTCTCTGCTTTGGCTCGCTGATTCTTCGGTGGGTCGTTGTGTATATATATATATATATCTGTACTCAACTTGAGTTGGGCAGTTTAGTTGCTAAAAGTGTTTAAAAAGTGCTGCAAGAGAAAGAGTAAAAGTTATCCAGTTAGTTTTGGGGCAGAGCGAATTAAAGCGGCGCCTAAAAGTAGGCAGCACTTTTTTGCTTTCCATTTAAATTTTATTTCTACGCGGTTTTGTGGCTACAAATTGTTAAAAACTTTTTAATAGCAACGCATACAAACAAAGGCTGACAAGCACACACACACACGTATACACACACACATGGGCACTCTTACAACTTGCATAAACATTGCCTGCGGCCTCACAAAGCCAGCATAATACAGACTCATGTTGTGGTAACCATCGCCCTCTTTGGGGCAGGTGCCGTGCCATGTTACACCTTGCTGTTTATTTATTTTATTTAAGGCGGCCATTTATAATATTATTGCTTCTTTTTTAATGCCTGCATGTACCCTGTAATCAGCAACGGGGCGTGGGGCATAACAGGGCGACAGACAAGTTACCTACACCCAATTAGCTCAGTGAACTCGACATATAATTGGCTAATTTAACGGCTCTATTGAATATAATGAATATGTATTAAATATACATATACGAGGTGTGTTCAAAAAGTAAGGTGACTTTTCAAATTTCGCGGGCAATGTACTTTCGATTATAGACTTTTTGTTTTGTTATGTTGGTACACTCTTCCCGAACATCTGTTCCAAGATTCAAGTGAATAGCATTTTTCGTTTGATTGTGAGAGGCGTAAAGGTTATAAGTGTTTTGCTAAATTTTTTGCTAAATGTTGACCAAAAGAACCGTCGCATGAGCTTCGCTCAAGAGCTGTTGAATGACGTCAACTATGACCCAGATTTACTCAAAAGGGTCATAACTGGTGACGAATCGTGGGTATATGGTTATGATATCGAAACCAAAGCCCAATCGTCCCAATGGAAGAGCCCAGGTGAGCCAAGACCAAAAAAAGCACGCCAAGTTCGATCAAATGTCAAAGTTTTGCTCACTGTTTTCTTCGATTACCATGGCGTGGTGCATCAGGAGATCTTACCATATGGTCGTACGGTCAATAAACAGTATTATCTTGAAGTTATGCGCCGTTTTCGAGAAGCAATACGAAGAAAACGTCCAGAATTGTGGAAAAACAATTCATGGCTTTTGCATCACGATAATGCCCCTGCTCACTCATCTTTGCTTGTGAGAGATTTTTTGGGAAAAAACAACACCACAATCATGCCTCAGCCACCATATTCACCGGATTAGGCCCCATGTGACTTTTTCTTGTCCCCAAAACTAAAGAGACCTAGTAAAGGACGGAGATTTGCAACGATTGAGGAGATAAAGACTGCATCGCTGGAAGAGCACAAGGCTATACCGAAAAGTGCTTATGAGAAGTGCTTCGAGGATTGGAAAAACCGTTGGCATAAGTGCATTGTATCGGAGGGGGATTACTTTGAAGGGTACAACACAAATATTGATAAATAAATAAATATTTTTTCTTAAAAATACAAAGTCACCTTTCTTTTTGAACACACCTCGTATGTATATGTATTATAAACATACACGCTGATTATATATGGCTATTAGCGGTGTGCTTGTTACAAGTTATTATCATGCAATGGCTGAAAACTGTAGAGAGAGAGGTAAAGAGAGGTTCGCTGCCTCAATTTTCTCATCAACAAATAAAAATACAATATAAATATGATAGCAGTTTTGCTTATAGTACAATCAGACAAGCACTCTAATTAATCACTAATAAATAAATTTCGTTAATTAACATTCTTTTATATTTTTAAAGCCTAATAAAAAGAAATGTTTAATTTATTCATACCATAAGCATATTAGAAAAAGCGTTCAACCCAATTCGCTATTTTTCCCTCTTCAACTCTTACTAAGTACCCTTAATGTATTCTCATGTAGTACTAACTATCTCCTTCCTTCCTGTTCTTTCTCATCTACCTACTGGGTATCTTTTAGTCAATCACACTCCATTAAATGCTACTTCATGCTGTACCGATGCGCGTGGTCACACTCTTTTTTGCCATTAGACAAATTGCTTTTGCATGCGAAATGATTTAAAATGTGATTAAATGATGTATTTATGCAGATTCATTAAGGTATTAAAGAGGCTACACCCCCTTCATCGTTCACCCTTCCCCCTGGCACTACTATTCAAATTTAGCGATTCACATTCACTCCGGCATTCATTCTCATTCGTGCTCATTGTGCTCGCTGACATTGAAAATGCAGCTGAATAAACGAACTGATTGAATCAAATCTGCGCATGGGATTTGGCAAAGGGTGCAAGCAGGGGGGAGGTGGATTAAGGCGTGAGTGGCAAACAGAGAAATGGGTTAAGCGCAAGACAGACAGAAGAATAGGGAGAGAGAGAGGGGGGAGCGAGGGGCAGCCACTTGTTGCGCCCTGAGCTTGAGTCGAATGCGGAATTTCGTTGAGATTTGCGCGATGATTGAATGACTTTCGCAATGGATCATTGGGCTCATACATACGCATACACACGCACACAGACGGACCGTTTGGCTGCAGTTTAATTGAAGTGCATTACAATGCAAAGTTTCCACGCAAAAGTTTCCACGCTTTCCCCGCTGCAGAGTCCCTAATTGATTTAGCTTTGTTAACCGAGGCACTTAAATCAATTTTCCTGCATTAAAAATGCGACAACAACAACTGCAGTACCTGCTGTGGGAGTATGCTAGAGGGGAAGTGGGTAGAAGGGGGTAGAAGAGGGGAAGGTTCGTGCTCTACCCTGCGTAGATTGCCCCTAATGAGATTGGGCTGCATACACGATATTCCATCATGTTTTGCATGTGTCGTTTGCGCGGGCAAATTCACTTGGGAATTAATTCACTGCACTTCCGAAATGTTTTTCAGAGTTTACACTCTATATACCCTATATATATGTATATACGTGGATTTCTGTATCATCGTATCGCATGCGACACACAGCTGCTTGAGGCCTTCACTTCAACTGCTTGAGGTGCGACGGGCGGGCGATGATAAATACTCGAAAATAAAACAGAACAAGAAACAGAAACAAAACTCGCCGCTGAGTGGAACGCGCGATAAGAAGAGCAAAGAACGAAAGAGAGAGAGAGAGAGAGAGTGACAAGGAGAGAGGAGCAGAATCAGCTGAAGCAGAAGAACAAGAGCAACAACAGCAACAGCAAGAACAACACGGCCGAAAATACCTCATAATAACCATGTTGGTCTTGCACAAGTGCCACCAGAGAACATATACATACATACACGTGTGTGTTCATATGTTACCATACTATATATCGTATTATAGACAATGTAGGTGGCGTTGCTGCTTCTTCTTCTTCTACTTCTTCTGTCTTTTGGTTTTAATTTAGAAAACACAACACGTACTTTTCAGACTCTGATTGGCGTCGATTCGATGAGAAAGAAAAGAAACACAACAAAAACGACGAGAGTTGGAAAATAAAAGCGCGAACTTAAGGTAGGTTAAAACAGCGACCGCAACAGACCGAAGACATTGACGGACGGGCGAGAACGGTTGAGAACGGTTGAACGGACGAACGGGCGAATTGAAACTGAAACTAAATCCGAAAAGTCGCTCATCGTCGCTCGTCATAAAGTTGATTTGCAAAATGCGAACCCGTCGTTGTCGTTGTAGTACTTGTTGTTGTAAACAGCTGATTCTTTCGAGCAGACATACTAAATATTAGTAATACACACACACACACACACACACATACACTTGCACACACAGCACACTTCACAGTGCGGCGCGGCGCTGTGTGACGCGCTCAACGCGATAAAGCTAACAAAAAAGTATAAAAAATAACAGAAAAAAACATAAAAAAAAGTACAATAGCCGTAAAATAAAAATTTGTTTAAGTCATTTATAATTGTGCATTATAAAGTGTGTCGCTTGATTATCAATTCGAAACGTGCTAATGAGGCAATTGATAAGGCGAAAGGAGCGGCGCAGGTGAGAGAAGTGATCGAGAGGGGGGGCAGAATGAGTGGGAGATGAAGAAGGAGAGGGAGCAGAGAGGCACAGGCAGAGAGAGCTTCGCTGTTAGTCTTGCTTCCAGCGGAAAAGAGACTCAGTTCCAGGAACTTGGGAAAGATTTATAGCACGCTGCGGTTGCCCGATAAGCTCATTCTGATTATTTCCTTTGGCATTTCTTGATCATCAAATTGATGACAAATGACAACAGCTGAAAGCGAAATCTAAACGAAAACTTTAGCTGTAAATGATTAAACATTGCAGTATGTGCAGGCTTAAGGGAGTTCACTTTCGGTTTTAAAGTCACGTGAGCTTTGGAGACGATTGAAGTTATATTGATACTTTTGAGAGTTACATGAGCTTTTAGCTTGCTGTAAGTCGTTAGTGATTTAATCTTTACTTTAAGAGTTACGTGAGCCTCCAGCGTTAGGCAAAGCAATAAAAGTTTAACTTTTACTTTCAGAATTACGTGTGTTTACCACTTTAAGTGAGACGACAATAGTTATACAGATACCTCAAGTGTTGCAGCATTCCGTATTAAGCTCAAATGTCGCTGAACTGAATTTTAAAAACTCTTAAGTTTATTTACATTTATAAGTATAATATAATAATACAAGCAGAAACTACAAAAAGAAGCTTTAAAGTCGCTCAATGGAAGGCTGCTTAGTTATTTTATTTGTATTCTAATAAGCACGCTAAAACATGCTGAAACTATAAAAAGGAGCTTTAACACACGAAACCTACAAAAGGAGCTTTAAATTGAGCTGTTGAAAACTCATTTAAACGACAGTTTAAGAAGCTTAAATCAGTTGTCTTTAATCAAATAAAACTGTACAGTTAAATTAAGACTAGTACATCTTTAAGCTCTGAAACCCGCAAAGCAGCTTAACAATGAATTGAAATATCAGCTTAAATAAAACAAAAAACAGTTTACAGTAGGAAGTTTTAAAGCTATAATAAATCTATATCTTAGCCGTTTAAAATAAACATTTCATGTAAAAAAGTCAGCGAATTATTGCCCTAAGTGATTTCAAATGACTGACTGACTTTGGACTACCGCTTAATGCAGCTTTTAAGCTATAATAATCTGTAATAAGCCAGTTTACAGCTGAATAAACAGCTTTAATTTCATGCTGAAACAGGCAATTTGCTTCAATCTGTGATTGCTCAATACACTCGACAATTTTTGCGTTTCAAGAATAATTTTACAGCGCTTCAACTGCGCCCGCCCGCATACTTGCAGTGCGCACTGTAATTGCTGTGAGTACTTGCGACACATACGCACGCACATGTCGCACTCGCACTCGTATGTGCGTCCGTATGTAGATTAACTGTGGAGTGGAGCGTCAATGTCGGACATGTCCGTTATTGTTGTCTGGCGCTGCTCGAGGTAAACAAACAGTGGACACGCGCTAAGCGGGACAGCAAATGTTAATAACTGGCTAAGTTATCACCTATCGTTATCGATAGTTAGAGATTTTTAAAGCATTTGCCTTGATGCAGTTCTTATCGGTTTCATACTGCGACTTTGCCCACTGCAGCCCACTGTGCGTTGACTCATTCGTACATTTAATATTCTGCCTTATGCATTGGTACCTTCTTTTGCAACCTCTCTCTCTTTCTCTTTCTCCCCGCTCTCTCTCTCTTTTCCACCCCCTCTTGCAGTGCGTCGCTTTATAAATTATTTGATTTCAGGTTTGTTTCTCGTGGCTTTTTGATTGAATAATTTGCCTGCGTCAACTTCCTACCCGGTACGGTCCGTGTACGGTCCAGTCCCAGACAAGGTCCCAGCGTGGGCACGACGCCAACTGGTTGGGGGTCATTATTCGATTAAGGCAAATTAGTATTATGATTATTTGTTCTTGTTGCTGTTGCTGTCACTTTTTCTATATTTATAATGCAAATATTGACAGCAACTTTCATTAGCCTGGGCTTATCACTATAGATGCCCATAGCCACGCCCCCTTCGGGCACTACTATCACCTGCCCCCAAGTCAAGGCGCACTTTGTGCGATTTGGCGACACGATTTCGAAAAGCCAAGATAATGAAATCGTAGTTCGAGTGTTTCGATAAGAGTCAAACATGCCATACACGGCGATTATTAGTTGCCGCTCTCACTCTCGCTCTGTCTGCCGATTTGTGTCGACTCACGGCATTATAGTAAATACTTTAATGTCATTGGCAACGATCGTCGAACGATTTCCTTGTACCTCCCCCGGCTCGGTCACGTTTCACTAACGTCTATAGTTAAGAGCTTGCTCCATTTAGTCGACTTGCCTGAGCTCTATACTTACTGCCTCAATTAACTAGGATCGTACTACATATTCAGGCGATAATGGCTGGTTAATAATAGCCTGCATGTGTATAAAAACTGTCCCTAACTAATTCCTATGCAAATCAGTTTGTGGTTTTCAAACCAAGTTTAAATATAGCAGGGTTTTGCCTTCTTGAATGTACTAGCTACTTAACTTTACATATTCGAAAGGGGTTCTGAATGCGGAACAGGGGATACGCCAGATCTATTGCGTCTTAAATAACCACTTTGTGTTTAGAAATAGAACTAGCTGGAAATTTACATATGGTTGGGAAATTATAGACGAAACCTTATTCATGATGATAAAATAAACAAGTGGGAGTTCTACAGTTGAGTCTGCTCGACCGATATATATCTTAGATTAATTTAATAGGATTGTTTAAAAAACTTCTGTGTTTATTACTTGAGCATAACTCAATTTTCCAAGCTATCTAGATGGTGAAAACTATTTTACAAAGTATAAATTACCATTCTATTTTTAAAGAAAGGCTTGCAATTCGTTTTTTTCGATTTTGTAGAGTATTAGAGCGCGTGTTCAAACTTTAAACAATTCTTATTCTGCATGAAATAGCTAGACATATTCTCATCATATTTGAAAGATCTAGCTCAATTCCTTTCGGAGATCTAGGCGCTCATACGAACCAACTATGGAATTTTTGTTGACTAGAAGGGTGCGTGTCCAATCTTTAAACAATTATTATTGCTCGTAAAATAGTTACAACATATTCTCATCAAATTTGGTGGGCCTAGCTCAAACAGTTCTTAAGATCTAGGCGCTCATACAAACCAACTTTACTGATGAAGAATAAACTTTGCGGAGTGGATGAAACTTTCTTATACATGTATAATGGGTATAAACTTATAAAGTTTAATGAGCTGTTAATGATATTTAACTTTAGCGACGGGAAAGCCCCCTAGTAAGGCTTAGACATTGATAAACAGTCTACTTAACTCACTTATATGACGTAGTGCCTATGCAATACCATATGTACTAAACAATTTAATTGTATTAAATATAGTCAATAGCTGTCAGTAAATTGTTTGTATAGACTGCGATTATCTTTAAATTAAAGTTACCCCCAACTGGCAGCTGCATATTATCTTATCCCTGTTCACAAATGTTTTGATATGATAACACAAAACTATTTCTTTTTTATTGATTACAGTTTGAAGTTGTAGTTTGCTGATGTATATCAAGTTTAATCTGGCAGGTGTTTGCTATATATATTTATTGCTATATTCTGGTTTAATTAGCAAAGCTTTAGTTATAGCGCGATTTTCAAAATAGATTGGCTATTGAATTTGTGCAGATAATCATATATAATTTGATGGTATAGTTGCGTTTAACAAGTATAATCCAGCAGGTGGTGATATGTCCTAATTTTTGGTATATTTGCTTTGAATTTAAAAGTTCTACTTTGGTTGGTTATGGGATTTGTTATCGTTTCTTGGATTCGTGTACTAGATATACATACATAGTTGACATATGTATTTGAACTTCTCTCAAACTCACTCTCTCTTTCTCTCTCTATTAATCTTACTCTCTATTTGCCTCTCTCTTCCTATTTCTGATTCTTTCTCTCTCTTTCTTTATTTTCTTTTTCTCTATCTATATCTCTCTCTTCATTCAGACTTTTTAAGTTTTAGCTTGATTTACAGCGTGATTTGCTATAGAAATCGCTGTTAAAATAGAATTCTCAAGGTCTTTCAAATTCTAGGATATAATAAGATAACATTTGACTATATATATCAAGTTTAATCTTATAGTGAGTGATATTTTTGATTTGATTATTCTGATTTGAATTGTGAAGTCTTAGCTGGATTTATAGCATTAAACTTTATATACATATGTATATCGTCTATTGTATCAGCATTCATGAGTTTCTTGTAGATATTCAGTTAACGATATTCTTGCAGATGCAAAGGTATAACTTGACGATATATAATAAGTTTGGTCTTGAAATAAGGGTTGTATCTCTTTATGGGAATATTCTTGTAGATATTCTTGAGTTTTAGCCTGATTTATTGCATGACTCTCTACAGAGATCATCGACTGCATCAGCATCTATGTCGTTCCTGCATATATTTAGTTACAGTATCATTTTGTAACTGTAAATGCAGCAACTGCAACTGAATTTCATGGCAAGACGCCTTTGATTAACGTCGGAATTCTATTTACAGGAATTTCCCCAGGCTGGCAGTGGAAAGCGCTTTATGGCAGCGCATTTTCAATTATTGCTGCAACGTGGCCACAAGCGTCGTCTCTAATGGCTGCTTAGTGTGCATGTGTGTGTGCGTGTCGGTGTGTGCGTCGGTTTGGCAACGACTGTTGAGCTCTTTAATGCATGCAACAACATGCTGCAACCATGCGCTCATTAGGCTTGGCTCGTGTGGCACAAAGCGAACGTCCGCTCTGATTGCCGCATTTCTCATGCACTTTTCCGCCACCCGCCGCAGTCAGTCCATGTTGCCACTTGCCACACTTCTTGTGCGTTTGGCGAGTGTTGCAGGGCTTTGTCTAGATTTCAATCTCACATGAATTCCAAATGCAATTTGTCCTGGCTGCCAACTCGGACTTGCTTCCAATTAGCCAAGGATTGCGAGTGGACGAGGAAGGGGGGAGGTGCACTGGCGCCATCTGTTGGCCAGTGGAGGCAGCTCAAAATGAAGGCGCAGCTTAAACATTTATGCAAACAATTTACTTAAATGCTGCTTGGCACCTTGTTTTTTCCCTCCTTCTTGCCACTCGCCACTTGCTACTTGCTTCTTGCCACTTGCCACTTGCGGCGCCAAAACCTCATCGCCGTTACGCAGTTAGCAGCGCATTAAATCACACGCTGCCCCTGCCTGCCTGCAGCAGCAAAAGTTGAATGAATATTTGATGGGCCCCATCAGATGCGAGTGATGAAGAATCAACAGACAGACATATTAATAGGAGCAGTAAACACACACACACACACATGCATATATATGTACATATATACACACATATACACTCTGCATATATTTTTATTTGCCTATATTTATGCGCCTCCTCGTCGTCATCGTCGTCGTCTGCTTTGAGGCGCCTCATTAAGTGCCGCCTTGGGGGGCACCGAGAGAGGGCGGTGGGGCAGCAAGAGTGAGGGGTAGGCAGATCCAACTAAGCCGCCGTAATTCCAACTGCGATTACCGCTGCACGCATTTGTCAAGCGCCTCTTAAGCTGCCCCAACAAATCGCGTAATTATGGCGCCGCCTCCTCTTCAACTTCTCCTCCTTCTCCTCTTCACAACATTATTTCCGCAACATTTATTTATTAATTAAAAATTTGTGTGCAACTTGAATGGGAACTCTCTCTGTCCCTCTCTCACAGACATTTTATCTGTTCGCTGGCAGTGGCGCAACGCCGTCGGAGGTAAAGCTAGATTAATTACCATAAATCTTATTTTATTCGCTCTCTGCCTCCCGCTGCGTGCTGCAGAAAGCGTTGCCTACTTTTGTGCGCCACGGAAATTCTTCTTCAATTCCAAATTTACCAAATTATCAACAAAGTTTCGAAACAGCCGCAGCCACAGCCGTCGCAGCGCCCATGTCCTTTATACGCCGGGACAGCTGACGATGTTGTTATCGTCCTTATTGCTATTGTTGTTGTTATTTCGTTGTCGAAAAAGGGTTCTAGAAGGGTATATGAGTTGGGCTTGCCAAGTTTATTGTTGTGTGGTGAATATTTTGCAGTGATTTTAAATTCTTCTTGTATCAGTTAGGAAACGTTTAAAAATAATCATTTATCTCTTTGAAACTTTAATCAATATTTTCCAAGGAGATTTAACTAAGATATTTAAATTTTGCAAGTTTTATTCGGATCCTTTAGAATGAAATGAAATAAGGAAACCAAGAAGAATATATGAATATATAAAATTAATTATTTATATATATTTAACTAATTTTTCTCATTAATGTATTTATTAATAAAAAGATAAAATTATTTTTTTCTTAATAAAATAATTTTTTTCTTAATAAGACTAAGAAAATGTTGCCATTTAAATTATAATACTTATAAAAAATAATATAAAAATAACAATGATTTATAAAAACTCAAGAGATATATCAAAAAATTTCCGATATACTTAGAAAATGTTGCAATTAAGTTGTAATAAATATAAATAAATAAAAAGTAAATAAATAAATACCTTTAACTTTTTCGCAGATATCATTAATATTTAAGTAAAAATCAACAAAAAAATAGAGAAAATTTGTGAAAATTAAAGTAAGTTTCTTATAATCTCAGTCTATAATTTGTGTAAATTATTTTTGCAATTACTACACCCGAACGTTTGCAAAGCAGCGCGCTTAGAAAATATGCCTTTATAACATAGTTTACTAAGTACATATATAAATAAATAATTGTGTATATATTTATTTCTGTATATATATATATATATTTCTACATATATAAATAGCCCATCTGTATGCTCAAGAAGCTTAAGAACATTATAATTAATCTAAAATTCTCTCAATTAAATATTTTGTCAACGAGTTCGCTCTCTTGGGTTGTGCAAAAATCACAGCATACTTTCAGGCTGCAGCTGAATTTTAAGCAGTCAGACAGGCAGTCAAGCAGGCATGCAGGCGTCGCCTACCGCAGCCTGCCCACAGGATATGCCAGTTTCGAGCAGGCCGGATGTGGCATTATGCAAGTCTCCTTCGGCTGCCGCTGCTGCCATTGCTGCCACTGCTGCTGCCGCTTTTGGACATTCGTTTCATATGCGCGTTTTCGGTATTTCGATTAGTTGGCACTTTTCAGTTTTTCACTGTGCTTTCCGCTTCTTCCCCCCGCTCCATTGCCCACAAATTGTTCGCAGACGAGATGCATTTTTAATTGCAAGTGATGGCGAGAGGGAGGGGGAGAGGGGGGTGGCAGCACTTGCACTTGCTGCCGTTGTCAGTTTTCTAATTGGACATTTGTAATTAACTTCAATGGCAGCGCAGTTCAGTCCAGTCTAGCTCATTTTTCACAGTGTACCCCAGGAGTGAACAGAGCTGGACACGACTTTCATTCGGATTCTTCGCTTCGCTTCACTTTGCTCTGCTTCCCTTCCCTTTACTCTGCTCTGCTCTGCCTCTGCTTTGCTTTGTTGTTGCTCATGCAGCTTTGTTATTTATGTGGCATCGTTAGCTTTTTCGTGGCTGCCTTCGATGCTTGTTTATTGTTGTTGGCGTTGCGGCTGCTGCTTGTGCTACTGCTGCTTCAGCTGCTTCTGCTGCTGCTGCCTGTGGCAAGGTCGCATTTGTTGTTATTGTTATCTGCCAATTGATTGCACGCTGCAGCGCACAGCGGACAAAGCGCCTTAGTTATGCGGGGTCAGTTGAAGGGTTCAGCTTATCAGGAAGTCTGCCAGTTGCACTGCTAAGTTCTATCAATAGTTTAGCTTTATTTTGGCTTTATTTGGCTTTATTTGGCCTTTGCTTTTACTTCTTGGTGTGTGTCCCTGTGGAATTTATTGTCATCCTGTTGATTGGATGCTTCCGAGGGCGTTGAAGAGGGGAAGGTGTGCTTGAATTTGATGCACTGCAGCAAGTAGGGGAAGAACAACGGAAGGAGAGGGGCAGAGATAGAACTGCTTGGGTAGTGTGTACGGCAGAGGCAGTGGGGAAGAAGGTGAGATAGAAGTGCACAGTCAGTGCCGCAGTGGGAATGCCAGAGACAGAGGGGCAGAGGGGCAAGGTGAGAGGCTAAGGAGGAGAGGCAAAGTCAGAGGGCCTACGACAGGGCGGCAGCGGGGCAGAAGGTGAGAAGCAAAAGGGGCAAAGACAGAGTAGCAAAGGTAGAGTGATAGTTAGAACGACAAGGACAGAGCGACAGTGGAAGAACGTCTGTGGGAGAACGGCAGAGATAGAATGGCAAAGAGGACGCTTTAGAGGGAGCATGCAAGGCAAAAGTGGCAGAGGGAAGGTGTCAGAGCGAAGGTGGCAGAGGGAAAGTGGATGAGAGAGCGCGGCAGAGGCAGCAGCGGAGGCAGCGCAAGCACTTCAGTTCAAAAACCTCCGCTCATTGCGTCACACAATTCACGCCACAGACTAAACACAACACACACACAGACACACCACGCTGACACAGTAAACACACAGACATAGGACACACACAGACACGGCATACACAGCCACAGCCTACTCACACAGACGCAGCACAGACACACACAAAGGCGCTTAGACAGGCAGGCAGGCACACAGACAACAAGCTTTGCCTGACGGCAGAGAGAGGTTGAGAGGGAGGAAGACAGGGAGGGACAGGGGCAGAGAGCGGGCAACAGGGAGAGCGAAAGAGGGGAAGAGAGAGAGAGAGAGATGTAGTAAGACTTGGACAGCTGAGATGCCAGCAGCAACATCAGCTGCG
The DNA here is from genome assembly GCA_018904035.1 of Zaprionus ornatus. Lineage (NCBI taxonomy): Eukaryota > Metazoa > Arthropoda > Insecta > Diptera > Drosophilidae > Zaprionus > Zaprionus ornatus. The sequence goes on from JAEIFZ010000238.1 coordinate 4,860,694, forward strand.
ATTGCCAGTCAGCGCCAGCTCAACCGGTTTGCCCCGTGCCTGCTGTGCCTCGCTAAGCTTTGCTGTCTAGCGTCGCCTTTAAGTGGGCAACACCTTTGCACACCTGGCAAATTGCAAATGCAAGCGCGCGGGCTAAAAAAGCTAAAAACTCTTCTAATCTTATGCTTAACACGGTGTGTGTGTGTGTGTGTGTGTGTGTGTGTGTGAAGGCAAAGGGAAATAAGTCAAATGATGCATGCGGAAAAATCAATTTATGGATTTTAGTTTCATCTTGGACGATTTCCACGTGGCGAAGGCAGCTGCTTATTGCCGCGGGAAGGGGCTGGGGCAAGTGCTTTGTCAACTGCGCGCGTGCAATTAATGCAATTGCGCTTAATTGTTATCAAATGGCAGGTAAAGTGCTTGAGGCATGAGCAGTGAGAGAAAGAGCAGGAGCAGGCACTAAAGGAGGGACAGTGAAGAGGCTAGACGTGAGAGGGGAACAGGCACAGGCACAGGGGGAAGAGGGGAACAGTGCCTGCGGCAGAGGGGGGTAGAGAGGAACATAAACTTACCCCGTTATTCGTTGCAGCCTGCGGAACAAAAGCGCGCTAAAAATGCCTGAGCTTGTGTGCGTGTGTGTGCGTGTGTCTGTGTGCACGTTTCCGTTTCGTGCCTCTGTGTGTGTGTGCGTAAAAAGTTTTCAGCCAGTCGCGGCACTTTTTGAATGGAATTTACTGATTAATGCAAAGAACTCTCACAGAGCACACTCCCGCACGCGCCCCTTCACCCCCCAGAGTCGTATTCACAATTAAATTCACAATTCACAATTAAACTAAAGTACACTTTCGCTGGAGCAACTGCAGAAAGTTGCCTCGTCTCGCTGTCGCTGTCGCTTCTGCTGGTGTTGCTGTTGCTGTTGCTGCTGTTGCCGTTGCTGCCTCTGTCGCTGCTAGCGTTGCTACTGCTGCTGCTGCGAACACCTCTGCGGGAATCACTGAACAGGACTACTGCGAATTCAGTTGCCTCTGGTCGTTTTATAGCAGACGTCCTTGCGTTCCACAACAGCTGTTGGGATGCTGGGCTGCCTGTGTGGATGCCATGTAGATGCCTTGCTCTCTCTCTCTTTCTCTCTGGCGCCAGTGCGCAGTTACAAACAAGCAGAGCAGCAGCTCCGCCTCCCGTGCTGCCCTTGATAAGCGCAGTTCTTATCACTGATAAGCGTTAAACAGTGGCTTTCCTGCTTTCTTTACACTTTCCAATCAGTGTCAAAACTCATTTTGTTGACGCCGCCTAAAAGTATGCAACACGCAATTTGCTGTTGTTTGCCATAAAACACAGGGTGTGCAGATTGTGTAGCAACTTGTTGATGAGCGACTATTTTAAATTGAATTTAATGGGGGTAAGCAAATAATAATTTTAACAAATAATAATTTGAATAAATAAATAAAAGTGATTTAATTTGATTTAAACCTCGTTTATTTTATTAAATTATTTTTTATACATAAATGGAAATATTTTTAAGCTAATAACAAAGTATTTTACAATAGTTTTTTCATTACTTTCACAGCAATCTATTAAGAACACGAAATAAAAACACGAAAAATTCAAAAGTTTTCACTTCTAATAATTATTATAATTATGTAATATATAATTATAATCAACATGAGTGCTAATTGTACAGATAAAATGTGAACCCTGTAAAATTGTCTAATTTATTAAAATAAAAGTATTATATGCATAACTTTATTTATTTATATTTAAATATTTGAAATATTAAAATATCTTCGAGGTTAGGGCTTTTGCTGACATTAAATAAAAAAATATATGTAATAAATAATATATTTAAAATATATGTACATATAATATTTATGGTCAGCTCATTACTCATAAATATATGATAAGTAAAGAAAAACAGACGCTTTATCAACTTAGTTTATAATGACTAACTTTATGGTAAAATGTGTCACACCTCTCAGGGTGTCCAAGTTCTCACAGTCATAAAGCAGAACCACAAGAATTGTTATTAAACTATAGATAACATACATAGTAAACTAGACAGATAGACAACATTGTTGGCATTTGGCATCGAAAGTGGCTGTTAAATTACTTTCTCCGTTGAGCTTTATTGGCCACGTTGAATAATGCCTTCGATACGTAGATCTGGCGCACGATTTGCTGTCAGCTGACGCGCCTTGTCGCCAAGGGAATTTGAATGACCCCCCCTTTCCTTTCCTCCTCTGTCCCATCTTCCCTTGTGCTTTTTCCTCTCCCCCTTATTGTTGCTGTTTCTTTGTTGCCTTTGCTTCGTTAGCTAATTCTTTATTCATGCTTTTCTGCACACACACCTTCTTCTTGTGCTTCCTCTTCCCCTTCTTCATCTTCTTCTTCTTCTACTTCTGCCACATTTCATTCTCCTCCATTGATGCCTATCTTAACGGTCAATCGGGTTCTCTCTCCGCATTCCTCGCTGACTGATGATGACTGGAGCGTAATGTGGAATTTGCTGCGCAGGATGACAATGATATGGGTAGGGGGAGGAGCGAGGTCATCATCTTCCACACTTGCCATTAGAGCTGAGCTTAAGCCACACGAAGCAACGGCAACGACGCCTCGTCGTGTTGTTGTTACTGCTGCTGCTGCTACTATCGCAGCTGCTGCTCTGCCAACACTGACAGACAATTCGCATCGATGCAAAATGCGCAAAAAAGTGAGCGGAAAAATGTTTGAAAAATGGTCAAAACTGAAGCGAACTGATGATGGAGGCATCGCTGTCTCTGCTGCGCTGCGGGGCTGCCTTGCGTCAGGTGCAATGCGCCGGCAGCAGAAGCCACAGAGGCAGCGAAGAGTTGCAGCGACAGCGGGCAGAGGCAGCAGCAATGGACAGTGAGTTGCAGGCAGATGTGGTGGAGCAGAGGCTGCAGGAGAGCACTGTGAGCAGAGGCAGCGGATGGAAGAAGAAGTTAAGGGGCAGTATGTAGCGTGGAGAAGCAGTAGGCAGAGGCAGCGCGCAGAGCCAGCAGGCAGAGGTAGCGGGCAAAGACAGTGGACAGAGGCAGAGGGTAGCGCAGAGGGACAGGGCAGAGGCAGCGAGCGCCGGGCAGAGGTAGCAGCTGCAAGCAGAGGTAGCGGCAGAAGCGTTGTCAGTCAGACGAAAAACAAAACAAAAAGCGAAGAAAAATAAACTTTGGCACGCTGTTTGTCATGTGTATGTGTGTGCTGTGTATGTGTGTGTGCGCCGGACTGTGGATATCGCTGTCACTATTGTTGGTCCGCCTGACATATCAAATGTCTTTCATAGGTAGTTAAACGCTTCCTACTATGCCGTGCATGTCGCTGCCGCTGCCTCTGTCTCAACCTCTGCCTCCTTTGCTGCCCCCGCCGCCGTTTTTGCATGGAGCTGCAGCCTGTCAGTCGCTTAACGCTTTTGGCGTAGGGCATTTCCCGAATCACTTGACCAACTCAACTCACTCCCCTTCCCGTCTTCCTCTCTCTGTTTCTTTGCCCCATCTCTTTCTTCTAACTGAACTTGTGTAACCAAACACCGACGTTAACGTCGCGACGTCGACTGTGCTGTGAGTGCTTTTATGGGTCGCACTTTTTGCACTTGTCCCATCTTCTTTGCTTTCTTATGCATACAAATTAATGGGCTGCGTCGCTTTAAGTGCCCAAAGAGGAAAGGAAGAGACACACAAGAAGAAGCAGCTGCAACGGTTGAGGATACGGGAACTACCCCCAAAAACTTCAGCTAAACTTGTTTTGAACCCCTGATAAAAATAAAAAAAAGCAAATATATGCCGCTAATTTGGCTCTTCCAGCTGTTAAACAAGAATAGCAATCAGCTGCAGCATCTGAACTCAGCATTAAACAAGAACAACATACAGTCGCAGTCGTAGCAGCTGAAGAGAGCAACGGTCAACAAAAACAACAGAATCACTCTATCTTGCACTGAGAGAGCGCAGACACAAGAGAGCACAACTTTAACACTAACAACACAGAGTGAGAAATCTATCAACTTGCACTGGGAGAGAGAGAGAAAGCATAACAACAGCAAGCAAAGCAACATCAACTTACAAGAGCTCGTCTCCAAAGCATCGACGTCAAACAAGAAAAATAAACAGCCGCCGCAGCTGAGCTCAGCATTAAACAACAACAACAAACAGTCGCAGTAGCCGTAACAGTAGCAACAGTAACTGCAGAGAGAAACATTCGGCAAACAATAACAACCTGGAGTGATAGCACTCTCAACTTGCACTGAGAGAGAGAAACACAACAACAGCTGAATTCGTAAGAGCCAACAACAATGCGCCAGCTAAGCTCGACTCCAAAGCGTCGACGTCGACGACTCGCGTTCGTACTCGCATTCGCGTTTCAACCTTTGCGCGGTACTCACGCAACGAAGACAGAGCAGAGCTTTAGAGCAGAGCAGTGAGCGGCACTCACAACGAAACGTACGCAACAGTTGTTGTTATTGTTCTGTGTTCTGTGTTCTTCTTGTTTTTATTGCTACTTCAATTTTGTGGGTTTTTATTTTGCGTAACGTAAAACGTGTCGTGTGATAAGTGAAATGAAAAGAAAACACAAAACTAAAAATAAAATCGTTGAAGCGCAACACGAGAATCGAGTGATAAAAACAGACAGCGAAAAGGGCTCACGGACACACAGACAAACAGAGCCTGTGCAGTTAATCTATGTATGTGTGAGTGTCAGTGTGTGAGTGTGCGCACTCCTAGTGGGTCACTGGAGCGTGCGATATGCCAAACAAGCGACTCATGCGCAAAGCAGACAACAGACAACAACGAAAAATGAGTGCATAATGAAATGACGAAAAGTGTCAGCGGGGCCAGGGCTGAGTGAGGGACTGTGATGAAGAGTGGGGGGAGGTGAACAAGTGTCAATGTCATTAACTTAGCATTGAAATGAAATGCAACCCTGCGCAACGAATGCCAAAAGGAAACTGCCACAGTGTGTGTGTGAGTCTCTATGTGCGTGTGTGTGTGTGCGTGTTGCCAGCGGAAAGCGCTAGGAAATTGCTTCCGCTGCAACGATCGATTGGTTTTTCATTAACAGCAGCCGAGAAACAACTTTTTCCCGAGCGAAACGAAAATTGCTTAGGTAACACAGCGGGCAGAAAGCAAAACCAATCGGCAATCGACAATCGGCGGGTATCGATGCGGCCACCAGCATCAGTTAACCAAGTTAACAAAGTTAACCAAGTTGTGTGTGTTAAGTTACTTATACAGTACCAACTTCCGTTCATTTTAGACTCGCCTAAGCAGCTTCAACGCTCTCAATGAATCGACAGTTCCTCAGTTGTGGTTGCCTTCCCTCTCCCTTCGCCCCCAACTCCCCTTTCCTTCTGCGTGTGAAACCGTTAGTAAAAGTTTTATTGATACAACTGCACGTAATTAATACCGTCAAATTTCCCTTTTTCTTCCCATTAACAACATCAATCAACATCATCTGCTGCTGCCGAATGCAAATTTGTTTGCCAAAGCAAAATGTTCAAATATTAATTAAGTGTTTGGCCCACGCTGAGAATGCCCCCTTCCCCACTCCTGCTCTAGCTGCCCCGCTGGCAGTGTACTTAGCCGGCTCATTAATTAAATTGCAAATACAATACATCAAATTGTTTACATACATCATGATGAAGTAGTCGCCACATCCGTCTGACCCATTTGACAGTCTCTCTCTCAGAGTATGTATATGTGTGTGTGTGACCCAATTGCATGTGGAATCGCTGTCATTGTTTAATTAATTATCAAATTAGTTATACTGTAACCACTTGAGGCGACATGCAACATGCATCATGCAACAACATGCGAGACAATTGTGTGAAAATTGCACAAAAATCTTCAACACGTAACAGCAACAACAACTTGGCCTCCTCCATTGAGTAATGCGCATGAAATCTGGATTCAAATCGAATTAAAGCATCACAAAAGACCTTCGCGATCAGCCTTAACGCCAACTGTAAATCTCCCTTTCCCACCCCCTTTCATCTCTCTCTCTCTGCCTCCCTCCTTCTCTTTCTCACCTTGTCGCTTGGCCAACTTTGTAACACTTAACTAACATTTAGTTAACAATGATATGCAAAAAAAGCGAAACAAAAACGCTCTCACAAACCGCCATCGGAAATGCATCTCATCATCATCTCGAGGTGGATTTCGTTGCAGTTTCTATTGCAGGTCATCCCGAAATCCGCCCAAAAAAAAAAAAAACAAAAATCCGTTCAACGTTTTCACTCAACAACAATTTCTATTGTTGAACTTTTCACTTGAGCATTACGAGCTGGCAACAGCAACAGCAACAACAACAATAGCAACAATAGCAAAACAATCAACAAGTGCGTCTCCAATGGCCAAGCTTCGTCTGTCTTCCCCCTCCCTCTCTTTCCCTGTTCCCCTGTGTTCGTCTGCTGTCTGGAAATGCGATACAAAAGCGTCTCGTTTTGCTCTCCTCGAACTGCTCGTTTAATGCTTCGTCAGTCACAGCGAGTATCTACAAGATACAAATGTATCTGCAACTGGCCAAACGGTCATCATCATCATCATCTTCATCATCCTCCATTCACAACATCTGCAAGTGCCTGCGACTGTGACTGCGTCTCCGGCATTCCATGTCATCTATTTAACTGTCCCGACGCTGACTCTGTAGTACCTGCCACATGTGCATGCAACGAGGGGGCGAGACGTGCCACAAGAGTTGATGTGCTTGGCCAAATAATGCTAATATTGAATATATTGTTTCTTATGTTAATGAATTGACTTCGATTAGAGAAGGAATCAGTGAATTCCTACAGATAATCACTCTCAGATTAACTATATATAATGACTGATAATCATATTTATCTCATTTAAAGTTATTCGTGATTAATATAGATCTGTCATATATAGTTTATTGAACACATAGTAATAATATTATATTACTTCTGTGAGTATTCAATATCTTAAATTTCAATCGAGTTGGGTGCTCAAATTGCAGTATCTACTCGTATGTACTGTTAGTGCCTAAATATTATATTTCAAGCGTTTGGTTCTGATCGAGCTTCTTCTTATAATATTAGAAGATATACTGAATATATCCAATATGTTTAGACACGTTTTCTACAAAATTTCTTCCATTGAGTTGAATTCTCAAATTCCTCATAGCTATCTATCTACAGCTATTATGTTTGTTTACTTCCATAACATTTAAAGTAAGTAAAAAATACGATATCTTTATTTATCTTGCTAATTAAGTCGTTTTCATAATGATTAATTAGGAAATTCCTTCAGTTTCAATGAAATCAGATGCCAAAATTCCTCTTAACTATCTGTCTGCAGATAAAATTTATCTCACTACCTCTTATCGAGGTGACTCTTTAATCTTTAGACATTCTCACTAATTGAATCATTTCTATAATAACAGAATGAATGTCTTAATTATCTTAATTCTTTGATAGCTCCAGCATTGTTGATGATAATTTTCCTTACTGAATTTACCTACAGTTAACTTTGCCAGCAATTTGTCAAACTGCCCTCGTGTGTCTTAGAATTTCACTTTACAATTTCATCTTCTCATGGGGGAATTTTGATTTGCAAATCTTTTTTGTTGACGGCCTGCCCTGGGGGCAAGTAACATATTTTGCCAGGTTTGTGTAAGTGTGTTTGTGTGTGTGTATATGTGACTGTATGTGTGTGTGTCTTGGCTTGATGAGCCAGTGCTGGAGGAGATTAGCTACAGCAGCAGCAACAGCAGCTTTCTCAACATGCTGAGGGCAGCCCGTTACTCCATACACCTGTTCCCGCTGTGCCCTGCTACAACTCTTCCCTGCCCTCCCTCTTCATCGCTACCTCTGCCCCTATGCAAATCGATGTCGGGTGCATTAACTGAAATTACCAAATGCGGCTACGTGCCTTTCTAGGTCTAAGCAATTTACATATTTAGGCGTGCGGCAAATGCGGTCGCATATCATCTGGAAATAGTACGAGTTGTAGTCGAAAGAGAGAGTGCGACAGTGTGAAAGGGAGAGAGAAAGAAAGAGCGCGTCTTGCGACACAGCAAGCAAGCAAGATCAGCAGAACTTCGAACGTAATTCGAGGCTGGGGGAAATGTTTTCAGCGTTATCTTTAAGAACAATAAACGCGACTTGTTTATTCGGGCCATAAAGTAAACTCTGCGAGTGGAACGTAAGAGGAACGTAACGTTTATTTTTGCTTGCAGCACGCCGAAATTCGTATAAGCTTCCTCGACTCTCAAGTATCGTCAACTGATAACAGAGAAGGAGACAGAGAGAGAGAGAGAGCGCGAGAGTGAGAGGGAAGCTAGAAGAGCCCTCGAGGTAAGGCTAGGCGAGCCACGGGCGAGGCACGGCCGGGTGAGGCACGGCACGACACGACACGACGCGGCACGTCGAGGCACAGCGAGTCAGGGCGATACAATAGCAATGGCAATAAAGCTCGGGTAATTAACGAAAATGCGCGCAAAGAGCGACAACAACGAAACGGAAAATAAGCGAACGAAAAGCTACGAAAATCGCGTTGAGAAGTGAGAGAAACGGGAGAAGCGAATCGCCATTTTCATTTCCATTGACTACTGAACTTGGAAGCGCGCGGAAGAGTTGCCTCCTCTGAGGTTCCCACAGCAGCACACATCTCTTGCTGTCTCGCTCTCTCTCTCACACCCTCTCACTCTCTCTCACGTGTGCGTGCGGAAATTGCAAAATGTTGTGATTCAATGTGAATAAAGTGAAGTGTGTCAAGCGAAAGCGCCAAATTCGCCAAATACCAAAACAAAAAACAAGTGCAACAACAACAGCAGCAGCTCAACACATCAGCAGCAGCAGCAGCAACAACAGCAGCTCGACACATTAGCAGTAACAGCAGCAGCAGTAACATCAGCAACAACAGCAGCTCAACACATCAGCAACAGCACCAGTAACAGCAACAGCTGCAGCAACAGCAGTAATTGCAACAACAGCAGCCCAACACATCAGCAACCGCACCAGTAACAGCAACAACTGCAGCAGCAGTAACTCTAAAAACAGCAACAATGGCAGCCGACACAACAGCAACAGTTGCAGCGCAAGCAGACAACAACAGCAGTCCACAGAGCAACCCCAGAAGCAGCCCTGAAGCCAGCCCCATCAGCAGTGCCAAGAGCAGCCCCGAGGCAAGTCCTACCCAACAGCAACAACAGCTAAATACCAGTGTAGACAGTGGCATCGCAGTCATCGATATGCAGGAGGCGCAGGCACTGAAGCTGCGCCAACGTCTGCAGCAATGCCAACGCATTCTTCAGGTGCTGCAACGGGATCAACCCACGTATCAGCAGCTGCGCGATAGACTAAGGTGAGTTCGATCATTATCAATATCGTTTCCATTGAAAGGCGTGGCAATTAAAGCTTTTCGCTTTTCTGTTCTACTGAATGGGTATATTAGCTATGTGGTTAAGTGAGTTATTGACTTGTGGAGTGTCGATAGAGAGGGGGATATATACAGGTATTTTGTGTTGATATATAGAGCATATTTAGAGGTATATTTCGTATACAACGCATAAAGAGAGTGTATATAGGTTGATTATTGTATATTTAAGAGTAAACAGAGGGAAGTGTAGTAGACGATCAATATAAAGGTTGATTTTCGTATATTTAAAGGTATACAGTGTGAAGTGTAGTAAATATATAGACTGATTTGTGATCAATGGGTATATACAGATTATTTTGAGTCACTCTAACAACATTATTTATGTGCTATGATCTACATATATACATATATATTATCTTTAGATTCTCATAACATGATGTGCGCAATCTTGTTACTATTGTAGATACAGATTATATGAGTACTATATTGTGTTATGATCTAGTCTACCATCTTCAGATTCCCCTAACAACATCATGAAGTGTGCAATCTTCTTAATGCAAGTCGTACTACTACATAATTATGGTGTTATGATCTAGTCTACCATCTTCAGGTTGCTCCTAACGAAATCTTCCTAATATAGTAGGTACATACATATTGTACTACTATATCATTATTGTGTTGTGATCCAGTTTATCATCTTCAGGTTTCCCCAACAACATCATGAAGTGCACAATCTTCATGATACATACAGATCATACTGCTATATCATTATTGTATTATGCTCTAGTCTTCTTCTTCAACATCTTCCTAATATAGTAGATACAGATTGTAGTACCATATCATTATTATGTTGTGTCTTTGTATACCATCTTCTGGTTTCCCGTGACAATATGATAACCTGCACAATCTACCTTATTCTGTAGTTACAAGTCGGACTACTATATCTAATATATAATATATAGATATCTATGTTATTTATAGAGCTACAACCAATAATTTGAATAGCTATAAATACAAATCTAAAAGATATGCTAAGTATTTTATCAAATTAGTATTCAAATTTCCATTTTACGAGCATTCCAACACCGCATGTTTCTTTCACCTTTCTCTGTTCCCTCAAATTCGTGTGGTATGCGAGCTTTAGCTTGGGGCATATCCGAAATTGATTTGTACCTAGCGAAAACTCAATAAAACGATTTATGTAAATTTAATAATTATTTTTCCAAGACATTTGATGCATGCAAGACATAATGACAAATTTACAATACCCTCTGGCGGCAGGGCAAACAAATGTAGAGAAATTATTTATGAGGCCTCAGAAGGGGCTGACAACTGACGGATTTGGTCGTCGTTGGGGCTTGGCAAACATCTTCGGATCTTTGGATCTTTGCAGACTGGCAGCTGCTGCTTCAGAGTTGTCTCTGTTTGATTAGCATTTTGTTTGGGTGCGTTGTGAGTGCACACACACACACACACACACACACACACGCACACACTCCAAGCATAAAGTGCATTGCAATTTCAATTATTACTTATGCAAATGAAGTGAACGACCTCGAATCGGAGAGGAAATTACCCAAATGACAAAATGACTGATCACAGGTGCAGCCAAGCTGTAAAGATAATAAGGAGGCGCGGATTCTGGGAATATCATTAGGTATTCCCACTCTTCAGCCAACACAGAAGACAATTAAAAACGAAGTGAATAAAATGACTTTTACTCATCTTCGGATCTCAGATTCATTTTACTGCCGAGTCAGGCACTTTAACACGAACAGATCGTTAAAACCTTAGAATAACTACAGGTTATTTCCACACATGTGCTCATAAGAATACCCTAGCTGAGAAGTGTTACAGTTGGAGAGCACTCTGGGGCTGTAACATGACAATAATACCCACTGTACACATGGAACTACTACTTCTCTGTACACTTGGAACTACTACGTCGCTCGACTGTAGTTCTACCTTCAACCTTATCGGGCTTATTCGTCAGCGATAACTTATCAGTTTACTCATATTTAATTTGATGATTAATTTGATTAATTTGAAAGGCAATTAATTGGTTAGCCCCATAGAGGAGACCCATGTTAAACTCAGTTTGAAAGACTAAGTCCCTCATGACCAATCAGTTTTGAGTCTTATCGATTTTCTGGGATTCTTTGTCGGCCAAGTTCAGTGTTTACCTGCCACATTTGCATAATGCAACCAGCCGCATAACATGCCCCACAGCCATCGGAAGGTACATCTCTCCCACCCCTTACTTCCCCCTATTCCCCCCTGCTTTTATCGTCTCTGTGCCTTTGTTGTGCGGCTTGTTATCGGAGCGACAAACGCGATTTGTTTTAGCTTTTGTGCACCGCCTTCCTCCTAACCCTGCCCCCTCTTAGTGGGCTTTAGGGGACAATGACAAATATGCCCATGCCTAACTAACTATGCCCAGTTCCATTTTGGATACTCGCCACAACGCACACGAAAAAATTTCCCTTTAAAATAAATCGAACAAAATCAACACAAAAAAGCCTCCCAAAAATCTTTACTGATCCCGAATCCGGTTATAAATAATATTTTTTCCATAGAAATTATTATTTTGCTCTCGAACATGTTGGAATAAATATAATGCGATTGTTATATAACCTCGAAAAAAAATCTTGACACTTATCTGTGAAATTTTGTTGCGTTGTGTTTTATTTTTTTCGCGTTATTGCTTTCCTTTTCTTTCGTTTGGGTTTCTTATTATTTTTATGATTATTTATTTATCATTGTGCGCGTTCGCGGCGCGCTGTTATCAAATCAAAAGCCGCAAGGCGAATACCTGAAGCTTTTCAAAAATAAAAAGAAAAAAAAACCGAAGTAAAACAAAAACAAACAAAAAAAAACCTTATAATACCCCACTCTATATAACAACAATAGCAACAAGAAGGGGAGCTAAAATAGCCAGAGACTGCAAAAAGCCTCAGCTCATTCGCAGTCGCAAACTTGCGCTCCATTCGTTAGCAAGATCGTTAAGATCTCTGGATATCTCTGGCCGATCGTCTCAAGTGTTAAGGAAAAACTCTGCACTTTTACGTCGCGTGATCCGCATGATTGACGGGGGGCCACCATGTCGCGCGCCTGACACTATCCAAGCGACCGCGAGTGTGTGCCTGGCAATCAACTCCATCGGCGGCGGCGTCAGCGGCTCAATTAGCGAGTGCTGTAAAAGAAAGAGAAACAAAATATAAAAAATAAAGAAGTAAAAAGTGATTGATAATCGGCGTAAAAATACTTAATTGCCAACACGAATTCTCGTCTCGACTCGGGTAATTATTTATTCAAAGTTTGCCCAGTGAAGTTCGCGAAACGCTGAAGAAACAATAGAAGAAAACAACAATATAACAAATAGAGAAGAACTACAACTCTATCGAGCATAACTAACGAAAGAAACGACTTTGATGTCGGATCAAGTGAATACAGACAATCTTGCATATGTCATAAGTCTAATGATAGAATCTTCCCCCAACCTCTCTCTCTCTCTCTCTCTCATACTGTCTCTAGTGAGTAGGTGATGCCAGGTGTTAGATAATGCTGTCACGTCAACAGGAAATTCTGTCAGATAATCTTAGATTTGTCTGTAATCTGTAAATCGACGGGGAGAAAGAGAAAGAAGTGAACAAGTAAACAAACAAATGCATTCGTGCTCGCGATAATGATGCAAAAATAACTTTGCAGACTCTGTGTTTAGTTATGTGTTTATCACTATCGATAGCGATAGGCAGGCAGCCACGACACGGTTTAACCTGCTCGAAACCTGATTCAATTAGTGCGAACACAGCGAGATAATCAGATAAGCCGACGTAGTTATGGTGACTACTATAACAAGGTTCAAATTTCACATTTTTGCAAAAGTGATTGTTTTTTCGGAGCACCCCTTTGGGGAAAACTCACACAAACGTTCTCAAGTGCTTTCAAAGCTGTTAGATACAAAAAGATTAGTGTTGTAAATGGTCTTTAGTATTTTTAAGTAACAGACTGTCAAATACAGTGCAATTTCCTGAAGTTCTTTCTACACAGTCAAATATCAGATTAATCTTGTTTTTTTCTATATTCGAGCAGCTTTTAATTATTACAATGTCTATTTGTTACTCGTTATTACAAGTAGACTGTTGATTGAGCAATCACATGTCTTGCAAGTTGTTAACACAATATAATGTAAATAACATTGAGTTGTGAAGCTTCTAAGTGAAAGCACAATTAATGTGAAAAAGCTGTTAAAGCAATGTTACAATTGTATTTATGTTTACTTTTATATTACATTAACAACTAGCATGTTAATGAACTGAGTAAATAAAATATTTTCTCTTTAAAAACTTTGATGATAAGAAAAGTATTTAGTTATTCTTAAAGCTTTTAAGCACTTTATAAGCTATGGGACAATAAAGTTTTCTTTTGATTCATACTACAGAATAAGCAATAAATGCAATTCTAACCATTTTAAGAACGTAAAAGCTCTCAACTAACTTTAAAAAACATCGAAGTGAAGCTTTTAAAGCTCAGTATTTTGTTTAATCAACTTTATCATATCAGCTAATCAGATTTCACTTTCGCATGAAGTTATCTCTTGTGTTTGCACGTGTCATGGTCAGCTGATGTACCCCGCGTAGGGTATACGGTTTAGCAGCTAACCCATACAATGCCAGACAGAAATCTAGCCAAATATTTTTAACTGTTTATTACTCAACTCCGTGCGGTAGCTAGATAAGCCAGCTGACCGACAATGATAGCCCTATCGCCCCCGAAAAAAGTAGTTAGGCATTGAAACTGTCAATTTGAAGAACAGTCGGCCTTATTGAGTTGGCCAAGTTTGTTTGTTTAGTAGTAGTCCGAGTGGGAGTGTGAGTGAGAGTGAAAGAGGAAGGGAGTGAAGACGCGGGGCAGATAATGACTAAATCATTTCAATCACAGTGCTACAGGCGCTTGATGCGCCCCTATATCTGCCTGATGGAGTTACCAATGCAACGCGCCGGCAACGGCAACCTCTTCCTGGGTCTATCCAGTGTGCTGGGTCTCATCGGAGGCGCCTATCTGCTGCAGTGTGGCGCACAGTGTTTGCTAAGGTGAGTTTGTGTGATTGGGCCACCAACCGGCTGAACTTGCTGAACGTGAGAGGCACGATTAAGCTGCAAAAGCAGCTAGACGCACGTGCAGCGAATCGCAGTTAGATAAGAGGGGCATGTTGCAGCTCAAAATTGCAGCTGAAGAGTTGAATTGCTGCCAAGTTAGATGATGGAATTGAAATGGAAACGGGGCTTACAGCTTCATTTTCCATGTTCAGTATACCCTGTGGATGGCAGTAGCTGCAGAGAGGGTGGTAGTAATTGTAGATGGAGTAGGGCTAGATGAGCTTAGAGTGGAAATGTGCAATGGATAAGCTAAGCATGATCAGCAAGTTTAAGACTACAGCTGTAGCTCTATCTACTCTCAGCTTAGCTGTGTTACTCTGACTATTACTAGATTTACATGATATTTGCAGGTCCACCTGCATAGCCAAGTAAGATATATATGAATCTAAGACTTAAGTTGATCTTTTGCTACTACTTCCTACTCGCAGCTGCTGTACATACTCCCCTTTACTGGGTATCTGCACATCTGTACAGCCTGTTTGGCCAAGTTACGTGTGGCTCGTTTCGCTTGGCTTGATTACGTTCGCGTGTGGGAAAAGCTGTGCAAAACTATCTCGAGAGTATTTAAAAAATTGCACATAAAAAGTGATTTGACATAATTGATGCCGCGTTTTATCGTCGTCTTTGTCTGATTTGTCTTGTTTTGGTATCTTGCAACTCCCAATTGGATTTCCACATTTTCACCTGCATTATGGCTTGCGTAATGGCTTTATTCGCCTTGGGCAACAGTTGGCCAACAGCAACGGCAGCCAATTTGATTTGTTTACCAATTGTTTATATCGATTATGTTTGCAGAATTTCATAATATTAATTATGCCTGTCTGCCTGTCTACCAGTTTGGCAATCCCGCAAAACGGAAATCGTTAAGAACCAAAGACAGCCAAAGACTCGCAGCTAACGGCTTGCGGTTCTTTTATAACAGCACAAAAGTGACAAGAACAACAACAACTATAGAAGTAGCAACAACAATTTAAGCAACAATATCAATTAGCGATTTGAGAACACAATTGTTCGGCTTTCCTTTTGTTAAGTCGAGCTAATTGAGACGTTTGTTTCGCCATTATTATTATAATGGGATAAAGTATATAGTATATTGTATATATAGCTCTAAAGCCAACTCAACTGCACGTTATTTCTGGCATTTACTTAATCTACTTATGACACACAATCGCACAAACTCGTCACTTTCTGCATAAATTGGAACAGAGTGGAAAAGTAGCAACGAGAAAAGTCTTAAGTGGAAAGTCTGTTTATGGTTTAATCATCACAATTAGCGCCTGTCACGAGTATGCAAATGCCCCGATACACTGACAGAAATCGCAGCATGTCAGCCTGTTTTACGCTAGTTTATCGCTTTGGAAACGCAAACTAACTAAATCACATTTTATAAACAGCTTGAAAAGTTTCGACTCATTACAAAGTTTACGTGGATATTCCATTTGCCAAGCCAAAACAAATTTCTACCTGAGTGTAAATCCATCAGCATTTTAACCTGCTTTTCGAAATTCTTGATGGGGCATTTCAAAGTGAGAATATCAAACTGGTTATCAGTTGTGCGATTCAAGTCACACACGCCAAGCAAGTGAAAAGCCACAAAAATGTGTAACAAATGCGACAGAGAATCCGACACGGCGGGCATTATGAAAGTAGTTATATTAAAGAGCCGTCAAAAAGTGCGACAGACATAAAAGAGAAGAAAAGAAGCGCATTTGGAATACCCTGTAAGGGGTGTAGAATAAAGGCATCAGTAGTTAATTGGACATTATGAATGTAGTTATATTACAAAGGCGCCAAATGCGCCACATTCTTAAAAAAGTTGCAAAGAAGTGCAAGTAAAATACCCTGTAGGTGTTGAAAAGGTATAATATGTCAAGAATAGAAGAGTTTAACTTAACAACAGTTGATTTAATTTAACTCCAGTCGCCTGCCGCTAAGAGTTTGGAACGTTCTTCTTCCAAAATGTATTTGAGATCGTCCAGACATATGTTGGCACCTTGTCAGGGGTTACAATAGGTCAGACTGGATTCCACCAGTATCGCTGAGCCAGTTTTAGCGTTGCCAAAACGCGCCTGCAGTCAAGGCAAAAGTCGACCAGGGCGACCAAGGACACAACAGGATTGAGTAAGGGAGGGGGACTCGAAGAGGAGAAGTCTCGGAGCAGGCAGGCAGAGATTCTGTGAGACCACTAGGGGGCTTGGTTGGGCGGGACCGTCCGTTCAAAAAATAAGTTTAACATGACTCTGTTAACTTTAACATTTCACTGTTGAGTATGCTTTAATGTTTGCTACGTTATGTTTAATTCTGGCGCTTAAAAGTATGTGATACAGTGTATTTCACGAACAGAGCTTGTACAGTGAAATGTTAAAATTAACAGAGTTATGTTACAATCTTTTTCAACCATACCCGCCCCCCAAGGCCTCCAGTGGCCCTATTTGAACTGTTTATATCCTTGGACCATTGTAAATGATAAAAAAAGGGTTTACTAACTTTTTGCAAATGTATGTAACAGGCAGAAGGAGGCGTGGGAGACCCTATAAAGTATATATATTCTAAGTCAGGAACACACAGATCTCAGCTATTATTAAAGCTAGTTTTTGCTTAAAAAAGAAGGAGATATAAATCAGAACGAAGCCAAACTTCGGCAGGCCGAAGGTTATACACCCTTGCAGGCTCTTTTATCCACCGTTCGTTCCTACATTGTGACATATGTATGTATGTATAGTGCAGAATATTATGCAGCAATAAGATAGATAGTATAAAAACTGAGAGACAGACCGACAAACGGATAGACGGACAGGGCTAGTTCAATTTCTCTCTTGATGGTGATTGAGAATATCGTGATATAAAATCGGAGATGTTTTCTAAGGAGAGTTGCAAATTTTTGACCGAAATTAATATACCCTCTGCAAGAGTATAAACAACTTACAGCGTGAGACTGTTTGTATATGAGTGTGAACTATAAATAGAACGACAGCTTGCCTGTAAACTGTGAATGATTCAAGCGCGTAAGCTCGCCGCGCCCCACTCCTCACTTCCAACTCCCCGCTAAATTGGCAACAAGGCACTGACAGTGGCAATGGGGCAAGGCAAGGCGACACTCAAGTACGTTGCCAGTACAATTTGCGTAGTATTTAGCGGCAATTTGATAATAATCAAATGAATAGAAACAATTGTTTATCTCCCCCTTTCCCTCTCTCCCTCTATCTGTCTCTGGTCTGTTCTCAAACCCGTTTTCGCAGTTATTGCGTGTAATTTGAGGCGCCATTTATTAATCAATAGCAGAGCTACCAGACACAGAACAGAAGAAGAGTCGACTAAGCAGCGCATCATTAGGACAGCTTAATGAATTTCAATATACATAATACCCAAGAAATATTCATATATTTTTGGCATCACGCAAAAAACAATCGAAGTGAAACTTGTTTCGCGGAATTTCGTGTATTTTTTTGCAAATGAACAAAAAAAAAGTTATTAAACAAGATTTCGACCAGATCAATTAATCAAAATTAAAAGGGAATTTTGTTTGTGCTGCCTCAGTGCGCCAGCTGCCGAATCAGCTGTGTCGAGTTCGTGTACACGAGCAACACAAGAACGAAGAGTCCAGAGCACTTCCAGGTTTCTCTTTTGCTATGCTGTGCTGCTCTGACGTCATCAACGTGTTCTAGGCCTGTCTACCAGCATGTCTGGCACTTTGTTTGTTTGTTTGACTCTCCCACATGTGCTTGTGCTCATGCAGTGCCTCTCTCACGCACTCTGATTGCCTCTCTTCGTGTGCCTCTCTCACGAGCACTGCCTTTCACACGAGCACTGCCTCTCTCACAAGCAGTGCCGCTCTCTAGTGTTCTGCCTCTCCCACGAGCACTACCTCTTCCTGTCCCACACTTGCGCTCTGGCTCTCTCTTGCTAAATATGCAAAAACCGGCATAAGTTGCGCTCAGACAACAACAAACATACGCTATTTGCTGAGCCACGCTCTCTTTGCAGTCGCCGTCAGCGTCGCTGCCACGCTCAGCTGTTGCTCACCGTGGGGCGAACACAAAGCGAACTGCGCACAACAAAACCAAAGCTCAAGCGAAAAAGTTGTCAGTGTCGCTGCGGAAAAAAACGCACTCGCGAATCGCCAAACGAATACGAAATCGGCAAAAAAGAAAGAAAAGAAATAAAAGAAATAAATACCAAATTAAAAAATAATAAAATAAATAAAAATTTCGTGCCATGCCCAGCAAGAGCAGCAAACAGTGTGACAATTATCAAATTTGTAATTTGAAAATATTTCCAAAAATATAAAAAAGAGTCACCACAGTCTGGGAAGTTAACCTGGATCACACACACACACACATATATAAATTAACAACGCATCAATTGCCATTGCTGAGTGAGAGGAGATTAAAAGTGACTGCAGCAGGAGAAGTATGTTCGCTTCGGTATTGGTCTGTCAGGTGGAGAAGCTGCTCTGCGCCCCTATCAGCTTTGCAGTGTTTGCCTTCCTCTTCATGGCCTGCACAATGGAGGTGGTGCTGCTCAAGCTGACCACCAGTGCGCATGTCTTTGGGGCACCGCCAAGTCACAACGATTGGGACTGGAACCTGCAGGAGGGCAGCGAGGCGTGGGAGGAGAATATCTACTACGAGAATGTGGAAAACAATTACGAGCATTGGGCTCGCAGGCGCATGAGATTTCATCAGCGACAGCAGCAACAGCTCAGGGCGCAACAACAGCAGCAACAGCAGCAGCAACAATAGAAGCGACAACAACAACAGCTGTAGTCTAGAACTTAAGTTGTACATACTACCAATACTATATATACTATATAGACTAAGTCTAAACCTAAATTTGTGAAAAGTGCACACGATTTTTATTTCTCTTGTTTTCAATGGCGAAATTTGCAGCGAAATGAAAACAAATTTCGTGTATTTTCTTGGTATTCTGAACACGTCCAACCGGCAGACACAAACATACACATTCACATAGAGAAATATAGCCAGATATATATAATATATCCATCGTCTATAAGGAGGTTTGTTTGTATTTCGTTTTCGGGTAATTGTTTTGCGTGGAAATTTGCATAAATTGTAAGTGACTGACATAATCATAATGTGAGTGTGAGTGTATGTACACATTACACAATGAATCGAGTGTTTATACTCACATATATATATAGTATACACCCCTTACTCCCCCACCATTACTGTAGTAATAAAATGTAATATAAGTCTTGCGTGTGATACCAAATGGTTTACGAGTTTAATTGAATAAAATACAATGAATACGAGTTTACAATATGAATATCACCTATGCGAATAAGAAACTGCCAGTCATCGTTGTCTCTTTGCTTTTCTTTTCTCTTTTATCGCTGCTGGTCGTCGTCAAACTGGTTTCTGCTTTTCCGCATTTTCACATTTTTCACTTACGTAACATAAGTTGAAGCTGAGTGTGAAAAACTCTTTGGACTCAATTAAGGAAAACGTTTAGCAACCGTTACCGAGTTGAAGTCACTGGCCAGCCCAGCATAATTTATTTCCCCAACTAATTATGGTATACGGTTCTGTTTCGAAACTGAAATTTATAAATTAAGCAGAAATTAGCAAAACGCAACCTTCTACGAGTTGTTTAACCTTTTTGGCCAGATAAACGGCTAAATGGATTAGTTATGGCATCAGAATCAGCTGAGAATCAGAAGCGAAGAGGAAAGTTGCGATGGGATGAGGTGGGAATGGGAACGACAACTAGAATTGTGTCAGAGCTGAGTGCCGTTAGACGAAATTAGCATAATAGATTTATGTATTATGAATATCAGCAACTTTCAGAGATTATAAATGTTTGTTTTGCCTTGCAGCAAAATAGCCGATAAGAAGGAGAAGCAAGAGAAGAAGAAACAGGATTCGAATAGCGCCGAATCGCACAGTTGCAATGTCTGCTGTGCGGACCTGGATATCAGCAGTGCCAAAAAGTAAGTAGGGGCTGCTCTTAGTGCTCTGTTCTCATATTTTCCTGTTAGTCCTAATCATTAAACTCCCTTTAATGCTGTTACTCCTTCTAATCTTTATAATCGTTCTTCATCCACTCCTCCTATTGGTTTTAATCCTTCTAAACCCCTTAATTATCCTTCGTCTCACACTACTTCTTCTTTACCTTTGCCTCTCTTCGTCCTACTTCTCCTACTGCTCTACTCTGTCAACTTCATCAACCCAACCCATTTCATAAAACCCGTATAGTCCCTGTTCGTCTGTTTATTCATTCAGTGCTACTTAACCTACTTCCGGTATTTCTCCTAATGCTCATACTTACTACTCCTACTACTCCTACTGTTCATACTGCTCCTACTCCTTCTTATAAGGAGTTATTGCTACACTCCTCCTATGTAATCTTCTTTCACTGTTCTTCTTACTCTACCTGCTCTTGATACTACTACTCCTACTTATACTACCTTCCTTATCATCATTTGATATCTACTCATCCTACTCCTTCTACTACTC
The DNA here is from genome assembly GCA_018904035.1 of Zaprionus ornatus. Taxonomy (NCBI): domain Eukaryota; kingdom Metazoa; phylum Arthropoda; class Insecta; order Diptera; family Drosophilidae; genus Zaprionus; species Zaprionus ornatus. The sequence goes on from JAEIFZ010000238.1 coordinate 4,881,655, forward strand.
CTTCATCCATCTACTTCTCCTAATGATTCTACACTTACTGTTCCTTCTTCTTATTCCTTCTGCTACTCATACTCCACATACTCCTCCTATTACACCAAATAATCCTGCTCCTCCTACTCCTACTTCTCTTACTACCCTTATCATCTTCCAGTACCTCCACTTAACTCTTTCTACCTCTTCTACTTCCGCAGCTACGTCACATGTTGCACATGTGGCAAATTCGTGTGCCGTGGCATCAAGTGCGCCGACTGGCGTCCCAAGGATGCACAATGGGAGTGCGAGCTGTGCCACAGCTCCAAGCAATCGCTGGCCCACACCTCCTCGTGGGTGGCGGAGCAAATGTCCTTCAACCGGCAGAAGCTTGTCTACCCCCTGCGTGCACGCAGTGAAATCTACATTCCCATCAGCGACAGCTCCATGCGTGAGTATAGCAAGTATCCCATCTCATTCTCTTTCTAAACTAGCTTCTCTTACGCCCCTCGCAGACTTTGAGAGCGTCAGCCAGATCGGCGCCAATAGTGCCGCCATAATGAGCGGCGATGAGCGCAGTCGAATCCGCGAATACGTAGAGGAAATTGTGGCCGAAATACTTGGTGGCAATCTGGATAGCATTCGAGTGGGACAACTATCCAGGAGCGAGAACTGTAAGTATGCGACTAGTATATATTTATATATACATAAGTCTCAGTCCCAGATCGGTTCAGATTTGATTAGTGCAAATGCAATTGCCCCCGAAGCGACTGCAAAGCGGTCCAATTTGCTCAATTGTGGCGAATTAAAAGAGCAGCGCACATGGCTTTATATACTGAGTACTATATATCTGATTTGTATGGCATATGCACTGCAGGGGGGCAGTAAAGTCAACCAAAGTTAACTGAGAGAGTGGGCAGTGCATATAGAGAGCTTTATTGGGGCTGATTAGGCCGAAGAACTGAGTTGTTGGCAAAATGCTCCGGGTTTCTAAACCTCGGCTAAATCGTCACTTTAAAAAGAAAAAATCGTCCGATGGAACAAGAAGCTATATTAGTTTTGAAGTATCTATCAAGATTATATAAAATATAATAAAATAATGAGTCTTCTTTTGAGTCTTCTGTTTAAGATAAAAGAGATTTAGCTTGTTTGAAATTAGAAGCCATGTGATCTGTTTGAAAATGGAACAAAAAGATATATTCAAAAGTATTATTATTTACAAAAAAATCTAAATAAATCAATAGTTATTCTAAAACAATTTAAAAAATGAAGTACATTAATATTTGAAAGGTTTCTTTTTAAACTTCTGCTGAAGATTAAAGAGAATTCACTCAGTCAAAGCTTAGCGACAGAAGATCACTTTACAAAAGGAATAAGACATTATATTCAAATTGAAATGTGCTATTTATATTCTTAATGAATCCATCAATATTATAAAAAGTGTCAACGGAATTGAAGATCTGGAAAGTCAACAAAAAGTGAAAGCTTTTTTTGTTTCTAAACGTCCGTTAGAGTGCTTTGTGCTTTCTTTTGTTCGGAATAAAGCTCTCTGTGTCTCCCAAAGTTCATTGCATACTTTGCGCTGCTTTCGCAAAGTTTTAGAGCGGAGCTTTCGCTCATAGTCATTGCATACTTTGTGTAAGCGCCTAATCGAAACTTTACACACACCATCTCAATCTATTACACACCCCTACACACACACATGCAAATACACATGCATTCTGCAACTGCACACAGACATGCAGCTGTTCGACAAATACCATGCGAAACTGAGCAACCTGCTTATCAATATGGAGAACGCCTTGAGCGCCCGTGCACTCAGGGGAGGTAAGTTCCATGCCAGCATGATGAATGATAATCCATGATGATGTGTAGTGTGTGACTAGTTATGTGATTTATGTTGCACGATGATGTGACACACCCTAACCTAACTGTATTCTGTAGCCGTAGCTGCTATCTTAATGTTGATTAACCCTGCTCGCGCATATCTGCCATGAATCATGGCCATATAAATCGTATCTCTGATTGCACCTAAACTTATCTCTCTCTCTCTCTAGCTCGCTCTCTTTCTGTCTCTCTCTCTCTCTGTGTGTGTAGTTATCGCTTGCGTATACGTAATATTGTCGAAATGTAGAAATCTGCGATAGTAGTGCTCCGAAATTTAGGAACTATCAGTTATTAGGGCCTACACAACAGCAATAAAACACAAAGACTAAGCTCACAACAAACTAGCTGAAATCGCGGTCACTTCGCATTGATAACAACGACGAGACTGATAACAGACTGAAGCTATTGAAGCACTCCGACGACGATGACAATAGTTGGCCTTAGCCAGATGACAGAGCGAACTAGGCGCATTACTCATACGCAATGTACGCCAACTGGTTTAACGACAGGTGTAAATTTGTAGACCCGTAGACGGTTACACGGCCATTTCGAACTTCAGTTCAATTTTTAGTTCGTGCACAAAGTAATCTCCTCAATCCCCATTCAAATTACAAAGTCAGACATGTAAGTGCCGCGGTAGACAAGGCACTCGCTAGTTCAAGCTGATTGCAAATGATAAACATGTCAATCAGTGTTCGAAAGATTGCAAAAACTACAGGAAACAAAATGTGAAACGAGGAAAAAAGTTAAACTTGAACCAAGAAATTATTCATAATTTTTTCAACACGAAGTTATGTCATCAGGCAAATTAGCAGAGTGTAGAAAGAAGCTTTAAATATTTTAAATATTTGTATATTCTCAATATGATATATTACGGTAAATGTCGAGTTGAAATATTCCTTTTCAGCTCGTCTGATCGCGGTTCAAATTCTATTGACAGCGCGTATCGAAATGCTCAGGCAAAACACGGCGAGCGAACTGTTTGTTTGGCATTACAAAGCAATAGATAGGCATAGTGTTAGAGTGTGTGTGCCAGTGTGAGTGTGTTTATGTGTCAGTGTCTATGTGAGTAGCTTTGGCGCACTCACACGCTGATATTCGCCACTCAGCGGCAGTTGCCAGTCGCAACGCGCGCTGATCGCACCGTTTTGGCCGCGAGCCGAGCAAACGCAGCCGGCGAATAAAAATCAGAAAAGCAAAGCATAAAAAGAAAGAGGTGCAAAGCAAAGTAAAAGCTAAAACTAAAGTAAAAATAAACAACGGCACATTAAGAGTGATAATGATAACATAAAATGCGAGAAATGCGAGAAGAAATGAGACCGTTTCATGCTCAGATAACAGATAACACACACAAACACACACACACACGTAGAGGGACACCCTTTCACACAGAGAGCGCGTGAAGATTCGCATCTAGAAAGTAATACACAAGTTTATAAGTTATCGCCAACCTTGACCCTCCAAGCTGAATTCGAAATTCGCTTGAAGCCGCGAAGGAAATCGGGAAAGAAGGCTAAACAACGTTAATAAATATTAATGATAGTTGAGGGCCCCATCGGCTCTAAGAGATTATGTGTGTGTGTAAATCATAAAGACCCTCTAAGAAACATATATATATATATGGTATATAGATATGCAAAATGTGAACTTCAAAATCCATATTAAACTTAATCGCTCTGCCTAAATGACGTGCGCAATTATCGAGTACTGAAACTGAAACTGAACCCTGAACCGAACTCTGTGAACTTGACTTGCCTGGCTCTCTGTACCTTGTACAGAACACTTAGAGTCTCGCATATTATATGATATTATTATTGTTATTATAACTATACTATATGTATGTTATGTGTTCTAAGCCAGGCACGGGTTCAAGCTCGTGTTGGGATACAGATGCGGATTCGGGTTCGCTTGACCGGTTGCTGTTGTGCTTCATTAATGCAAAACCAGCCAGACGCAGATACATTTCAATCTTTGACATCTTTGTGTGCGCACACCTGAATGACTAACGGCAGTCGAGCGTTAGACAATGCCGGGAATAGCAACAACAACAAGACAACAACGAGAAACATAACAAGATAGAAATGTCAGAGAGGCGTCGAAATGAGCGATAAAGAAATTTAACGGGCTTTTGTAAGGCAAAATAGATAACTTTAGGTTATTAATTATATTTACCGCTAGCAAACATTGGCCAAAGCAGACGCTACAATGCGATTTGCGATTGTTTTGTTATGCCCCGTGTGAGTGTGTGTGTCAGTGTGTGTGTGCTACCTGTGTGTGTGTGTTGTGCGATTTTCACCCTGAGTAAGCCTGAATGAACGCATGTTTTGTTTTCATTCTTGTTTCGTGCTACCTACCACGCTGCGTATGCGTAATGTGCGGCACACTCTTGCCTGTGTTAATTAAACTCGCAATCCAAACATTTATACAGGCCGAAAACAAACCAAACAGCGAGTCAATAATCCAGTTACGACTGTCGCGCAGCAGCAAACAACTGAACAATCGTGGATATATAACAACAACAGATACACTGCAGTTGCAGATACAGATACAGATACAGATACAGATACAGAGATACTAATACTACCAGATACATATATATGCATGAAGCATGGACTTTACGTTGGGCCTGGTAACGGGCATGTACGCCGTTGTAGCCGTAATTGTCTTTTACGTTGTTTACGTCATTGAGGTGAAATTAGGTATGCCTTCTTTGCCACCAGCCGTGCTGCTCGATAATAACTCAATTCAATTCAATTCAATTCACTCACTCACTCACTTTCTACACACTCACCACATGACACACCATGCCACACCATACCACATTCGCTGCCACTTTTCACTTTTCCATTGTGCATCGTCGTTTTGTTTTCCTAACCATCGTGCTAACCATTGAGCTGCGCTCTAGACTCGTAGTCGTATTCTTAGACCAAACAGTAGCCCGCGCTAATGTTGCCCCCTTTTCATGCATGCTTACAGATCTGCCTGCCATTGTCAACGGCCACAACAACAACAACAATAATAATAATAATAGTAGCAATAGCAGCAACAACAATGAGCTGAATGGGGACTCGCAGCTGGCGGACTTATCGCAAACACGTCTACGCAATCTCATTGAGAGCATCATTGCGGAAACCCTGCGCAGCAGCAGTGGCAATGCGCTTAGTCCCAGCGGTGCCGTCTCGGAGATCAGCCTGGACACACGCTCCAACGGGCAGCTGTCGGTGCTCAGCAATGGCAGCAAGCGGCGCCATCGTACCGAGCACTACTTCGAGCCGAAAATCTATCAGGATCTGTTGGCCACAGCGGTGCTGAATAAGGTAAGGCAATCACAACACGACAGCAACTGTTGCATGTGGCAACCTCGCCGTTAATCACTTCGATCCGCCCTGCAACCCTTGGGGCAACTTCCGTTTAGCTTTCCCTTTCATTAGGCCACGGTATGGAGGGGGGGGACTCGCACTTCTTAGGCTTCCAATGTGACCCAAAGCCAACACAGCGGCAGTTGCCACTAATTAGTTGCCAGTCAGTGTTGCAGGTGTGCAGACGCATTTGAAGAACTCATCGATAAGCGAGAAAGAATCTCATCTGCCAAGTCTTTGCTAATTGGATAATTGGGGTTGGGAAAACTGAGATTCACTAACTCATTGCTGCTTCAGTCATGGCGGAACCAGATCAGCATGTAAATACCGATTAGCAACATAAACCGACTCACCACTGATCCGATATGACAATCTTATCATGAGGAAACTAGCTGACTATCATGCTGACATAAAAACAAGTAGCGACACCAATTTTTCAGTTGCGTCACGGCGCTATCGATTCTAGTTTGGGTACAACGATGACGTCAGAGCCAGACTGAGTTAGCCGGTTGCATGCTACACTCATAACTACTTGCAACCCTTTAGTCTCTATCCAAACAAGGTCACTCAATGTCTTCCTCCTCTTTATTCACAGATTGCAGACAAGGAGGGCAACACCAGGCTCATATCGGAGAGCACGCCGGACTTGAGTGGTCGCAACATTGATGAGAATTACAATGCCGAAGCGTTGAGCACCACGTCCGGCAGCTCCATAGAGCCGCGCAGCGACTCCAGCCTAACCGACAATGAACTGGTACTTAATGTAGGTTCTGATTACTTCTAATCGTATTAAATAGTAGCCATAATATGTACTTTCTTCGAACTTATAGCCTGGCAAGACCGATTCGCATTCGGGTTTACAGCTGGACCTGGAACGTGAATCGGTATTGAGTGATTACATTGCCGCGCATATGGTGCCTCTGCCCGATTTCTCTGCATCTGTTACAGAGTCAGAGGATGGTAAGCTGCCTTGGAACTATTGTACCTCTCAATCTCTCAAACTAACTCTGTAAATTTCTGTAGATATCCATTCAATAACATCAAGCCTGGTCGGTGACGGCACCTGGGAGGATAACTGGCTATTCAAGAAGAAGCGCAACACATTGCAAACATCGGGAGCTCCAAGCAGCATTGGCATGCTTGTGCCAGCGCCCAAAGAGAATGTGCGCGCACAGATCGGCGACCGAACCGCCGATGAGGTTAGTGATCTGTCCGAAATCGGTTCAGATGCCGAGGAAACCTCTTTGGACATGCTGCCTTGCGACAATCTAAATGATCGTCTGCTAAGCAAGCACCTTATTGGTGGACAAAATACAAAACTTGTGCTAGATGAACTAGTGGATCGTACTAGCCTTACATCACATACTCTCCCCGAGGAACATGAACCGGCTTTTACTGAGACCACCAATACGTTTGTCATCCAGCCCACAACAAATACCGTGCCAGAAGATCAAAACTTACATAGTAAACCATTGGCGCCTCCTCCGCCAATAATTTTCCAGGATAATCAAGAGAATGAAGATCCCGCCCAGAAGCTTATAGCAGGTAATTGCACTGAAAATTTATCATATTGAATCCCCCAACTAATCCCTTACGCTAACCAACTTGTTCCGTATCAGCCTCGAGTGTTTATTAGATTAGGACATTTAGTACCTTATATATTGCTGTAGTTTCTCCGGAGCCTTCCCGTAAAGTACCTGAACCTCAATCTCAGAGTATTTGTGCATTGTTTTGAAGCAGCGGTTTGTGTTACAGCAGCTTCGTATGAAACGGACGATCTCAGCGATGGTTGTACAGGCTTCGGTGCCGTCGAGTATCTCGACGATAGTTCTCTCGAACAAGAGCTCGATAACACGCCCTCTGTTATTGAAATATTGGCAGCCATGGCTCTGGGACCGATGCTAGCAGTACCAGCGTCTGAGCAACCTCCAATAATGACAGCCACGGAAATACACACACTAAAAGAACTGAGTGATCTTGCTCTTGCCGAGATAAATGCCCGCACAATGGAGTTGGCCCACCATTCGCTAGACATTATCGAAGAGGAATACTCCGATGCACAACCATTTGAAAATTTTCCGGAACCACCTATTGTTGAGGAGATTAATAGCATAGAGACTGAGGGGGTGCAAGCACAAGCTGTTGAGGAAGAAACATTGGAGACGATTGCACAAGAGCCCCAAGTTGTTCCTAACATGGTGCAAGAATCAGAAAGGGAGGCGGATAGTGGGAAAGCTGCACCACAGCCACAAGACACTGTCGTGGAACCACCAGCACCAACAGTTGAGGGAGCTGCTAGTGTGGAAGCTGCAACAGAGCCACAAATTTCTGTCATGGAACCGCCAGAACCAGCAGTTGAGGAGGCTGCTAGTGTGGAAGCTGCAACGGAATCAGAAGTTGCTGTCGTGGAACCACCAGCACCAGCAGTTGAGGAGGCTGCTATTGTGAAAACAGTTCCAGAGCCACCAGTTGCTGTCGAGGAACCACCAGCACCAGCAGTTGAGGAGGCTGCTAGTGTGGAAGCTGCAACAGAGCCACCAGTTGCTGTCGAGGAACCACCAGCACCAGCAGTTGAGGAGGCTGCTAGTGTGGAAGCTGCAACAGAGCCACCAGTTGCTGTCGAGGAACCACCAGCACCAGCAGTTGAGGAGGCTGCTAGTGTGGAAGCTGCAACAGAGCCACCAGTTGCTGTCGAGGAACCACCAGCACCAGCAGTTGAGGAGGTTACTAGTGTGGAAGGTGCAATAGAGCCACCAGTTGCTGTCGAGGAACCACCAGCACCAGCAGTTGAGGAGGCTGCTAGTGTGGAAGGTGCAATAGAGCCACAAGTTGCTGTCGTGGAACCACCAGCAACAGCAGTTGAGGAGGCTGCTAGTGTGGAAGGTGCAATAGAGCCACAAGTTGCTGTCGTAGAACCACCAGCAACAGCAGTTGAGGAGGCTACTAGTGTGAAAGCTGCAACAGAGCCACCAGTTGCTGTCGAGGAACCACCAGCACCAGCAGTTGAGGAGGCTTCTAGTGTGGAAGGTGCAATAGAGCCACCAGTTGCTGTCGAGGAACCACCAGCACCAGCAGTTGAGGAGGCTGCTAGTGTGGAAGGTGCAATAGAGCCACAAGTTGCTGTCGTGGAACCACCAGCAACAGCAGTTGAGGAGGCTACTAGTGTGGAAGGTGCAATAGAGCCACAAGTTGCTGTCGTGGAACCACCAGGACCAGCAGTTGAGGAGGCTGTTAGTATGGAAACAGTTCCAGAGCCACAAGTTGAAGTCGAGGAACCACCAGCACCAGCAGTTGAGGAGGCTGCTAGTGTGGAAGCTGCAACAGAGCCACCAGTTGCTGTCGAGGAACCACCAGCACCAGCAGTTGAGGAGGCTGCTAGTGTGGAAGCTGCAACAGAGCCACCAGTTGCTGTCGAGGAACCACCAGCACCAGCAGTTGAGGAGGCTGCTAGTGTGGAAACAGTTCCAGAGCCACAAGTTGCAGTCGAGGAACCACCAGCACCAGCAGTTGAGGAGGTTACTAGTGTGGAAGCTGCAACAGAGCCACCAGTTGCTGTCGAGGAACCACCAGCACCAGCAGTTGAGGAGGCTGTTAGTATGGAAACAGTTCCAGAGCCACAAGTTGAAGTCGAGGAACCACCAGCACCAGCAGTTGAGGAGGCTGCTAGTGTGGAAGCTGCAACAGAGCCACCAGTTGCTGTCGAGGAACCACCAGCACCAGCAGTTGAGGAGGCTGCTAGTGTGGAAGCTGCAACAGAGCCACCAGTTGCTGTCGAGGAACCACCAGCACCAGCAGTTGAGGAGGCTGCTAGTGTGGAAGCTGCAACAGAGCCACCAGTTGCTGTCGAGGAACCACCAGCACCAGCAGTTGAGGAGGCTGCTAGTGTGGAAACAGTTCCAGAGCCACAAGTTGCAGTCGAGGAACCACCAGCACCAGCAGTTGAGGAGGTTACTAGTGTGGAAGCTGCAACAGAGCCACCAGTTGCTGTCGAGGAACCACCAGCACCAGCAGTTGAGGAGGCTGCTAGTGTGGAAGCTGCAAGAGAGCCACAAGTTGCTGTCGAGGAACCACCAGCACCAGCAGTTGAGGAGGTTACTAGTGTGGAAGCTGCAAGAGAGCCACAAGTTGCTGTCGTGGAACCACCAGCAGTAGCGGTTGAGGAGGCTGCTAGTGTGGAAGCTGCAACAGAGCCACAAGTTGCAGTCGAGGAACCACCAGCACCAGCAGTTGAGGAGGCTGCTAGTGTGGAAGCTGCAACAGAATCACAAGTTGCTGTCGTGGAACCACCAGCACCAGCAGTTGAGGAGGCTGCTATTGTGGAAGCTGCAACAGAGCCACCAGTTGCTGTCGAGGAACCACCAGCACCAGCAGTTGAGGAGGTTACTAGTGTGGAAGGTGCAACAGAGCCACCAGTTGCTGTCGAGGTACCACCAGCACCAGCAGTTGAGGAGGCTGCTAGTGTGGAAGCTGCAACAGAGCCACAAGTTGCAGTCGAGGTACCACCAGCACCAGCAGTTGAGGAGGCTGCTAGTGTGGAAGCTGCAACAGAGCCACCAGTTGCTGTCGAGGAACCACCAGCACCAGCAGTTGAGGAGGTTACTAGTGTGGAAGGTGCAATAGAGCCACAAGTTGCTGTCGTGGAACCACCAGCAGTAGCGGTTGAGGAGGCTGCTAGTGTGGAAGCTGCAACAGAGCCACAAGTTGCGGCCGTGGAACCACCAGCACCAGCAGTTGAGGAGGCTGCTAGTGTGGAAACAGTTCCAGAGCCACAAGTTGCAGTCGAGGAACCACCAGCACCAGCAGTTGAGGAGGCTGCTAGTGTGGAAGCTGCAACAGAGCCACCAGTTGCTGTCGAGGAACCACCAGCACCAGCAGTTGAGGAGTCTGCTAGTGTGGAAGCTGCAACAGAGCCACCAGTTGCTGTCGAGGAACCACCAGCACCAGCAGTTGAGGAGGCTACTAGTGTGGAAGCTGCAACAGAGCCACCAGTTGCTGTCGAGGAACCACCAGCACCAGCAGTTGAGGAGGCTTTTAGTGTGGAAGCTGCAACAGAGCCACCAGTTGCTGTCGTGGAACCACCAGCACCAGCAGTTGAGGAGGCTACTTGTGTGGAAGCTGCAACAGAGCCACCAGTTGCTGTCGTGGAACCACCAGCACCAGCAGTTGAGGAGTCTGCTAGTGTGGAAGCTGCAATAGAGCCACAAGTTGCTGTCGTGGAACCACCAGCACCAGCAGTTGAGGAGGCTGCTAGTGTGGAAACAGTTCCAGAGCCACAAGTTGCAGTCGAGGAACCACCAGCACCAGCAGTTGAGGAGGCTGCTAGTGTGGAAGCTGCAACAGAGCCACCAGTTGCTGTCGAGGAACCACCAGCAGTTGAGGAGGCTGCTAGTGTGGAAGCTGCAACAGAGCCACAAGTTGCTGTCGAGGAACCACCAGCACCAGCAGTTGAGGAGGTTACTAGTGAGGAAGGTGCAATAGAGCCACAAGTTGCTGTCGAGGAACCACCAGCACCAGCAGTTGAGGAGGCTTCTAGTGTGGAAGCTGCAACAGAGCCACCAGTTGCTGTCGAGGAACCACCAGCACCAGCAGTTGAGGAGGCTACTAGTGTGGAAGCTGCAACAGAGCCACAAGTTGCTGCCGTGGAACCACCAGCACCAGCAGTTGAGGAGGCTGTTAGTATGGAAACAGTTCCAGATCCACAAGTTGCTGTCGTGGAACCACCAGCAGTAGCGGTTGAGGAGGCTGCTAGTGTGGAAGCTGCAACAGAGCCACCAGTTGCTGTCGAGGAACCACCAGCACCAGCAGTTGAGGAGGCTTCTAGTGTGGAAGCTGCAACAGAGCCACCAGTTGCTGTCGAGGAACCACCAGCACCAGCAGTTGAGGAGGCTGTTAGTATGGAAACAGTTCCAGAGCCACAAGTTGCAGTCGAGGAACCACCAGCACCAGCAGTTGAGGAGGCTGCCAGTGTAGAAACAGTTCCAGATCCACAAGTTTCTGCCGTGGAACCACCAGCAGTAGCGTTTGTGGAGACTGCTTGTGTTGAAGCTACTTCAGAGCCACAAGTTGCTGTCGTGGAACCACCAGCACCAGCAGTTGAGGAGGCTTCTAGTGTGGAAGCTGCAACAGAGCCACCAGTTGCTGTCGAGGAACCACCAGCACCAGCAGTTGAGGAGGCTACTAGTGTGGAAGCTGCAACAGAGCCACAAGTTGCTGCCGTGGAACCACCAGCACCAGCAGTTGAGGAGGCTGTTAGTATGGAAACAGTTCCAGAGCCACAAGTTGCTGTCGTGGAACCACCAGTAGTAGCGGTTGTGGAGGCTGCTAGTGTGGAAGCTGCAACAGAATCACAAGTTGCTGTCGAGGAACCACCAGCACTAGCAGTTGCGGAGGCTGCTAGTGTGGAGGCTGCAATAGAGCCACAAGTTGCTGTCGTGGAACCACCAGCACCAGCAGTTGAGGAGGCTGCTATTGTGAAAACAGTTCCAGAGCCACAAGTTGCTGTCGTGGAACCACCAGCACCAGCAGTTGAGGAGTCTGCTAGTGTGGAAGCTGCAACAGAGCCACCAGTTGCTGTCGAGGAACCACCAGCACCAGCAGTTGAGGAGGCTTCTAGTGTGGAAGCTGCAACAGAGCCACCAGTTGCTGTCGAGGAACCACCAGCACCAGCAGTTGAGGAGGCTACTAGTGTGGAAGCTGCAACAGAGCCACCAGTTGCTGTCGAGGAACCACCAGCACCAGCAGTTGAGGAGGCTTCTAGTGTGGAAGCTGCAACAGAGCCACCAGTTGCTGTCGTGGAACCACCAGCACCAGCAGTTGAGGAGGCTACTTGTGTGGAAGCTGCAACAGAGCCACCAGTTGCTGTCGTGGAACCACCAGCACCAGCAGTTGAGGAGTCTGCTAGTGTGGAAGCTGCAATAGAGCCACAAGTTGCTATCGTGGAACCACCAGCACCAGCAGTTGAGGAGGCTGCTAGTGTGGAAACAGTTCCAGAGCCACAAGTTGCAGTCGAGGAACCACCAGCACCAGCAGTTGAGGAGGCTGCCAGTGTAGAAACAGTTCCAGATCCACAAGTTTCTGCCGTGGAACCACCAGCAGTAGCGGTTGTGGAGGCTGCTAGTGTGGAAGCTGCAACAGAATCACAAGTTGCTGTCGAGGAACCACCAGCACTAGCAGTTGCGGAGGCTGCTAGTGTGGAGGCTGCAATAGAGCCACAAGTTGCTGTCGTGGAACCACCAGCACCAGCAGTTGAGGAGGCTGCTATTGTGAAAACAGTTCCAGAGCCACAAGTTGCTGTCGTGGAACCACCAGCACCAGCAGTTGAGGAGTCTGCTAGTGTGGAAGCTGCAACAGAGCCACCAGTTGCTGTCGAGGAACCACCAGCACCAGCAGTTGAGGAGGTTACTAGTGTGGAAGGTGCAATAGAGCCACAAGTTGCTGTCGAGGAACCACCAGCACCAGCAGTTGAGGAGGCTTCTAGTGTGGAAGCTGCAACAGAGCCACAAGTTGCTGCCGTGGAACCACCAGCACCAGCAGTTGAGGAGGCTTCTAGTGTGGAAGCTGCAACAGAGCCACCAGTTGCTGTCGAGGAACCACCAGCACCAGCAGTTGAGGAGGTTGCTAGTGTGGAAGCTGCAACAGAGCCACCAGTTGCTGTCGAGGAACCACCAGCACCAGCAGTTGAGGAGGCTACTAGTGTGGAAGCTGCAATAGAGCCACCAGTTGCGGTCGTGGAACCACCAGCACCAGCAGTTGAGGAGGCTTCTAGTGTGGAAGCTGCAACAGAGCCACAAGTTGCTGTCGAGGAACCACCAGCACCAGCAGTTGAGGAGGCTGCTAGTGTGGAAGCTGCAACAGAGCCACCAGTTGCTGTCGAGGAACCACCAGCACCAGCAGTTGAGGAGGTTGCTAGTGTGAAAGCTGCAACAGAGCCACCAGTTGCTGTCGAGGAACCACCAGCACCAGCAGTTGAGGAGGTTGCTAGTGTGGAAGCTGCAACAGAGCCACCAGTTGCTGTCGAGGAACCACCAGCACCAGCAGTTGAGGAGGTTGCTAGTGTGAAAGCTGCAACAGAGCCACCAGTTGCGGTCGTGGAACCACCAGCACCAGCAGTTGAGGAGGCTGCCAGTGTGGAGGCTGCAATAGAGCCACCAGTTGCGGTCGTGGAACCACCAGCACCAGCAGTTGAGGAGTCTGCTAGTGTGGAAGCTGCAATAGAGCCACAAGTTGCTGTCGTGGAACCACCAGCACCAGCAGTTGAGGAGGCTGCTAGTGTGGAAACAGTTCCAGAGCCACAAGTTGCTGTCGTGGAACCACCAGCAGTAGCGTTTGTGGAGGCTGCTAGTGTGGAAGCTGCAACAGAATTACAAATTTCTGTCGTGGAACCACCAACACCAGCAGTTGAGGAGGCTGCCAGTGTAGAAACAGTTCCAGATCCACAAGTTTCTGCCGTGGAACCACCAGCAGTAGCGTTTGTGGAGACTGCTTGTGTTGAAGCTACTTCAGATCCACAAGTTGCTGTCGTGGAACCACCAGCACCAGCAGTTGAGGAGGCTGCTATTGTGAAAACAGTTCCAGAGCCACAAGTTGCTGTCGTGGAACCACCAGCACCAGCAGTTGAGGAGTCTGCTAGTGTGGAAGCTGCAATAGAGCCACAAGTTGCTGTCGTGGAACCACCAGCACCAGCAGTTGAGGAGGCTGCTAGTGTGGAAACAGTTCCAGAGCCACAAGTTGCAGTCGAGGAACCACCAGCACCAGCAGTTGAGGAGGCTGCTATTGTGAAAACAGTTCCAGAGCCACAAGTTGCTGTCGTGGAACCACCAGCAGTAGCGTTTGTGGAGGCTGCTAGTGTGGAAGCTGCAACAGAATTACAAATTTCTGTCGTGGAACCACCAACACCAGCAGTTGAGGAGGCTGCTAGTGTGGAAGCTGCAATAGAGCCACAAGTTGCTGTCGTGGAACCACCAGCACCAGCAGTTGAGGAGGCTGCTAGTGTGGAAACAGTTCCAGAGCCACAAGTTGCTGTCGTGGAACCACCAGCAGTAGCGTTTGTGGAGACTGCTTGTGTTGAAGCTACTTCAGATCCACAAGTTGCAGTCGAGGAACCACCAGCACCAGCAGTTGCGGAGGCTGCTAGTGTGGAGGCTGCAATAGAGCCACAAGTTGCTGTCGTGGAACCACCAGCACCAGCAGTTGAGGAGGCTGCTATTGTGAAAACAGTTCCAGAGCCACAAGTTGCTGTCGAGGAACCACCAGCACCAGCAGTTGCGGAGGCTGCTAGTGTGGAGGCTGCAATAGAGCCACAAGTTGCTGTCGTGGAACCACCAGCACCAGCAGTTGAGGAGGCTGCTATTGTGAAAACAGTTCCAGAGCCACAAGTTGCTGTCGTGGAACCACCAGCACCAGCAGTTGAGGAGTCTGCTAGTGTGGGAACAGTTCCAGATCCACAAGTTGCTGTCGTGGAACCACCAGCAGTAGCGGTTGTGGAGGCTGCTAGTGTGGAAGCTGCAACAGAGCCACAAGTTGCTGTCGTGGAACCACCAGCACCAGCAGTTGAGGAGGCTGCTAGTGTGGAAACAGTTCCAGAGCCACAAGTTGCTGTCGTGGAACCACCAGCACCAGCAGTTGAGGAGGCTGCTAGTGTGGAAGCTGCAACAGAGCCACAAGTTGCTGTCGTGGAACCACCAGCACCAGCAGTTGAGGAGGCTGCTAGTGTGGAAGCTGCAGCAGAATTACAAGTTGCTGTCGTGGAACCACCAGTACCTACAGTTGAGGAGGCTGCTTGTGTGGAACCTGTTCCAGAGGCAAAAGTTGGTGTTGAACCACTCATACCGTTGGCCAAATACACGCATAAGACTGCAGAGACTTGCTCTGATATTCTGCAAGATAAACCTGAAATAACTCAGAGCGATAGTGACGCTCTAGGTAAAACGCCTCAAAAGTGCCTACGAAGACAGCCGAATGTCCCAGATACAACACCGAGCGATGGAGAGTCTCCTGCAAAAACTGTGAATCTCTTAGGGACCATTTGCAAGTTTTACATCAAAGACAAACGACTGTTAGCGACGATTGAAAAGCGACGTCAACGCTCCCTAATAATGCACAAATACCTGAGTTCCTTTGATTCTTTTGATGAAACGATCGATGATGTAGAATACGAAGCTCACCCCAGTCTCTTTGACGAGTTGAGCTCTTATGAGCCCATTAGCTTAGACTGTAATGTTAGTCCTAAAATTCATCAGTCTTACCTAGCATCTGAGAACGAATCAGATTTTCATTTAGATTATAATATTGATTCAATATTGCCTGACGCTAGAGAAGAATTCTCAACACAAGATGAAGACTTCAATATAGAATTAGTCGCCAATTTGTCAGATATTGCCAGCCAAACTTCACTTGATATTGCTGAGGATATCGATGATGAATTTCTTATAGTTGGTAGCTTGTCTGATGTTGGGTACAATTTTATTAATCAAATTCTTTTCTCAGATCAATTAAGCTCAAAGTCAAACGACAGCCTTGAGAGCGCGCCGTCAACCTCGCAAGAGACCTTTAACGGCGACGCAGACTCAATTAACGACCCCGATGATAGTTACAGAACAGATTTCATATTGGATGAGGCAACAACTAACCAAACTAACGATAATAATACTACTAACAATCCACACAACAACAAATCCAGTACTACTAACACAACACGAACACGGCCGAATGGCAAACTAACAAATGGTTCACTAAGATGGTCCAATAAAGCGGCCAACGCATTGAATGGCGTCGATAAGCATGCCAAAGATGCTAATGATAATGATATTGAAATAGATGATGATGATGTTGTACTGTTGCGGCGCTTTGCCCCAGGTAACACAAGCACTTCTGGCCACCACTGTCATCACTCGGTGTTTGTTGTCTCCTTTCGTAAACCGCTTCCATTGTTCTATTCTGTTTCTTAGACTGGCTAACATCTTGCTTATGACCGTAGTTAAGTAGTAGCTAAGCTTGAGTGTAACTCTTCTTCGATTCCTTGCAGGCTCCATTGCGGAACGTGAGGTAAAGAAATGGTATAATGCCGTCGATATGCCCAACAATCCCTATGCGCCTGAGGCACTCAAGCAGCGCATCAGCGGCACCCAGGAACGCTTCATGGATGTGCCCAACATCAGTCCCAATGCCGAGCAGAAGGCGTTAGTGAGTGCCATGTCTAGTGCGGCAACTGAGGATATACAGCCAACCAGTCGCGCGGAGGACTACAAACGGTAAGTTAATATCAAGTAAATATCCGGTACTGTCACCTTCTCGGAATTAAAGTAGGTAAAGTCAATCAGCCCTGGAAGAATCTTAGAAACGTAGGTAATACTGGACTGATAATGGGGCTCTAAGCTCAATATGTCCAATAGGTTACGGTATAGATCCTCCTCAAAATCTGTCACTAGATTAGCACCTTCTCGGAATTGAAGGCATAAGGTCAATCAGTGCAGGAAATATCTAGGAGTTCATTGGTAATACAGGACTAGTAATGGAACTCTAAACTCAGCAGGGATACAATAAGTCTTATAAGTAAGTCACGGTAATAATAATATTAATACCTGTCACTAGGCAAGCACCTTCTCGAAATTAAAGGGATAATGGCAATCATTCCAAGGGTATAATAGGTTTTGAAGATCCCAGTATAGATCGCTCCTCCAAATAATAATATCTGTCATTATGACAGCTCGGAAATAAAGGGATAAGATAAATCATTCCAAGAGAATTCAAAGGTAATACTGGAGTTATAATGGGGTTCTAAGCTTAACAGGGGTACAATAGTTCTTGAAGGTCTTGGTATAGGTATAAATCCTCCTATCAAATAAGAATATCAATAATAAAAACTTAACAAACTGTAATTTATCTTCATTTCAAATACCGTAAATATCTAATCCACAGCTACAGCCGCGACTACTACATCAACAATGCGCCCAACGCGGATGGCACTGCCAACGGGCGTGGCAGCGTCAGCGTTGGCAGCATCGCATCGCCCACGCCAGAGCCAACTGAAGAGGATATTGTCATCAATGAGGTAAATCCATCGTATGGCAGCATTTCAAGTAGCGCTGAGCTCTCACATTGGACGCTGTCGACGCCAGTGCGACGCAGCAGCTCGCTTAAATTCATTAACAAACGTAATTCCCCCACATTAACCGCCTACGCTGCAGCTCCAGTCTCAGCCGCAGCCACATCTAGAGCGTCCGTAGAGCGTCCTGCAACATCGGCATCGCATTATCGCGACTCCGGTTTGGGTGTAGATCACGACTTAGAGGACTTTGACACGCGTTCGCATCGCTCGTGGCGTAGCAGTTCGGGTCGTGCCCCAAGCTACTTTGGTGCCACGTTGCCCAAGCGTCACACACAGTCCACGCTGAGCTTGCATACCAATGCCAGCGGTTTGTCCTTCGGTTCGTCCGCTTCTAAGAGACGGGGATATGTGCAGGGACAGGGTCCTTCGGCTGCAGTGCTCACACAGTTCGAGAAGCAGCTGCTTCACAAGGACCTTAAGCGCAATAGTTTTCGTGCTGTGTCCGCCACCTCAAAGGACTTTGTCATGAATCCCTTGTTCGAGCGTGAGCTGCCGTCCAAGCCTAGCCTGGATGATCAGGACTCGGGTGTCGATAGTTGTCTGAACGGGTTCAGCGGCGCCGATGCCGAGGCCAAGTATAGCAACAACAGTCTGCTCTTCTAGCCGGGTTCCCATCTCGGACTTCGAGCTGCAGTAATCTTAGTCCTTCTGCCAAAATACGCATAGCTAAATTAGTCAAGTTACATAGAATACAACCCGCTAGTCAGTAAACGCAACGCACTATCACGGTTCAGAATTCAGAATCTCCAGCACATGGGGTGGGGATGGGCTCCAGGCAGGCAGGAAGGCAGAAAGCAGGCAACTCTAGTAGCCACTGTAGCAGTTACTGCAGCAGCAACTATTGGTGACACTGTATCAGTAACTCTGGCAGTTACTGTAGCATTAACTCTGGCAGTCACTGTGGCAGCAACTCTAGCAGTCACTGTAGTATCCACCATAGCAGTAACTCTAGCAGCAACTTTTACTTAAGTAGTCACTGTACATTCCGACCGCACCGCAAACTTCTTTCCTCTTCTTTGGCTGAGAATGTTGAGCTAGTGTTCGATCTGCCCGATTGTATCTTATATATATATACACATAATATGATAATATCAGTTTTAAATGCTAATCGCTAATGCGCCTAAGTGTATGCAGCATTTATATGTTTTAATTATGATTTTTTCGCTGTTAATTTTTATAAATTCAATAATCTTCTGTATGCACCTAGTTAAAACAACAACAAAACCATACTTAATTATTGCTAACTTCTTTTATACAACAACAAAACAAAACAACAAAACCTATTCAAATAAAGCCAAAAGTTAAACAAAAAACCAAACCACAAAATCTAAAAGAAATGAAACAAATGTTTTTAGTAAATCTTACAAAAAATCTTTAGAAAATTCATAGGCCTAACAGCAGCTGGGTGAGTACGGAAAGAAGGTAATTAATTAACAATTAATTACTTTACGTTTTTACTTTGGAATTTCTATGGAATTTACTAACAGCATTTGTTTCACTTTGTGCTGAAATCACCGAACCTAACTCGATTCTTTCGTAGATGTAACTAAGCGGAGTTTCTGCATGTCGCTGCTTGATATTATAACACTCACACACATACACATGCATATACACATATAGTCCATATACACATATAGTACATATACATAAATAACAATTATGTATCATGCATCCTAAGTCACCATCACCAGCATCAGCAAGGATCCATCACGAAGCACTGTTTGAGGACTCCCGCATTGGCTTGATTAAATTATATCTTTGTTTTATACGCTTACAATTCTTTCAATTCTTTTCATATAACTGTAAACTAACTAACCAACATAAACTGTACCTAAACAAACAACAACAACAACGACACACACAAACAAACCTCAACACAAACCAACAAAAACTGTGTTTATATCAAAAGGGTCAGAGCGACGCGTCGGAAACTCTTTACAAAGCGTTGCCCGTTCAGGTGGTGGACACCAACGATGGCAACGCCACTAGTCTGGAGATGCAATCGAATCCCTCGCTGCAATCGCAGCAAACCACCAGCGATGATTCGGATACGGTGCGTGTGTATGACTTCAATAAGCAGGAGACAACGGTGCTCAAAACAATGACGGAGATTACAGAAAAGCCTAGCACCTCGAGCACGACCACGACGTCATCCATGGAGTCAGCACTGGGTACGCCCAGTGGCGCCTCCTCCTCCTCCATAGATGTGTCACGCAAGCGAGAGCGTCCCGTGGTGCTGCAATTTGGTCCTACCGATACGGTGCCCGCTGTCTGTGCATCTCCCACAATGTCCACATCGCGTGGCTCTACGCCGCCGGCGTTTAGATTTCTACAACCCAAGCGTCGTCTGATTGAACCCAGTCAAGTGCTGTCAATTGACGAAGATGAAGTGGTAAGTGGAACCGTTCAATTCTGTTGTAAAACAGCAGTTCAATTGCCTCTCGATAGATCGAAACAAGTCCAAGTCCCGTGGAAAAGCCGCCCATTGAAGATGAGGTGGCCCACTCCATGCCCTCGGTCAAGGCATTGGCCCAAGCGTTTCTGCTGACTAGCAAACGCACGCAACCCGAGCGACGCTGGCGGGCAAAGGTAAGCAAAATCTATAGAAGTCGATTAACCCTACACATACTGATGCCTGACGATGCAGCACCTCAAGCTGGTGGCCCCACCAGATACACCCGAAAAGCCAAGCACACCAGTGTCACGTAGGGCTATGCTACAACATGCTGTCTCCATGGCTGAGGTGGCCGATGAATCGACAATTGCCTCCGATCTATCATCCCTGGAAACGTAAGAGGTATTCATCTACCAACGATGTAGTACTAATTATCTATCATCCATAGAGATCCATCCATACAATCGGAGAGTCAGTCCCAAGCCATACCCATTGCCTCGCCGGCGAGCCCTGTGCCCGTGCGTCGAGGATTCCTCAGGAGTAATATTGCTTTCTTTGAGAATTTAAAGTTCAAGTGAATGTGCCCCTGAGCTGCTTCAGCTGGATGTGCCTCCATTGGCTGGTATTCCTTGTCGGGGAATAGGCACAATAATGGCGTCGCACGTCACGCATCCGGATACCAAAATCGATCACCAAATAATCATGTGCCATGGCCAGACACAGTTCATATCGTTTGGGAAGAAGTACTTAATGCAGGATTTGCACCCAGTTTAGCTAGTAATTATTGTAATTATAATTTGGATTATCCATGGATATTATTTATTAAATATCTGTTAGCTATTAATCGCTTGAATTTTCAACTGAACAATTTAAATATTGGACCTGTACCTCGATATTCATATCGATATATATATATATATAGTATGTATTATTTTAATAATATTACATGTGTGTTTTATGAGTAAAACTTACAGTAAAATATGTTGTTGAGCTATTTATTGTACTTTCCTATGGATACCCCCTTTCACAGCATTCCACATATTATTAATGCTGTCAGTTGAGATTTGGTTTAATAATTTCATCGATTTTGGAAGATACGAATACAACACGAATATTACAGAAATGCGACAGTAAAACTAGCACAACTTACATTCCCCATCAGATCTACATTTAGATTCGTACAAGTCACAATCGGTACTTTATTTCTATGCGGTATATATAGTGTAAATTTCTATAAAAATAAATTCTATGGCTCGCGGCTGCATTTAAAATGCGATCCTCTGGAGCAAATGAAGAGAGTTCAAAAAGATGCCAATATCCAATTCATATGTATATCATTTTAATTAGCACATTTGGAATGATAATCACTTCGATGGGCGGTGTTAAGCTGCATCTGTTCACTATGAACTGTGATTGTGATGTGGATGCTCAGCCAGGTAGACCACATAGACAAGGGGTATGACAAAGCAGAGTGCGAGTATGAATATTAACAGACATATCCACGACATGTCGCAGTCAGAGCCAGACCAGTCAATGGCGCGCAGTGAGGGTCCCGGAATGGGGCGCAACATGGGTACATGCCGATCCACGAGCATATCATCCAACAAGGCTGTGCTGTCATCCAGCGTTTGGTCAGTGATGGCTGCGCATATATTCAAAATGAAATGGTGAATTATAAAAATGAACAAAGGAGGAATATCTAACAAAGACCCCCAATAATGTCTGTATAAATATATGTATAAATTTATTATATCGTATTTTTATTTTCACTTAATGCTCAGCTGCAAAATGTTACAATTAAGCATGGAAATCGTAACTTAATGCTCAGCTGCAGATCGTGGAAATCGTAACTTAATTGTAGGTCATATAACGTGGGGTCGCGCTGAACTTGGCGTAGCTCTTGATAACCTTGTTGACAGCCTCGAGGAAATCCTTCTCGGTGGCAACTTTGCGACGTGCCCGGATGGCGAACATGCCCGCCTCCGTGCACACGGAACGGATCTCAGCACCAGTAGAGTTGGGGCACAAACGCGCCAGTAGATCGAAACGAATATCACGCTCTACAGACATTGAGCGAGCATGAATTTTGAAGATATGAGAACGTCCATCCTGATCGGGTAGACCGAATTCCACTTTACGATCCAGACGGCCGGGACGCATAAGAGCAGGATCCAGGGTATCAGGTCTGTTGGTGGCCATCAGCACCTTGATGTTACCACGGGGATCAAAACCATCCAGCTGATTGATCAGCTCTAACATAGTACGTTGCACTTCATTATCGCCGCCAGCTCCGTCGTCGAAACGTGCACCGCCAATAGCGTCGATTTCATCGAAGAAGATAAGACAGGCCTTCTTGGAACGGGCCATCTCGAAGAGTTCACGCACCATACGTGCGCCCTCGCCCACATACTTTTGCACCAGCTCCGAGCCGATGACACGTATGAAGCAGGCATCCGTGCGATTTGCTACTGCACGCGCACACAGAGTCTTGCCAGTGCCGGGGGGGCCAAAGAGAAGGACACCCTTCGGAGGCTCAATACCCAGATTGACAAACTTCTCAGGATGCAGTAGAGGGGTTTCCACAACCTCACGTAGCTTCTCAATCTGCTCCTTGCATCCACCGACGTCGCTGTAGGTTACATCTGGTTTATCTTCTACCTGCATCATTGTAACTGTGGGATCAATTTTGGGTGGCAGCGGTATGTGGATTTGATACTTGTTGCGATCAACGCCCACACGCATACCCTCCTCAATATCGGTAGGTGCCACGGAATCAGCCAGATCCACAACGAACTTGGCGAACTGCTTTACATTGATAATGTACTTGGGATCATCGGAGTCGGCGTTAATAATCTTTGTGCAACGGGCAACTTGCAGAGGCTGCTCGTTCTGTAATATTTGCTTATCAGCAGCCAAATCCCAAAGAGCAGGTGGAGCCAGTCCTGTGTCGCTCTCCTTAATGCCAGTCAATTCATTGACCTGCTTAACAGCCTTTTGTATGTCCTCCTCAATGTTCTTTATTGCCTTGTGGTACTGGCTTTGACCGTACGTCTTCAGCAGTTCAATGTCGCCTTCATCGAGCGACTTGATCTCCTTATCTTCTTTCTCGTCATGCTTCACCTTGCGCTGATCATCTCCCAGATAGTCCGGCATTTTGATTTGCTTGTTTAACAGCGAAATAATAATTCAATTTATGTGTTTTTCGCCAACGCTTGTATTTTCCAGCAATTTTTAGTGGCGAGTATGACCGTATTTCCAATGACTAAACAAATTGCTAGAAGCAGCCAACTTAACTTTCAAGTTTACAGACACTTAACAGAATTACTCCTCCCTAAAACATCACAGGGCTACTCAGGAGTACAATAATATTGCTTTTTGACTTTACCTGAGCGGCCAGCTGTTAAATGTTGCGTCGATTTTTTAAACATTAAATCTATCCTACAACTAGGATCTACCCCAATATTGAAATTTAATTTTTGAACTCACCTGAGTCGTGCGGCCTTTGAGCTGGCTTGTAAATGGCGCTGGCGTTTATTTGGGGTTGTGAATCGCCAGTTACAGCACCAGAGGCATTCACTGCTGCCACTAATAGTCGCTCATTCAGCATCAACTGAGCATCCTCCAAGGGATTGCGCTCGATGGCTAAAGACTCCTTCTCAAGATTGTGCCTGGGACTATTATTGCCACTACGGTGAACCGCCGGCAACGCATCCGCATCGCTGTGTCCCAGTAGAACGTTGTGAACCGTGACAGGAATTCGTATAATCCGATGTGCGTGAATCTCATTCTCTCGATCAATCTTATTCAAGCGTTTGATATCCGCCACAGTGCAATGAAACCTCAGCGCCAAGGCTTGCAACGTATCGCCCTCCTGCACCTTCACCTCCAGTGTATTCTCAAAGCGAGACATCTTTGCGTGGCCGTTACTAGATCTATTTGACAACTGCACCAGATCGACAAACTCGTTGCTTCCATCGTTATCATAGACGGGTCTGGTGAACATGTCTTCCATTCCTTCCTGCTGCGCGTCCTCCCAGTTATAATTTTGTTGGCGCCTGTAATAAGAATACATGCATCATGCCAAGGTTCTCTCCAAACAATAGTCGAGTTGGCGTTGACTTACACATTGCGACGCATTGTTTATTTTTCTATGCCTCGTTATATGGTTGAATGCGTCTCCGTTGGCGCTGCCCTTACTGTCACTTGGCACTCAGACGGCAGGCGATGTGTTGATCATTAGCGAGGCAATCAATTAGTGCATATATTTACGTGAAATTTCAGACAAAAACAAACACAACAAATCCCACGTCTGAGACTCGCAAATTCGTAACCAGAAACGCCCTGTATTGCGCTCGCCCTGAGACCCACAGCTTTAATATTCAATACTTAAAAAAAAAACTATTAAAAATGTGCATTCTGGACTTCCGTTTTTTGTGTGATTTTACCTTCGTCTCTGAAAATCGGTCTTATATGTATTTTTTCTAAAATAAGCATTTATACGGTTTTAATAAAAACATATGTATTAAAGCAACCCTGTGTGCACCCATTCTCTAGTGTTAAACAAGTATATTCCCTTTTTGTACACAATTTGAATGATTAAAAAAACAATTTCAATTATTTTAAAAAATGTAGCGATGTTAAAATTATTTATTTATTTAAAAAAAAATAAATTTTTAAAATAAAATAATTAAATAAGTTAAAATATTAATTGAACTCCGAAATTTGGAATGCAAAGGCATTTGGTATTTCGTCAATCAGATACAGGGTAAATTAGAGAGCAACCGTGAGTAACGAGTCTATGTGTTCACATAATTTCGTGAGTGCTTTGCCGTGTATACTTATATATGTTTACCAAAACATACAATGAAGTTATTCGCGTTTTTAAATAGCCGTCCACTATTTTGGCTAAGTGTTACTGGAACGGCAGTGGGCGCTGCCTGTTTTACGAAGTGAGTTGACCAAGTTTTATTTCAAAAATTGTAAACAATGCCAACCACAAACGTACACATGTATTTCGGGCTAAAGAGACCTTATGCAAGGCAGCAAGTTCACTAAGGAGACAGATGAAACAAATAAAATTGCCGTGGTAACTGGCTCGAATACGGGCATCGGCAAGGAGACTGTGCGAGAACTGGCGCGCCGTGGTGCAACTGTTTACATGGCCTGCCGTGATATGAAAAAGTGTGAAAAGGCACGTGAAGAGATTGTTCTTGAGACAAAAAACAAATACGTCTATTGTCGCCAATGTGATTTAGCTTCCTTGGATTCTATTCGAAGTTTTGTGGCCAGGTAAGCAATGTTCAGTTCCATCCTCATCTTTATGAATGGCTGTCAAATCCTTGCAGCTTCCATCGGGAACGGAGCGAACTCCATTTACTAATCAACAATGCGGGTGTTATGCGTTGCCCACGATCTTTAACTGAGGACGGCTTCGAAATGCAGCTTGGAGTCAATCATCTGGGTCACTTTCTTCTCACCAACTTACTGCTAGATACACTGAAGGTACAAATACCGCTATTGGCCACATCTTGTCAATGACCATTCTTCTCTAGAAATCTGCGCCCAGTAGGATAGTCAATCTCTCTAGTTTGGCTCATGCACGTGGGGAAATCAACACGGCAGATTTGAACAGTGAAAAGGCCTACGATGAGGGAAAGGCCTACAATCAGAGCAAGTTGGCGAACATATTGTTTACCAGAGAACTTGCCAAACGCTTGCAAGGTACTAACGTGACTGTCAATGCGGTACATCCGGGAGTTGTGGATACAGATCTTTTTAGGCACATGAGTTTCTTCACGAGCTTCGTTGCTGGGTGAGTGCTCCAACTCAACTTAAAAGTGTATTGCCAGTAACTTCTATATTGTTGTAGAATATTTGTGAAACCTTTGTTTTGGCCATTCGTAAAGACGCCCAAGAATGGTGCACAGACAACATTGTATGTAGCTTTAGACCCGGAATTGGTCAATGTGACTGGATACTATTTCAGCGATTGTGCGTTGAAGGATGTCGCTCCAGCTGCTACTGATGATTACATTGCCAGATGGCTCTGGGCTGTGAGCGAGAAGTGGACGCATTCAGGATTGATCGAGTTAAAAGAGAAAAAAGAGGAAAAGAAATGCGCAACTTGAGCTCAGAGATGCAGCACAAACCACTAAAAAAGGTGGTAAATTGATTTGATACGTTACTTGCAATATTGTAATAATAAATATCGATAACAGAACAATCGCGGTATGCTCAAGAGGTTCTCGCTGTTTCTCACGCGTGTGAAGTGTCATCGTGACTTGCCAGTTGCATACCCTAATCGTGGTTGATTCACTAAATGTGAAATGTGTTGAGTAACGTATTTTTAAAAAATATATCATCTACTCGAACTACACGTATTACCTTAGTTTTTTTTGTAATAATGAAATTTATAAAACTTTTCAAATGACTAATAAATTTGTAACTCGTCTGATTTGACAATTTGTTTAATTTTAATAATATTTTCAACATTTGCAAATCCATTTAAGTAAGAGTATTTGACATTTGGTAATTGAATAGTCACACTCATTGTTTATTTCTCAGTCATGACGACCGCACCTCAATTAGTCTTAAAACAGGGCTGGCAGAAGTTGGCTCGCTTTCAGCTGAAAAAATACAAATTTTATTGAAAGATCACTAAAATATCCGTATTGTCGAAATATGGCTTGTTGTTTCGAATGTCTTTTATGTCCTTGCTTTGTTTGGCCGGCCCTTATCGGTGTAGGAATCTATTTTCTTAGGTATTAAGTAAATTTTGCTATCGCGATTACACACTAATCTTGTGCGATTCTAACGCATTTACAGAGAATATATGCAAGGGGGCCAGTTTACCAAGCAGACTGATGAAACGGGTAAGATTGTCATTGTAACCGGTTCCAACACCGGCATTGGTAAAGAAACTGTGCGTGAGCTGGCCCGTCGTGGCGCTACTGTTTATATGGCATGCCGAGATAAGACCCGCACGGAAGAGGCTCGTTTGGAAATCATCAAGGACACCAAAAACAAGAACGTGTTCTTCCGTGAACTCGACCTCGCCTCCCAGGATTCCATTCGCAAATTCGCTGCAGGGTGAGCAATAATCTGATTTAAATGTCTTATATTCTCTTACTAACAAGAATTATCCAATTAGTTTCATTAAGGAACAGGACAAGTTGCACATACTCATCAACAATGCTGGCGTCATGCGCTGTCCTCGTTCCGTGACCAAGGATGGCTACGAATTGCAGCTGGGCGTCAATCACATAGGTCATTTTCTGCTTACCGAGTTGCTGTTAGACTTGCTAAAGGTACGGGTTTTTAAACATGTTTAAAGCGTAATCTAACTCTTGTTTCTTAGTAGAAATCTGCACCTAGTCGCATTGTCAACGTTTCCAGCTTGGCTCACACTCGCGGCACCATTAACGTTGATGATCTGAACAGCGAGAAGTCTTACGACGAGGGAAGTGCCTACAGCCAGAGCAAGTTGGCCAACGTACTCTTCACTCGCGAACTGGCCAAACGCTTGGAGGGAACCAACGTGACTGTCAATTGTTTGCATCCGGGTGTTGTGGATACTGATATCGCACGACACGTCGAAATACTGAACAACTTCTTTGGACGGTTAGTCAATTGAATGAAGTCTTTCTGTACGACTTAGCTTAATATATTAATCCTTTGCAGCTGGGTACTTAGAAGCCTCTTGTGGCCACTTCTGAAGACTCCAAAAAGTGGTGCACAGACCACGTTGTACGCTGCTCTAGATCCTGAATTGGAGGAGGTCAGCGGATTGTACTTTAGCGACTGCAAGCCAAAGAAAGTGGCACCTGCTGCACTTGATGATAAAACCGCCAAGTTCCTCTGGGAGCAGAGCGAGAAGTGGACTCGTGCCAAGAAGAATAACTAAGAAAAGGACGTCTTCTTTCCTTTAGATTTCTATTACATTTGTTGCATATTGTCAATTTTGTACTGCCAAAATATGGCTTATTATTGTATTTCGCCACAAGTTTCTATATATACTACATGCATGGAAATATAGATAAGAACTGTGCTATTTAAAATCATATTACTTGGCTTTCCCAAACTGCTGTCGCTTTTTATCACCGTGATTGTCTACATTACTATCAACGAATTGGGTATATAAATCGTGCGAAAATGTTTTATTAGCGCAGAACATAGTAACGAGCGAGCGAGAAAGGTTCCTCAAAATGTGTTCTCTCATTAATATTTTGTGCAGTCCATTTATAATTTGGCACGCAATATTTGGTATTGCCTCACACTTTATCAGGTAGGCCAAGGTTATTGATGATTAGCTCTACACGGTGTTATATCGGGCATATACCTTTCACAGGAAGTACAGCCAAGGTGGGCAGTTTACCAAACAGACCGATGAAACGGGTAAGGTTGTGATTATCACTGGCGCCAACACTGGCATTGGTAAGGAGACCGCCCTGGAACTGGCACGACGAGGAGCAACTGTCTATATGGCCTGTCGCGATAAGTATCGCACTGAGCAGGCGCGTGTAGAGATTGTATTAGAAACGAAAAACAAGAACGTTTTCTTCCGCGAACTTGACTTGTCTTCTTTCGAGTCTATTCGCAAGTTTGTCGCCGAGTAAGTTTGGTTGGAGTTTTGAATCTCATCAGTATTTAAAACCCAAATCTTTTCGACTTAGTTTCAAAAAAGAGCAGGATAAGTTACACATTCTCATCAACAATGCGGGTGTAATGCGCTGCCCACGCACCTTGACAAAGGAGGGTTACGAAATGCAACTGGGAGTGAACCATGTGGGTCACTTTCTGCTTACCAATTTGCTACTGGATCTTTTGAAGGTAAGAAGAGCAAATACATTACAATTTTTAAAAGACATTAATTTAGATTTTGACTTTGTAGAAAACTGCACCTAGTCGTATCGTTAATGTATCTAGCTTGGCTCATAAATATGGCACAATCAATTTCGACGATCTCAATAGCGAGAAGTCCTACAGCGACAGTGGCGCTTACAATCAGAGCAAGTTGGCTAACGTACTCTTTACTCGCGAGTTGGCAAAGCGCTTGGAGGGAACTGGAGTGACCGTCAATGCCCTTCATCCCGGAGTCGTTAAGACAGAGCTTGGACGACATGTCCAGTTTTTTAACAGCTTGCTCGGACGGTGAGTTTCGGCCAGAGATATACTTGAATTACCTCTCATACGATTCTTTCCCTTGCAGGATTTTGTTAGCACCTCTGCTCTATTTGATTTTCAAGACCGCCAAGAGTGGTGCACAGACCAGCCTGTTTGCTGCTCTGGACCCCGACTTGGAGGGGGTTAGCGGCCTCTACTTCAGTGACTGCAAGCCAAAGGAAGTATCAGAAGCTGCAAGAGATGACAAGAGCGCCAAACGTCTTTGGGAGATAACCGAGAAATGGACGAACATTCAGAAATTAGATTGATTCAACGCTTTCTTTCAGTCATTAATGTATTAAGAATGTATGTCTTATACGAATGAGTATAAGCCAAAGTACTTATTCCAATTGATCAAAAATTGCAGACTACCATATTATAGTTATACTCTAATATGTATAATTATATCTATGTTAATAAAGTCGTATTATTTATTTAAAAACTGATCTTATACTTCTTATACCATCACCACAAGTTGTTATAGAGTTTATAGGTATGTCAACCTTTTAAGGTTCGCCAAGTTTCGTTAGGAATAGACAAACTTATACTACTTAAATTGGGTTATCAATATGTTGAGTCACAAATTTGTAAACATGAATGAATGGAATATATAAAGATAAGAATCGTGCACTTGAAAAAAATGTTATTTAGTGTACCCAATCTGCTGACGTATTATGACGATGATTCTGACACTATTGTTTGGTCACTGCTATGTGAGAATTAGGTATTTAAAGCGTACGAAAGTATTCTTTATCGCAAAACATTGGATCTGGTATTCCAAAAAGGTCCCAACGACAGTTCAAGATGTGCTCATTCATCGATATTTTGTGCAGTCCATATATAATTTGGCCCGCAATAATCGGTATTACATCGCATTTTAACAGGTTATCCTTGATTATCTCGTGTATAGTATTTAATGGGGCTTATGCCTTTCTCAGGAAGTTCATGCAAGGCGGGCGGTCCGCCAAGTAGACCAATGAAACGTTGTGATTATCACCGGATTCAACACGGGCATTGGTAATAAGACTGTCACGAACCTGGCACTACGAAGAGCTACTGTCTACATGGCCTGATATGACAAGTATCGCACTGAACTGGCGAGAGTGGAAATTGTATTAGAAACGAACTCGAACACTTACTGCTCACCAATTTACTTATGGATTATGAAAGGTAACAAGTACATATATGCCGTATTTGTAAACAGAAATAGCTTGGCCTATACCACCGCTTCAATCAATTTTGCGCGATCTGAACAGAGAGAAGTCTAACAGCCTTGGCACTGCGTACGATCAAAAAAAAATTGACTAACATATTATTCATTCGCGAGCTGGGAACTGGAGTGACCGTGAATGCTTTTTATCCCGGTGTTGAGCTTAGACGACATGTCCAGTTTAATAACACCATACTCGGACAGTAAGTTCCTCCAAGAGAAAATCTAAAATTAGCCTTAATTCGACTTCTTCCTTGCAGCATTCTATTAGCCTCTTTGTCGTATTTTATTTTCAAGTATTTAGTGCGCTCTAATTCAGTGAATGAAAGCCAAAGGAAGTGGAAGAAGTTGCCAGAGACGACAGATCCCCTATGGACGAACCTTCAGAAGTTGGATTAATTTATAACAGAAAGTTGACATTCCAATTGATCAAACATTCTATACTGCCATATTATCACTATACTTTAATTAGTGTAGGTATATCAATGTTTATTAAGACTAATTATTTATATAACCTGATCGACTACTTTATACCATAAATTTACATAAAACAGTGATTGATCGATAAAGATCAAATTTTCGTATACAGCTTGAGCAGTTTCAAATTTTTCACACTCGTGTGAATTTCTAAATGGAGGGTTGCGAAATCATCGGTATTTTTGGAAGTCGGTTATCGATATATACTTTAGTGGGAAATGTTTAAAATAATATTAAAGCTTTTAACGCTTGTTTTATATGTTAGCTTTTTATGCATTTTTTGGAGTAAGAGCTTTCACACGATTGCTCGTTAACTACGGTTTGTTTTGGCTGTGATATGTTGACAACAAAGGTGAGGAAATGTCACCGTGACTTTGCATTTTCAATCAGTGAACTGTGTATAAAAAACGTTCATAAATCTTCTATTGGCGCAGAACATTAATGGGAGTCTAACCGGAAGGTTCTTATATTAATATTGTGTGCAGTCCATTTACAAATTAACAATGAGGGACGGTCAATTCACCAAGCAGACCGATGAAACAGGAAAGGTTGTGATTGTCACCGGCGCCAACACTGGCATTGGTAAGGAGACTGTTTTGGAACTGGCACGGCGTGGAGCAACTGTCTATATGGCCTGCCGTGATAAGAATCGCGCGGAGAAGGCGCGAGAGGAGATTATATTGGAAACGAAAAACACGAACGTTTTCTTTCTCGAGCTAGACTTGTCCTCCCTCGAATCCATTCGAAATTTTGTGGAAAAGTGAGTTGGAGTTCTGAATCTCTACATTATTTAAAATCCGAATCGTTTCCAATTAGTTTCAAAAAAGAGCAAGATAAGCTGCATATTCTCATCAACAATGCTGGCGTCATGTTCACCCCATACAGTTTGACCAAAGATGGTTTCGAAATGCAATTGGGTACGAATCATATTGGTCCTTTTCTGCTTACTAACTTGCTGCTGGATCTGTTAAAGGTAACAACGTCGCCTATTTCACATAACTTGCAAACAGAAAATAACTCATTCTTCTTCTTTAGAAATCTGCGCCTAGTCGTATCGTTAACGTCTCCAGCATGGCGCATACATCCGGTAAAATTAATTTCGACGATCTACACAGTGAGAAATCGTATAGCCGTACTAATGCGTACTCTCAGAGCAAATTGGCCAACGTATTGTTCACTCGTGAGCTGGCCAAGCGCTTGGAGGGAACTGATGTGACTGTAAATGCCCTACATCCCGGTGTTGTTAAAACAGAGCTTTTACGTCATCTAAATTTTCTTAACAGCCGTCCCGGAAAGTGCGTATTGCTTAAAGATAATCTTTCACAGGTTCTCATTTGATTTATTTTATTTCAGAATGATGATGGCCCCCATGACGTGTTTTATGAAGAGCCCCAAGAGTGGTGCACAAACCACCTTGTTTGCAGCCCTGGACCCTGACTTGGAGAAGGTTAGTGGCCTCTACTTCAGTGACTGCAAGCCAAAGGAAGTGGCAGAAGCTGCACGAGACGAAAAGAGCGCCATTCGACTCTGGGAAGAGAGCGAGAAATGGACAAACCTTCAGCAATTGGTTTAATTTCTGGCGTTTTCGCAGTTTTTAGGTCTATAAAACAACCGATTAATCAATTTATATCTGTTGAACTCCAAAACATTTTGCTTGGAGAACCCACTGAATGAAAATCATCAAAGAATACGAACGCTACTTGTGTTCTGTGCATTTTCCAACTTAGTATTTTAATCATATTTATGTACTTTATTTAATTGTTATCTATATATTTTTAGCACCGTGGAATAAAGTGTGTGTAAATCTAAATCTGTTTATGGGCTGCGTGTTTGGCATTTACAATAAGTAATCCAATCGTATATCGAAGTAAAAGTAGTAGTAAATGTATTTATATACTACGAAAGTGCTGCGATTACTAAACTCAGAACAGTCTGATATACTCCTACTCACACTGATGCAGAAACACTGATAACACGCACATACATTTACCATTATATTAATAGATTATTCTGCTACTTTTTGTCAATAAGCTAATATCAGGGAACGCAAATGACTCTCCAGTTAGTTCGATTCGGCACTCGTAACAGTCAAAACGAGGTAGCAAAATGGTCTCTATTAGTGAAGGTCTACTACACCCGTTGATAGCCGGGCCCGCTTTAATCGGGTTGGTGATCTACTTTATTAGGTAAGGGGTAAAATCAGCTATCTTCCCAGCTATCTAATAACGGGTATTTTGGTGGCAGAGAATATATGCAAGGTGGTCAGTTCAAGAAGAAGACTGACGAAAAGGGTCGCGTTGTAATTGTAACCGGTTCGAATACGGGCATTGGCAAAGAAACTGTCCTGGAGCTGGCACGTCGGGGAGCGACTGTCTATATGGCTTGTCGGGATGAAGTGAGGGCTGAGAAAGCAAGACAGGAGATCATAAAGGAGACAAACAATGAGAATATCTTCTTTCGGGAACTGGACTTGTCCTCTCTGGAATCTATACGCAAATTTGCCGAAAAGTTAGTCAACTCTCTTGGAAATATCATGAAACTCTTGCATTTTATTCTTTTTATCACTTCAATGTATTGTAGTTTCAAAAAGGAGCAGGACCAACTGCATATTCTGATCAATAATGCTGGCATATTCCGTGGTCCTCGAAGGCTTACAAAGGATGGCTTCGAAATGCAAATGGGCGTCAACCACATGGGCCACTTTCTGCTCACCATTCTTTTGATCGATCTGCTCATGGTTTGTAAAATATTCGCTGTCATTGTGCGATATGCTCATATCTAGCCTTTAACACATATAACTTAGTTCAATGATATTGGACTTTTTCGGTTGTAAGGGCATTTTCTTTGTGATTCACGGTCTAGATTGAATTGTCATCCAAAACTTTAAATTGAATTTTTTATATTATATATCTCTAAAGAAATCAGCACCCAGCAGGATAGTGAACGTTTCTAGCCTGGCACACACAATGTGCAAGCTAAAGATAGACGATCTGAATAGTGAAAAGTCATACGACGAAACCGATGCTTATTGTCAGAGCAAACTGGCGAACGTTTTATTCACACGCGAATTGGCCAAACGCTTGGAGGGAACGGGCGTAACCGTGAGTGCACTACATCCCGGTGTGGTGGCAACGGAAATCTTTAGGAACACAGCAATTCTGCAATCCGATATTGTGCAGTGAGTTAGCAATCAGCTGAACTTGAAACGGACTGCATAAATATTTAAACTCTTTTCTAGATTCTTCTTTAAACCCCTTTTATGGCCATTTCTAAAGTCCCCTAAGAGTGGTGCCCAAACTACCTTGTATGCGGCATTGGATCCTACCTTGGAGGGTGTAACTGGTGCGTACTACAGCGACTGCAAGCCGAAGCAGGTGGCAGATGCCGCAACGGACGAGAAAAACGCCAGGTTACTGTGGCAGGAGAGCGAGAAATGGACAGAAGCACCAAAACTAAAGCTGAATTAGATCGTATAATTTTATTATATATGTGTATATAGAATGGATGCAGCATTTCGCCTTCTACATTACAGTAAAGCGTAATACTTTTCGCCTTAGAAGATTTCATTTAAATTAGTAATATAAATATATTTTGCTTAGCAATTTTTAAGTTAGCAACAACTTATTGAAAGAACATATTGAGGCCCCGAACATAATTTACTGCCTTTTTGGAGAGAGTATCTGTACTCTTTTAAAGTTACCAAGCGAGTTAATATCGATTATTGTTTAATGCCAGATAATACAAGTGATCATTTTGGTTAGACAATATTTCCAGCCTGAATAAAGACTCTGGAGTAGAGAGCATGTGTAGTCGGCTCCTTTTTCTCGGGCGTGTTGGACACGGTGTTAACATACGTGTACTGCATGAAGAATCCCAGAGTTACATCATTGCCGGACTGCAGCTCAGACGACGGGGTGAATTGCAGTCGTATAAGCACTTTGTTGCCTTTGCGCCAGACAATGAATTTAGGTTCCTCGATAGGCGCCTGCACATCCTCGTCGAACTCCTTAGAGTCGTCGCGTTGATTAAGTACAAACTCACTCTCCAGCGGCACAATTGATGCATTTGTTTTCTCACGCACTTCCCGCTTGACTTCCCTGGTCGAGTTCTGGCGAGCCAAGGTAACACCAGTGGCTTTAAGGAGAGGAGATGAGGTAACAGCCTCTTCCTTGATTCTGCATGCTTGCTGAAAGGCATCCGCATTGACTTGTGCCTCCAGTGGCCCTGTCTCCAATAGGCTTATGGTCATGTCGTACATTGTGGGGTTAGTGAACTTCAGCAATATGGCATTGCTCTGGCCAGGCTGTAGGGGCTGCTCACAGCGCACCATTACCACCTCGGGCACATGGTAGCTGGCAAAGAGCTGTATGCGATACTTGATAGATGTGGGATGATATTCCGGTTTGATTAGATTGTGCTCGCATTGACGACATCGCAACGATCGCTTGATCCACAATGAACGTCTCTGTGGATAAAGCTTGCTTACAGCCGTGGGCTGATCCGCTGGTTGACTGTGACGTTGCTCCATGGTTGTGATATTACGCAGGTTAATGGGCTGCGTAAAAATGTCATCTGGTAGAGCTTCCACATCTGCGGACGCCTCGGCAGGCGCTATGTTCATAGCCTTCGTGTTCGGCAAAGACTTGTCGCCCCAGCCAATTTGACGACGTATCAACGAGACTGTCAGACCCGTGCGATCGGTCAAACTGGGAAACTTTTGCTGTTTTGGAGCTTTACGGCGTAGAAACTCTTGTTTTTCCTGCTTCTCCTGAAGTACTACGGACTGATAGTATTCAATGAGATTGTTAAAGCGCGCCTGGTACAAGCACTCATTGTCCGGCCAAGTGCCCGAGGCCACTCCTTGGTCGGGAATACCCACGTCGCGTGACGTCCAACGGCACGATAGGCAAAGCAAATAATACATTTTCTTTGTTGTGGGCATGGCTGAAGGCTTTGGACTGGGCGTGGCGTCCGTTGCACTTTCACCGTCCTTGGAATCTTCAGTTTTACGTACAACTGGTGCAGAGGTAGCACGCGGAGAAAGCGTATGCTGACAGCAAGGACAGACGAAGCAGTTAGCGCAGCAGTTCTTCTTATGTCTTGCCTCGGTGGTGGGTATATTCTCCAAACAATTGGAGCAGAAGTGTGACTCAATCTCATGGCAGACACAGAAACCACATCTCAGTTTTGGACAATGGCGACAGAAGAACAGCTTATTAATCGGATTTAAGATGCCGCATGAGCACGCGTATTTCACAGGACTTGGTTGCATAAAACTCATCTTGAACAATTAAAATTAAAAACTCTTTGCAGACGCTAAATTTTTGCGAGTGCGTCTTCTTCTTTTGCAAATGACGACAGCTTGGCTGCCAGCTGTTTTTGCATTGTCTGGTATTTTAACCATCCCTGGTTACATTTAACATGCTGATGTTAAGTAACATTATGTATACCAGATTAACAGCAAATGAAGTTGGCGGTAAATTTGATAGGCGCAAAATAATGGATTAATCAATTTGTTACTCATTTTGATTTTAAGTATTGTTCTAGAAACTTTTTTAACTAGGAAATTTACTTGATCCCTTCAGTATTATGAGCGATAAATAATGATCAAATAAGGGGATTTGCTTACATCGTTTTATTTATATGCACAAGCGAAATTTCTATTTGCATCTAGAATAGTTTTCACTTTCACTTGGAAACTACTTAGCTTTTCCTAATTTCACATAAACTATCCGCTATTAAAAGAGCTTCCCCAGTTACCAGCTGTTGCTGTTTATTTTGCATGCCTTTCAATCATCTAAGTGGCCAATTAACACCCCCGTGTTAGATTTAACGTGCGTTTTACTAGACTTAATGTGATCGTATTATGCTCTTTTACATCAAGTGCCAGGGCGTGCATCCAAGCATACCATCCGAATAAACATGATATCATTTCCTGATACCAAGTAAACCAATTTTAACTGACATTCGCATACCCTGAAAGGGGATATAAACGAAAGAAATATATAAAAAATATATATATATGTATAAAAAAAAAAAAGTAGTTAGCGCAAGACTAAAGGTAGTTGAGCAATCTTAAAGTTTGGTCGCTTATTTTCACAATAGAAATAAATATGACATATTAAAAAGAGTAACGAGCTAACCGTTAAGTAAGTAAATAAAAAATATATTTTCGATTATAATTGAGTATGAATAATTCATTTGTTTTTAACTTAATACAATATTTATTTTACATATTTCGTAAATATTTACGATCTTAGTTTAGAATACAATAAGGTACTTGTTGGTGTGGCAATCACAATACTAACACTACAGATAAGGTGTATACATATATAGTAAGAATACTTTATAACAAACATCGTCTCAGTCTGTACTCTCCAACTGATCGCCCAGTTCTAGTTCAGCCATCGTAGCTTAGCCAAAGAAGTTGGGCACGAAGAGCTTCTTGCGCTTTGTGCGGGTGCTTCGGTAGCGCACAACTGGTGCGAATCTGTAGCCATCGGATAGCACATTATCATCGTACCTGGCGCTCAGGCTGCGCTGGGAGGCAGTGTGGCCGGGCACTGGTGCAATATAACCGTTATCCACATAGTAGTAGCCCGTGCCCAGTTTGTTGAGATGATCTCCAGTCAATGGTTTGCCGTAGGTTAGGGTGTACGTGTTGCCGCTGTCGTAGCTCGGCCTGTGCTCGTAGCCAGTCTCGTAGCTGTCCAGATCATAGTAAGATGAGGGCTTGGCGCTGCAGTACGTCAGTTTGCAGACAAGGATGCTGATTAGCAGCATGAAGTAGGTGTAGATTTGCTGTAGAAGGGAAAGAAGTGGGGGATAAGCAACACTCCATGCGAGCTGATGTGCTTTGATGTGCATACCGTTAGTTCCATTTCTATCTATCGGTCGTAATCCTTTAAGAATTTTCTTAATATGTTCCTTGCTGTGGTGCGTGTGCTTGGAGCGTTGTCTTGGCTCGTTCTGTATGCTGGACTCCACAGAATCCCGGCCTTTTATACCAAAATGTGCGCCGATTCGCACCCAAATGCGAAAATATGATCTGTCGTTTTGTTTTCATTTTGCCAAACCCGACGCATCGCAGCTCAGACCCACCTATGACGCAATTATTGATCCGATCTCAGCTCTGTCCCGGGGAGCAGTCTCTGTTGCTGTCGCCGTTGCTGCTGCTGAGGCTGCGAAGCTAAATTTCGCCAGTTTCATCGTCTGTCCGCGCCGCGCATGCCCGACTCTCGTCATGATTCACTTTGTGGGCAGGCTCTAATTGCCGCTCAGCCTGATCAACCTGCCGCTGCCACCGCGTGTTCGGTTCTAGTTCGAGTTGGAAAACTTCTAACAATGCGGAAAGATTTTGGGCGAGCTCAAAATTAATTAATTAATGCCTTTGTGATTTGTTTGTTGTTCTTTTCTCTCGCACTGCTCTGTTTTGTTTATTAATTGATTGTATTTATTTTCCATTTATTTGGAAAGTTATTCGAGTTATTACAGCGATGTTATTGTTTTGGGGCTTTGGGGTGTTTGGGGTTCATTTGTGGCATTTTATTATTATTATTATTTTTATATTTGTGCCTGGCACTTGCTTTGCGGTTGGAACTGCCAAATTTGTCGCTCAGCCGGGCACGATCTTTAAATATTTTAGATCTATATATATTCAACAGACACATGAGACACGAAATGAAAAGATCTATATATAATACAGATAGATTAGCGTGGAGTCATAATAAAACATACTATTTATAGACTCAATATATGTAAAACCCTCCCAGAACCGTGAGTCACTTATTAAAGCCTTTAAATTAGAAGAC
The DNA here is from genome assembly GCA_018904035.1 of Zaprionus ornatus. NCBI lineage: Eukaryota > Metazoa > Arthropoda > Insecta > Diptera > Drosophilidae > Zaprionus > Zaprionus ornatus. The sequence continues at coordinate 4,920,032 of JAEIFZ010000238.1, forward strand.
AAATTTACTGTAAGCCGCAAAAGAAAAAGTCGAAATCCATGTTAGGGTATTATTTGTATTCGAAATTTAATTAATTTGATTACATATAAATATAAACATGCTAATTGAAAAAGGCGCCGTCGACATAAAAATAAATACAATAATCTCTGTGCCGTAAACAACAACAACAACAACAAACGTTGGTGGGAGGAAGGAGGTGGAGGTGGAGGTGGTGATGTTTTTTCTACAATTTCTTTGTAGACTCCTCTCGTAATATTCCATGCGCAAAATACACACGGCAAATGCAAATATTTTGGCAGTCACAATTGGAGTGTGAAAATTTGCAAAAAACAAAATGCGAACAAAGCGAAGTAATAACTATAAATACATAAAATATACTATGTATGCGATGCTGTAGACTAGTGCTTAGAATTAAGTATACGCCATGTAGTATGACATATGAAGTTCCTTATTCCATTTTTTAACCCGACCAAAGTCGAATTGGTTTGCATCTGGTCATCGACTTGGTTAGCACTGAACCATGGATCACGTTTCGCATGCACGTTCCCAGACCCTCGCAATGCAGCAGAAGCTCGCACCTCTCCTCCATGGAGGCTAACAGAGTCAGCATATATTATTATTCGGAATTCTAATTTCTGCCAAAATTCATACCTTCTATCTAATTGAATGCAATAAGTGCGACACTTGTTTTGTTGTGATCTCTCTGTTCTCTGTTTGGCCACTCTGCTGCCGCTGCACAGCTCGAGGTTCAGCCAAGTTCAGTCTCCCCCGGGCCAACTTTTTTCTGTTGGCTAACCATGTGTGAAAGCAAATAGATAGTAATAATTCATAATATATACTGAAAATGAGGCGATATTTTAATATAGCACTTTTACGTTAAGTTAATTGTTCAGCGAACAAAGAAATGTGGAAAATTTTATGTCTGCCACCTCCTTGTGGTGGCTGTGGAAGCTGTGAAGTCCAAATTTGGGTGCAGGTTTTCTGTTGTGTAGGTCCACGGTGCGTATCCGCTATATTTGACCTGAAAGTCGAATCTGAGTCAATTCTTCATATCCAGAACGCGGGCACGCTCATCTCCCTCCAGCAAATGGCAAACATTTGCATGGCGTGCAAAATATTTCACGTCTAATTGATAATTACAATATGCTCGAAATCCGGAGCACAAACACGCAAAAGCTGTGTAAATCCAAAACCTGCAAATGGGAAATGCATATAAATATTTAAAAGCGCGGTATTGTTTTGCCTCTGGCACGAACAACACTACAACAGGGACCGGGATGGATCCAATGTGCAGGACGGGATTGCAGGGGAGCGTCAAAAGCGCCGCGACCTTGCTTACAGATAAACATGTTGATTTCCGTGTTTACAACATTTAGGTAAGTTAGGATCTACTTGATCATCGGCATACGTGATCTTCTACTGGAACCTGGTTTTTTGTTCTACCCCCCAGTTTATTGTGGGATTATTCCCATAGTAGACATCACATGCTTTGATTTCTGCGACAGGTTTGTCCCCAAAAGTGCGTCACAACTGATTTATCATTTAGTATTAATTTCTAGTTGTTTACGTTCTGCTTTGTGTATTATATGCACCTGTTGATTGACAGACTTTCTCAGTTGACGAATGCGCGTCACTTAATTAAAAACAACTAAGATAAATGATAACAATTATGTCGATATAATTGCGCTAACACTAAAAGTTAATTAACAGTAATATTCCGTTTATAAAAATACAAAGCGATTATTTCTTTTTTAACAATAGATGACCTTTTGGCTTTAGTTTGTTTTGTAGGATGCGTTGCTTCTTGGCCTCAGCCTCCGCCTTGAGTCGTTCGTGACGCTGTTTAGCAAACTCCAGTTCGCCGCTTAGTTCCACAATCTTTTCGGCAATCTCCTGTTGCTTCTCTAGGCGTTTCTTCTGATTAGACTAAAATAGTATACAACATGGTTAGAAATGATGTGTAACACCTTCTGAGCCTACTTACACCCAATGGCGTCGTCCGGCCATCAAGGTACGTGTAGTCGGGCAAATTGGTGAGGGGACCAAATGTATTTGGATTCTCTGGTAATCCCTTAGCCTCTCGCCACCTCTGGTCGATGGTCCGAGCTGCGGAGAGAGCGACATGTCTCTGTGCTAAATGCCATTAAGGAGAGGAAATACTTGTGTTAAATAAAGAAAAATTGAAGATGTTATGGTAAATAATACTTACCAGTTATTAGATTTGAAGCTGTAATACAAAGTGAGTTTAATTTGAACATATTTTGTACTTTACAAAATAACAATGCTCACATAACCACACAAAATAGAGATGAACAACGGCCTTTAGAATGTCATCTCTAGAGCAGCTGTTAATTATTTTTATTATCGATATTAACTGTAAGGTAAGTGCCCTGTTAGCACTGCTAGTACAGCTGTTTATTTATCGATATTACCTGTAACTCTTATCGGCATAGCCAACATTACTGGCAGTGAAAAATTATTAATTAATTAATAAAATCATTTAAAATCTACAATTGTAAGAAAAACGATCACAGAAAAAATGACAACTAAAGTGGGAACGATTGAGCGCAATGCAAACGGCACCGCCAAATCATCATCTGTGCGAGAAATTTGTGCGCGGGCCTTGACCAAATCAGAATGGGAAGACAAGGTGAGAATAGGAAATCGAGAAGTGATCAAAGAACAGCGCGTGTTAGGCCATAAATTTACACACACTCTTTGCTTGCAGGATGAGTTCTTGGATGTGATCTACTGGGCGCGACAGGTGTTTGGCATTATACTCGGTATCATCTGGGGTATTGTGCCGCTCAAAGGTTTTCTGGGCCTCGTATTGTAAGCACTCGATATCTGGCTAAATATAGAACGTGGAACAGCTTCTCTTCACTTTCATATTTACAGATTCGCCGGCATCAGCTGTGGCGTTGTGTACCTTTATGCCATTAATTTCCAAAATGTCGATGAAGATGCTTACGGAGGCGCGTGGGAGCTGGTTAAGGAAGGATTTATGACATCGTTTGCTGGCTTTTTAGTGACGTGGATTATCTTTTATACGGGTCTGCACTACGAGTCAATAATGGCGGCAAAGACCTCATAATACTCGCCATATCCGGAAAACAAGCTGCAACTGCAACACAAGCAATAACCAATTCCAATTCTAGAGTCCAAATGCTATTCCCGCAAATTCATTTGCAGAGCCAAAGCATATTCTATATATATACTATACCGATCGCCTACTTTTTGTCCGTGTAGATTGTTGTTAAACGTTTAGCCAATTACGAAAATGATATGTGTGCATTTGATTTAAATATTTACAATAATTACCGGTTGTATTGCAAATTTGAGAATTTTTCTGTGAAAAATGCAAATCAGCAACCTGTTGAGAGAGATAAAATGCAGAAGATACATATAATATATCGATTTTGGTTCTCTACTGTTTTATTAAAATATTGTTCTACAGTGTATAAGGTAGCTGACGAGAGTACTAGGATCTAATATTCCATGGCCACAGCCGCGTTAACTGCACCGTTATGGCCATTCTGGGCTAACTCGTGCTGGAACTTCTCGGGCAACTGCCCACTCTGCAGTATTTGTGACAGTCTTTCCACCTCCGCCAGGGAGCTTGCGCGTTTAATGGCTTCACGTATGCGCTGCATATCTTCGGGATTAGCGAAGCGACCTCCCTCCGATGCCACTTTGCCGTTCGTCGCATCGGCCGCCAGAGCTGCAGCCGCACTTAACTTCGACTTCTTCGACACCTCTTTGAGCATTTCCTTGCCCTGTTTAGTGCGGAAGAATTCCTGTGCCGCCTGTCTGTCTTTCTGCTTGATCTTTCGAAAATCCAGCAAACGTAGCTGTGGAAACTTGTAAGCCATATACTCGCGGTAGTTTTGCTTTGTGGACACCGGATTAATCAAGAGACTTATTGTATCTAGGTGTTTGAATCCAGTCAGTGGCTCCAAATCGCTCAGTTCTTGCAGATTGTTGCCCGTCAATATGATGGATTTCAGATTGGGAACAACTTCCTCCAGACCCTCGCTGATGCGCAAGATGCGGTTGTTATTTAACAACAGACACTGGAGGCGCGGCAAGTGGGGAAGGTTGTCCAGTTTGCGCAGATCATTATCCGACAAATCAATTGTGTCAAATTGGTCCAATGTGGCACCCAAATTTTCGATTTGTGGAATTTTGTAGCCGCGTAAATCCAATTCCCGTTCACGACATGGGTTTATGTATTGCATGGACTGGTTTATTAACTCTGGCGTTAGTTTCACCATCTTGGCAGGGCAGGCAGTGAATTAATTTACACAATACCTCTAAAATGCAGTTGCGAGTTGTCTTTTTCTTTAGATATTTTTACAAAAATCTGGTCAAAGCCGACGCGAGTTAGGGATGCAATGTGACCGCATTCGATAACAACGTAAATACCATATATTTATCGTTTCAATGATGATTTATCGAAGTCCTTCGGAAGTGTTGCAAAATACGAAACTCCAACTTATATTTATCGAAACTATTTAAATAAAACAACATACTCATATTTTTGATTTGATTTTAATTTGAATTTTAATACATTACAATAAAGTTTCAAGTGCTTAACGTTAATGAACACGTTACAATTATTCGTTTTGTTTTATCCTTGAATTGAATGGCGAGCTACATCATATTTGAGCCAACTATGTGGGGGATCTCGTTAACACCTTTTCAGCGTTTCTCGGTGGTGGTGGACTGGGCAAATATTTTATTTATTATTATTTTCGAGAACATTGTGCAAACTATTTGTGTAATCACTTCTAAATATCTATACTTTTGAGTTCACAAGTCAAATGTAGTTTTACTGTAATTTATTAAATGCATTTCTAGTAATTGTTGCTTAGCGCAAAGTGTTAACTTTTTTTTGTCGAAATCATATTGGGGGGAAAAAAGATTGTCGTGAAGTACCAAGTAAATAAGTAATAGATAAATTTTAAATAAAGAATCATAAATACACACTACGTATATTTGGAAGCAGTTATAAAAAATATTATATTTCGTTTTAATTTGTTTATTAAATTTAGTTTAGGCCATTAAATTAGTTTTAATGCACGCACTTGATTCACATAGAGTAATAAGTAATATTTATATATTCATTGCGTTCTTTTTCGATAGTTTGTGGTTTTTTCAATTTCAATAGATTAATTGAAAAATAGATTTATGTTTTTTACTTGTATATAATTGGCACTTAACTCATTTAAAATACGTAATAAAAATATATAGTACATAAAAACGTTGTGTTTTCCGTAGTTCTTTTTGTTTTTATAAATATGCAAAAGTTATTTGGGGTAAAAGTATATAAATAAATAAATCACGTTCATTTAAAATTGCCAAAGAGTAAAAACAATACACACACACCTGCGCGCCATTGCACATAAATAAATTGTTCAGTACGAATTAGTTGCAACCTTTCCTTATCTCAACTTCAACTTTGATTATTATCAACTATCGTTATCAGTATCGTTAACTTTATCTAAGATGCTGCTGCTGCTGCTGTTGGTGGTTGTGTTGTTGTTCTTGTTGTTGTTGTGGGGGAAAGTGAATCCTAAAGGAATGTTTAGTTGAGCATGTAATATAATCTTAGACAATTTATAAATCAACGACATCCTCTTTCGTATAGGGCGAATCTCTAAATGTGCGTCTCGTCGAGGTCCGCTGCAGGCCTTCAACTAATGTCTCCTGTTGGGGTATAGGGGGAATCACAAATAGTTTTTAAATTTACAAATATTTCAAATTTAAAATTCTTACACACACAATCTACAGTACTGCACATGCAGAATGCAAAAAACAAAAGAAAACAGTAACAAAATAGAATGCAGTTTGATTACATTTACAAAGTAGACATGGACACAGATGGATGCAAAGCTTTGATGGAGTCCCAAAAATATAGGAGACACACACACACAGAGAGAACATTAAAACCAAATTTTTGCATGATGATTGATGTAGAGGAAGCCCAGACTGATGATCACACAGACTCAAACCTCAAATAGCGTTGAGATCTCTTTGCCCGCTATCCGCTTCACATTGCTCTCGCCGCAGCTGCTTGCCGCCTTTCCTGATCCCTGCTGCAGTTGCCCGTTGCGCATGCTCAGTATCTCATTGCTGATCAGAGTTGCACAGGCCATGGCTGCCTGTTTCTCTGTGCTTGTGGTACTTCGGGTGCTGCTGCTGCTACTCGTTGTGTTACTGCTACTGCTACTTGAGCTGCCCTGCTCCGTGATGATTGTCTTGCTGAGCGTCTCCTGCGTCTCGCTGTTTGTGCTGCTTGTGCTGATGATCTTTGAGCGCGTCTGATTACTCTGGTTTAATACTGTGGTTGTTGTCGTCATCGTAGTTGTTGTGCCATTGCTATTGCTGCTGTTGCTGGCAGTGCTGATGTTGCTCGTTCGATTGTTAGCACTCAACAGGGTTCTGGGCATTACTGGCGGCTTCATGGGCAGATCTTTGAGGTCTTTGGATTTAGGTTTTCAATAAAATACAATCGAATACGAAGGAAGTACAACAAATCATAATATGAAAGTAAATAAAATACAAAACAAAGAGAAAAGGATAATCAACTTGCAGTAGCTACGTGAACTATGAACTATGATTTATCTAGGATACTAAGCAATTGTGCTGGAGAAGCAGGCAGGCAATCATCTACGAGGCAGGTCATTCACATGCCATGTACGGGGGATACTTACCACGACTCAGGCCAGCGGCCAATTCCCGTACTGACTTCTTTTCCAAGGCGGCACCTGCAGGGAAAGAGATGAGGTTTACTTGCTGTAATTATTGGTTAACTTAAAGTAGTTCCTCACCTGGTGTTATGCCCACAATGCTGCCGCCACCGCTGCCGCCTGATGCTAAGGCAATGCCTGGTGTTATGCCCACAATGGAACCACTGACAGTCTGGCCAAAGTGCAGCACCTCTACATCTACAATTAAAGATAATAAGTTAGCAGAGTTCACTTTAGTCTCCTAAAGCGATCACTACTCACCCTCATCGAGCATATCCGGCGTAGTCTGTTTCGAGTCCGCATTGCCATTGCCCGTAACCAGTTCACTGTTGTTCGCCTTGGGTTCAGTGCCCACCACCGACCAAGGACGCGGCTTCTGAAGCGCAATTGGAGTGCGTAGAATGCCGTTGCCTGTCTTGGTGGCGACACTGCTGGCGGGATCACTGGCAGCAACTGTGGCATGACTCTTAATGGAGTCGCTGCTGGGCGAACGCATCTTCTCATCACGCGTGCCTGCCTTGAGCAATCCACTGGCTGCCACTGCCACTGCCGCTGCATCCTCGTTGCCACCGCTTTCAGTGCGCATTTTAACCAACGGCGACTTGCGACCGACAAGCGGCGAATACTTCTCCAGATTATCCGTACTGCGGGAGCGGGTGGCCCATGAGGCGCCTACAGAAATAAAGGAAAAGGTAAGTAAAAGAATCAACCATTTATAGGCTTCAATTACTCTTTAGCAGTGGCGACTGTCGTTCCAATTTGATTGGTCGTCGCTCCTCGAGTATAGGCGTCGTCTCCTCGGACGTCATGTGGCCATTGCCATCGCGACTCATCGTTGGACTGTCGACAAAGGACAACGAGCTGCACTCCTCTGAAGTGGGTGAGACGAGCGGTGTCAATGTTGTCGGTGTCACCGAACCAGGTCGAAAGAAATGCTCCAAACCATCGCCAATATCCCGGCCAATATTGCCAGCGCACTCCGCGTTCACCAGTGGTCGTGTCGGGGCTCGCGTCTTGGCCCGCTTGGGACGACCCTTGACCAGATGCTGCAGCTGAAACGACGCGCTGGGTAGCTCCGTAATCGAGTCACAGCACTCGTCAACGCCGCCATCATCAATCGCCGCATTGCTGTCGCTCACCAAGGCAACACCCCCTGTGGCAGTGGCAACACCAACTCCTGCTCCACGCGCCGACAGCTGTGAGCTGGAACGATGCGATGAAGGCGACTCCAGCAAATCGGGTATGTGGCTCAGGCTGAGATTCTCCACCACCGACTGTGGACGTACACGTCGTGGCACGGAACGGCGCTTGGTGGCCAAATGCGGCGTAGCCTGGCGGAGGTGGGAAGAAGCAATTAGTAAACCATTGAAAACTGTGTGTAAATTTAAATTATTTCATTGAGGTTATGTTTCATTCTATGAGATTTGCATGTGTGAAACAATGAGTGGGTGCGGGTGAGGGGGCCAGGGTGAGAAAATTAGAATCAAATAGCTACAACTACAACTAAAATAGAGAAGGAGGGAAACGAAAAGGGCACAAAAATAGATGAAAGTAGTGGGAAGGGGGCAGGGCAGACAGTTTGCTGTGGATTCTTGAGCTGCACAACTATCGTATTTGGAATATTTAAGATGTAGTTCGATTAGTAGAAGAATAAGATAAGAAAACTATTAACCTAAGATTGTTATAACGTTGATAGAACTCTTCCAATATATAAACATTTCCATTTACATTATAAGATACATAAAAACAAAGAAATCATAAGAAACTACATAAATAAATGATATAAAACTATTTTATAATACTAGAATTTTGTTATTTAGTCTACGATAGTTCTGGCAGCTCTAGTATGGATAGTAGAGTTAAGAGAACAAGACAAAAACTACTTACAAGGTTCAGATATTCCAATTTCTTTAAGTTTTTGTGATTTTTTTGAGTATTTTTTTTATGTAAATGAGTTGGAGACAAGGTTTTAATAATATATAGCGTATACATATAGTAAAAACATATATTATGTATGTATATATAATGTTTACAAAGTAGAGTTGTAATATTGCTCGTTGTTTGTATTGTTGATGTTGTTGTTTTCGATGTTGTGATGGTGTTGATGATGATTGTGGTTTTGGTTGGATAGATGGATGATACAAGGATGATTCACGGAGAAGAACACGAGAGATGAAAATAATGAGCGTTGTTTTTTTGGTTTGTTTTTTTTTTTTGGTATTTGTTTTTAGTTTTCGATCGAATACAGATTAAAATATTATTTTTTATTGATGTAATTCTTATCAAGTGATGTGTATACGTAATACGTATGTATGTATTGGCATTGGTATTGGTGCTAATTGTTACTGGAAATTGGTATTCGTTTTTATAAAAATATATACGATATAAGATACGTTCCCGTCTAGAAATTATTTGTTTTCTTTTTTTTTTCTTTATACACACAAGGTTCTTATTTGTGATAAGTGTGCTTGTGTATATGTGTGTGTGTGGGTGTCTTTGTGTGTACGGGTGTAAGATTAATTGCCACTACGCGCGACTATATATATGTATATACCATATATGGTTTTTGTTGTTATTAATATACACATTGATTCACTGTTACTGCATCCACTTGGGCAGGGAGAGATTTTCAACACTTACAGTGGGCGATTCCAGGCCCAGTTTGGGCAGTGCAGAGCCTCGTCCACCGGGTCGTATGATCAATCCCTCGGCTTCCTAAAGGACAAACGAGAAAGGGAATTCAAGTTAGTTAAGTGTTTCTTAGAAGTTTTACTACTACAACTGATAAGAGTGGCACTGGAGGGAGCACTACCAGCACCCACCATTGTCTAGCTTGGCCTAATAAAAGCGAAAGTGGCCAACCGAATGCCACCACAGTCAGAGACAGACCATGACATCACACTTTGTTATTAAATATGCCGAAATCGAGACCGATAACACTCTGATATCACAGTATGCTTGCCCCCAGTCCGTTATCAGCTATCGATTTCTGGGTCTACACTTACATGGCTCGACCGACTGCGCACAATGTCCGGCGTTTGTGGCTCGTCCAGCAGCACCGATGGTGATTCGGCTATGCCCAAGCCGCGACGATAGCGTGTCAGCGCCTCGAGTACTTCATCTGTGGCACGATCCGAGATGGCAGCAGCCAGCGACTGTTCGATCTCGCTGCAGAGGGAGAGAGAGAGATGGAGTAATAGGATTAGTATCTGGTAAACATATGGAGTATATAATTCGCTATGCCTGGCTACGATCTACTTGTCATTTTCTGTTTGGGATACAGGCTGCTCTTGCTCCTGCTCCTCGTCGGGACACTTGCGATATGCGGGTCCATTGGGATCTGCTTCACCGGCGCCAAGGCGGCTCCCGCCTAAGCAGCAGCACAGTGTGCGCATAAGTCCCATCACTGCGAGAACAGCTGGCACTACTGGTACGCACCAACACCAACAACAACAACAAGAACAACAAGAACGACAACGAGAACAACAACCAGAGCAAGAAGAGAAACAAGTATAAACCGAGCAGCTTTAACGGCACTCGATAACTGGCAATGAATTCGCCTTGCTTGCCCCAAACTCTGTTGCGTTGTTGCTTCTTGTGACGCGCTCACACACACACTAGCACATACACACAGACACTCTGTGTATATTTATGTAAGTTTTGGGGAGCTTTGGCTTTAGGAATGAAAATGCATTCAGCTGTTAAGTTATTTGTTTGCTTAATCTTATCTCTGCTTGCTCACACACACACACACACAGCAGGCTCATTGAGAGCGCCGCGGAAGCAAATTGTTTATGCGCTGCCTGTATGTGTGTACGCAGAGAGAGTGAAAACCGTAGAAGCAGAGAAGCTACCTTCGAAGCTTGCCGAAGGTTTTATACTCTTGCAGGTTTTGGCTTTTATCTCTTCTGATTGTTCCTAGACTAGTTTTTAATAATGGCATAGCATTTTATAATATTATTTATGTACTCTTTAACATTTATAACTCTCTCGTTATGAAAAACTTGTTTCCAACTGGCTATCCCTATAAAAGCTACAGAATATGGCTCTCCGATTTTGATGCAATGAAAAAGTATGCGTAGGTTACTGCATATTTTAGAATTGCAGGATTAAGTTGAGTTATTTCGACAAAGAATAAGGGTCTTCATAAAAAAACTCTCACTTCGGGCGATTTTTCATATGTAAACTATATGTTATAGTGTACCGATCTTCAAGACATTCATTGTTCAAGTATATTTAAAATGTGGTAAATTTGTTTGCAATATCTAGAAAGAAACCAAAATCGGTTGATAGGTTCGAACGATATATATGTAGGTCCGATCTGGCTCATCCCAATTTATTTATAGCGTGCACTAATAAGAAGCTTCTATGCCAAGTTTAATCAAGATAGTTCTAAAATTGAGAGACTAGTTGAGATTGCAACAGACAGACAAAAGGATAGACAGACAGACGGAAATACAGGCATGGTTAGATGACACCCCTGTTGATGCTTATCCAGAATATATAAATATATTTATATATTTATATGTCTCTTTCGGGTGCGTTGCAAATTTCCAGCCAAAATTAATATACCCTCTGCAAGAGTATAACAAAAGTGAGCGCGCGTTTGGAGAGCGTGCTTTGCAGCAAAGCGTGTTTTGAAAACAAATTTCGCAAGCTCAGCAGTCGCTGCCGCCGCTAGGGATGAGCGAGCTTTCTGTTATACTTCTGTTGTTGTTTTTGTACTGATCGCAGCTGAAACGTTAGAAAGTTTCGTCATGGAATGCAGAAATTTGCCCGCAAATCGATATGGTTTTGAATACTTTGTAAATTAGAAATTTCAATTTTAATTTTCGTTTTCAAAATGAAACAAATTTCAAATTGTTGCCACGCTTGCTTGAGCATCTCTATCAAAAGTGAATCACAATTCTTCGAACAACTCTGTCTGTGTGTATGTGTGTGCGTATTTACCCAGCTTCGCCTTCTCGCTTCTCTTTCATTCTTCCCCTATCTCTCTCTATATTTTTTTTCCAGTTACTCACCCAACTTTATTCATTATCTCACTGCCGGCATTATTCAGCAGGCAATTCTGTAGAAAATCTTCGGGAACTTGCAGTCGCTCGTTGAGAGCTTTACGCAAGTCTTGTACAACAATTTGATTGCCCAGTGTTTTGGGACACTGTTCAATACCGGTGCGTATCATTGTCTCCAGCGTCTCTTCCAAATAACTCTTGATCGTATAACTAAGCTCACTGGCCACACGGGTTAGCTTCATCTCGATGGGATGTCCATCACTGCGCACAGCCTCCTGCAGCTTGGGCATGAGTTGCTTGCAGTTCTCGGCATCACTGATCAGGCGCTGCACAGCGGACACATTATCCCCCACTCCCTTGGCAATGGACATGGTATCTTGAGTCTCTGCAACCAATTTATCAACCAATTGATGCGTGGAGGACAACATGAAGCCATGTTGCAGTCGGAATCCTTGACCATTTGCCCGCTTCAACCCGTTGCAGTTACGCTGCAGCAGCTCCTGCATCTTTCGCATCACTGTATCTGTTTTCTCCGGATGATTCTTCAGATGTGGCGCAATATCAAACACAGGAAAGGGTATGGTGCGCATGCTATGATTGTGTTCCAGCGCATACACAATATCCGCGTATCCCTGCAGTGTCACATTGTTCTTGTCCAGGTAAATGGTTCGCAGACGATTGTTAATCTGCAGAGCTTTGGCCAACAAGCGAGCACCAACATCGCCCATGAAGTTGCCACTAATGTCTAATTTCTGCAGGCTCTGATTGCTGCCCAGTGCATTGATGAAGTCGTGCAGATCATGCTTCAGTTTGTTCTCCGACAACACAAGCTCCGCCAGGGGAAAGTCATCCTTCTGTATCAAATTGACTAGCGCGTCCATCACATGTGGAATATGCTTCGGTTTCATGCCCGTCAAGCTGCGGCACAAATGCAGCGTACGTATCGACGGGTTCTTCGAGATGGCCGTCAGCACGGAAGCCAGCTCGGCATCCAAATCTGAGGAACAAGAAAGAATTAGTTATTAGTTACAATCAGATGCTTCGACTTCACTCACTATTGTCACTGATGTCTAGACTCTGCAAGACGCGCACGCCGTGTATACAGGACTCAAGCACATGGGCGCCTTGGGTGCCCAACGTATTGCCGCTAAGATCGAGATGCAGTCCCGCCGTGGACTCATTGCAAGCCAAGCCAAGCAGAAGGTTCTTTAGCGCCTCCATTGGCAGCTTACAGCCGGCAATGTTGAGATGCTTCAGACTGAGAGTGCTGGTGAAGAATTGTTTGAATGACGGTGGTATCTCCTTGCCCTTTTTTGTGCTGAACGAATTGTGGGAGACATTCAGATGCGACAGGTGTGTGGCACAACCTCGCAGGAGAGCTCCAAAAAGCTGTAAAGGGAGCAGAGTTTAGTATAACCATTCGCATTAATGTTAAGCAGCTGTGGCAAGCTGTAACTGTTACTATAATAACAATAACATTAACAGCTGTGAAACGTTCTCTAAGGAGCTTTGGGAGGCTTTGACTATCGTAACATAACCGTTAACAGCTGTAAATTGTTATCAATTATGTTAAGCAGCTGTGGCGAGTATTTGTAAAATCATTCACAACTGTTAACAGTATTTCAACTATGTTAATCCGTTGTGACAGCCTGCTATTATCATGAGATTAACAGTAACGGCTGTTAATATTCTGTGAAACCTACATTTTCCAGCGTTATATCAGTCGAGGCCAGATCTAGATGCTCCAGCACATTGGGTTGAGCCAGAAAATTGTGCAAATTCTAAAAGAAAAGATAAGAAAATCAATAAGAAAATGTTCCCAATAGGAAAATTATTCATAAGACTTACGGTTATATCATCCTTGAGACTGTTGCCGCTCAGATCAAGGAATGTGAGCGAATTGGAAATACTTTGATTAAGCGACAGCGAGTGCGACATCTGATTAACGCCCTTCGACGTGAGGCCGCAATGGGCAAGCGCCAACTTGCAGAGACCCTTCGATACCTTGGCTATGGGGCCAGCCAGGTGGATAGCTCCTGATGGAACGAGGAAAGAGTATAGTATGAGAAACACGTAATTGAAATGATAATAATGATTGTTGATAATGATAATGATAAGCTGGGCGAATCGAAATTTCTTTTTAGCATACATATCTGCCAATGATTTTAAATTTTCTTATGACATAGAGAGCGAGAGAGAGAGAGAGCAGAATGCGTGAGGCAAGCGGCAAAGAGTAAGAATATGATATACGAAAGTACATATTGTTGTTTAATGAGTGTGTTAGACTTGTGTGGCTCAAGGTATTAACAATTTCCAATTTATTCTATCAATTATTACAATTTCCTTGTCATTCTTTCTTTCTTCCCTTGGCCACACAAGCTAATTAGATAATTATATTGCGCATTGATGAAATATGAATGGCAAAGTAGCAACAACGAACGATAACAGCAACAACAACAATGAGAGAGTAGCATAATAAATGTAATTGTAATTGTAATTGCAAATTGTGATAATCATAAACAATCATGTTGTTTGCTTTGCTAAGTACAAAATGAAAAATAATTTACGATCTATGTGTGTCATATAAGGGAAGGCGTCTGCAAACCTTGTACAATTTTTCCAAGTAGGGCGCACAATGAGCTTGCTCCTACGAAAGTGTGATACGAAACGGACACGATAAGACGCGACAAGAACAACAACAATGAATACAAACAGAAACAAAATACATAAGTAAACACACATTGTTAATCGTTTGAGGAGAGAAGGAGGAGCAGGAGGTATAGGAGGATTTAATTGGATTAAACACACACACACACGCTGAGTGCAACTAATTGCGGGTCAATCACTTCGGTCGAGGAACTTAATAGAACTAAAAAAGACTTCATCCACACACACCTTTATCCTCGATTATGTTGTGACTAAGATCGATGGTACGAATCGCGGGGCTGCTGTTGGTAATCACAGATATCGAAAGCTTATTCAGAAAATCCCATCTGCAAGCAATGAAAATACAGTTAGTCAGTTATTACTGGGTATATATTTACTCTTACCTTAAACCTAAGGCCTCCAGATGCAGCTCCTCTAGCCACATGGAGCGCTTGAGCACATGCAGTATGCGTTCCAATGTCTCGTGCGACAGACGCATGTGGGCCGCTTTTAGGCCACGAAAAAACGTATTATACTCCAGGGCAGACACAATGGCCATCAAGTCTCTGCATGACAAGGGGTGTATCAGTAAAATAAGTCATATTTTATATTACAATCTCACTCACTTTGGTTCCAGATGATCAAAATCGCGCAGGTTAAGCAGTCGTGTGTCGTGCGACAAGTAGATGGTGTCCACATCCCAGGCAACCTCTTCGCGATACGGCACGCCATGAAAGTCGCACATGCAGGCATATTGTGCACTGAAGCCTCCACAGGGTCCCACATTACGCGGATCTGACGGTCGAAATTCCTCAGAGAAAATAGTCTCCCGCTCAGGCGGTTGTATGTCGATCTGTAAGAGAAGATAAAGGATGATTAGAGATATTAAGGAAGAGAGTGTGTGCTGTGTGTTTGCCTGCTTAAGTTGTTGGCAAAGGCGTGAAGCACGCAGTTAACACTTGCTTGCAAGTCGCGTGCTTTGTGGCAATTATCTAACAATTTTGTGGCAAACCATTAGCGGCAGCAACACGCCCAATAAACAAGTTGTTCAGTTGCTCGTAAAAATGTAAAGTCAACAACAACAACAACAGACGACGTGGGTGCTGCACAATAAATGAGAGATTTCCATAAGCGCAGGCAACAACAGCAACAACTTGTGGCATTATAAATGCATTGAATTAACAACAACAAATTTTCCTAATTGAGACAACAACAAAAGCTTGTGTGGGAGTTCCATTTTGCATATTTCAACTCGATTTATTGTTCAAGTTGCACAGTGATCTCTCAAGAGATTGAAATCAGCTTGAGTGCTTTTCCTTGAATAGTTTATGCAGATATCTCAGCTACTATTTGTTTACTGGTTTAATGAAAAAAAATGTTTGTTCAAAGGCGAACTGTGACGAACACACTCACACACACAGCCCAATTGTCAATTGTCTGGGGTGAAAAGCCAAAACGTATGTTAAATATTAAATTAAGACTTAATTAAAGCCAGCTGAGCGTGACTCAGGCCTGTCACAATCTACACTCACATAGAGGTACACCCACAAACTCATACACTCACACCCACACACACGCTAAACCAATTAATCAGTCTGTGAAAATTGCTATCGGGCAATTAATGAAGTTTTTGCACATGAGCAAAAAATTAACGGTTATAGAGCTTGAAACGGTAAATGAACATGAATTTAACAATAGTAAATGGAATTTATCATGCATATATAGACTATATAATAATACGTGTAGTATATATAGAATATATCCTGAATAAATAGTGTAAAACATATTATGAATATGAAGAATATATATAATGAATATAT
This sequence comes from Zaprionus ornatus, assembly GCA_018904035.1. Lineage (NCBI taxonomy): Eukaryota > Metazoa > Arthropoda > Insecta > Diptera > Drosophilidae > Zaprionus > Zaprionus ornatus. Next base: position 4,936,262 of record JAEIFZ010000238.1, read on the forward strand.
AGAATATATCATAAATATTTGGAATATAAATCTAATATATATTGACTATATGGAATAAATCATGAAAACATACTATGACTATATGAAACAAATGTATCTTGAATATTATTGTATACCATGAATATATCAAAAATGTCATGAATATATCAAATATATCATGAATATATACAATATATCTTAAATAAATCATGGGCATATCATAATTATATCATGACTGTATAAAATCAACAGAGTAAAGTTTTTCAGTATGTTAATCTTGATTTTTATCTACTAATGAAAGTATTTCTGTACACAATTTATGGATACCCGCAGAAGTTAGCATTTATACAAAAACATATCCTACACAAAGCTACGCAATTGAAGTTCTATACATGTTTTGTAATTCGATAATTTTAACACAATTGAATGAGTCAGCACGTTATTACTCATTGTACTAGTAAAACTTGTGCTTTGTCCATTTCTAAAAACTTTTCTTTCTGTACTTCAACAATTTACAAGTGTTTTAATATTAATAAAATTTAAATTTTACTGATAAACATAGAAATATTCGAGAAGCAATATTCCACAATTTTCGAAATATATAATTAATTAACGTTTGCAGACAACACAAAAATCTTTACGGCCTCTTTTATGTTCGATAACGATTTATATTGGATATCAGTTTGCAGTACTTGCCTTTTTAATGATGTACTTGAGAGGAACTGTTGGAAATATTTGCTTAATGGCCGAGGCTAAATCGGTTAAAATGACATCAGCGTTCTGTGAATGGAGAATAAAGATGATATATGATATATGTAAATATGATAAGTAATTTCATTGCGAGCTGTGCGTACCGAGCTGAAATTGCCCGCATCGCCAGTTGTGGCAAACGAATATGGCCGATCGTTTGTGATTATAGAGAAATGTGTTGACTTTTTGCTCTCGACTCCAACGATATCCAGATAATGAAAATGGCATTCGATCTGAAAAAGGAATGAAATATTAATTGATTATTATAAAACAAGCCTAAGTTCAGTACTTACCTTTGTGGGCACCTTGGCACTGAGCAAATAAACGCGAACTGGTGTGAAGACCTGCAAGAAGGCAATTTATTAGAGGACTAACTACAATTGATTTAGATATCTGACATCTAAAAGTGCTAATTATTTTATATTATGCAACATTCGAAAACTTAATTCTATAATAGGTAAATTTTAAAAGCGTGGGGACAAGAGAACTGCTTCCCCCGTAGGGTACCCCTTGTGTGGTGCTGCACTTTGTGTGCCTCTACTGAACTAACTCAATTTCGTTGCACAAAAGAAGGCAAAACTTGATAGCTTTTAATTGAGAATCAAAGTGCGTTCTATAATTCAGTTAGCCACTTGACAATGCACAAGCAGCAACATGGAAGAAGAGCAGGGTCTGGAGAGTGTGGGGAGGGAACTAAGTAGCCATGCCATCACTGGTAATTGGACACCTCTACTGTGTCTCCTCGTCTATAAGCGGCTTTTTTACTGCCCGAACAAATCAATTTTCCAGTCAAGCGACCAGGCGAGAAATTAGCATAGGCCCTTCAGGTTGGATGGAGGTGCAAAACGCCGCTAAGTATGCTACGAAATATCAATTACAACAGTCTAAGGAAGAGAGAGGAGGGAAAGATAGAGGAACAGAGAGAGTGGAGAGTGCAAAACTAATCGCAAAGTTGGCAAAAAGCACTTTAAATACTTTTTGCGGGAACGTGTTCGGTTTTAATTGAGTTTTGAGGTCTTCTATTGACGCAATATCGAAATGCTTCAAGGTTTCTGCTTCAATAAGTCCAGGGATTAAGGCAGGTAAAGAGTGAGGGAGAAAAGGAGAGAGAGGTTACTCAGACGAAAGGCTAAATGAGTTCATATTTCAAATCACACAACATGCTATCGTCGCTTGGCTGTGTGATACTCTGTAATCCATAAGCCTAATGGTCGCTGTACTTAAAAGAGAATTTGTTGCTAATAGGTCTTTAAGGCCTAAGGCTTAGGACTGTTGGTGAAAGAAACTCCGCCTTTAAATAACTTACAAAATAATTGACCCCTCTTGGCGTCCTCTTTTACTACAGGGTATCGTCATTTTCAACGCAATTTGGGAGCCAGAGAGCCGCAAGCGAAGCATCCTAGCATGCAATTTTATATACAAATTAAAGTGTTGAGTGGCCCCGAGAGTGACAAGAGAGAGGGGCGGGGTTGAGTTCAAAACTGGCAGACAGGTAGGCTGACTGAAGAGGAACACCTGAGGCCAATTCCAATTGCAATTGGCAGTTTGCTTTTGCTGTTGTTGCTGCCGCTGCCGCTTCGACACTTACCAAGACACGATTCTCCGTTTTATCGCCTTTCGTTTCCAATTTGACCATATACTTGACCAAGATCTTTGTGTGGCGACCCAGTATGGACTTGACGCTCTCTGTAAACAGCAAGAAGAAAAAGAGAGTATATTAATGGGGGATAAACGAGAGATAAACAATGCGAAAAATTGGTCAAATTATAATGACAATCAACTGCATTAAATATTAAATAGATGGAGATTGAGTTGCACAAGTCTATATAGCTATAGATATAGATAAGCTACGATATATGTATGTATGTTTGTGTGTGTGTGTGTTTGTTATGACCGTGTGTATAATTCGCATTATGCACAGTCGCGTCGCATCGCATCGCGTTGTTTTGTGCATGTCAATTTGAAATAAGGTTGGGTTGGGTTATATCATAGACGGGTGACAGCACCTTGTCGCCTCTGCTCACTCCCACCTCCCTCCCCCCCCCCCCTCTCTCTCTCTCTATCTCTGCCTGCTGCTCTCTATTGCCTATTACGCTTTGTGCTTCTCAAACCAAACACGTAGGCGCTTTTTATGTGAAGGCAAAAACAGTTTGAAATTTCGCCGGGATCTCCAGCCAAGCAAGGCAACCCCTTGGGCCATCCCCAGACAGCACATTCCACTCCACCTCTTCCGCCTCCTCCGCCAGTTGTGCCTCGGGCTGACACTGCCTTTTGCTTCTGTTTTCATTCCCATTTCCAGCTACTTAACATAGCAGTGCACACACACACACGTACGTAGAACGATGACGAATTTATTCAAAGTGAGATATTTTCATGTGCATTTGACAATGCCAACGTGAGGAAGGAGGAGGGAAGGCACTCTCGGGGAGCACACTTTGATTGTTGAGCTGCCATTGTTGTTGTTGCTGTTGTGGGCACCGGGTACAAGTATTATGTCATGCGACAGGCACGCCAAATCTCAAGTATGCCTGGATGGCTGATGGCACCACAGGCAGGGGCCAAACCGGACAGGGAATAACGAGGAGGGGTCTCCAGGAGGCAGCAAGTTATGACTCCCTGTCTGGGCATGTGCCAGAGAGGCAGAGGAAGCAAGAGAGCGATAGAGTGTAAGGAAGATATAGATAGAGTAGGAGTAAGAGGGAGCCAGAGAGGGCGAGAGCGAGGAATCCCATAGCAAATAAAATGGAATTGAAATGTCAAATATTCTGGCAGCCGTTGTGCATAAAGCGTCGCCTTGTTTCCCTGTAGAAAAACTGCCTTTAAACATTCAACATGCTATAAAAAATATATATGTAAAGCTTATTATACTATGAAGCATTATTAGGTGGGAAAGGAATAAGGTTCGTTATTTTTCAAAGTAAAGCTAGAAATGAATTTTCAAAATTTATTTACATAAACTATATTGTACTAATTTTCAGTTACCTAATTAATTAAAACCAAAAAACAAAGCTTTGAATAGATAATATTAAAATTTATGACAGGCTATGAAATTTGGAAATACATATATCAAATTGTTTGACTTTATAAATTCACAAAATTCTAATGCCAATCCAATATAGAATAAACATAATGAAAAAAATCATAATTCAAATGAAAATATATATACATAGTAGCTGCTCAAGTACAGGGTATTTATAATTACACCTTTGTCAAACTTGGGCAATTTCATGTAATAGGTTTTCTCAGTTTCCCAAAGGAAACACTACGTACTGCCCTGAGGGTGCATTAATATTCCTCGAGCAAAACATAAATGGAAAGTGAAATCAAGCATGTAAATAAACACACTATAGATTTATGCATGTATGCGTGTGCGGGCATAACATGGAATTGGATTTGCATGTGTTATATGCCGTAAAAGACAAGCGGGAGCAATTAGATCCCTGACCACACTCACCAAATGGGCCATAAAATGTAGCCGGAAAGCAAAGGCAGTCGCGATTATTGAGTGAGTGCCAATTGGTGGATGGGAATTGTTAAGACCTCTAGACACGCATAACCACAGGCAGGGCAGACACATACATTAACATTCACACACACACACACACAGTGTCTACCACCCACTGGCATTTTTGTAACGGCGCCAACAATTCAGTACAAAAAAAAACATTTGAACAAAAACTCTCATCCGGGGGACAATGCAATGACAATGATAAAGATAAAGATCATCAACATTATTATCATCATCGAGCTTTAAAGCATGGCCAGCGAAGCGTCCAACCGGCAACATTGACAGTTAACCGGGAGAGAGAAAGAGAGAGACGGCAAAACATTTGGCTGCTGATTCTCTTAATTGCAGATGAAGTGAATGAACTTTACTGTTACAGCTGGGAGTCTGTTTCTCTCTCTGTCTCTCTCCCTTTGTCAGCTAGCTATGATTACTTTGTACACTCTGTTCTGTTCACCATGCATCGGGTGACACTATGTCAATATCACGATGACGGTGGCAATGTTGTTCTTGTTCTCGTTGAGTTTACACAAACGAGAAACTGTTGACGGCAATCAAAGTTTGTTTATGTATGTGTGTGTGTATGGAAATGTAGCATACCCTATGATTTAAATAGTCACCTGAAAACTGGAAACAGTATATGGCGTAAAATAATGTAATCAAAAAATTTGTATTTATACAATAGAAGTATCTTCAATAATATAAACTAAAACTAAAATTCGAATTAATCAATATTGTTTCAAGGATTCATTTTTTGTTCTTTTCGAATTAGCTTGAAAATGTTAAAAATTGGCATCATGGAAAAGAGCTGTCTCTTTCTCTATCATAATGGTAACCTAGGAATAATTTTAGAATTTTTCTTAAACAATTCAGATTTCAAATGAAATTCAATTTTTATTAAATTTTAAATATTGCATAATTCCATTTTTATGTAACTGGAATTGTGAATTTAAAATATAATAATCCACGTAATCATGATTTTAAAATTTATATTATACAAAAGTTTAGTTTAACATTTACCATACATAATAACAATAATTCAGGTTTAGTTTACTGAAAATGTGAACTACTCAAGTAAATCGAAATGTCGCAGCTATAAAAAACACAAGCTTAACTCTTTTTATTGCTTTAGTAAAAGTGCCTTTGAAAGGTTTATGACACCCTTTCAAAAAAATGCAACGCGTAGAATGCAATAAAGTTTATTATCTTTTACAGCGTTGATGTCTCAGAGCTGACTGCGACAATTTGCATATAGAACAGAGAGTCTGTCGTCATTGTACAATGTTTAATATTATCTGACATTGGTCATCTAGCGCAAGTAAACAAATTTACTTTATTACTCATACTCCCTGTGTGTGTGTGGAAATGTGAAACCGATGCGGCGTGGCCTTCATACTGAAATTTCACTCTACTTGAAGCGAGTAATTACCTGTCTATATCTATCTCTTTCTATCTGTCTGGGGCAACCCGACACGATTTCCGCTTAAAGGAAATTTGACAATAATTGCAAACTGTGGTCAATTCTCATTTATGTTTCTGTCTGCGTGATAAGTTGCTGCAGGTCAATAACTGAGATAACACGATACCTTCATTTTCGATATATATCTAAGAGGTCAAAGAACCGATGCTGCAGATGGTATAATCGAAAAAGTTGAATGTGTGGGCACATTGGGTGGGGAACCGACTGTTCTCTGATCTCTGGATAGCGAATAGCGAATTTCGCAACATTTTACAACATTGACAGCATTGCAAGTACTTTGCAGTGTGACCTAATTTTATATAAACTTTTGCAGCACAATGGCCGCAGATTACACGAGTTCAAAATACTCAGCTACAAGTGCAACTCTCTGGGCGTGTCGCTTCTGTGTGTCTGTGTGTGAGTGTTTGCTCTGTGTATGTCTGTGTGTGTATGTCATCTTGTCTGAGCCTTTTATTACGACACTTGTGTAGTATGTTGATTGTGCGCTCTTTTTGTTGCGTGTACACACTTACACCCGCATACCCACACACACACACCCGTAGACAGGTTAACAAACATGCTTGCATTACAAAGGCTGTCAAAACTTTGGCAAGAACAAATGAACATGGAAATAACATCAGTTATACAGTTTGACAGCCACTGCACACATACACACATACATACATACAGCATGCTGTCTATGAATGTGTGCCAAAGCAAGCTTAAAGCTTCTTCTTCCAACTGACAAAGGATTAGGCACAGCAGCAGCCCAAATATAGGCGCGATTACACACACACACACACACACACACAAATGCACACGTAAGCTCACACATACCAAGCCAATCTTCTTATAAGTGCTTTGCGGCTCAAGAAGAATGCGACAATCGCTGCCAATGTTTGCAAAAACAACAACAACAACCATGGACAAGGTCTCTTGCCTCAGTCACTGCTGTTGTCGCTGCTGCTTCTGTTGCTGCCTCTGCTTAAGCTAACGGTACAAGAGCCGCCGCCAATCAAAGGCAAAGCCAGCACACAAAAGAAAGTTAAACGAAGATTTTTATTTTCGTTTTCTTTGCACACACAACTTTGTGATTACTTTACGTTATGTTAATTATATTTGCACAGTGAGCCAGCGAGGGAGAAAGACAGCAAGAGATAGAAGAAGTGGTAGAGTGGGAGGGGAAAGAGAGGGAGTGGGAGGTAGACAGACAGACAGGCGGGTGGCTCTTGCAATTTACTTTCGCGTGCGCTATTAACAGTTGCCATTGTTGTTGTTTCTGACCACTGTTAACATTTACAGCTGATAACGCTGTAGACAATTGACATACAGCATCTGCTGTTGAATGACCCTGAGAAGAGAATAAAGAAACCAGAGAAACGCTACTGCGACGCTGCTGCTGTTTAAACTGTACATTGTGTTCTTATTGCCTTTACAAGCTGCACTGCTGAGCTGCCGTTGAGTGTCTCTATTTTGAGCGCCACCTGCGCCTCCACCTCGCCACGGTCCAGTGGGCGTAAGCTTAAATTAATTTGACCTAAAAACGCAGTATTTTTTTCGCAGCTGCTGTGCGAAATCCGCAGAGCTTTGTTTTGTCTTCTGATGACGACAAGCAATAGAAAGCGACAGGTTATCTGCGCTCTCACTCTCTCTTTTTATCTCCCTCCCTCGCTCTTGGTATTCTTTCTATTTCCAAAAAGCGTTATGTGGAGCACGCCAATGTGACTGGACAGCGGCAGGTCAGGGATGCAGGTGCATCATTAACGTCATTTGTTGTTGTTGTTGTTGCTGGTAGGTGACACAATTTCACCTAGGCGACCTCAAAATGGAGCAACAGAAACAGCAGCTCATGAGCTTTGGCTCTTCTTCATTCTCTTTCCCCTCATTCCCGTCTGTGTAACTTTTCGTTGGTATCAACTCTTTCTTCTCTCTCTCTCTCTCTCTCTTGCAGCTTAAGTCGATTTGGCGTCGTCAAACTAGTTCTGACTTCGCCGTCAACTTTCAATTTGCCCAAATTGTCCCGTTTGCGGCGAATGCAAAATGTGTTTACATTAATGAGGCGCAAGCTGCAGGCGGCAGCAGGATGACTGGAAATTGGAGCAAGAAGCGAAACTGGAACACACGCACACGCACATAAATAGACACGCATAAAAGAGAGAGAGAGACAGATGAAGAGAGATTGGAAACGTTAGCTGGTCAGCTTTAAGCGCTAATTGCATACAATTTGCCATTACTTGCATTGCAAATGAGCAGACCGCAAACGGCAATCGATAAACGATTTAATTGGCCAAGAGAGAGAGAGAGAGAGAGGGAGAGTTATTGAGCGGGTGCAGTTATTGGTCAACGTCATAGCATGTTCAATGTAGGTCAGCCACAGGTCACTGCAGCAAAACACAGATGCCCACTCACTCACAAACACATACACACTCATTCCCAAGGCCTTCACTGGCTAAACCCATCCAAAAAAATTTACATTTTTGTCTGGGAACTTCTCTTAAGCGCTCAAAGTAGAGTCATAAATATTTCTCGACATTAATCGTGCAGCCATTGCAACACTTTATTCACTGTGGTGGAGTCGATTGATGCCACTTTCGATTTCTATGGTGAATTTAAAGTCGATAACTATAACAATATTACAAAAAAAGCAGTAGCTAATTCGAAATTAATACTAAACTATCGAAAGGAGCAGCCCACACACCGTTGCTGTAGTACAAAAAAAAGAGAAAGAGGAGTAGTCAATTGGAATTAAATACTAAACTATTAAACGGTATCAAAGTATAGCCCACACAGTATTGCTGCATTACAACAGAGAGATAGGAGGAGCCCTGAAAAAAAGGAAAGGAATTCCATACTAGAATATTGAAAGAAGCATCAATGTTGCCGAGTGTGCACTGTATTTCTTACTCAATAGATAATGTATGAAATCTAATCGGAAATACTTGAAGGAAATCGGTCAATAAAAACTCTTCCAATTGTCGGAACTGAGCTGTAAGCAATAGCTAAATATGTAAGCAGAAAAGTATTGTTAAGAATCACTTCAAAATACCACATTACAAATAAAGCGAATATGCTTTTAACGACAATCCGTCCAGATAAGTCGCAAGTAAATAATTGTAAATTTGTTTTTTGCAAACAAAGCAAGCTACAACAATAAGAACAACAACAGCAATGGCAACAATTGTGAGCTGTAAAATTTGAGCAAGCGAATTTCCGTTGAAAAAAGGTGCAGTGCGTCGATTGTTTTATGGAGTGCGAACTTGTCGTGGCTCTGCCTCTGCTGAACTCTCTCGCTCTCTCTCTTTCTTGCACACTCGCACAGTGTTGGTCAACAAATTAAAGATGACGCATGTGGGGTAGGCTAGTCAGCACTTGCAGCAACAACAATAACAACCTTAGCAACACATAAAGTAGACATGCACCGTTAGCTTACCTTGGTCTTTGTTCTTGCCCAGCATATCGTGAATTTGCAGCTCAATAATGCGTCGCAAATATTTATCAATGTGATTCATCATTTCGTTTGTGTACATCGCGCGCACGATAACGATCGCAATTGTTTTGAATAATAAATCACAATTATTATAAAAGTGGGTATAAATAACAACAACGTAATTTTGTTTTTGCTCAAACGGGGCTAGTTTTCAGTTAAAAGCGCGCTGCTGCGCGTCTTATTCAGCACTGAGGCGAAAATGCCGATCGTGTCTTATCAGCGCATGGTGCAGCTTATCAGTAAGAGAGAAAGAGAGAAGAGCAAACTAAAGAGCGCGCAAGTTTTGGGTGTGACTAAACAGTGAACAAGCCAGAACACTGAGCAGCAGAATTGGGAATTATTCAACATTACGAATATTCTGACAAAACACAAAAAGAATTCATCAAATAATTACTTCTTTAATCAACATAAATGCCAATAGCAACAGATAAAAAAGTACACTTTTTAATTTTTTTTTTTAATTTTGATCTATAAGAGTTGTTTAAGGAAAGAGTATGTATTTTTGTTCTTAACATCCATGTACACATGAATTGTATACAAATCTTAATCCAAGTTTTTCGATTCGATTTTCAATCACAAAAAAGAGCATGTCTCAGGAACAAATAGTTCAGAAATATTGGTTAATATTGCCATATTTCGATCCGCATCATTTTTAACATACAAAAAAACCAAAGAACCTAATGGTTCTTTCATTGATTGTGTTTAGATTGAATTGATATCACTCAACGTCGGAGTAATATCAACTGTATTTTTTATATTACTATTAATTTTGCTTGCCCCAGGTGCATAACCATGTGGCAGAGGTCGCCGCAATAAGTACAGAAACAAATTGGGCTGCGGAGTAAGAACGAGTAGTCAAGTGAGAGTTACTTTTCATACTGATTTTATTTTCCTCGTTGTGGGGTTTATATACACGTTTCTTACAAGCTAGGTATTTACTTAGGTTACATGATACATGATAAAAGAAAAATGTTAACTATCTAAGTCTAATGATATCTGCTGATTTATGGCATGCAGATGGTGCGAAATCGTTTATCTGCATGCATAGCGATAAAGGGTCCTTATTTACTATGTCCGCCTGCATATCAGCGAACGGTCAGTATTGATTCAGTGCATATCAGTAAGGGTCACTGTTGATTTAGGTGCGTGTGAAAACGTACCCTGTCGCCTATCTGCTTACGATAGCAGTGTGCCTACGTATCATCTGCAGCGTACGATTTTCTGCAGTTATGTAAAATCGTACAGATTGTTCAAGAAAAATATCAATCAATTTACAAATACCATATATGATATTTCATCATTTTCTTTAATCAAAAGCCTATTGTCCTGTTTTTTGTCGTATTTTCTTATGGTCTTTCTTTTTTTTTCATCTTAATTTATATATTTGTGAGGTAGGTTACCTGGCAGCCTTTATATATACAGATCAATAACTAAACATGTATCATTCTTTAAAATAATTGTTGAACGTGTCAAATAAATATATCTCCAATTGAATCGATCAGTTTTGTCATCGAATACTTTAATATTATTAATACACCAATTACTAATTACGTGCTGTTCTTACTAAATTGCAACATTGTTTACATACGAACACGCCCCAGATGCAGTCAACAATTGTTATTTGTGTAATTTCACACCGTAATTAATATATAATTTCAAAATTCGATTGTGATATTTCCAGTTTCTTTGTGGGGCCTCACTCTGATATATCACGCTGATGGTATTCACTGCGCTGTCTGCACGTTATCTATAAGACCCGTGATTAGCTCCACGATATCGTAGGGGCTAGGACGGGGGAACCACGATGATTAATGGACAATCTTTGGCGGCGGCAGGTGTCCAAATAGACACACACACACACACTCAAATCAAACGCCCAATTGAGTTCTGGAGCAGCCTGGGCCTGTTTTGAGTTTATTTTGTTTCTTTTTCAGGGGGCGCAGCTGCAGCAACAACATAAATAAAATTGTCAATGCTTCAGTTCTGCAGGGGGGAGTGGGCAGTGAGGGGTGTTTGTTCCAAATTCCGACGGTAGTCGAAAAATAAAAATAATCAAACTTGAGTAAATTATGAGCTTTACTCGGGGCAGCATTAAGTTGCATTTGAAATATACCATTTTCTAATTGGACCAGACTAATTGGGAGTGTTGACTGCACTCAGCGGGCTAACAACAACTCCAAAAACAACAAAAGACTGACGCAAAGTTGCACCTGGTTGAGTTTTTTTTAACCCCTCCCCGACTCCGTTGAGGACAAAGTGACAACATCAACTTCTAAGAGCTGAAGGCAGGTGAAGGAAGGGGCGCAGGTGGGGTACCCACTGTGGCTTGTGCTCCACTCTTCCCTTTGCCAGAGTTGCTACACTGTCATTGCACTCAAATCAAATTAGCGAGAATGCCAACGAACTTGATGAAAATTGCTGCTGCTTGCCCCAAGTCGCAGCTGTTGTTGTTGTTCCTGCTGTTGTTGTTGTTGTTGTTGAATTTTCACGCCTGTCGCTCGCGCTGTTTATGTTGCTTCTGTTGTTGTTATTGCTCTGTCAAGCGTTAACCGATTTCCGGTTGCCCCCTGCTTACATAACTCCCAAGTACCCAAAAAAGATAATATTGTAGAACCCAAGGTTGAAAAAGCTTTCTAAACAAATTTTATTGAATTTCATCACGAGGTTTTAAAGTTTTAGGCTTAAATCAACTCTTAATACGAATTATAGGGTATTGTGTTCAAGATCCTGTTGGATTAGGTCAAAAAGATCTATGCAAAACTGCCAGATAAGAGTTAAATTGCAAAGAAGTACAACCTGAACCTCTGAAATCAATCTAAAGGCATTTACATTAAATATTCTTTAAAATAAATAAGATCTAAGAATAATGGATATTATGATACCCAAGATATACGTGTACTATTCAATTGTCTTTATGAGGTATAGAAATTTTAAATTGTAGATTCTATGTGATCAACAACAAGTAGAAAGTAAGGATCAAAACATATAAAGAGATCTTATTTGTCTTAATGTAAATTTTTTACTGATGGAAACCAAAATGTACTTCTGTTTTAAATAAAAAATGCTCATCATCAGGCTATCATAGCAAATATAAAGCTCTACATTGTCTGTAAATTATTTGTTCTTTGCTTAACTACTGATAAAAGGTACAATATTTGATACTTTGGAAATAAATGACAATATGAAGAGTTCTTCTAAAAGAAATTTCTGTGGATCTTCTAGCGTTTGGCATGTAATTTCCCGACATTAATTTAGCATTTATTGTATTTTTCTTTCTGTTTACAATGATGATACAATGGTTTACAATGATAATGATGATGATGAGATCAGCTGGTTGCAATTGCGCCGTCGTCGTCAGATACTGCAGCGCTTGAAATGGTATTCAAATAGAGCTTGCTGACTAACAGTTATTTACAAGTGAGCACACACCCATACGAAAAAACATATACACACACACACACCTATGCGTGCATGCACTTGCTGTTGTTGATTTTGTTTATCACGCAGTTATAAAGCCATAAATGATGCGGCCAATGCTTCTGAGCTATGCTACATTTGTTGTTGTTGTTGTTTTATTGTTGTTATTGTTGTTTCTACTCTACGTTTTGCAGGTCAATTAAACACGCAATTAAAAAGCGCAAAATATGCGAATAAATGTGAAATAGAAAATACACACGCAGACACACAAACACAGGCAAACACAGAATAAACTGTTTCTGTGTGTACCAAATGCAAGCCACAGTTTGAGAGTCACTGAGCAAACCCTTTCAACTAACTACAGCGGAAGTGCAGCAGGAGAGGAGAGAGGAGGTGAGAGAGAAGAGAAAGAGAAACCAAGAGCAAACAAGGCAAGCGTCACAAAACAAAAACGTAAAGAAAAGACCGAAAACAAAACTCAAAAACGTAAAAAGGGGATGCAAAGATGCATTTTTTGCGCTGCAACAGGAACAGGAAGGCAAGAAGACAAGGGGGTGGGGTAGTGGGAGAGGGAAAGACTGAGACAGACAGAGTACGGTGACAATGATTACTCACCATTTAGGTCCTTGGTTAATTGCGAGCGCGTCGACATTTTGACTGGCCCCAAAAAATGTCTGTTTGTTGTTGTTGTTGCCAATGCTTCTGTTGTTTATAAGTTTGCGGCGAAAGTAGCAGCGAGTGAAAATGAAGTCAAACAGGAATATCAACCAGGCGCGGCAGAGGCTGAGGCCGAGGAGATGCGGCAACGACGGCGGAGAGTACGTGCTGTATGCAAGAAAAGGGCCAAGCAATTGGGCTCTGGAGTTGTTGTTGTTGCTGCTGCTGTCGATACAATTTGAATCCTGACACGCCTTGCTGCAAACTGGATTTATTCAGGCTACCACTGTTGTTGTAGCCCGTGTGCAAGAACAGGAACTGAAACTGCCTTAAATTGTTGCTTAAGCATTTTGAGTGCGGTTCACTTTGGCAACGGTTTTCGTTCACATCTTTTATACACAGACGCACAATTCTTTTTCTTCACACACACCACGCACACTTACACACACACACAAAGTCGAATAGACTTTTCACGGTTTTCCACCCTCGTCGGGGGAGCGGATAACACTCGAATCTCGCTTTGAGAGTCTGCTGTGTTAATAATCTCTGTGCTTAACTAACTAATTTAACACTTTGTTCATTTAACACCTCTAAATGCTGATTATATTTCTTGATTTTTTATTTGAATTTGATTATTTGCTTTGGAATTCTTCAATTACAATTTCGATTTCGTTTTTTTTGCCGATTTCGATGTCAATAACAACGAAACAAACTGAACACACTTGTGGTGAGGACTGACTGAATGGTGTTCTATTTATCGGTTGACGCGACGCGCTGTTCGCTTAGTTAATTTATTGACTAACAAATTTCGCAGCGGTTTGCAAAAAAATTGCACTTAAATATTAATAAAAAACTCAGCGCTTGCACCGCGAACAACACACACGATAAATGAAAAGCATTTAGTCTACTGATCGATGTGACCAAAATAGACAAACAGCTAAAATACCAAATGCTTCGAACAAAAAATACTAGACAACTGTGGTCATAAACGATTTTGAAAACTCTTTGTACTTAGTAATATTTTGTGCTTAATTCAAGAATAAATGAATAAACAATTTTTGAACAAATTATTTAATATATTTAAGGCAATTAAACCGCGCAGTTTTGGTACTTAAAATTTGATAGTGCTGGAAAATGAATTACTTATAGGAGTTTTACAGCACTACCGTACCCTGCGAATGGCGGTTGAACTGTTGACGAAGAAGAAGAAAATATCAGTTGAGCAGACATCGTTTGGAGCGCAAAAATGGCAAATGTGCGCTATTTGCAAAAGCTTATACGATTACAGAAGTGTGTGCTATCACTCAGTAAGTAGTCCATTAATTAAACTACAAGTGTTATCAACTAAATGATTCGATTATGTTGCAATGTCGTGTTGCAATTCGCCCATTCTCGCGTACATTACGAAATACCGAGAGAACATTCAAAGTGAACAGCTGTTTTTCGGATTTATACGTCAGGGGGGGAATGGATACTGCATAAATGATGCCGCTGCCGGTTGTCAGCTTGTTTAGAATTTTCTTTTTTAAAATTTAAGCAAATTATTGAAAGCAAAAAGTGTGTTTAAGTGTATAAAACAACTAACAAAATGGAAATGGAATCAAAGTTTAATGCGGTTGCTGCTGAGAATCTCTACAAATTGATCAAGAGACTTCTCGTCGAACGCGCCTACGATGGCATCAAAGTGCTTTTTCAATGCCCCTCGGAGGCTGCAAAAAACCTTCCACTTATGCCCGCAATTGCCATGGAACTTTACACCGAGATTTGCGCGCCAACGTTGAATGATGAAATAAATCTGGAAGACTCTGAACTCTTCGACTGCGTCAACGAACTGCTCAAGATTGTGGCCCAGTATGCGCCATTGGAGCAGTTTATGCTTGAACTAATGGAGAAAATCGAGGAAAGCACCAGTATTGCCATATTTTCGGCCTATTTGCGGGCGCTGCAGGTGGTGTTACTGCGCCAGGGAAGCGTCAAGCCGCAGGCTGTGGAATGGTGTCTTAACTCAGTGCTGACGCGTGTGCGTGATCTGCCGCTGCCGGATTATCTAAAGGAAGGCTACGACGAGCAACAGGCGCGTCTGGTAGAACAAGAAAAGCAAGTCGAGGAACTGATTGCACACTATATCACCATTGATTTGTGCTACGAACCATTGCTCAACGACATCCTCGCCAAAGACAGCTGCACTCAAATCTTTAGAGACTGTGGCCTCACTCGGCGCAATGTCTTCTCCTGTTTCCTGCTGCAACTGCTGGGCAAACCACTTTCGCTGCTTGAGCTGAGCAATGTGCCCAAGAAGGTTCTACAGCCAGGACAGGCGCACAAATGCTCCTCCACCTTGTGGCGCCATCGTCTAGGACAAACGAAACGTAATTATTTGTTGGCACGTGCCAATGCTGGACAGGCACAGACATATGTGCAGCAGGTTGTATCGGGTATAACGCGGGACATCAATCGACTCATTGGTGATCCTTATTACTTGCTCAGTCTGGTCGAGAAACGAAGCCGCTGGAAGAGACGTCTGGACGCAGGCAAAGGTGTCTTTGAGATGAGCTGCCATAATATATTCCTAATCGATGAGAAGTTACCGCTGCCAGCACTGGCCATGTACTACCACGCCCTTTTTGTCGGCGAACTGATGCCAGCGACAGCGCCGAAGGTGTACGCGCCTCTCTTTCTCTTCGAATCCAGTCTGTATCTAATTGCTGTCTTGCTGGAACAGCCAGAGCCGCCACTGCAACATTGCGCACTGAGGTTGAACGAATACGTGCTGAGTATCATAACGGAGCCGGTGCCTCAGTGTTCACTGGATCTTGAGGTGCACAAACGCTATTGCGAGGCACTTTGCAAGGTCACAGGCTACTCACCCGAGGAGCCACTGCGTCTGCTTGGCCTGCAGGCGTTGCATCACTATATACTCGTATTCGAGGATGCCGCAAAGTATTTTATATTGAAAAATCTGCTGGGCACACTGCAGCATGATGGCATATTGGGCTATTTAGCTGGTGTGTACAAGGACCTCGTCGCCAAGGCCTTGAGCGAATCTGCGCCACTGGGTGACGTCTATAGTGGCATCAAGTTTCGCTCAATGCTGCTGAAGGGTGTCTGTGTGCTGCCCCAGGATGTGAAGTCCGATTTGTTGCTCCACTCGGGTAGTCTGACAAATGCGCTGAATATCCTGCGCTACTTTGCACTGGCAGACGTGCAGAACTTGACGGGATTCTGGGATGCATTGCCTGATATCGAGGAGAGACTGCTGCAGCCACTGGGCAAAGCATTGGACTTCTCTCTGGCCCACTACAAGGCGTATAGAAAGCGTGTGGAGAACGGCCAGAGTGCCTCGGACGATGAATTGATGCAGAAGCAACTGAACATGCTCGCGGTGAACATCAGCAACAGTGGTATGGCTGGCGAGGGCGATGCCAATGGCAGTTTGCCAGATATTGGACGCGAGGAGAAGCTGGACGTGCTCGCCGGTTCGATAACCAGCTTGGAGTCTCTGCGTGTGCTTTACCTGCTGGCCTGCGAGAGGCTCGAGCAGAGTGCCAGCAAACGTAAACAGTTGCATACCCCCGCACTACAACCACCACCTGTTGCGATGGAACTTGAAGTGGAGCAGGCATAAGACAGGTCCAATTTCCGTTCCATTCCCACTTTCATTTGGTAAAAGATAACAAAAGTGTAAAATCACAAAACAAATAATAAACAACATATTTTTATGTATAACGAAAGCGAAAACTAGAACAAGAATTGTTACTAATTTTTGCACTGATTTGGATTGGGGATTTCTAGATTTGCCGTTGGCTTTGAGGCGTTTGCTTGACGCAGTTCCGCCAGGTGCTAATTACCCAACAAGCTGTGCTCTCCGGGCCAACACAACTGGCTACTGGCTGCTGATCTTGGTCGGGTTTAGGGGGGTTAATGATGCTAATTAATTGCGCAGTAGTCGCCGCAGGCAGTAAACACTGTGAGCGCGCTTTGTTGTTGATTTTTTCGCGACCTCCAAGTTCATCTTGGCCAATTCTCAGCTGAAGCTAACAATTAACTTGAGAGGGTTAAGTACAGGGAGAGGGGGTCGGGTGAATCTCTGTCATTGTCAGCGTAATTGCGTTTTGCAATTAGTCAGGTAAATACATAGCTGCAATTAATCCTCAACTCAAGTTGGCATTCAACAACAAAAATATTCTATAAATAATCTAGCAAATCTCAAAGAGAGCATCAAACTCCAGACCTTTATTTTCAATGCAATTTATAAGGATGTATTTTATTTTATCGTATTTTTCGAAACAGCATTTTTAGTATTATTTTGTATTGTTGAATTATCCCAAAAATCGATCACCCACCACATAATTATCCTGGTCTATCGATCTTAAACTAGTATTTTGAGAATCGAACCTTCATTATCCGATTTTGAAAATATAAAATATTCACTTTTAATTCAAATCAATTCGATTATACATCAAATTAACAAAACGGTTAAATTAAATCTGTTCTCCCCCATAAAGATTTATCGAGCGCACGTCTGACGCCCACATGCACAACAGGAACAACCGCCGCATCGCTGCATACACTGCAAGGTAGGGAGCAGCTGCAGCGCCTACTCAGCTCTGGAGGCTACATAACACGACGCAGCTACACAGATAAAGACAGCAACCAAATCAAGGATTTTCGTGAACGCGAAGAAAAACGTGAACTTGAACGTGACGAAGCCGATAAAACAAATCCGGAAATTACACAGAGGGATGCGGCTGGCATAGCTGGTGGTGGGCAAACGGCTGAAGAACAACAGGAGCAGGCAGAGAAACAGGCCAAGGTAGATGCAACACGCACTAAAATACTCGATGCAGCCCTGCTACATGTGCCCGAACTTGGCTGGAGCAAGCAGGCCATTGTGCTGGGTGCCGAGGAGTGTGGCTATCCCAGTGTGGTGCACGGCATGTTCCCCGAGGGTGGATTTGCACTCGTCTCGCACTTCAATAGCAAATGCAACGCGCAGCTTGTGCAGGGCCTGCAAGAGCAGACAGACAATGGACGGAATGAAGTGGAAGATCCACTCGAATTTCTTGTACAGGCTGTGCGCCAACGTTTGGAGTTGATTGTGCCATATAAGAAACACTGGCCACAGGCCATGGCACTGAATGCCCAACCACCGCATGCATCGACAGCGTTGGCGCAGGTGCTGACGCTGGTCGACGACATCTGTTACTACTCCGGCGATCGTTCAGTGGATGTGAGTTCCTTCTCTTTCTATATTAGTTGACACTTTATAGAATAATACTTTTCCTTCCCTAGTTTGGTTGGTATACCCGACGCATTGGACTGGCGACAATCATGAAGATGACAGAGCTCTATATGGTGCAGGACACCTCGCCATCGCATGCACAGACCTGGGAGTTCCTTAAGAACCGCATGGACGAAGCAGTGCAGCTGCAGATGGCGTTGGCTCAAACGGAGGGCATGACCCAGACATTTCAACGTTCCTTCAATTCGGCTTTCGTAACAGTATGAGGCAATCTTAACGACCTTTCTTGATCACCAGAAAATAATCTCAAATCATCTATCCTTGCAGGCGCGAAACATACTTGGCCTAGGCTACAGTCGTCATTAAAACCCGCTACAGATCAAAGAAAGTAATAGTCCAAAGAGAAAGAGTGTTATGTAGATATGATATTTACAATGATTTACACCTACAAAGCGTAATATATCTACCTGATATAAATATAAATTTTTCAAGCTGTTTAATATTTTATTAAGTTGCGACGCATCTCGTGACGCATCCCGATTGTGACATGGCACAGAATTCCCAATCCCGATACGAAGCTCGAACTTAATGTAGAATCTTTTTCGTCTTACAATTGGGACTCGGCGGCGAGAACGCAGAGAACTGCAGCATTCTTATTGGAATGTGATAACTGTTAGTTTTGTGTAAACTTCCTATCTATATAATACGTTCGATTAAACTTGTTTTCCTGCCAAAGTACTCCATGTTTATTATTTTATTATCTTTATGATTCTATAACAAAATTAAGAAACGGTTGTATTTTTGCGCAACATATACGGGTTCACAGATGGATCCGGTCTTTGTACCGGCCACATAAAATTACTTGGCCCGTGACACTCCATATACACGACGGGAATATGATTCTGCCTCGTAGGCGTTTGAACATTTACATTATCATGCACATTCACCAGCCTTACTGGGAGCCCATTGGAATCTCTTCCCATCAACTTGCTTCCGACTTTTTGACCAGGACTCGCAGACACCACAGTAGAGTAAAGATTCGAGATGCCACGACACATTTTATTGCTTACAGTCTTCAGTAATTTAGCCTGTTTAGTTGTGGTAAAGCGAATCTTTCTCCTTGGGTAGCCTTGTCTCGTTATCGGACAATTCGCGGATAGCAAGTGCTGTGGACAGAGTGGACAGGATAGTGGTATGTGTGGGCACGGTGTCCGATCCAAGCGACAGCAATGTTGACACATTTCCTAGATTGTTTATAAAAAAAGAAAATAATAAATTGGCCGAAAATATATTCCAAAATTTAGTTTAAGGTGTACTCTTTTTGAATTTTAAACACAGACTAAGAAAATATTAAAAATTCAATTACAACATTGTAAACAAAGTAGAAACGATCAAAAAATTATGTTCCTATTGTCTTTTATTTCCGTGTTTCAATTTGGTTTTTCTTTTGCAGCTCGTAAGCTTTGTTTGGTATGTTTACATATTGCGAGTCTCTCTATAGAACTCCTATATCGGGATCTACACACAAATCAAACTAATTATTTATAATGTATTGCACTGTAAACAATTAAATCATTCTCTGATCCAGGGCTACTTCAGTGGTTGCAAATAATTCCCGTCATCTCTCGGTAGTTGCCCCTCTTTCCTTAAAAAAAACAGCAAAAGAATTTAAGAATTAATCTCTTCCTCCCTCTCTTGCCTTTTTCTCTTACATTTGCTGTTGCAAACGCTGTGGAAACTCATTGGTGGCAATTATCATGGCGTCCAGTCGCTGCTTCAACTCGGCAAATGTTGGTCGACTTGCGGGTATGGAACACCAACAGCTCTCCATCATTGCAAACCTGCACTAAAGTATTAAAATTTAATTTTCAATTTATTTCCACTTCACTTACATTTCATCTGTGCAGCCTTCAGGGCGTTTCATGCGATGACCCTGACGTAATAGCTGCAGCAAATCTCTGGGCGAGATTGAAGGATACGGCATGCCACCCAGTGTAGTGATCTCGTAGAGCAACACTCCAAACGACCACCTAAAGCAGATTATAAATATGAATGACACTGTCTTCTTTATCAAATAAATTCGACATACACATCACTCTGACTGGTGTACACCTGATGGGTCAGGGACTCCAGTGCGAGCCACTTAATGGGCAACTTGCCATTACCCGATTTCCGATATACATTCTCATGATAGACATCCCGGCTGAGACTGCAAGAAATATAAATAAATATACTAGATTTATTTGTTATTGGTGATAACTTACCCAAAGTCCGCGATCTTTATAGTACGATCCGATGAGATGAGCACATTGCGTGCTGCCAAATCGCGATGCACAATTTTGTTCTGCGCCAGAAAGTCCTATAGAAGAAATAAATAAATAAAAACATCTGCTGATTTCTTGTGTAACGCTCAGTTTAACATTCGGTTAAATTGCAGTGCTGCAACCTTCATAAATAGATATGGCAACATCGGACCAGGAAACATTGCTTAGAGAAATTGTTCAATTGGCAATGAGTCAATAATTGATAGCTATCGAAAGCACTCCATTTTCAAAAACAATTTTGCAGAAAAGAGAAATAAAATTTCTGGCAGCAACAATTAATTAACAGACTTACCATACCAACAGCCACCTGCTGTGCAATGTCCAGAAGATCGGCATATTTAAGGGGTTGCCTAGGAACGACCACTTGGGGTACCTCAACTACAGATTGCTGGAAGTATTCCTGGTTTTCAAAACTGACGGTGCAACCCTTTGCTGACTTTTGCTTTGGCTTCTTGGGAGTACATTTCAATATGGCTTTGTGGAAGGACACATCAGATGTTGCCACGTGGTTCGCATCAATATTCTCAATGTCTTGCAGTCCATAGGATTTATTCTCTGCTGCAAACGTAAACTTGGATTGTAATTTATACGTATCGATGGGGTTGCTGCTGCGTGAAACATCGGTCTCGGTTTCCTCCTCCAGAGTGGACAGCATGGAACAATTAATTTCCTCAATGCGTATATCATTCTCTAGTTGACGCACAGCTAGTCCCTTGCCTGATCTTTGGTTGAGCCTGCGGCGCATTTCATGTGCACTGCGTTCCTGCCGAAACTTCCATTCATCTCTGAAAGATTCTGGAACTGAGCAGAATTTAAAAGGATATCGCCCACTTACCGCAGAAAGCTCTGAAGACTTCCAAGGCTGCAGTATTCGGTGAGAAGCATCATGCGATTGCCACATCTGGTCGAATAGCCAACGATGCTCACAATATTTGGATGCCTGCCCACTGCCCTGAGCATTTGGATTTCACAGCGGAAAGCCTGCACATCCTCCTCATTAGGATGATCTGTAAACGGATGCTCAGCTCAGAGAAACCATTTAAAATTCTAAATTCTTCTCACCTTTGAGTAACTTTACAGCCACCTGGCGATGCTTATAAACGCCGCGACGCACTAAACCGAAGGCGCCTTCGCCCAGCACATCCTGTAGCAGAACAGAGCGCGGATCCACCTCCAGTTCATCATCTAGTTCAAAGTTATCCTCAACAGCGAGTGTAGCCAACAAGGTGCTGTTATGCATCAGGGACAGGTGAAAGTCAGTGGACTGACTGGGCGGTGTCTTCACTTCGTTTGCCTCCAGATGCTTGCACTCCTGCCGTCTGTTCAAGCTCAATGTGAACGTGCACAGAACGACAATGCAACAAATGGGTACAAACAGAAACAGAGTCAATTTGAGGTGGCTGTTATCTGCATAGGACAAAGAAGATGCAAAACGTCAAAGCAGATAAGCATAGTAAACGCCAAAGAAAACCAACCTTTCTTAAGCGGAATCTTATTGAGGAAAACTTCTGTGGTATTCTTTCCACCTTTTGAGTTGGCCGTCAAATGTACCATGAAATTGGATCCTAGAATCGTTATGTTGGATACATAGTAAGAATTAACATTGCCTGCCACATAGAACTCAAACGGTTCGCTATCTTTGTGCAGGTCCAAGATGCGCAGAGTGTAATTATCTGGTAAATGCTTGGGCATCAACCAGCTCACATTCAAGTCAAGGGTATCCTGCACGAGATGCTGTTGATCCACACTCACATTGCTGGGTCTCAATGGTGCTGAGAAAGAAGCAAATGTTAAGGCAGTAGCACTACAAGTACTTCACACACCACAACCTACCACAGAGTGAGTAGTTAAACCCCAGCACATCCAGGCAATTGGGTGCTCGCAGGACAAGCCATTCAATAAGACTCTCAAGATTATTCTTATCGTTTATTGTGCGCACTCCAACTCTAAATTGCTCACCGAAGTTCATGTCGGGTACGGTAAACGAGTACAATTGGCGGGGCTGAGGGAAAGACAGAAGTTTCAGAGCAAACCAAAGATCATATGGGTACTTACATCACGTATATGATGCGGCGTAGGTGCCTCTAGACTCTGACTTTCCGTTGAGAAGTATATGATGTCGAAGAAACAGTTTTGCTCTAAACAGAAATCAAGAGAATGATTGAACTGAATCTTCCATAGAGCTAGAATGATCTTGTATAAAGTTAAAATGATCTTCATTGACTCTAGTTGAAGCTTCTTTACAAGATCACCTCGAAGTATATCTACAAAGACCTCTCAATATTCTAACAATATTACCTGCCGTTGGTAGCCACACGACTTCAGCGTGGATGTTTCGCCAATTATCCAAATTGTGTACAAATCTTCGCAGCTTCACTTTGCCCATTTTGCTGGGGTTGTAACCACTTCTTAAGGTCTTGAAATCCTCATTGTTCGTTATGATAGAATAGTTTCCTGTGCCGTGAACAGCCAACGCAGTGATGATATGTGTTGTGTTTGCTTGCAGGTTGGGAATGGTGAAGAATGTGTCATTTGACTTAGAGAGAGAAGGAGATTTTACTGCAGATTACTTGGACTCTTACTCTCCGACTACAAAATCTTTAACTCTTCATTCATGCTCACCAAATAAATCAACGAATCCATAGCCACATCATCCCTCTCTATGTGTATTCTGATGATGAACATGACTCTTGGCTCGGCAGCCAAAGTATTATTATCTCGGCTATGCTGCACCCAGCTTACACGGAACGAGAGCTGTGACTCTGTGCGGCAAACGAGGCTCAAGAGAAAGTTTTCCTGCACTTTGTGCAGTTCTGCTGGCATCAAATCACTTGAATTTCCATTGCGACAAAACTCGTAGCAATCTTCGAATCCCTAGAGTTGCACAAGAGAATACATATACATATATAGTCGATAATGTTACGAAACTGTACCTTATCAAGTTTGCTTATCAGACAGTTCTGACTGCAAGCTGCAACATTTAACAGCGTCTCGTCCTCGGATAGCTGGCTCATTAGCATCAGATCCTCGGATGGAGAACCGATCATAACCCATAACAGAAAAGAATATTTAACGTAGAGCAGTAACATTTCTACTATTTTATCTCTCTCTCTCTCTTTATCTGTCTAATCTTATTTCTTCTTTTGCTTGTCGGATTTCTTTAATTTGATATGCGTTTTTCCTTGGTGATCCGTTCTGCGCGGTTATTGCACTTTCCACGCGGTTCTTCTGAGCATTGAAAGTTTCGCTCGGTCTCCTGAAATTTCAGTGCTTAGTAGTTCTTTGTAGTCCGACCGTTCCCTACGACTGAACCGTGCAAACTGAAGTCCAAGCGAGAGTCGACGATTGGCGGACAGGAAGAATTGATGAAAGACAACACAATTTATCGGTTTTGTTTTGTTATTCACCTTCTACTTCTGTCTCATGCAGCGTGCGGAAAGAAGACAGACAAATTTCATTTGTAATGCAAAAATTGCTTTTTTGTTTTCGTCAATGAGGCGCCAAAGTATTTCGTAAAATACTCCACATAGTCTACCAATAAAGCATTCGATATTTTTTACAACATTTATTGCATTCTTCACGTATCTAAATTGGACATACTGTTGAAAATCATACTCTAACAATCTCTTACTAATCCAACTTCTATTCTTGTATTAAAATATAAAATATTACTGTTCTCTTAAAACTCGCATAAATTAAGACAGTGTCCAATAACATTTAACGTTTGAGCTGAAGGATAGACTGTACCAAGAAACTCCATCAATGGTGGATGTTTACGTACAGTACTTTTGTATTCGTCATAAGAAATAAACGTGTCCTTATCAGCATCGAATTTTTGAAATATCAATTCACGCATATCCTGCAATAAGATAAACAAATTTAAAGAGGAATCATTAAAGTTCATTGGTTCCATTATTTACAGCGCGACACTCGTAGGCTTCGTCCTCGTCATCGCCCACAAAAAATTCATCCACATAATACATGACTATCGGTCGAGACAAAAAGCCATTTCCCTCCTCGTCGTATACCTAAATGTTAATTGAGATATGGAAATTGTTTACAAATTGGTGAAAAATACACACAGTACTTACATCGAAGACAAACCTCATGCGTTTTTCCATGTCGTCAGAAAAGTAGATGGAAAACATTTTAATGAAACTGTCGAGGGTGCAATGTGTTTCGGGCGAGAACCCACTATCCTTGCAATCCGTATCGTAGCATATGGTTCTCACGATGCGATCATTAATACGTTTACTGGATATCTTGCACATAACACGCAACAGCATGCTCAATTGAACCGCGGTCATGTACTTCGCCCCTGGACCATTCTGCAATACGAACTTGTTGAAGACCATCGAGAGGCAGAGCAACTTGGTACGCGAGAACACTGTTGAGTCCATAGTAGATACCAACTGACCATAGACATAATTGAAGCGAGAATTCTCCATGCTGCCCAGCGTTAAATCGAGTTTCTTCATGTTTCGGCTAGCTGATATCGACGGATAAAACAAAATTCGACGATACAAATATTTCACTTAAAAAAAAACTAGAAACCTAAATCTGATCTGTTCCCTAGCTGTACCCTAACTATTCCCTAGCTGAACTGTGTTTGTTTCCTAGCTATTTCTCAACTGAACTAAAAAGTCATTCATTCTACATCATGTTGACTTTAGGGCGACAAAGAGTGCTAGATCGGAGAGATTTTAGGCAAACTTCATAAATAAACTATTTTTAAAATAAACGTGGGAAAGCTGGTATTGCCAGATAAGCCTTTTTCTGAGCAGAAATCTTTAAATCCTACTTTGTTATCTTACATATAACGATTTTTAGATGACTTTTATTGAATAAATTCAAATACCACCACATAATTTAAACTAAAATCGTTATAACTTATCGATACGCCTATCGAAAACCGTACGATGAATTTCGATATAGCTTTTTGTGGAGGGTTACTGGCAGCACTGCTGTGCATTCCCACAAACGGTGGCCCATTGATTCTAAAACTGTTTGCTTGAATGTTTTGCATTTTATTTGATTATCATAACTTAAAACTAGTTTGTATTTTGACAAATACCCATACGAGTACTTGCATTAAGATATATGTATTTATTTATACATAAATTCATATATGTATGTGTATTTGTTATTGACGCACATTAGTGTCCATTGCCATTGGCGGCCAACTTTGTACCACCATTGCTGTGCCCGTTGGCCTGCAGCTTGGCCTTGGACTCGACGCCACATGGCTGGCCCAGCAGCTTGACCTTCTTCTGTGGCGGCTCATTCGTGATGCTAGAAAAGTCGAACTGCAAAAGAAATCACCAAGAGATTAGCCTGGACTGGATATAGAGGAATGAAGACAAATGCGCCTTACCCTTTGCTCCAAGGTCAGATGCGAGATAGGCGCCAGGCCGATGCAACCGCGCAGAATGTTCTCAATGGCGGCCCGCTGGCGGAACAATGAGTTAACCACCTGCGATCCACTGGGCACCAGCGGCGCCTTGCACAAATAACTCAACAGTGAGAGTACTGGCTTGAAGGGCACCCAGGAAGCACTCTCACGCTCAGCACTGCGAAGCTGGATGCGTGCACTCAGCTCGGCGAGAATGACCAGATCCAGTATGAGGGGTGTGGCCAGCAACGAATCCTCGCATGTATTATGTATGACCAGAGTATTGTGGCCACCCATCATGATTTCGGAGGTGTACTCGTCCATGGCACGCTTACTGTCACCCACATAGGGAACATACTTAATGACCACCACATGGTCAGGATGCTCGCCAGGCGCATACAGCACATTATTCGAGGCAACCATGTCGTCGACTACGTTGCTCTTGGAGATCTCTTTGGAGCGGAACTGCTGCGGAGCTGAGAGATTCTTGCCATCATTGTTGCCCAAGTGATTGTAGCTAACAATGGAGACGGGCTTGATGCCTGCCCCCACCAAGAAATCCACCAAAACAGACTTGATCTTGGTCTGACCCGACTTGAAGTCGTCGCCGGCTATGAAGACTTGTTGCTCCTCGGCCAGTTCGATCAGGCCGGGTACAAAAGTGTTCTGCGGCGATCCATTGATGTATGTGCACTACAAATGAAGCAGAAGAGGATTAGGGACTATCAAAAATAAAAGGAATGGGGCTAGCAAATACTTACACCTTCGGCTATGCTCGCCATGGCGAAAATCGTCGAGGGCGAGACCTCCGCCTTGTTGGCCTTCAGCGAGGCGAACAGCTCCTTGCTGGTGGTATTCAGACCCTCCTGGACATCACTGAAACGCTCCGTATTTGCCGTCCAGAGCACAATGACTGTGTCCACGCCGCTGCGTTGCTTGAAGTCACGTATATCTTGACGAACCTGTTCGTACTGTTCCAGCTTGGTGCCCTTGATGAGATTATCGGCCCGCTCGGACTGATTGGCAGCAATGAAATCGGGATCATAGATAGAAGGACGAGGCCTGAGCGCCGACAACTGATCGTACAGTTGCTCCTGTAGTCCCACATCCAGCACCGCGGCACGTCGCATGGCGTCGCCCAAATGAATCCCACTAATGTCCCAGCCATCAACAGCAATGTCATTTGGCTCCACCATGGGCAACAGTTCCTTCATGGGCACATACACATCGGTACCCTCTTCATCGGAACCCACAAACACAGTGGATGCCTGCGTGATCGAGCCAAACCAATTGGCCTGCTGTACGCCTGTCTTCTTGCGCCACTGCAGCTGCCGACGATTGGCCTCCAGAGCAGCAGTCAATGTAGATCCATTGTTTCCACCCCAACCAACCAACATGACACCCAATTTTGGCACCTGGCGCCCCGTGCGTATCTTCAGCGCCGTCGTCTGGGGGTGCACCTGCAAGACACCATTCGTTATTGTTATCGTTATCGTTATCAGTAACGTTCATATCGTTCTTGGCCTATGTCAAGAATAGATCCATAGTGAATTTTGGGCTGGCCGTTAACCTTATCACAGCAGCGATAAATCAAGACGTGACAGCGCCCCCCACCCAGAAATAAGAAACTAATTTTGGCAATCGCGTGATTTTCGACTTTCTTTGCGTGTTCGTTGAACCAGTTTCTATACCCTTTCTAAGTAGTATACGAACCGTTATTATGTTTATATAATATATAATTTTAATTGTACTTATTATTTTATTTTATTTATTTGGTATTTCATAAATCAAAATTTTAGAAGAAATACTTCACCATAAACTAAATTGTTTATTTTTAAGTGTATACAAACTGCGTTCTGTCTAGCTAGACCTACGTTAAACGTTCTTCCAATGCCCAATGCAGGTGTTTTTGGAGTCTGCCTGGACAACCTGTTCATAAGCTACCACCGTCGAATAACATTAAAAATAAATAACTCAACAACGTGTGAGCCAAAGTCCACCAAGATGTTTCTGTTCTTATTGTTGTTGTTGTTGCCTTTCGCCGGCCGGCTAATTAATAAGCTCATGTGATGTTATGAAATAAAAAGGAGGAACTGAAAGCATCGTACGATCGACAAAAGAGGAATTACAATGGCATGTTGATCGAACCAGTTTGCTTCATTCAGAGGTGCCGAATTTGGCAGGGTGCAATATAATTAATAATAATAATTACCTTTTTTTTATATCAAGTTAAGAGATATACCTGCATCTTTCTTTCACACACAATTTATTTAGTTATTTGTAATAAGTCTTATTCAATTTTATAGTTTTAAATATAAGGATTATATCTTTATATTTAATAATCATTTACCATTTATTTTTCTATTTCTCAAAACTAGTATATAAAAGTCATGAAAATATTAAAGTGTTTTTAGAAGCATTATTATCAGAGGTATGCATGGTTCATTATTTTGGCATAATTAAATTAAAACAAGAGCCCTAGACTGTTTATCTAACTTAGAGGACATTTTAAAAGTGTTTCTCTAGAAATAGGTGATAAAAAACACTCATAGGCGAACTTCTGATAAAGTGTACTGACTATAAAACTATAATAATAAACCAAATTAAGCTCGATCAAGCATAGTTTGAAATAAATGGAAAGGATCTCATAGACTGGTCAAACGAAAGATGTGTATCTGATTTTATGTGGTATGGGGTATTATGAACAGCAATGTTTTAAAAAGTGCCAAAAGATTCCAATGAACATATAAAGAAAAAGGATCATAATAGGAAATTAGATAGTGTATAATAGAAATAAAACTAATGAAAAATGGGATATATACACTTTTAATACTCCTAACAGCAGCACAAGTAGCTACTCTTAACCAGGGGCTGACCCTTAATAGAGCACAACAGCTGATGACATGTTCTCCCTCCTTGACCTTGAACAAAGGAAATGCATCAAGTGTCAGTTAAGAAATTGAGGGGAAGGGAAGAAACTACATTAAGTTGAGCTCGTGTGTGTTTACCGGCCACGACCACAGCCCACATAGGGTTTTAGATGATTGGCTGACCGTATCAGGTCCGCAATATAAACACGGCAAAGTCGTTTCAAATGTGTCCAAATGCGGCTCAAGCGGTAGCGAATAATGACGCCTGCGCTGTAGGGAGACGCAACACGCCATCACAACTACATGCACATATATGCATATGCATGCAAATGTTCGACTGTGTGGGTGGAGCAGCTTTATCAGCTGTTTCGGAAAATGTGGAAATACACAACGAAATGAATAAGAATTTTCGGCTCTTTATCGCCAATTCGACATATTTGTCTGTCGTATTTATTGAACGCCATGCATATTTATTGAACGGGTGTAAATATAATTAATGTCTAGGCACGTCAGCGGAAAGTTTTTCCCGATATATACACACACACGCACAGGCCAACCCACCCCCAAACTGTTGGAATAGTCGAGAACATCTGCCGCAAGTTCAGTGTGAAGGTCAGAAGGCACAGTGGGCAAAAAAACTATTGGCAAGTACTTTCAGTGAAAAAAGCCCAAGAAAAAGAAGAATCACATAAAACAATGCAAGACAGGAGAAACAATTGCTGTTTAACTGAGAAGCCCATTAAATCCTTATGCAACTGGGCTTATTACGGTGCTTAACACCTCTTTTCTTGGCAGGTGACACAACTCACCTGCAGTTGACCTGACGCACTGCGCTTCACATGCGACGTATGGTACTCATAGTCCGTCACAATGAACTCATCGTCCACGTGCACCTTAGGCGAGATGATTTCCAGTGTTGAGTTCTTGGTGGGCTTCATATTCATAAAGAATTCTCGGTTTTAGTTGTAAATTGTTGTATTTTTCGTACACTTTTTTGCTTTTCCTTTCGTACACCGGCACTTTGTTTATGCTTTATGCTTTAGCGTTGTTTGTTTTGCTGCTCTACGCGAGAATTTGCGGTCCTGTGCTGCCGTTCAAAGCGAATGTCCACCGCCGAATGAGCAGAAGAGCGCGCGACGGCCCTTTTTATTGACAGCGCTCGCGCCATTTCTAATTCAACTCATTGTTCTGCTCACCCAGAGAAAGAGACGGAAGCAGAGAGAGAGCATCCACAAATTGCCGGCTTCGATGTGCTGAAAGTGAGCACGAGCCGTCGTCACGAGAGCAAGGTTCGTCTGGGTGAAGTCGCATACAAGTGTACGCGTGTAAATGCGAGTGCGTAGGTGAGTGAGTTTCAGTTCTGTCCAGTATTTGTTTGTGTAGATCTGCTTTTTTTTGGCAAAATTTGAGTGAAATCAAAGTGCCTATTGGACATTTAGGTCGAAATGTCGATAAATTTTTGTAAATGAGCTTTAATCTCATAAAATAATTATGTTTTAATTACATTTTAAACAACTTCTATAATTTTTACTTATTAATTATAATTAAAAATATTTCAAAAAACTATGTAGAATGTCTGTAATATTTGAAAATCTCTTATTTGAAAGCCTCTTTACATATTCTTCATAAATTTGTCCGCAATAAAGAATTTATTATAATGAGATATTATTCCAGATTCTCACATTAAATGATTACACGATTAATGAATTATTTTAGTAGTTCGGGTATTTTAATTTGAATTTATATCATGATGAGGGAAAATTGCTCATCTAATACAATTTGGTATGGACCTGTTAACGCTTGAGAAATGCAGAGAAAGAGATAGAAAGAATAACTAGATGCTCGTCCCTAATTTCCGTATTTTCTCGGCTTGATTGTGTGGCTTGTTGAACCCCTCGAGAGCGGAGAGGCAGGGCTCGAGACCCACTCTATGCTATTATTTATGAATGCCGAATTAAATTTCTATCAATGACAATCTTCAGTTCTGTTGTGGAAAATTTTTGCGCGCAAATTTTTTTATTATGATCTCAAGCACAGTTTCAAGGTTGTGAATCAGAATAAGCCACTTTGTTTTGATGAAAGTTTCTGCTGCTCGAATTTTCTAGATGCATTCACTCGATCTGCGGGTCTGTCTCACTTTGTGTTGTCCCGAGTGTGGAGAAAACTTTCCGTTATTGCAGCCAATTGACTGCAAGCTGCACTCGAATTACACGATGGGGATGTGAAGAATTGAGGCATGGGGCTATGGATTCTAGTGAGCACAGTTGCAGAACCATTGCCGTTTTCATTTAGTAAATTTCCATGCAAACTTTTCCATTGGAGTTTGAAAATAAAATAATGCAAAATGAAAATGTTTGCTTTGAGTTAGAGTTCTTAAGTTTCGTATATCATTTACTATATATGTAAAAATAATCGCTTTTGTTTTTAGCTTTAATGAGTCTCATGTTTGTGGGCGTCTCATTTCCACCACACGCGACAGTCCTATCAATATTTGTCCATTTGCCAAGTCATGTGTCACCGATGCTTTATCAACGCGCCTCCGTTTCCGCCGTCCTAATCCATTCCAGCTATTGCACAATAGCATATCTATTACATTTGTATGAAATGAAAATTGAAACGTATGTATATTTTTAATTATATAAAGCGGTCTTGGACTTACAATACGATACAATCTTTTTTTCAGCTATACTTAAGATCTAATAAAATGAGTAAAGTGCATTACACAGAGATGCGGTTAAAACCGTAGAGCGAAACTTATTTCAATTTAGTTTACAATATCAAATGTGCACTTAATTAGTTATTTTATAATAAGCTTAACTTTAATACAACATTAACACATATGATAATCACAATTTAAAGCACACACAACTTGTTTTAAAAACAGAAAAAAAAGAAAAACAAAATAAACGAACGAAACACTACTCATTTTCTATAGATAGGAATGTATAAATAATACTGAACTGTGAGAAGATCCGTTGCTTAATTGTCAAGAAACTCCCATTCGCTGGAAGTGCTGGAGTCTGTTGTGGCGGGTCCGGCATCTGGTTTACGAAAAGGATCGCCAGCATTACGAAAATCGGGCAAGAAGCTTGCATATTCCTGTTCCATTAGATCTTCTGTTGACTTTGGTTGGCTCGCTACAAACTTCAAGGGCGGCAATGTCGTCGTGGCCTTTGAGGTGCCTGCACAGATGCCATCCACTGGCTGTCCGGCGCTATAGTCCCCGCCACTGTTCTTGCGAGGTGTCGTCTGCACACCCACAGCCTCCAGCTTGGTGGGGTAAGCATTGATGAGGGACTCGCTTAGCTGAGGCTTTTTTATGTCCAATAACTCCTCCACAGTGATGGGCGCCAAGTGTACTTCGGGTAAGTCCAGTTCCGCTGCCAATGTCTTTGCTTTCTCCTCAATCGTTTTCTGCAGCGTTGTTGGAGTCAGTGCATCAGGCAGATGCTTTATAAACGCAGCTTTAATGTCTAGCGGCGAGGCCAAACCGTTGCTGCAAGAAGAGAAGCAACATTTAGATGTATAAGATTCATTTTAGTAATCTTCACTACAACTTACTTTTCCAGCTGGCAATAACTGGCGTCCATTAGGGTAGCTGCGCTAGTCTGCGGCATTTTTTGCTGTTCCTGTGTCTCGTGTCCAATTTCCACTATGCCACCGATGGCGCCGTTTTGCCGTGTCCCCACAGAAACCTTGCGCTTCCTGCTGGCAACTGTGCCACCAGTGGAATGTAGTATGGACTGCTCAAAATCCTGTTCTCCAATACGTTTGAAGATTTCTAAGCGACGATTCTGTTGTGCCAGTGGTGACTCCACGGCCAGCTCAATGGGTACATTAAGGTCGAGTTTCTCGATGGGCGGCAGCTCGAAGCATTCCTCAGCGCAATGCAGCGAGGGTTCCACCAGATCTACAGGAGATTCTACTTCCAGTTTGGAGTAGTGAGTAGCACCCAGCATAGGTAACGGTGGCGGCATTAGTGGATTAAAAATAACCTTTGCTGTCTTATTGGGCTTCTCCGGCAGTGGAGCCAGACGCAGCAGAGAGCGTTCACCTTCTAACACAAATATTTCCTTGCCGCACACACAGAAATCTAGGATTTTACGAAAGCCGCGAGCCACTGCTTCTACTTTGAGGCACTCCAAATTTAATATATAAAGGGCGGCATCGTCATGAGTGACCAGCAAAGAGTCCCGGCCATCGTAGAGTTCCATCTCACGGAAGTTTTTGCTGGCTACATAGCCATCTGCAGCACTGGAGGTCGTCGCTTCACTCGTTGATGATATCTGACTACGTTGCTTAGGATTCAACAGCGGTATTTCCCAGGTGGGACTGTGTAGCACATTCTCATTAAAGATAATCGTCTTGGAAACATTTCCAATGGCATCGGCGACCCAGAATCGTAATCCAGGTCGTCCACATACAATTTGAGGTGAACTATTAGTGTTTCGGGTATTTTTAAGGAATACCCCACCACAGTCAATCAGCTGCTTGCGATCTTTCTTGCCCACTTGGGTGATCTGCCACTTGTGAGTCTGCGCATCGCGACGACAAACTATGCAGCGGTAGAGCGTCGCCACAAGTAAATAGCTCTTATGCACACTTAGCTGGACAATCTCGTAAGCCTCGCTAAGTATCTCCAGGGATTTGCTCGTGTGCTGTAAAGTAAAAAGGAATAAGTGAGTAATCCACAGATTTAATTCAGTTACAACAAACCGTTTGGTAGTCAAACTCAGTGAGCACCACAACGCCCTGTCGGTCGCCCGAGTAGAGTTTCATGCCATTCTTTGACCACTCACAGCAGCTCACCACACAGCGGTGCAAATCTCGTATGGTGTAACGTTCGATGGGTTTGCTGCGGGTACATGGAGCCACCAAGTCCAAGTCCGGTGGGAGTTCCTTTTGTATTTGGAAAACGCTAACTTGACCATTAGCGCTGCCTGCTGCTACCATATATTCCACTGAGTTAACTATTTTCACGCACGTAATACGTGTGCAGACCTTTGGGGTAGTGTGTGTCGTTATCATAAGAGTTTTTTGTAGTAGGGGAAAGCACACATTAATGGGTGAATAACACGCACACGACCGTTGTGAGTCATTGACCATCTTGGCCAAATATTTACCTCGCCCTTAAGCTTTTGCATTTCGCCAGAGCGTCGATTATACCAGAAGACAATTCCTGCATCACTGCCGAGTGCCAGGTAATCTTCAATGGCATCGATGCAAGTTATATTCAGATTTGCTGGGAAAAAACCGCGCCGTGCAGCTGGAATCAGTTCCAATATTTCGGTAAGCGGAGCCCATTCACGAAGGCATAACTCCTTGCTGTTGGCCATTTCTGATGGCTAATTTTGTTTTGAATTAAAAAATATCCTATTTAATAAGTACGTTGGCTGCGTCCTTAAACAACAACAAATTACACTGACTGTTTATATTCGATTCATTTGACATTCCAATAATAAGTAACTGAGTTGCCACCCTTTTTCATATATTGTCTATCGATATTTAAAAGATTGAAATGAGATAACATAATAAGAAATCAAAATATTAGACATAACAAACATTATGTAAAACACTGTTAAATATTTACATTTATGTTACTGCTTTCTCAACAACCAATAAACAATATTAAGTTTTGGCGCCTCATATATAAACTATCGATAGCAATGCATCTGATAATGTTTTTCAATCGAAATAATAAAAAACATCGATAAACCATCAAAGACTAGAAGGAAAAAAATTACTAAAGCATTAATTATATTTAGTAATAAAAATAACAGCGATAATTTACAAATTGGATCGTGAGATAGTATTAAAGTCCAATTGGAGCTACAAAAAAGAGAGAACGAGAAGCCATTAGTGAATAAAAGTGTAACTGGGCAATAAGAAATAAAGAAAGTTACACATACAGGTAATTGAAAACAAACGTTAGTATTCTGGGACAAAGTTCATGGATTGAAGTTTAGTTTGTCAGCAGCAACATGGGCGACAACAACAATCTGCGGAGTGCTGTTATCAACGAGTCACCCATGCTGACCACGCCTTACGGCAACGTACGGGCGCTGTCCGCCCCTCCACCTATACCACAATCCCCCTTCGAGCAGAACTCATACGGGTATGGAGGGGGTTACGGCAGTGCTGGCGGCTATGGAATGGGCTTCGGAGGCTACAACACAGGCGGCTATTCGACAGGAGGATTTGGAAACTACGGTGGTTATGGTGGATACGGAGGCATGAGTGGTCTGGGTGGCTATGGTGGTGGCTATGGTAGTGGCTATGGCGGTTATAACAGATTTGGCGGAATGCATGGAAACGATCCGGAGCAACGTTTCATACAGATGGCCGAGGCTAGCTCTCGTCCCGCATTCGAGAGCATTGAATCACTGGTATCAGCAATAGCGAACATTGCTTCTATGCTGGACTCCACTTTCTTTGCATTGACAAGTTCGTTTCGAGCTATTCTTGGTGTGGCAGCGAATTTCGGACGTCTGCGCAGTGTGTTTGCCCAGTTCTGGACATCATTTGCCATCTTTAGAGGCCTGAAGTGGGTCTACAGAAAGTAAGTTTGGACTATGAAATATCACTATCTATCGAATTATCATTATCTAATTTTATAATTAGAATATTATACTGGCTGCGTCTGTCGAATCTGGATCCCTCGTCAGATGCCTTCAAAAAGGCCTTTGCTGAGGCGCTTAATGAGAAGAATTTACAGGGAGGTGCACCGCAACCCCCCCGCAGAGGCACATCACCGTGGCCTGTGCTT
Organism: Zaprionus ornatus; assembly: GCA_018904035.1. Lineage (NCBI taxonomy): Eukaryota > Metazoa > Arthropoda > Insecta > Diptera > Drosophilidae > Zaprionus > Zaprionus ornatus. The sequence goes on from JAEIFZ010000238.1 coordinate 4,972,110, forward strand.
GCTTTCCTTAGCTTCATCTTTACGGCGCCTTATCTGATCATGAAATTGCTGGGGACCGTCACAAATACAGCGCAGGAAGAAGGTATGTGTTGTGCACATTGAACGCGCTCTGCGTTTATCTTATCTCAGCACTTTGCTCTGACCCAGCTCATCCAGATAATGAGCTGGCCAAGCCAATTGCAGAGATAAGCGCATTTGATTTCATACTTTAGATTGTTTCTACCCTGCGACTAAATTTAATATCAATTTAATCCATATAGCTCGTAATCCCACCAAGTGGACCACACCAATTCACACCCAGGCTATCTACGATTTCCAGGCTCGCAATCAAAGCGAACTCACACTGCGTGCTGGTCAGACCGTACAGGTGGCACCACGGGAGATCCAACAGACCCTTCGCCTGCTCAATACTGGCTGGGCTCTGGCCTCAACAAATGGCAAGACCTCAGGAGTAATACCTCTAAACTATGTGAAATCACCTCAGCAAATACGCCAGGAGCGACAAGAACCCCAGAAGCCACAACCCGAACTAATGAATCTACTACCAAATGCATTCCCTGCGCCTCCCTTTGATCAACAAATGAGTCATGACTTTGATTTAGCAGCCAGACAGCAAGAGCCTCTGGGTCCGCCATCCACAACAGCAATGGATGCGGCAATCAATGAGGGATTGCTTTAAAAGGGCATCCACACGCGCCTTACAATTAGCCATAAGCCAAAGGAAATCCTTGTAGCTTTCTATGTGAAAGCCTGACGTTCGAACTGTTATTTTGTATGCTTATTTATTGTTTAAATTGCCCCTCTCACACACTCTTTTGTTATCAGTTACTACGGCTTGATCAATCTCAAGCTCGACATTCCCACAAGAAACTCATCCGATTCCAAATTGAATTGAAACAAAGATACGACACAAACAAACGATCTGCTGCGATCTACAAATAGTTAATAAATATTGGTTAAAATATTATTAACCCAAAAAGAGTTTATATATAAAGAAGTTAAGACATTTTGTTTTTTAAATCATATTTTACAATATGTATTCACTTTATTACCTATTTACTTGGTTGTTTGTTGTTCTTCATCTTCTTGCAATGTTATCAATTTTGTATTTGCTCTTTGTCGATAATGCCATTTTCAAAATGAATTATGTATTTTAGTTTTTTATACAACTACTGCTCGATTCTTAAATGTACACTTTGTTTTTTATTCACTTTCTACTAATTTGTATGCATTTGTTTTCAGTTATCAGTTGAAGTTGAATTTCAGTTATATATATAAATATAAATTCTAGAATTTATATGCATTAATAGTTATTACTAAATAGGTAGGTTGATTATTTTGCATTTATTTGTAGGTGTATATGTATATGTATATATATATATATATATATATCATATAGCATTATATATAAATATATATAGATTTGTTTTTCCTCGAGAGTGTGAAATTATATTATTAATCGGGGGATTAATCGGTTGAGTGTCAGGCAAATAAACATATTTCATATGTTTTTGTCTACAGTTTGAACTGCAACTTGTCGCTCTAAAAATATTCTCGTTCTATATTGCTGTCATTTGTTGTTGAAGTTCTTTTGGTGTGTTGTACAGTGTAGTATTCTCTTAAATGTGTTGCACTAACTTTAAAAACAAACTTGTTTCTTCCAGTTTTTTTTTTAGCTTAATAAATTTTTTGTTATTAGCAGAATTCGATTAACAAATAAAAAGAAGACAGACATTTGTTGTATATTTTCACTAAAATACAATGTTTTGTTTTTTTTTGTTGTTTGTGTTTCGCTTAATTAGAACATTAATTTAAATGGGTTTTGCGCTTAAAAAATAAACTTCAAAATACAAATACAAACTGAACGCCAAGTTTATAATTATTATATATTGGTTTTATACTTATGTATAATTTAATCAAGTCTCATTGAGAAACAAACAAAATCAAACGCTGTATAATGTGTGCTTGCGTGTGTTGGTGTATGTGTGTTGGTTTTGGTGTGTAGGGGAGAAAAAAACAAATTCATTGAGAAATGGGCAAATTCTAGCCTAGTGGGCGTGGCAACCCCAACAAGGCGTTTATAAATGTAAAACTAAATGTATCCTCTGCGTAGCCGATGCTGACAGCATCGCCAGCATCTGCAGGAGCATTGGAACCCTCCGCCCACAACACATCCTCAACCTCATCATCATCATCTTCCCTGTCCACCTGCATGTCATCGTCATCGTCAGCTCAATCGATATCATCCTCCATATCATCATCGTGCAGCTCCATCTTGATTTCAACATCGTTGCTATGCTGTGTGTGCTGTGCAAAGCTTTGAGACTCATTGGTTAGTTCGTGGTATGAAGTGAAGTCGTTATCATCATCATCCGAGTCGTACACCGAATCACTTGATTTACCAGTTCCGTAGGCTGTAAGGTTAAAGTTACAAGATATATAAAATCTTTATTGCAAGCATTAATGAGTTCATCCGCCATACCGTCCACATATTTGGCCAGATTAGGTGGCACCCAAGCCTTGATGCGTTCAATATTCTCCGCCGTGCACTCGCCCTTGTCCAAGCCTGCGTATTAGAGGAACAACTAGTTATAGTTTGAAGGTGAATTAATTATGATAGCGATACTTACCCTGAAGTAGTCCCATGCGCTTTAAGACCTCGATGTCATCGTGCATTTCGAATGTGTTGTCGAACTTAAATATGTATTCCGATCTTGAATTGATGATGATGATAGTAAAGTGAGTGGATGAGTTAGTTCATTAGTTAAATAAATACACTATAAATAGAGTCAACATACTTGTCGTTGGTGACGCTGCAATTGATCTTGGTCGATTTGTGCGTATTAACAATGATAAACGGCAGCTGAATGGATGAGTTTGGAGATGGCACTACACCTTGACTCTCGGCCTGCTTGTTACGCTCCACAAGGGCCTTAAATGCCACATGTTGCATGACCATTTCTCGCAGCATTTCATCTTTTTGCTTAATACGCTCGCGCCGCTGATTGTTCTCCTCCTCCAGAGCCTGGAATTGCTGAAGTTATGGAAAAGAACTCTAATTTAACATGATATTTGCATAGGAAATATAAGGGTGACTTTACCTCGGCTGAGTTGGCAGGTAAGCCAATCCAACGTATTTCCTTTTTGTCTTTGGATATAACATTGATTGCCATCAGTACGTTGAGCGCATCGTAGACACGACGCCGAATATTCTTTTGATCACAGTTGGTATCATATGAATTGTTCTTCATTTCTTCGGTAACCAAATCATCAGCAACCTCATTGTAGGTGGTCTTTCCCTTCTCCTGCACCTTCTCGCACACCTTCATCGAGAAGTGTCGCAGTCCCTTGCCCGCCTTGTCCGGTTTCCGTTTCCTTTGCACAGATGATGACGAGGCGGACATTGTGTGCATGGGACTGCTCTGGATGGCGTGGCTACAAGAGAGATAGAGAAAGGGAGGAGGGGACAGATTAGGAATTCTGGCTCCATCAATGTCAATTAACTCACAGTTTCGATTTCATTTTCATGGCATTATTGGGCGTATATTTGACATATCGTTCGCTCTTTATCTGTATTAATTACATAAATTTTGTTAATTATAAGTTAAGAGTACAAAGTAACTTCAGCTTACCACTTCGTGCACCCCGCTGCTTCCGCTTCCTCCCCCTCCGATGCTTTTCTGTGCTGACACAGCTGTGCTATATGAAGTATCTGGAGAAACAATTGCTCTATGAATATGATTTATATGCGTTGTGGCAGCGGCACGCTTACTGTCGGTTTTCGGAATTGTTATATGACTGCCCTGAAGACGTATGAACTGTCCCTGATTCGTTGTGCTCTGTAGAAAAAGAATTAATTAGCTAATTGCTGTAACCACAAGCAGCAGATGTTGATAGATGTTTACCAAGCGTACCATCTGACTGAAGGTGCCACCACGGCCACCAACATTTCCAATGCTGCCACCGCCGTTGCGCGTCGAACTGCTGGCGAATACCACATTGGATTTGCCGTGATCCATGGACTGCGACTGCTTTACTTGTACTGTCTTTAGTGTTTTGGCAATTCTTCCTGCAAATATTATTTAAATGTTATCAAATGAGGACAACAATACTCTGTAGTGATTTCTATCGATATCATTTTGGCCTCAACATAATCGATCAACTAATCGCTATGAGATAGGAAAATTTTATTTAAATGAGCGTCAGTCACGATTAATATATTTATACTTCAATAAAATGAGAATATTAATATAAAATCGAATGGGAATATTAATGCAAACTCTAAAGGATTATCAATACAAATTATAAACGTAATACCAGTAATTCTTTAGAAGTAATTGATGAAATATGTGTATTATCTCAATGTTTACACGTGATTACTCATAATTAACTATTAGTGACACAAAATGTGGTTTAAGTTCTGATAAGTATTTCGCATTTCAAAGTTTGACTGGAACTGCGTCGATTCTCACACATACGCAAACAATATACATATGTGTGTAGTCGTGCCTAACACATGCAGCGCTGTCGTCGTTTCTGTCGTTCTCTACTGTTTCATTTGTTTTTGGGGGACGTGAGTAGCAGCAGCAACAGCAGCCGACGAAGCGCAGCGCGCAAACCTAACCAAACAGCAACCCGAGAACAACAACAACAGGAAGACCAACACCACCAATACACAACGCATAAAGTAAAGAGCAAAAAGACAACGAGAGAATGCTCTCCCTCTCTCCTTACAACACTTGGGGTGGTGGTAGCGGTGTGTCGTGCGGGTGCCGAAATGCAACCGTCTGGCAAGGATGCAGTGTAAGCCGCAACAACAACAAAACTCAACACGTGATAATCGACTATCGACTACTTGAATACATCGTGATCGGTTTGTTTGCACATCCCTAGCCCAACCGGCTTTCGTCTCTAAACAATTCGACTTACATCTGTCAGTTATGTTAATTATTCACCTGCTGCGATAACGTTTGCATAATTATTACATTACCACACACAAAAGATACTGATCCAAGTCTGTATATATGTTTGTGTCTATGAATGTTTGTATGATTGGGGCATTATGAATATGAACAGGAAAACCGCAACAAAAAGGGTCGAAAACTAAAAATATCAACCAATACTTAGGCACACACACACATGACTCACGGCTTAACTATAGAGCAGTTCGTCAGGTCTTGGCGGCCGGTTAGCCGGCGTGCGGTCGACGCTGCTCATTCATACAAACAGAACATGCGCTCACACACTGGCGCATACAGAGAAACACATTCAAACACAAGCGCGCGGGCGTCTATATGTGTACGTAAGATGGTCAACAGAGCGGCAATAACAACAAAACCGCTGTTAACGTCAGCGTCGCGTCGACGTCGCTGCGCAGTCATCGTCGCTGCTGCTACACATGTTTGGTGTTTGTTCATTTGGAGCTTCAACTTTTTCTTCTATCTACACGAGCGATTGCTCGCGTGGCTGTATGCGTGTCTCTGTATGTGTGTGTGTGTAACACATTGCAAAATGTCACGCAGTTTAAGAAATTCTGGCGCGGCTCCTGCAGATTCACTCACACGTTCACATTTCACACACACATATAAATATGTGTATGCAAAAGGATAAAAAGAGTTGCAACCTTGTCTGCTGCTGCGCTGTCGACGCTGACTGCGCTGCTATCAGCTGTTTAAAGATAGTAGAATAAAAAAAACTGAAACAACAACACTGGAGAAGTATCTGGTAGATGCAGCCAGTGGAAGAGCGTATAAGTGTGTGTTTGATTGAGCGCCAACTGGGCGAAGCGGCGTGGCTGTCGTCGCTGCCCGGGAGCGTGCACACACACACACGCGTACACATGTATTTGTGCAAGTGTGGATGTATGCATGCACAATTGTACATACATTGGCAGAAAGCAGACAACAACACCAACAAAACGATTTTACTTGATTTTATTTTATTTTACTTTTTTTTTATTATTTGTTTGTTTTTTTTTTGACATGTTGCTGTGCAGTTGTAGTTGTAGTATATCAAGTAGTTGTTGTTTCTGTTGCTTTTGCCGATGGTTTGCTTCGTAGTGTGCGCGCTTAAAACGTATTAAGCGATAAATATTGTATGTAAAGGGAAACCGAAAAATAAAAAGATGGCGTTTACGCGCCAGTGTGTGAGCATGCAAGTTAGTAGTAGCTACCCTCCTCCCACCCAAAGTAAATACACCACTTCACACATACATATTGACACACACTCATTTGTAAGTATGTGGTACATGTATCTTATCACATGTGAACATGTTCATGCATGCTAGGTTAATTCATTTCATCCCAAATCTAATGCAACTTTCAAAGTAGGGTGCCTTTTGTACTTCTATTACTACTATTAGTAATACTATTAATAATACTTCTACACCTATTAGTACTACCAATATTACTAATTCTTCGACTACGAGTATTACTAGTACTACTTTTTCTACTATTACTCCAATTACTACAACTGCTACTTCTTCTACTATTACACCAACAACTGCTATTTTTACTACTACTTCTTAGTCTCGTTCGCTTCACTTACCATGTTCATCCCGAAAAAAGTAGTTTACTTCATCTGTCTTAACAGCGCCACTCGTTGCTTGGTTTGTGGTTGAGGTATGCGCCATTTTCAGGTGTCCCGAGCTCGTTGTTGTTGTTGCTGGTGCTGCTGTGCACTCCTTTTTAGACCGAGACAGGTGTAGTGACGTCGACGTGGTGCCCCGCACCTTTAACTGCGTACCCCTATTTGCCTCCTTTAACTACGTATTTTCTTTTTTCTTTCTGTGAATTTTCGATGTCACACACTCCTATTTACCATATAGTATTGTTGTTATTGCGCCTATACTGTGGGGGTCGTACACACTAACACCCGCCAAAAATTACTAATACCAGCAAATGTGAAGCACGTAGCCGCAACGTGTATGTGTTTGTGTGCTGCCCGTATATATATGTATTTATGCTGAGTTGAGCATGTATTTGTATGGCGCGGCCTGCGACGATGTATATTCTTCGGTTTTTTTCGATGCACAATTGTAACACGTGTATTAAATATTTGACTGGCACACAACTTTAACGACAACTCACTTCAATGTTGGCTTAATTGCTTTCACTAATGCTAACTATAATTCATGTATTTTGATAGTAGCAAGTGAAAAATTTGAATGTAGCTCGAGTCAAAATGGCGAGCGCATTTTTTGTTTCCAGCAGCAGTTCATTTTTTCATGTCACACACACACAAAATGCTTTTAATGCGAGTTTTCAGAGGTGATTTTCGTGCACTTTGACTTAATCGATTTTTAAAAACTTTTTTGCAAAAGGACCGACAAATTTTCCTGTTTCTTGTACACTATTTAGAATGTAATTATTATTCGTTTTTATCGCAGCACGATATGCATAAAATTTCCATCAAGTCGTTGGTTTTTCAACGACGACGACAACGACGACTACGAAAACGACCAGCGTGCGAGTGCGAGCGAAATGGCAGACACCGCGTTGATCAGCTGATTGACTCGGCGCGCCAAATTATGCATCAATCGAACAGTGTTGAACAGTGTGTATTAGAATAGCGGCACTCTTAATAAATATATCACAAAATTTTCTTACAGTTAAATTTCAGTTACAATTTATCATTTTTCATAATTTCAATCATTGTTATTTAGGATATTTCAATTATTAAAAAAGTTCAGCGTTTGGTTATAGGTTAAAAGTATTATTATACCCAAAAAATAACCCCAATTTAAAAGGAAAATATATTGTATTAATTGAGAAGTTAACACATATTATAAACAATGAAGGGCATAACATTATTAGTTTAAATAGTATATTCAAGTTATTTATATTTTATATATTATTTATGTGTAGTAAATAACGCATTCAATGTTGGTTTACAGCTAAATGCGAATGTAAACAATGGCTGTTATCGTGCATCCCAGCTGAATAACCAGCAGTGCCAGCAGCTAACCTAATATATCGATATAAAATAAGTTTTAAACATCGATATTAATATTATGGCAAGCAGATGGCCAACAATAGTTATCGACTTAAACCTTTGCAACACTATTCGATTCACGACTTCATTAACTTGTGTTTTGCCAAATCGTATCTTAAAAAGGATATTAATTGTTAATATAAAATGACAAAACAGACATTTAACTATATTATACGTGAAAAATTTATATCTGTATAACACAATAAACGCATGTCAAAGTATCCAGCCAAGCTTGTTGGAATTTGGGAGAAGTTGCACACGCGAATTGCAACATTAGCAAAGCAACAACAAAATGGTCGACCCGCTGTGTAATTACAATGTATTAGAGGCAATCTTCTCATATCTGGAGCTTAACGATTTGAGTCGATGTTCACAAGTCTGTAAAAGTTGGTATCACTTCCTGAACGATGAGAACAGCGACGTTTGGCGCTGGCATTGTCTACGCAAGCTACCCAAGGAGGCAGTCAAATCAGACCTCCTGACGTCAGTCCCCACATACAAGACCAAGCTGCGGGCGTATATGCATGCTTGGAATCCCAACGATCGGTCGCGCAATGTCTACATAAAGCCCAATGGATTCACTCTGCATCGGTTGGTAAATGTTTTCATGTGTAATCATGAGCTGGTGTGTATATCTATTCACAAATCCATTATTTATCCATGACAGCAATCCAGTTGCACAGAGTACGGACGCGGCCCGTGGAAAAATAGGATTCCGTCAAGGTCGTCATGCGTGGGAAGTCATTTGGGAAGGTCCACTTGGAACAGTCGCTGTAATTGGCATTTCCACAAAAGAGGCTGCTCTACAATGTCCTGGTTATGTAGCGTTACTTGGCTCCGATGATCAAAGTTGGGGCTGGAACCTGGTAGAAAACCACCTTTTGCACAATGGTGATATGCAAGGCAGTTATCCGCTACTAAACAATGCGCCCAAGTACCAGGTTGGCGAACGTATACGCGTCATACTCGACTGCGATGATAATACCCTATCGTTCGAGAAAAACTATGAGTTTCTTGGCGTGGCGTTTCGAGGTAAAGTTGACCTTGGTTAAAATATATATAAAATATATATGTACATTTATATTAAATACAGGTTTGCCTGATAAGAAGCTTTATCCCACGGTATCTGCGGTCTATGGCAACACCGAGGTGTCTATGGTATATTTGGGAACACCATTGGATGGTTAGCTATGGGAGCACAGATGCAGCCTTAATGCCGTACAAGTTGTAAATTAATTAATGCAATTAATAAGTAACATATACTCGAAACTCCCTTTCAGTAATAGGAATGTGCAACACAGTTTTACTTTCGTGTCTAGTTCTAGTTTCTTTTGTACAAAAAATATATATAAATACATATACATATGCATTTTGTTGATTTTATAATAAGCCAAAGTTAAAATCACCTCCAATTGTTCTATTTACCACCTAAGCTTAATTTTACACAATGAAAGAATAAATAAATAGTTGTAATTTCATACAATTAACTGCTTGAAATCATCGCCAAATTTTAATCAGAGTCAAATGACTATATATATTTTATTATTTATGTTTCGATTAGTCCTTGTTGTTGCTTTTTTTTTTGGCCTGTCTAAACTAAACTAGTCATATATTATATATATTTTGATAAGCTTTGAGTCGCATATCTATTTAGGACGTTTCCCGTATACGCCGATAATTTACGGATACGTCAATTGTTTGACTTTTGTGGCTTGTACCACATTTGGTTGCCTTTAGAGCAAGGACTCCGTGGCGCAACGGTAGCGCGTCTGACTCCAGATCAGAAGGTTGCGTGTTCGATTCACGTCGGGGTCAAATCCTGAGGGGTAACTTTTTTCCTCCCTCTCCCCCCCTCAGGCAAGACATGCGCATATATTGCACTTGTGAGGTTTTTTCGTCGGTTGCAACAGTAAAACTCATTCGTGGCTTCTCAACAATAATTAAACATTTATTTATTTTTATTGTATCCTCAAGCTGATTCTACTTAGTGCAAGAACAACATTTGCATAAACTTTAATTTGGTTTTAAAATTTAAATTGTGTTTCTCTCCGTATTTTAATATACCATATATCATTATCATAACATGCGTGTATAACTGTTTTTCTATGCATATAACGACAAGCGGTTTCAACGATTGAAATTTGATTTTTTCTAATTTTTTTATAAGTACATAAGTAAATATATAGATATTTATGTATATAGGTTTGTATATCGATGTAGTTTCTTTTTACGAATTTAAGCTTAAATTGTAAATTCCCTAAACGGTTTGCAATGATGTCTCATTAGTTGTTCCCTTAATGTACGTATTCGTAAAGATACATATTGTGTGTATATTAAAAATATTCGTTATTCGTGTGCATTAAAATCGGTGTTAAATGAACGGAGAACGGAAGCGTAAGTAAACATATAGCCAACACCAAAATTCGATACTCTTATTCTCTCTCTTGTATTACTTGCGTATTTAGCTAAACGAAACTAAAAAAGTCCAACAAATTATTTTATTTATACACAAGTCAAGAACTAATGATGTTGTTGGTTTCCTTTCTTTATTTGCTATTGACTAGGTTTAGGAACTCCTCGCGCGTCTTTGGATCGTCGCGAAATACGCCCAACATGGTCGAGGTAACGGTTTTGCTATTGATCTTCTGCACGCCACGCATAACCATGCACATGTGGCTGAAATTAAAAAAGGAAATTAATTAAGTAATGTTAATTTTAATAGTAAATTATTGTATATTAAACTAAGTTGTTGACTTCGCTTGGTTTCACTAGTCTAGCTTTAGTCACCTTTAAGACACAAGCATCGGTGGTTCAGTGGTAGAATGCTCGCCTGCCACGCGGGCGGCCCGGGTTCGATTCCCGGCCGATGCAATCCCTTTTTTATTTTTTTTTAAATTTATTTTTATTTACTTACACGCCCTCCACAACAACTGCGACACCTGCAGGCTGCACGGCCTGTGTTACGGCAACGGCAATCTGCTTGGTCAGACGTTCCTGCACCTGTAGACGGCGCGAGAAGATTTCCACAATGCTGGGCAAGAAAAGAGAAAGTTTCTCAGCTGGAATACAGCGGCAACATTTGGGGACTATTTACCGTGCTAGCTTGCTGAGTCCCAGAATCTTGTTGCAAGGCAAATAGCCTATGGATACCTTGCCATAGAACGGAACCAAGTGGTGCTCGCACATGGAGAACATCTCAATGTCCTTGACCACAACCATTTCATCGTGATCCTCATCAAAAACAGCCCCATTTAGCACATCTGGAATAGGAAGTTACAGTGGTAAATGGCAATAGAATCTTGAAAGTGTTTGTAAATGGCATAATAAAATCCACACAGTGTACATAATGTCCACAAAGATTGAAGTTGATTTATGTTGCGCTTAAGCTTGGCATATTTTATGCATAACTGAATATTAAGTCGGAGCTATTCACTTGACTATTAATGTGTGCGATAGAGTGTGTATGACTCAATGTGTGTGTGTATTGGTACGGGCGCCACTTGTTGGCCATTCCTTGAGAGCTTGAGCTTTCACTTCTTCAGCTTGAGTTGCGCTTGTGATTCGCAACACACTCCTCACCATAGAACACATTACACAGACGCACACAGCCGCCACACACACTCTCTCTCCCCCTCTCTTTTTACCCCACTCTGCCGTTCAACACGTTTAAAAGCTTAAGTGTGTTTCCTGACAATTTGCAGTGGCTCCCACACTCTTTGTTCCCTCTCTCCCACCACACTCTCAGCATCTCCCTCTCTCTCTCTCCTTCTCACCATGAGCATACCGATTCAATGTCAACACTTTTTTGGCCTAGCTTGTTTGCTGGTTCGTTGATTTTTTGCAAGTCACGCGTGGGGATAATATTTATCAATTTAAATATGTAACTAGCTAAGATTGGAACTGTTTATTGAGTTCGAGGCGACTTACTTTCGTTAACGCTCTCAAATTGTTTTTGCCTGTCGATGGAATCGTACGGAATGAAATGAAATGTAGAACCTGCTTTAGCTTTATGAAATTACTATGCTGAGAAACCGGTCTGCAGTCTCTCTTGCAGTTCGTAAAATCCCAATGCTAATTCTAATCTTGACAAACAGTTAAACAGAGATTTAGACTGTAAACAGGTAGATAATGCTCGGAATTGAAGGAGTTATGCCTGAAATTCTTTATTCTTCTGTTAAGGTCTTTATTTCCCCAGGTAGTAATGTAATTTTGATTGTAGTAGCAACAAAATCATATATGTATTTACATAGTGCAATCGGTCTGATAAGTAATTGAAATCTATTTCATTCAATAAGTATAATAAGTCTTCCTAGAAACAAATATAATAACTAGACTAGCTTTTCTCAGCCCTATGTTCCGATTGCGATTGACATCGGTAGATATGTCTGAATGTTTATTAATACTTTCTGAGGTCGATTAATGGGTTACACAAGTGACGATTGAACATAAACAATAAATTGTAAATAAATTGAAATTACCTGCGATTAGCCCCCGACTATAGTCTATATACACGATTGCTAATAACACAGATAATTAGTTATTGAAACTAAGTAAAGCATAAAGCAAACATTGACCTAATGCAAAAGCTCAACCAAATTCACTTTAAAAGCTTCTTACATTTTTTAAGGTTCTTCCCTTTCTAGCGGACCTCAGATAACGCTGGCGCTAACGGACAAACGGCACTTAGAGAGTAATGCACCAGGCCCGAGTTTATCTCTAAAGTTAGAGTACTCGACTAGCACTCACACTCGAACTCATGCTGAGACTGAGACTCATTCATAGTCGTTGCGTAGTTGAAGAAACTAGTTTCAGATCGTGTTTTGTGGAAATGCCCTGGAAGCCCCCAACTCGACTTCGGCTCAAAGTCATCAAATGACTCTCATGACGCATAGCAATCAGGATTGATGAAACGAACGCTGACCTGTTGCTAATTATACAGAAGAGCGACAGACAAAGAGAAACAGGGAGGAGTAGCAGGAAGAGTAAGTTGGAGAGAGGTGCTAATTGTGCTTAAGTTGACACACGAGTTCCCCAACAATGCGAACTATGCAAATCGCTTGACGCCTTCACCGACTCGAGTAACTTCTTCAATTCCCAACCCACTCACCCTCAAGATTTTGATCGTAGCCCTTGGTGAAGTACAGCATTGCCTTGGCAGCACGTTCCGGTGTCTTAATGAGTCCCTGACGATCAGGATTCTCGCCGAGGCCGCCCAAGAGCAGGCGGTACGAGCGAGCCATATCAGGCAGTAGAGCTTCACGGGTTGGTGGCTTATGGTCCAGCTCCAAGTCGTGATGGAACGTGCAGTTCTCATGGCCTGTGAACAGAATAAGAAGAGAAAGAGTTAGTTGCTTGATAAGCCCGAGCTTGAGTGCAGTCAGAGTTCCTCCCAAGTGCTTGAACTGATTGAAAAGTAAGAACAACAAAAGATCATTCAAATCGAAACTCAATTGAATCTTTGACACTATTCATGCTCCCTCACTGATATCAATTCAACCTGCGTTATCAGGCAGGCAGGCGACGACGCGTCGTAACGATGCTCGCATAGCATAATCGCACACGTCGAATCAAAACTAGACCAATAAAATTAACGGCTTATGCAAAGTTCAAGACGTTAACTAGAGGCGCCGCAATAAAACTAATAGCGCACACATGGGTGTAGTCGGGGGGTAGTTGAGGTACCTTCCCCCCTGCTATACATCCCAAAACCCCGACGGCGTCATTGTAGCACCACTACCTGGCGTCGTTGTTGTGCGAGGTGTCATTGGTGTTATCGGTTGTGTACCATCGTTTTCCGGTATGCTGGCGCTGCTCTTCAGGATTAACCGTGGACGTGTCGGTTGGGCAACCTCTTCAACTCCCCCACCTCCACCTCCTCCACTTGCCGGTGTAGTCGAGCCTCCAGCCTCGTCTGCGGCAGGCACCACACGGTCAGCCAGTGAGGAAGTGCCAGAGGTGCTACTTGTTGAGCAAACGCTGTTGTTGCGTCCACGCGACAGGATATGCGCCTGGGGGAAGTTAGTGTCGTCGATGGCATCGTTCAGCTCGCTGGCGCTCATCTCGGAGAGTTGACGTGTAAAGCTCATGTCGAACTATTCTTGTTATTGCTGTTTCTATTGCCAATTTTCGAATATACAAATACACACACAATAAACACTTTTTGGACTCGAAGTTCAAAACACAATCAAAGAAAAAATTGTCTACAAATCGGAGAAGGAGTAAATTGCGCTCTGGCTGCGTGCGTGGTGAACTGCTTGAGGCAACTGGCCTGATACGGCGGCTCAGCGATGCTAATAAGAACTTCAAGCAGAGCTTTAAGCTTTGGCGCGCGCGTGCTGCTCAGCTTTTGCTCACAGTGCGCAGGCCCGCAGTTTGAGAATCGTAGTGCTACTCAAACTGTGGCATTGCGTGTTGACTCTCGAACTTGTTGCGCGCCTCAGTGGTGGGAAGTGAACTGTGGTGGGTGGTGGATGCTGTAGTATGGTGTGTGTTGTGTTGTGGGCTGCTTTAGAGTACTGCATGAATGCATTCAAATTGGTAAGCTTACTATTAAAATGGGTACAATTTTTTGAGTACAGATTGAAAATAGTTTTAATAAAGCATTATAAATACCCTAACAATTATCAAAGATCAATTATTATCAATTATTTTCTGCTACCTAGTGTTTTCTCACTCTTACGAACATATGCACAACGTACAACGTAAAAATATATGTAGGATATATTATCTATATGTATATATTCTGCCTTTTACATGCATATATACTTACAAATCCATTTACTAGTATTCCATTGTGATCATTTTCAATGGCCAAAGGGTATAAATGTGAGTGGATGTTGTATTTTTCGATGTTTTGACAGCTAGTGTACTCATTCACTTCAGACTTTGTACAGTAAAAAAAGAGTACAGTATCGTTGACTGCAGTATACACTTGTACAATATTGTCAAGCATTAAATGAATGTATTCATGCAGGACTCTAGCCTGCAATTACCACGTTTAGAGCCTCGTTTCTGTGCCTGCTTTGTGTGAAACTTAGGTTTTACTTCGTTCTTATCATGTTTGCTTAGCCTCCGCATAGAACACTTGAATCTCATAAATCACACAGTAAACTCATACAAATTCGAAATTCCAAAAAAGTCCTCTCGGCATGGCTCACCGTATCAAGCTACGCAGCGACGACTTCGATGTCATTGGCGCTGTGCCGCGTGATTTGTCCGTTATCAAGAACTTCTTGAAACGTGACTGTGCCGTGAAGCGCCTAATTGAGATTGAAGAGGATTTTCTGCAAAAATGCATGGAATATGAGGCAAAGGCTAAGGAATGTTCCGAGGACAACAATAAAAAGAAGAAGCGGAGGAGAACAAGTGAAATACCGACACCACCGCCACCGGATCCTTGTGCCAGTACCACTCCACCTGGGGTGTCTGGGCTAGACTATTGTGACCCTTGTCGGCGCCTGAAAACTTCAGTTGTGCTTGAAGAGGTCTGTGACAACGAAGATGATGTCAGTTTCTTATTTTACACCATATTTCTTCTTCTCTCAGCTCACAAAACCTGCCATAACCAATCCACACTACGCTTGTGGCATGCCGCCGTACTTTGACGAAGAGACAGTCCAGGACACCTGTCAGCCTATAAGATTTCGATTCCGTAGAAGGCCGAACAGCTGCGACATAGAGAAGCCATCGAAGTTGCCGTGCACATCTACAGAGAACACAAATGTTATAGTGCTGGCAAATAACTCTGATGTCATGGTCTGGCCAAGCCAAAGAGTTGCCCAAATGAATCGAGTGCCAGTTACCGTGGTCTCTGGCAAAGCAGACCTAACCGAGTTTATGCTGGAGGAAGAAACTATAATGTAGACGTATTTGGAATTTAGAATTTGTAGTTCAGTTTCAATAATCTAACTAAACTTTAATAACAAATTTTATATTTAACATCGAATACTTTATGTAATTCCTTTTCAATGCAATAAATACAGACTAAGGAAGCCAACGAACGCACCAATCAAACCCAGAACCCAGACGTAACTTCTATGGTTTAAGTGAGATAAAGACACGAGTCTGTTATGTATTTCCCTCACCCTCTTTTGCTTGCTGGCAATTAGAATATTTTTATATGGAAAGTGTCCCCGGCGAAGTCGATGAACTTGCTCCAAGACAATTTATGCATCCCCCATCTCTGCATACTAAATCAAGCTGCCGTATTGTATACCATTTTGTATAATCGAAAGTTCTTTAGAGTTTCCCAGAGGTAGGATCGCTGTGTACACTATTCGTATGTATTGCGCAGCAGCAACTGGGGAACGGAACTTCTGTGTGTTCTTTAATTGAGCTAACTAAAATTGTAGTTAGCGAAATGTTGACTACATAATCATTACAAATACATTTTATTTTTAACTTTGCACACTTTGCAAAACCATAGATCAAAGCTGCAGAGAGGATCCGATCGTAGTTTGAAGATATACTACTTTGCTTGCGTTCTACACTATACTTGACGACCCTTAAATATTAAAGTTTCCGGAAAGAACCAAACTTATCGGTCTACAACTCTCTTGGATTACGTACATTCCTTGAGTTTTAAACTACACTTGGGCAACTAAACGATCCACGAATTGAGATCTAGCTAATGCTACAGATAGATTAAGTGCCTTATGCACGTACCGTCGTCTCACAAGTGTGCGGCCAACCTGTTGGCGATGCAATTAACTGAGGCAAGTCATCATTAACATTTTCCACCCGGGGGGAAGCAGGTGTGTTCGTTCATTCGTTCGTTTTCCTTTTCGCCTCGTCTCGACAATTACGCAGCATTACGGAATCTATCTCGACTTACATACTACATAGATCACTGTATGAATTTACAGTAAAACAGTTAGGACTGCTTTTGAAATAGTCGTGTTTTGAGTTTTAGTCATCAAATTAAGCTGAAATCAGCTATGAAATTGTATCTTGGAGTTCGCGCGTGCCGTTCTTGATATGAAATGTGTTTTTTATTGACCGCAATCGTTCAAATGTGAAGCATAAGAAAGAAACAGAAGACAAAAATGAAAATCAAAAGAAACAAAGACAGAAAATACAACAACGAACAACGAACCGACAAATCCACAAAACCGTCCAATTAAACGCTTTTAACCTTCAAAATGTAGTACAGGTCTAGCCTCGGGCCTCCCGCCTCCTCTCGTGCCTCCCGTTGGCCCGTTGCGTTGGCCAAATACCGGATTCGTATATTGGATCCGACGAGGAGTTGTGCAGAGCTTAAACCAAAGTCGGAGCCAAGCCAGAGCATGTTCCAAAAAAAACCGTAACACTCTCATTGAATTCGGATCTTCCGATCCGAGCATTAAACGACAAGCGAAACTTTCAATGTCAATGTCAAGTGCTCTCAAGTGCCGATTCACGATTCGTATATGTCTTTTATATGTTATGTTACTCGAACTGTGGTTTTCGAAGCTAGAGGAATTTCCAATTTGGATTTGCAGGAAATTTGAGATATTACTTTGCGGTTTATGTGTTGGCTTTATGCGCCGGAAACCAGATCTATTCCGGGAGGGTCAATGCGAATCTGAGCTGGAACAAAGCTATGCTATTTGATCTATCGACCAATCAATGGATCGTCTGATGAAATGTCTTGACCGTATTGCAAATGCGGAACGCGGTTTTATGTCACTGTCAGGCTGCTAAATAAATAACTATCATCACAACGATTCCCCTCTATATAGAAGCATATTTTTTGTGAAAGATCTTGAACTAATTCGAACTAATTCAAAAAGAAATCACACACTGTGTGCTTTTCATATTACTCATATGCTGAGTCTCTGAAAATCCAAATGATCTTAATAAGTGAATCATTTGTATAGCAGATCGTTCTGTACATTCCCGTGTTCGAGCTATAGCCAGCATCTTATGTAAGCCTTCCTCGTGCAAAAAGATAACTGGTATACAGCAAAAACAGGAAGTGCAATGGCTGCACAATCCTTTGCAGTGTGGCTGGTTAACAAAGGCTGCATCCTTCGTTCACTTACTATTTCCGTTGCCCAAATTGAGCATTTCCAGTTTTAACTGTTGACTGCTTTTGGCAGGAACAACTGCGCCAACAGCGCTGCCAGCAGCTGCAGTCGCTGCCGTTGGCACTGCCGCTGCAGCGTCCATGGCAACGCTGGCTGCATCCGCGGCGATGTCGCCATTTTGAGTACTGCCATTTTGCTCGTTCACTTGAGGTTTCATTTTGTTAATCGAATGTTAATCGAAAGACAATCGTAGAAATAATTAAAAAGGATATTGTAAATCGATTTATATTTTTGGATTTGGTTAACTAGCGTGACTTGGGCAACACTTAAATTAAAAACTAAATAGCGCGCGTGTAATACTAGTAAATATTTATTGCAATTTGTTACTGATTAATCATTTATTTCACTTTTATTGGATTGGCGTTAATGCGCGCGCGCTCCGCTTTTATTTGCTTCACCCGACTAAACGGCCAGAGATTTAGTTGTAACCTTTTTATTATGAAAAATCGAAAGTTCTTGTTCAACGAGAGATACAAATGACGACGACGTCGCTGCCAGCGTCGCCAGTGTTTGCGGTCGCTTGCCTTTTATCGTTGCTCTTGTTGTTTTTGTTGTCACAGTGAAGTCACGCTAAAAGTAACAAGTTGTAAAATATTCATAAGGATGTTAGTAAAAGAAGAAATTTTTTGCACTAGCGTATTAAAATATTTAATGAAATTAAAGCTGAGCTTGTATAGTATTTACTGGTACTTTTGAATATGCGCACACTTATCGATAACACTTTGCAATTCCTTTTATAGAAAGCACACCGTAAATTGGATTCGGTTACTTTTTGCTTACTTGTTGCTCTCTGAGCGCTGCTGCTGGCCGTGGCCGTTAGTTATGTGCATATATGTATGTATGGTATGTACATACATACAATTGTACATACATCTTTACAAAAGTACGAATAACTGCAAAGCTTTTGCCTTTCTCTCACACGTTCGCTCTCCCACTCTGCTGGCGACTCTCGCGCAGCGGCTGTTGCGCACGCTCTCTCTCGCGCACGCTTTGCGAGGACTACAGAAAACTGGCAACAGGTGAAAATCAGTTTGAAATTACCAAATCGAAAGTAATTTTATTAATTGTTTAATCACTTACGCAAACACAATCATTAAGAAGACGTTGCCGCTTCTGAGCAAAAATATAATCAAAATAAGTACAATTTTAATTATATAGACAATGGCTACAATATGTACAATAATATATATAGCTCATTGGCAATCATGAGTGTTGATAGCGTTAAATTCAAAACGATTTGCAGGTTAAATGATTTCAAAAACATGTGTTCTGTCGACAGGGATCATTGCACAGGCTGAGTTTTACTAATGGTTAGATTAATAGGTGCGAAGAATGGCGTTTTAAAATTATAAGCATAAATAAGTTCATGGAAAAAAATAAAAATAAAATATTTGGGCATAACAATATAAACAATTTTATACTGATAAATCAAAAACGTAACTTCTTATTCCTCTGACCATGAAAGTACGCACATTTTGGGGTTTAAATACCAGCATCCAAAGGAAACGACAACAGTCAGCTTAATTGAACTGCGATTGTTCTGTTACAACAACTATCGCCTTACAATTTCGATAAACGATAAGAATATTGCTGGATGCGTTCAGCAGCAGTTTTGAGTTAATCAAGTCAATCTACATATAATTTAAATCGATTAACACCTGATCAAACAGGTATTAGCATATATATACGCCAATTAATATTCATTTTGTGTGTATTTTTCCCTCATAAATAACGTCAGTGAGTTCTTTTATTGTTGCTGCCCACCTGTTTGCATTTAATCTGATTGGAAACATTTAGCTTATCATTTCATTTCTATAAGGAAAGTGTTGCCGAGTTGTTATCGAATGGGTGTACAAGCTCTTCAAAGGCAGAGCGCCTTGAAAAGCAACCTCTGCCGCTGTTGCTGTTGAGTCACTTTTTGGCTGGGAATGAGCAACAGCCAAATTATAAATAATATTAATTAACAGTTAATAAGGGATTTACGTCAGATCTGCCAGCCAAAGCCAAATGATAAAACAAAACTCCAAAAAATTTAACTTTTTGTTGTTGCTTTTGTTGCTCCGTTTAATGGCATTCAATGCCATTAGCTGGCAACAAATTCACTTTTTATTATAATTATTCTCGATACAGACAACAAGCAAAGCCAGTTAAAAGTCGAAAAAAAATAAAAGAAAAACCACAACCGAAAACATTGCGGAAGGAAGCCGGCGTCAGCGTTAAGAGCCCAGCCGAAGATGGAGCCGGTTTGGCACACGCCCGTTACAGCTCCTGGACCTCGCCACCCACACCCTGCTTGCCCTGAGCTTGACGTTCCAGTTTCTCCTGTTCCATGTTCTCCAGTTGCGCCAGCGTCAGTAGCGATATGCCCAGCTGATCTTCTCGGGAGAACGGCTGTGCCATACGTCGCAGCCAGCGACGAGCCAGCTGGACAGCCTCCTCAGTGCTCAGATTGCAGAAACTATCGACCAGGTGCTCCTGTATCCATTTGGGCAAACGGGAACGCTTGTCCTGGCGGGAGAAGCGTTTATCAGCGAAGATCATAATGCCATAATCGGTTTTGCCACGCAACGCACGTCCCACACACTGTGCCGCATGCCGCATGGCATCAAAGGTCAGAAAGTCATTCTCTCGTATCTGAAACTGATCGCGCAGATAGTCGAGGCGTGCCTTGAGAATCCGCGACTGCGTGTACACGTACGGAATGCCGAACATGAGCACCGCGCGACCATAATGATGATCGAAATCCACACCCTCGGAGACCTTGCCACGCGCCACAGCCAGCAGCACAGCGCCGCGACCGCAATCACAAGCCTAAAGAGATTGAGATCAGAGAACGAGCCCAAGATCAGAAAACGGTGAATCTATGTCAATGGAAGAGAAGCCATAGCAATCCAGCCATAGCTTGTTCCAGTTACATCTCCACTCACCTTCACATAGTTCATCAACGCATAGCTTGTCTCCGCATTGTCCTGCGTCTCGATGAAAAGTAGCTTGTAGCGCAGTAGTGTGTCCACAATGCCTTGGTCATACCAGGAGGCAACAACCGATTCCAAATACAGGTACGATGTAAAGAAGCACACAATTCCATCGGGCACTGTCTTGGCCACTTCCACCAGCAGTTGGCCATAGTTGCGGATAACTGCGGTGTCCTCGCGTGTCTCGAATTTGGAGGAAATGGCCACCTGGTCGTTGCCCTTGGAGACAATCTGTGGGAGAAAACAAACCTCTTACTTAGTTGAATTGATTCAACTTAGTTTCCTATTTCTCTCACCATGGGCAACAGACAGGGACGCGCGAGAGTCATTGTGAAGCTGCTCATGACCACTGGATCAAAATCCAATATCTTTGGATACATGTCCATGGGTGAGAGTGTGCCGGAGGTAATCACAACAGTCTGGAAGCGTGAGAAAACTGGCGCCATGGCAATGGAAGAGTCCAAGCAACTGAAATGCATGATGGGATTCGATACAGTGGGTGTCTTGTCATCAAAGGGCTCCACAATGATGGTGAATCCCTTGGTATATGTGGAGACCAGTGTGGCGAAGTGTGTGATCTGCAAATATTTGGTAAACAATTAAAGCGATGGATAAGAAGTCGGAAGTCCATTCCTTACCAAAGTTAGTGCTCCAAACTCGGTCATGTCGCTGATCTCAAGCGTGCGCAACAAACTAGACAAACGTTCCGCACAGAAACGCAAAGGTTTTCGCTCGATGCATATTTTGGATGAGACATCCTTAAGGAATCCTGCAGGTGATTCCTGCACCACATGATGAACGCGTAGACGTGTCTTTATGTACTCAACGAAGCGCCGCAAGAAACTGAGAAAATGATCCGCATTACGTATGTTGCCAGGCACCACCTCTGTAAGCACATCGTTGGGCAGCACCGGATTAGCCAGTATCATGTCTGTATCCCGCTGCACACTGGCATCCTTGAGGCCCTGTACCATGCGCTGGTATTCCTCATTCAGTCGATTTGTGTCCTCATCTCGCATGCTACCGGTAATTGAATGTAATCAGGGAGCAGAGCTTTAGATCAGGAGATGTCACTTACTCTTGCACCAATTTTGTGAGTTGATTGAGGGCATTGGTGCTTCGCTCCACGATGCGTCTATTGATCTTTACACTCATCGAGTCAATGCAAACATTATCAATGTTGTGAGCCTCGTCAAACACCACGCAAGACTCACGGGTCATCTCCTTGGAGACAACCTGTGCGATTTTAGGATCTAGCAGATAGTGATAGCTGTAGACTACAATGTGGGCGTGTGCAATCTGCAAGTGGAGACAAAACAGTCATAGCCAATGTATAAAGAAGTCTTCCTGTTTTTCACATACGGCATAGCGGGCAAGAAAATATGGACACCAGTTTCTAGAGCGCCCATATTCCTTCAGATCATCGATGCTGTAGACACCCACAGGCAACGTGGACTCTTTACCCTCCAACGTGAAGCCCTCAAAGTATTGACCTATAATTCACACATTTCTATAAGGAACTCTTCAGGATTACGTTCAGTTCTACTTACAAATCGGGATCTCTGCATCCATTTCATGACGTTCGCGTATGTAGCTTGCTGTTAGCCCATAGCATTTGCCGTCGACAGCCTTTCCCTCGCGTTCCTTGCTCACCTCTGGGTGTATGCACATGTTCTTTCGGGAGCTGAGCACCAGCCCGGTTAAGCCAGGAGACTGGGCTGCATTACGTTCGTAATAGGCCATTAGGTTCTGCAGTTCAGCGATTACTTTCTCAATTTCTGGCACCGTGCGGGAGCAGTATATCAGTTTACGTATTGTCTCAGGATGTTCGATCATATAGGCAACAATCAGGGAGAGTAATGTTGCTGTTTTTCCCGTACCCGAAGGCATTTCCAATAGGCAGTGCCCCTTGGCATCGAGGCTTCTCTTGAGCTCCAGCATATATGCATATTGTTCGGGATATATGTATTCATAGGGAAAATAAACGAGTAGTCCATCTACACTGAGTCTAAAATTGGAGTATTTAAGTTATAGATGCCCATTTGTATATATTTACAATACCAACTTCATTTTGCAAAGGCTGTATTTTCCGTTTTGATAATAGGCTATTGGGTACTATTGAACTATTGTTCTTTAATACCAAACTACGACTGGAGTTTCTAACTCCAACTAATGTATAGTTAACTTCCTCTGCAAAATTGTTAATTGAAAAAACGCTTTGATTAAATTAATACATTTTTCTCAAAAACACATTTGCTTAGTTTGTATAGCCGAGGCGTATTTCATGCCGGCACCTATCGATAGTAATCGGTTCGTGCAAAATTTCGATTTGTTAACGTTTAGCTTAGTATGCTGCTCAATAAAGCCGGTTGGTATTTTAAATCAACGATATACATCGTAATGATTTTACACTCTCTCTTAAAACTAGTATACTGTTCTGTTCTGTTATAACAATATGCTCCACACCAGGAAGCAAAAATTACCACTAACAGCTGGAAAAATGTGAACAGCGTACTAGACGCAGAATAAGTATTCTAAAGAGTTCGTGAAATTGTTGGTCGAGTTTATGAGATTGTTCAAAGAATAAATTGTATTACAAATTTTAAACTAAACTCTTAAAGCAATAACACACACACACACCATATGGACGATCTAAATCCCTTGGCTGGAACAGCGCATCTGCTGGAGGAAGTGGATAGTACGTATTCCTTTAGACCGGCAAAAGGAAAAGTAGCGCTGCCCTCTGATATGGAAAGTGTTAATTATAATATTCCTTCACAGAGAAGCTAATGGTGCTGCTACGTGACGGTCGTACTCTAATTGGATACTTGAGGTCTGTGGATCAGTTCGCCAATTTAGTGCTTCAGCGGACCATTGAGCGAATACACGTTGGCAATGAATATGGAGATATTCCGCGCGGCGTTTTTATAATACGCGGCGAGAATGTGGTGCTGCTGGGAGAGATTGTGAGATTGTATATGACAGTTATATAAAGTGTTGTCCTAATTGAGTTGAGTTTGTTGCAGGATCGTGAAAAGGAACAAAAACTGCCGTTGAAAGAAATATCTGTTGATGAAATCCTTGACGCACAGCGTCGGGAACAGGAACAAAGGCAGGAGAAGCATCGACTTATCTCGAAGGCGCTTAAAGAACGTGGCCTGGCGGTGAATGCGGATATCATAAATGAGGATTTTTGCTGAGCTTGGTACCAAGAGAAGAAAGGGGATAAACTATCATCCATACTTTGAAGATTATTTAGAGTAAGCTTAAGATTCATTGATTTTTGTCACTTGTATATTTGTACTCCATAAAAATTTACTTTAAAACTATACATATGTTGCTATGTACTATAACCTGCCTAACCATTGTGACCCGAACCCGACGTCGTAGCCGCCGACTCTTCCAGCAATATGTATTTTTCGAGAATCTGATACATTTCCACCTTTGCTTTGATTTTGTGTCGTCGCGACAATTGCCGCAGATAGGCCGCCACCGATTTGCAGAAGAAGTCGTCTTCAGTCTCGTTTATTGTGGTGCCCGCCGTGGATACTGCGGGTGTGGTGGCTCCTCCAACTGCCTCATAGCCTGTTGTAACCGTTGTAGCTTCCAGTTTATTTGGCGGCAAATGGTAATAATCAACATCTGCTGCCTGCGTGGTGGGCCCAGCATCGGACGACTGTGTTCCATCCGTTGTGGATACTGTGGCAGTTGTCGTCGTCGTCGTGGCGACAACCGGCGGCGGCCCCTCTGTGTGCATTGTAACCAATCCAGGCGCGGGCTGCAACGTGGGCAAAACTTTCTGATCGGCAGATTCTGAGTCTGCCATATACTCCTCATATGAATCATGTTCATCGCCGTCTCCGTCACCATCATCGGCTTCAACAAGCACTGAATAACTCTCCGATTGCGTCGTTTGCACCTCCAACTTGGCATCGGCGTCGTAATTGTGATCACAGTCATCGTACACCTGCGACTCATCGAAATCCTGTTCTATCAGGGACTCCGGCTCAGGGCGTGTCTTTGCCAGCTTCGATGCTCTTACTTCTGTTTTGAGCCAACTTGTTGGAGTATCCTGTTCTACCAGTGACTCCGGCTCGGGACGTGTCTTTACCAGCTTCGATACTCTTACTTCTGTTTTGAGCCAACTTGTTGGAGTATCATCACGACGGCTTCTCTCTCGTCGCTTCCTCACAAATTCCCGTAAAAAGTCCATTTGTCGAAAGAATTCATTGCGTCCGAATTCGGAGGTTGGATGTAGTCGCATTTGTTTGAGTTCACGCGAGTAACGATCTCGCAAACAAGTCCATCTGCGTCGTGCGTCGGGCGATGAAATGTTTAGGGCCTCTGCCACTTTGGCCCAATCCTCCTCTTTCCTCTGCGATAGGCGAAAGTCGCCATGTCTGTGATCGTATAGCGATGGTGTTGAACGAATCGTACGAATTAACACAACATCAGATTCGTCCAGGGGCCTATGATGGGCGCTCATTGTTTGTGATTAATGCTGAGTACTGTGCATAATTAGCAATATTAT
Source organism: Zaprionus ornatus (assembly GCA_018904035.1). NCBI lineage: Eukaryota > Metazoa > Arthropoda > Insecta > Diptera > Drosophilidae > Zaprionus > Zaprionus ornatus. Next base: position 4,997,675 of record JAEIFZ010000238.1, read on the forward strand.
TAAAAAGTTTGTCGTTGCTTTAGTTTTCGTTTTGCTTTCTATCCAGTGTGACCAGAGAGGTTTCCAGAATAAATCCCTCGTCAAAGTGAACCCTTTTAATTTCCATTATTATTTATTTATTGAATTCACTATATATTTATTGAATTCACTATATATTTACAAGAAAATAAATTTCTTCGACTTTACTGCAAATTTGATTAACAAAGTAAAAAACAATTCGATTGCTTTGTGTGCTTATTCAAAAAATATGAATGTTATTATATCGATATATTCGACAAGGCGATTTGAGCAATAAGCATCCCTACCATCGGCAGCCATTTTTTCACGCTTCCATCCGAAAAATTGTGAAAATTCATGAAAAATTTAGTGAAAGAATTAAAGGAGTAATAAATAAAGCTTCCATTTATTAAAATAGTATGCAAATTTGAGTTTAGTGTGTGCGTGTAGTGTGTGAAAACAAAAACGATAATGGAGACGGTCGTCGCTTTCAATAATGAGGTAAGCTGTGGCCGCCGCCATACGGATGTATGTGCATCCATCCATATGTATGTATGAACATACAGTATATATGCATGCACAAGCGTACATACTTGCATATTTACATGTAGATATGTGTGTCGCCGTATGTAGTTGTGTAATTTAGATCGTACACAAATGCAGCAGTCAGTGGCAATACAAATATTGGCAGAACCTCCGTACACTTGGCCCATATTCTAACAATCTTTTCGCATCTCTTATTCACAGCTCTCTGGGCTCTATGACAGCCGGCCGCCCATTTCGAAGGCTAAAATGGCCGCCATCACAAAGTCGGCAATGCGTGCAATTAAATTTTACAAACATGTTGTGCAGAGTGTCGAGAAGTTTATACTGAAGTGCAAGCCGGAGTACAAAGTGCCAGGCCTCTATGTCATAGACTCGATTGTGCGACAGTCCCGGCATCAGTATGGCACCGAGAAGGATGTCTTCGCTCCACGCTTCCAGCGTAATCTGACGGAGACTTTCGCCAATCTATTCCGTTGCGCGCCGGAGGACAAGAGTCGCATTATCCGAGTGCTTAATCTGTGGCAAAAGAACAATGTCTTCAAATCGGAGGTGATACAGCCGATCTTTGATCTTGCGGATCCTAATCATCCCATCTATCATCAAATGCCACCCATTGTGGGGCAGGGAAACCTCAGCGCCGGCCCTGGACCAAGTGGCAGCAGTGGAGCACTAAATTTGTCCGATATTTCTACGGGTGGCAATGTGGCCAACGGCTTGAATGCATCCGTCATGAGTAACTTGGATCTGAGTTCTGCTACTGAGGATAAACTAGGCGCTATGCCGGATTTGTCGGTGAGTTATCTAGTTTAGTAGTTTATTGTAATCCGGCAATAATTGATACCAAATAGAGGTTTAATTATCATTCTCATTGCTAACCCAATTGTCAATTGTTCTTTCAATTACTATTTACTCACTCTCTGATGCATGTCTTGCCTGTGTACATAAACAATAAACAGCTGAGCCATGAGAAATGCTCCAATTCAAGTCGTCGTCATATGGTGGAGCAGCATTATATGAAGCGTAGCCAACAGCATTTACAGCAGCAGCAACAGCATAATATGGCACCTGTTGTTTCTGCTTCGGGATCAAAAAGTCGCTTCGATTGTGGACCCAGCAGCAAGTCGCATCATCATAAATATGAAAAGAGAAGCAGTAGCTCACATGAATTGGAGTACGATATGCGCGAGATTATAGATGATGAGGATAGTGACATGATGATGTCCATTGCCGAGGATCATCATTGTATGGGCGATGATTCACCTCCACCAGGCTCCTCGAACTTGTTAGATGTATGCGGCGAAATCTTTATTCCATTTTCATTCGAATCTTTTGTTTTTTTTTTATTAGTTTGTTAATTGCCAATTATCTTTCCTTTTTCATTTTATTTATTGTTTTTTTTCTTATCCCTTTTACAGAACAACAATCTGAAGCAGCTACTTAATGATCCCAATGTGCTGCGTCAACTACAGACGTTGCAGAATTTTCAGAAATTCAAACAGCAAGAGGAGAACCAAAAACATCGCTATCAGGACGATGCGCGACAGCAGCACATGCAGAATGCCTACAAGGTGCGCAAGCCAGACCAACTAAAAACCAGTTCACAGGGACTTAATTCTCTCGAACTCCTCTTCTTCTTTTCATTCAGGGCGCGTCTGGCATGCCAGGGAGCGCGGCTATAGGTCACAACGACTCTGATGACATGAACAAGGATGTGCAGTTCGTATCTGAACAGCAGGCCATTGAGGTACATACTCTATATACGTATATATTTATATATTGTCTTTATAGTCCGCTAAAAAGCAGTTAAGTTCGAAACAATTCTGCAATCTTGTGGTTGTTGTTGCAGGGTGTCTATGAAAATGGAACGAAAATAAAAAAGGTTATGTAAAATTCCATTTTCATATGTTCCCTAATTGCAAAGCACGTGACGTCCCAAAAATGTTGTTATACCAGGGCAAAATGTTTTATGGGAATGAACTCCAGTTGGCCAACTCGAATAGAGAGTTAAGAATATATATAAAATCTTACATAGGGGAAATTTAAACGATTTATGAACAACTAATCACGTGAAGAATGAGAAAAGTCAACTAGTTTTGGATTGAATACATTTATATTATGTATAAATAATACAATAATGTATTACATAAGCTATACGAGACTTGAAAGTCAAATTTATCTTTGATATAGTTATGTGATTTTGTGGCCAACTAATCTTGAAAGGGCCTTGGGTAAATTAAATCTAGAAATTTGCATTTTTTATAAAAAAATTTAATGGTAAAAAAAGAAAGCCCAAAGGTAAGGTTTATATATACTATATGTGCCGGCGGAAGCGAAACCCGATGCTTGAAGCCCCTCCGTATAACAACAACTTTTGGTAAGTGTACTAAACTATGTAAAAACCACAATTAAAGTCGATTCAAATCAATCAAAATCAAAACCCATCAAAACGAAAACTTGCTCGAAAACGCATCGATAAGAGAAATACGAAAATATGCCAAATACCAAAAAATAGTAAAGAGAACCGTCGATATCAAAAACCACACGTCAACACGCCAAGAATGCAGTAATAAAGATATATGTATATTTATTTTCTTGTAGTTTCTACAAATGCCAATCCTCCATTCTCCTCCAATACTAATACCAAACAAAACCAAAAAAAAAAAAAAAAAAAAAAAAAAACAACAATCTAATCAATTCCTTCACTTTTTCCCGTTCCCGATCCTCGGAAATCCTTCCTCCACTGCCGCCTTATTTGTTTTATGCTTCAAAATGTTAACGTTATATATCACATCACTCTCTCTCTGAATTTCTTGCAACAACTCGATCGAACGATCATTAGGTTATCAATCTGGATGGCGCTGATTCCCGTAGTCCCACACCTGATCGCGACCGTTACAAGCGAAGTCGACGCAGCAGCCGGAGTCGATCGCCCCGCAGTCGGGGGGGAAATGGCAACGGAGGCAGTGATCGTGATCGCGGAAGTCGACGACGTGGCTCTCGTTCTCGCAGCCGATCTCCACGATCGAGCCGAAGACGTGGATCGCGAGATCGTGATCGTATGGAGCGCAGCACACGAGACAAGGAGCGTGATCGTGAGCACGAGAGAGAACGACGAAAGAAGGGATTGCCAGACATCAAGAAAGATCATCTGAGTGGTAACTATGCATGATCTCATGATCGTATCGAGACGTAACAAGTAACGTAAAGATAACGTTATCGAAAGGCTATGAATATGATTGAGAAACTCTTCAAGTTTCTTGGCATGGCTTTTCGATTCCATTTTTGGTAACCGTCTTTTAACTTCGATCTATTTTAATACGAATATCTTTTCTTATTCTACAGCTCCTTGGCTCGTGTTGACGTGTGTGTGTTTCGTTTCGTGTGTTTTATAGCTTTAATGGTTCTTGAAAAAATCTTTACTATCTCTGGCATTATTTAACCCACATAAAATAATACCTCACAAAATATCCCCCTGACGCGTTTTTGAGCAAAGTTTTTCGGCAACTTTATCAGCATATCTGAACTTTAATGTTAAAACTGATTGAATCGTACACTATACATTATATATACTATATATATGATTATATATATATAATTTATACATTGATATTCATATGATACATGATTATACATATGTGTACATATATCTGGAAACTTGTTATAGTATCATTCTACATCTGTAACTGTATCACTGTTACTTATTGTAGTGATAAGGTGTATAGACTCGTATTTAACAATCTATTTTAATGCGATCACCCGATTTTGAACCTTTAAATGCATACTAAAGCTACCTACACCTCCACACAGAGCCCAGTGAGCTTGACCAGATTACAATTACAATACTTTACAACTGCAATATATAGTCCGTAATCTATAACTCACTTATATTTAATAGATAATTAAATTTTTGACTAAAGCAATGTCATAATGAAGATTTATGTGAAATAAGAGATGATATTCTTAGAAAGCAATTTCTAAAGCAATTTTGCACTGTCTTTCAAATTAATTTTACTGTCTACATATACTACTCTAGAAACCATAAAGAACTCTGGTTGTTGATATTTACAAAGTAAAGTAGATCTTCATTAAGAATGAAAAGGAAAATCCAAGTTTTTAAAGTCTATTTATAACCTGATTATCCTTAAGATTATAGATAATAAGATAATAATAGATAACCTTTTTTTTTAAGTAAAGTAAATCATTTTTATAGGAAATTAGAGAAGAAATTATTGTAGTGAAAGTTCGAAATATTCTTTCAATATCTTCTATAGTATTCTGATTTTACATTCCACCTAGAACTTATACAGGTTATATATATTAAAATGAGAAGATGTGAATTTATTGCACATATAATTTTATAGTCTATCTTTAACGATATATAATTTCTTTTTGCTCCCTTTCAGTTTGCAGCACAACGTTGTGGGTGGGACATCTGTCGAAACTGGTCTATCAGGAGGAATTGTCCGATACCTTTGGCGAATATGGCGATATCGTGAGCATCGATCAGATTGTGCCACGAGGATGCGCCTTTATCGTGATGAATCGTCGCCAGGATGCGCATAAGGCAATGCAGGCGCTGAAAAATCACAAGCTGCAGGGACGCGCTATTACCATATCCTGGGCAGCTGGCAAGGGAGTCAAGAGCAAGGAATGGAAAGATTTCTGGGATCTGGACTTAGGCGTCACATACGTGCCGTGGAGCAAGCTTAATCCGGACACTGATTTCGATAGTCTGGAAGAGGGCGGCATGTTCGATGAGGATACCATGCCCAGCTGGATGAAGCAGAAGATTAGTCAAGCGAAGAATGTCAAAGAGAACAACACGGCAGCAGGTGTTGATCTTGTGGCAGCACCACCAGCGGGCGCACCTAATTTACTATTCGGCATCGACACAACGCAACCACCGCCAGTGGCGCCAGTCGCAGGTCCACATGGTGGTCCTGGAGCGCCGCCACCTGCGCTAATGGGCATGGTGCCTGGTCAGTTTCCAATGGCACCACCTTTGGGAGGACCACCACCGCCGCAACGCATGATAGGTGCAATGGGACCAATGAATCATCCAATGGGTGCCATGGGCATGCCGCCGAATATGGTGCCTGGCATGCCGCCGCCAATGATGATGCCTCCAAATATGATGCCGCCTGGATTTCCAGGCATTGGAGGACCGCCACCACATCCACTGGGATTGCCGCCAGGCGCACAATTTCCACCACCCGGTGCAGTGCCGCCACCCATGGTTGCGATTCCACCTGCCGGCAGTGGTGGTGGCGCCGGTGGTGGCAATGTGAGTGACGATCAAATGGACATAGAAATGGAATTGGAAGATGCGGCGCCGACGCCGTCACCTCAACAGCATCCCAATTTCAGTCAACCGCCACCGATATTCGCTGGTGGCGCTGGAGCGCCGCCCAATAATGTTGAAGCGGCTGTGGCAGCTGTTGCCAATGAGCTTTTCCAAAGGGAACGGACACGTGGCGGACCAGGCGGCGGTGGCGCATCACGTTGGGGTGGACGTGATGACATTGCAGAGGCATCAGAGCGTTGGCGAAATGAGAACGGTGGTGGAGCCGGTACTGGTGGACCGTCGCCACTAAGTGGTGCCTTCAATGAGGCACGTGCACGCCTTAATCTCAATAGCATGGAACATGGCAACTTTATGGGCGGAGTGGGTAAGTTAGATCGAACTATAAAAAGTTCCACGACGAAGAGAAACTTACTCAATCTCGAATTCACTTATAGACTTTGATCGCGCTGGTGGCCCAAGAGGCATGGGACCTGGTGGACCTCGTGGTGGTCCCAATCACAATGGAGGCGGTAGTGCAGCAGGTGATGGCTTCTTCCCTGCCAACATGAATCAGAACCGCTTTAATCAGCCAACAAGTCTGATGCAGATGCGCATACCGCCACCGGCAGCATTCAATCAACGCATGGGCGGTCCTGGTGGTCCTGGCAACGGCGTGGGGCCAATGTTTATGCGTAACCAAGGTGGTGGTGGACCAGGAGGTGGTGGCAGGCAACAAGGGCCAGGTAAGTTTACTGGCAAATCAAATAAGTTCCTCTTGCTAATTCTTTCTTTCATTTGTAGGTTTCTTTAATCCACGTAATCCCTTCAACGACAGCGGGCGAGGTCGTGGTGGTGGAGGCGGTGGTGGTAATCGTGGCATGGCCGGAGCAGGTGGTCGCGGTGGAGGCCGCTGGAGTGATGATGAGGATGAGAATAGCAAGAACAACAATAGCAATATCTTCAAGCGTCGTGGAGGCGGCGGTGGCGGTCCAGGTGGCCCTGGTGGCAATCGATTCCGTGGCGAACGTGGTGACGATGATCGTCGTGGTGGCAACAATGCACGCGCTGGACGTGGTGGACAGCGCAGCGAGGAGCGTGAACGTGCTCCGAGCAACAGACGTAGCTCACGTGATGACAGCAATCGTCACTCGACAAGCTCCACAGAAGAAAATCCAAAGCAATCGTCAGATGAGCTAAAAGCCAAGACGGTGGCAGCGCCACCAGCCTCATTGGATGCCGCGACTAGTGCAGGAGCAGCTGAAGACACTGAAGAGGATTGGGATCGCGAGCTGCAGGAATACGATGCAAGAATGGAGGCACAGCAGGCGGCAGAAGCCGCTGCCGCAGAGGCTGCTGCTGCCAGTGCCAGTGGTGGTGCTCCTGCAGCGGCTTCCAACTCTTTTGCCAATGCTGTCGAGGATGTACAAACAACATTGAGTGCTGTTGAGACGGTGCCGGAGGAAACCTTTGCCCGGCCAGCTGTGCAGGAAATCCAGGAGACGCCCAAGCCAAAAGCACCTTCGCCCATCTGCACGCCTCTCTACGATGAGCTGCCGCCACCAGTTGCGGCACCAGTTGCAGCTATTGCTGATCCAACGCCTCCTGAGCGGGAGTTGCCTGAAGAAACGCTGCTAAAGAATAGTGAAGAACTTACGCCAGCGCCAGTGGCTGCGATTCAGGAGAGGCAACTATCACCAGAGGCTACGCCGGCACCTGCTGAATCCATGCAGCCACCTGTTCAAATGGAAGTGGAAGCCACCTCGCCCGTTGCCAATTCTCAGGCAGAAAGCCACGAAGAATCATAGAGAGAGCCAGAAAAAGAGGAAGAGAGAAGAGTTAGTTGATGGAATGTGTAATTTATATTCCTTACATATACCATTGGATGTGTATTTATATGTGTAGCAAGCAGAGGAGGTGAACATGCAACATTATTATTATAATATTACTCAAATTTTTGCTTGAGATTACGCATTTGTTGATGAGAGACGAGGCGATACGAAGACGAGTCTGCACCATTCTTGCTAGGCTAAGGCTCTTAATTTTACAAACATTAAACAATTCACATTTATTTTTTAACTATAACTAAAGAGCTAAAGGAAAAACAAAGCAAAAAAAATTAGAGGAAACAGATTTTGCATGAGAAGCACAGTTGGGGAAAAACATGGAAAGGCGCAAAGGATCAAACTGTAGAAAATAATTAGAAAATAAAGAATATGTATGGACGCAAAAAGAAAGTGACAGAGACAGACGGAGAAAATACCCACGCTTGAAATGTTTATAATTTTGTTATGTATATAATTTTAAGCAGATATTTAAAACATAAAAATTGTTTCATATGCGCAGAATTTAAGTACATACGTATAATAATGTTCAATTTAAATATGAAAATATCTATACTATAAAAAAACACAAAATAAACTAATTCAGACGGTTGACTTAAATATACATATACAGCATGTGTGAGTTATAAACTTATATTTATTTTATTGAATATATCGCGGGACATTTTCGATTATTCATTCGCTGAGTATTAAAGGAAACCTAAGCAATACTTCTGATAGATTTAAATAAAACGTAAATTATTAAAAAACTGAAGAAATTAACAAATAATACAATCGTTTTTAAATAAACCATCGATTTTAAATAATCTGTTTTTCCTTTATGGTAATTCGATTTCAGAAACTTTCAATAAGATTTTTGTGCAGTAATCGGTTTTAATTCATCGATAGTTTTGTGCCATTTAAATACATAATTTAAGTGCAATTGATTATCGATGTAATACAAATAATGATGGGAAAAAGCTTTTAAGTGAATTTATCGAGTCTAATAAATTGTATCAAATCAAAAAATTGGGTTGCTTTTGATGTAAATCGAAAGTTGATTACTGTTAATAACAGAACAGATATACTGTTATTGCCGCTTGTTAACAGTGCATGGACATAGCAGTAACAGTTGCTTGGTATTTTTCATAAATAAAAAGTCTTAGCACATGCAAGTGTGTGTGCGCGTCATTTTAGAGCGTGAATTTCCGATTCGGTAAAATAACGAAAAAATCTAATCAATATATTAAGTGTATTAAACTTTACATAAAATAAGATTATTCGAAAGTGCTAAATAAAAATGAAAAGCTCGAAATAATGCTCAACGACGTGTAAAAGGAAAATTTGGTTTCTCTGTGCCAAAGAATTCATACACACTCGCAGGCATATACATACATATACGTACGTACATACATATGCATGCATACATACGTGAATGTATGCATGTATATGTATACCACCAATAGCTACTGTAATAAATGTGCAAAATTTTATAAAATAAGCATATCAATGTGATAAAATTCATTGGCCCAACGCGTATTGAAAACTCTGTGAAATTGTCATCAAATTCGTGCGCGCTGAAAAAGTGGAAGGCGTGAATGAGGCGTAAGGGAAAACGACGCAGGAATTGTGTGAAATATTTTGATATAATAAAATAAAACATGTCTTTGCATGTATCAAAATGCACGTATGTATTGTATATTTCAATATACAAATACACATGCATACATAGAAGAGCGCGCGCGTGTGTGCTGAGTATGTGAAAAACACATAAACGCATAGGGACAGCCGCCAACAAACCCCACATTTTACCTATACAAATAGCATATGCCTATACGAGTGTGTGTGTGTGTGTGTATAAATGTAATGCGAAAAAGCAACGTAACCGCTGACGACGTCGGTAGCTGCTGCGCTGGCTGCGACAACCAGGAGTAGAACAGCAGAGCATCAGCATCCTTATTTCTTTTCCTGAAAGCACGCTCTCTCTCTCTCTTGTTGCTTTCGGTGTGCAGATGTGTGGATGCTGTGGACACTGTTCGACAGCCACTTCCACCCCCATCGTCACCTCCAGCCACAGAGGCAGCTCCAACCGTAAGCGTCGCAATCCACACACATTTTTTGCTCAGCGACAGCCCTGTCGAAGTCCACACACATGCATTTCCATTTGCATGTAGTATGTATGTATGAATATTTAATGCAAAATACAAGATAATATTTTGTTTATGCTAAAATTATAAAAGACTGAAAGTTCGATTGTTATTGACACGACACCGGTTGCAATTACCCAAAAACAAATGCCAAATTCAATAGGCTATGCAGTCTTATACGTTCGTATATTGTATGTATGTTTGTATGTATACATGTTATACCACATATACATAAATACGCATTTGAATTTGTGCATTTTCGTCCCGCTAAAATAACTATGAAATATATTTACATTAATATATATGTATACAGATGAATGTGCACACGTAATGCGTACATTCATACATACATAGGTGATTGCATCTGCATGAGTGTATGTGTATATGTATGTCTTTGCTCACCGTCGCTCGCACCTTATGCAAATTAATCGCAAGAGACTCATGCAATAAAAATACATGGATAGAAGCTAATACTCATGCACACAAACATGTGTGTGTATGTATGTATCACGAAAGTTCCTTAGCCTCTTGTTTGGAGCAGCAATTTTGTTCTTTTTGTGTTTGGGTCGCCAGAACAGCTGTAAATTTGTGGATAGTGACAACGTGATCAGCACTCTTTAAATGTATATACATATACAATCAGTTGTTGTTGAAGTACTCAAGGACTTAACAGAGCATTAACAGAAAATTTCCCTTTTTTTAAAATGTAATCAAATTGAGATTCAATAAGTATAATAATATGTACTATGTATGCATTTCTGTGAGTGTGTTACTATTTGTGTATTCAATATATAACGTACATATAAGCATAATTCAAACGAGGGTTCACATTTTTCAGTCAAATCATTAGTCGTTTTCGTTATTCAATGTTCTAAAGATATTACTATCGAAAGCTCATTTGGTCCGTAAATGTGGGTACACATTAGCAATTATGTATATATGTATGTACATTTGAACGTGTTTGTACGGACGTCATCGGTAAGCTCAGCTTCCGTTACCGTTGCCCCGTGTGCCAGTCAGTTTCTTGTGCTCTCTTTTGATGCGCTCCACTTTTTTATGTTATTTATAAACGTTTTTCCATATACACATACTTACACATAGAAGTATGTACGTGTATGGGATCCGAATAAGTCTGTGTGTGCTCAACTTCCAATTCATACATGCACACTAACACATGCGCAAGGATGGTTGCTCTGTCTTCTCTCTGCTTCCTTCAAATCTGCATACATAGTTCCGCTTCCGTTTAATTTGAGTGTGTGTGTGTGTGTGTAATTTCTGTATCTTTACAGCGCAGTCGCAGACTGTCAACAGTATGTAAGCGGATTGTAGGTTGTTGTTGTTCTATCAGCGTGTGTGTCTGTGTGTGCATAAGAATCACACAATTCAAGTTACCGGGCAGCATCCACATGTTGAAGCGCGTGCAGTTGCCGCCGTTCTTTCTATGGCTTTTTCCCCAACCTTTTTCAGCCCAATAATGTGTACATACAGATATCCTGCGGCAACCAAATCTGAGCATCCTGCTTAGTTATGCACAATTGACTGGGCATAAAATATGACAGAGAGAGAGAGAGAGAGAGTGAGTGTTGATGAATCAATTTGAATATGAATATTTATCGTTATCAAATCTCTGTGAAAAATATGTAAAGGGTTTGGTTTAACAATTAGGGGTGAAACAGGCACATTTAGAACATGGGATACGTTATAGAAAGATTATTTTGGTCATACAAGATGTTACTTTATTCATTAGTCGACTCATTTTATTTTGCTTACTTCCGAACTCTGAATGGTCATGCTCGAAGCTTAGCCAATTGGAAATAGCAACGTTGTCATCTCTCAAAAAAAAAGGAATTTCTCAAAACTATTAAACCTTTCTTATTTGTAAAAATTTGATATATATTGTCTCTGTAATTCATTCACTTAACTCAATTTTATATACTAACCAACGTAAAATACTTGACTTTAATGTATTTTTCATTAACAAATAGAAAAGAGTGTAAAAACTGAATATTTATTTAGCAATGTCTCGTGCCAATGTATGAATTTCTTTCCTTTTGTTTTGCTTGGCATTCTAATATATTTTGCAAACACACTCGAAAAAAAAACAAGGGAGCATTGTTTGTATACATAAATACGAATCACATGTATAATATACATACATTGTATATGCATGGATATTTGTACAAGCAACAGAAATATTAAACTTTTCCCTCTTCATTCGATATTGAGCCTGCTCTTCCTTCCTTTTTTTGTGTTTTGGGTCACCTGTTTTGTTATTTTTATTGGAGTTGCGGTTAGTGATGAGCAGCTGTGTTTGAAAATCGATAAACGATGATTCTGTATTTGCTCAGCTTTGTTGGGCGCAGCTTTAATCTCTCTTTTGTTCTCTCTTTACTTTTCTTCTGTTTACCATATTCGACTTTCGGTGTTGGTCTTGTATAAATATAATCGAATAAAAATCGATAAACGACTAATGCTTTTAAACACTTCCCCATACAGATAGCGCAGCTTTGATCTCTTCTCTTCTCTTTCGTTCGCTCTTTACTTGCCAAATTTGGTTTTAACGGTGGCACAGTCGTCGGCGGCATTTAATGGTAAATGCTGTAATTCGTTTTGGGTTAAAAGAGATTATTTTTATATACTAAATAGCTTGACCGCATTACGAAGCCAACTGCAACGCCCACTCTTGCACTAACAACAATTGTAGTGAGGGCGTGGGGGTGATCAGAAGAGAGAGAGAGAGAGAGTCAAAAGAAAATAGTTTGCTTAAAAATAGTTTTGAAATAAATAAAAGCGTCGTATGCCCTCGTCGCGTAGCCTAAAACTAGAAAGGAATCAAATTGTGCACACAGCACACACACACACTTCCACACAATGGTACTTGTGTGTGTGTGCGAAGAGAATGAAGAACGATTCTTAAGAGAGTATGTGTATGCATGTGTGTCCATATGTGTATGTGTATTTGCAGTTAAAAACTCAAAGCCGGCTCAGCGGGAGGTGAATTTTGCATACGCGTGAGAGATGCGATGAAATGCCGCGCCAACAGCAGCCATATCGATGTCGACAACGTCAACAGCAGCAGCAAAAGCAACTACAACTACAACAACTAGAAGAAGCAAGACGACCCCCAGCATAATTAAATAAGTGTCAGCAGATCTCCAATCTGATAAATTAAGTGCAAAGTGAATGTGCTAGATAAGAGAGAAGTGTGAGGAGCGTACGTCCGAACTATTAATTAATTAAATTAACAGACGAGAAAGTTATATCACACACATACACAAGTGCAAACCCACACACAGTAACACACACACTCGTGCATATAAGGAGCAAGAATTATAATTAAATCAAATTATTGCGATTAAGTTGAATACAAAATAAGGCTAAAAAATTAATCGTGCAGCAAAAATGAAGCGACGCAATGCGGATTGTGGCAAATTACGTCGTCCAATGAAACGGAACAAAATTACAGAGGGCATGTACGGCAGGTGAGCATTACAAATATTGTGAAATACATATATCATAATCTTAATATACTTTAAACTTCATCATCATAACATACGTCATAATCATAATCGTGGTATATAATAAAGTATATAAAATATGTATCTATAAGTACATACGTAGTGATAGTGGGGGCATGTCCAGTTAGGTCTCTCTGGCTTATCTTGATATGACACTTACCCACCTCCCCCTTCGCCTTCCTCCGCCCTTTCAGTAATCGCGATAAACACAACTTTAGATTTATTGCTTAATTAGGCATGAGGCTCTTTTTGAAAATGCGTAGCGTTCGAATCGGTTTATCAATCTACGCGAAACAAATATGAGTGCAAAGGCCTCTTTATTCGCTACTATCTCACAACAGAGATTAGAATGGGCGCGTGCCTCACTAAGCTTTTTTAGATTTATTCACATTTCTTCAAAGTCAATTTGCACAGAGTTTTAAAATGTATTATGTTGTTTGCATTGTGAGTTTCTTATAAAACAACATACCCCTTTAAAAAAAATAACTCCTTATCTTGTTACTTTTATAAGGCGCTCATAAAACACCTTTTCAGTCAGAAGTTCAAATTTAATTGTAGAAATATGGAGGAATTCCTAATGACGACCATTCATGACTTATAGATTGCAGATAATATAATTCGTCTCTACTGAAACTCTTGCCATAATCGTTAGCTTACTTTGTATTGAAGATAAAGTTTAATTACTTGATTAATTTGCACATAAAATTTTTATAGATTTCTGGGAAAGTGTGTGGAGTTATGTAGGATTCCGGATTAGTTTATTGGCAGAGAATTCAATAAATATTTCATAGTTTATTTGTGAGTTTCTTCCAAAGTAAATGTCTCACACTCATTCTTATAAAGTAAATAGTTAACTCATTATTTTGTTACTTTTGTAAGGGGCCCATAAAATATTTTTATTGTCAGAAGTTCAAATTTAATTGTAGAAAAATTACGATATTAAACTCATTGATTCCTAATTGGTGGATAGCAGTAATATACTTTGTTTAAAGTAAAATTATTCCTATAATCGGGAACCTAATTTATATAGACCATAAACGTTGATATCTTGATTGTCAGACTCATTAAATTCGAATAGATTTTCGGGAAACTGTTTAAAGCTGTTTCTGATTATGGAAAGTCTAAAATTTATAACAATTTTCATAGAAGCTTTTGTAGTACGACATTCATATTATAAATATACACATATGTACATGCTTATGTTTATGTATGTATATGCGTAAATATATGTAGCTAATTCTCGCGCTCTTTCTGGTTTTATTACGCATTTATTTGTTTGTTTACTTTTTGATTTTTCATTGTAGTTGTTTAATTATGCATTGATATAAACAATACAAATACCCGCATGGGGGCGACACATATTGACAAATACACATGCATATACATATGTACATCTGTGTGTGTGTTTTTGGGGCTGCTTGTCGCCGCATGCCAATCAAATTAGATAATTCATGATTGTTTTCATGTTGATTTCATATCATATAAAAAAGGCTTATGCAAAATGTCATCAAAGTTGGGATAGGTTAATAGAACGTTTTAAATCATTATGATAACACTTGAAAGGGGGAATATTGATTCATATCATATCGTATATTCATAGGGAACAGCTGTATTCAATTAAATGAACGATTTTTATTACCTTTGCAGCACTACTGTTTTATACATGAAATTTCTAATACTTTGGGCCATTGTGATGGTAGCTGATTTTATGTTTATGTTCCGTTTCGAGTTCTTATGGCCATTTTGGTTGCTGCTGCGCTCAGTGCATGATTCGTTCAAGTACAAGGGGCTGGTAAGTGCAATTGGCAATTAAATAAAGTTAACTTACTTTAACGCACTTTAACTTGAACTCACTCAGGCATTTTCCGTGCTATTTGTGTGCATTGCAATAACATCGGATCTGGTGTGTTTGTTCTTCATACCCGTGCACTGGCTGCTTTTTGCGGCCAGCACCTACGTCTGGGTGCAGTACGTCTGGCATACAGGTGAGTTACACCCTTCTATATATACATATGTATCTTGTATTTACTTGTTGTTTGTTGTGCAGATAAAGGCATCTGTTTGCCGACCATAATACTCTGGATGTTGTTTGTCTACCTCGAGGTGGGCATACGATGGAAAGACAGTCGCCATATGCCGCATTTGGATCTATGCCGACCGTTCGCAGCGCACTGGTAAGTACTGGGAGTATAGGAATACTCCCCCTAAATCCCCTGCTATATTCCGCTAACCTTCTTCTTGCTTTCTCCCCTCTCAGCATTGGCTATCCCGTGGTAACGCTCGGTTTTGGCTTTAAAAGCTACGTTGGTTATCGTATGCGACAGCGGAAGCAGCGCGAGGTGGCCAAGGAGAATGAGTTCTATATGCAGTTGCTGCAACAGGCTCTGCCGGCGGAGGAGACCAACGAAATGGATGCACATCAGGCTGGCGGAGCTGCGCCTGTTGTCACATCTGCAGCCAGCGCCAGTGTTGTCGTTGCCAATGGTGGTGCGACAGCAGCGCTGACTGCAGCATCCCAGGCATCCTCTCAAGCAGCATCATCCTCGCAAGCAAATGGCATTTTGGCGACTGCTGTAACACAAGCACAAAATCATCATGATCATCATCATAGCAGCGGCGGCGCCGGCGCCAGCGGCAGTAGTGGGAGTGGCAGCAGCAATAACAATAATCACCATCATCATCATCATCATAATAACAACAATAACAACAACAATACAAGCAGCAGCAACAATAGCCATCATAGCAAGGATAACAATAGCAACAGCAATAGTGACAGCACAACGTCTGCAGCAGCAGCGGCGGCAGCAGCAGCAACATCAGCAGCTTCCTCCACATCCTCTGCGTCTTCGACATCGTCGAGCAACTCATCAGCTGCAGCAGCATCGCTCAAGCAGTCACAAGCAGCAGGTAAGGGAATACATCTGTATATTTTCTTTTGATATTTCTGATAAATCAATGTTTATTTACTGTGCTTGCAGCCACCTCCAATGGTCATGTTGGCGGCTCCTCCAGGAACAATCGTCGCAGCGTGGACAAGGACAAGCATCGGAACAAAGCAGCAGACACTGCAGCCGACAATGAGCACAACGGCACAACGCGGCATGCGGGCAACAAGAATAACAACAGCAACACTAACAACAGCAGCACCAGCAATAGCTATCAGCAGGCGGATGGCAATGCGAATACAACAACAAGTAATAACAGTAAGGAGAAGTCAGACTGCGATAGTAGCAATAGCAACTATCAACAACAACAACAACAACATGGGGCAAAGGACAAGCACGGTAAGTCGAAAGAAGGATGTGAAAATGCATCCAAAGTAAAGTATAAATTGAATTGAATTGAATTGGAATCTCTCTCCCTTTCTTGCAGATAAAAAGACGCACAATGCTGTGGGCAATGGAAACGTCTTGCAATACGAGACAGAGGAGGTAGCAGCGGGGGCGGATGCAACGCCGCAGGTGGAGAAGGCGCCAAAGGGTAAGTAATGCTTCTATAATTCCTTCTCTCTTTTGGTGTATCTTATTAATAAGTGGGTATCCACTTTGCAGGTCGTCGCAATCGTGGCAAGAAGGACAATGCAGCCAAAGACAATCATAGCCAGCAGCAGCAGCAGGCGCAACAACAGCAGAAGGATGCATCTGCAACAGTTGCTGCCAGCAACAGCAACAACAACAACAGTAACAATAATAATGATGCCAGCTCCGTATCCTCATCGACTAGCTCGACCAGCTCGAGCAATCAGGCCAATCAGGCTGCTGCTGCCATTTCGCACATTGCCAGCAAAGTAGTGTCCAAAATATGCGAGACATGCCTTAAATTGGAGGCGGATGTAAAGAAATATCGTGCCGAGATCAGTCACATGAAGCAAATCGAGAATGAGCTGCGTCAGAAATTGGATGTGAATTTGACTAGTAAATCCAGTTTGCAGGCCAAACAAAAGGAATGCGAGGAGCTGGAGAAGCGCATACAGGAGCTAACCAATGCACGCCATGCCGACATGCTAAGCCTACAGAATGTGGAGCGTCGCTTGAATGAGGAACGTCGACAGAAGCAATCATTGGATGCGCAGCTAAGCAACGAGAAGAAGGCACGCAAGGCCGCCGAAGAGAAGGCGGCACGTCCCGAGTGCAGTGCGCAATGCAAGCAACGACGCCAACAGATGGATGAGGAGCTCAAGCGTGTGCGCAATGACCTCAAGCAAACTGAGGAGGCCAAGCAGCTGGCTGTGGATCATGGACGCAAATTCGAACAAGAGGTGAAGGCAGAAAAAGAGCTAATGATAATGAATATATTCTAATATTGTATTCTCTCCTTCTCTCGTTTTTTCCAATTCAGTATCGCATGCTGGAGGTGAAGGTGCGCAATCGGGAGTCCACACAGGCGGATGCAGAGATGCTTATGAATGCACTGGCTGCTATGCAGGACAAGAACACAACGCTGGAGAAGAATCTATCCGCAGAGACGAGAGTTAAGCTGGACTTGTTCTCGGCTCTGGGCGCAGCCAAGCGCCAGTTAGAAATATCTGATAGTAAGAGTTGAATACCTCAAATGATACCCTTGTCCAAAATGACTCCATCTTCTTTTCCTGCAGGTCATCGTCGCAGCAAGGAGGATGAGGTCATTGATCTCAAGGCTAAGATAGCACAGCTGCTGGCTGTTATGCCGGATACATTGTGTCTGCCCACGGGTCCACATGTGGGTCCCGGTGGCAGCATGATGCGTATGAACGACACACCTCCGCTACAATCGGGCGGACCTGGTCCGTCCTCGCCCATGCTCAGCATGAACGCTGCCCAAGAGTATCAGCAGCATCAGCAACATCAACAACAACAGCAACAACAACATCAGCAACATCAACAACATCAGCAACATCAACAGCATCAACAACATCAACAGCAACATCAGCAGCAGCAGCAGCAACATCAGCAGCATCAGCAACATCAACAGCAGCAGCAACATCAGCAGCAGCAGCAACAACCGCAGGTTGTTCCTGTCTCACAACAACAGCAGCAGATGGTGCCCGTTAGCGTGGCAGCTGCACTGCATGTTGCAGCCGCCAATGTGGTCAATGGAGGCGGAGGGCTCTCTACACTAGATCCCAATGCCAGTGTCTATACGCCACAGAAGGGGAACATGATGGTGGTAACGCCGGTGGGCATGAATCCAAATGGCGCGGATGCCTGACGCCAACAGCAGCAGCAGCTTCAACAGCAGCAGCAGCAACATCAGCAGCAGCAGCAACAACATCAGCAGCAGCAACATCAACAGCAGCAGCAGTCGTCGACAGTCACGTCCGCGTCCGCCCCATCCTCACATCAGCTAATGAGACGACAAGTTTGAGATTATTATACTTTACGAAGAAGAAGAACAGGAGGAGGAGGAAGCAACAACAACAGTGAGCAGCAACATTGGCCGATTGATTTAGACTACTGTAGTCACAGAGGAGGAGAAAGAAGAAGAAGGAGAGAATGGAGCAGTTTACATACGATAAAGAATGATGAATGTCCGTAATAAGCATAAGCAGGACCCCCGCCCTCCAGACCCCACACACAGTATCTCACGAATACAATACACGATTTCCCATATACAATGCTCCATATTGATATGATTACAAGAACAGCAACAGTTCCCAGACAGACTGTATATCCCCGTTTTTGTGGGTTCCACATGATTCTCCATTATTAACATTATTGACTGGAGTTTTTGATTCTTTGACTATCCATCCATTTTTTGTGGTGGTTTCTTCTCAACGTAGTCATTCCACCTTATCAAGAAAAAGAAAATCAATTAATCAAGTTTATTCAAGAAGCTTCAGGGTAATTAAAACTGTTGCAGAAGCAAATTCGATTCCTATTCTAGAATATCCTTAAAACGATGTTTGGTATCTACTTCACACATATACACACGAATACACACACATGCATATACCGTATATATATTTGGCAACCACTTCCGCGAGTTTTTGATTGATTTGAAATTTTTAAAATAAGAGAAAAATGCAAAAAGTAAAATGGAAATTTGTCTTTAATTCTGCAAACGAACTTGAGAGAGAGAGATAGATAATGTTTTAGAAGAGATCTTTGTACTACTTATTAACGAAACGCTGTGAGAGTTGGACCAACTTAGTGATGGCCTTGGAATTTGGCATAAAAAAATTATGTTTTTATACTTTTTTTGTTCGCCAAATTTGCTGCCTTCTTTCAATGGAATTTTTGAAGTCTGCGCCCTTGATTTACTACTACTATTATTATCTCATTAAATTATTTTTGTTATAAACTTTAATTAAGAAATAACTATTTTTGAAACAACAAAACAAAAAAAACACAATTTTCTTTATAAGTTTTAATTTATTTTTCTGTTCCTAAACAAACAAAACAAAAACGATATGAAAACAAGTTGAAAACACTTGAATTTAATTGCGATGAAGAAAAAAAAGAGATGAGAAAGAAGAACGACGACTATTTTGTTTAATAAAAAATCATTTCGCTGCGTGAAGCTTGAAAACACTTTATTTCCGTTAATTATTTATGTGTTTCTTTTATTTACATATATATTTTATATACCCCAGGAACCCTTAAGATATTTGTGTGTTGGATTGTAAAATCAGTCAGCAGTTTCTATATAAACATAAATGTATCTCAATCAACTATAGGATTTCAGTTCGCTTCGAAAATTGATATCCCTTAAAGGAAATTCCCAAAATGATCTATACAATGCTGCAAACCATATCGACAGCGGTTTATACTGCTGTAAGTACTGCATGGTTAGTCGAAGGTAAGATACCCTGTAAAGAGACAGAGGAAGAGAACATGAAGTTTAAAGTGCTTTGACCCACAGAGACTGTGATTAGGCTGATGATGTCGTGTTCCTTGATGGCCCTGCGCCTGGCTTGCCATCCGTTGATAGTGATGCCCATGATATTCGGTGCATACTATGTAGTTCGGAAGATCTGGGTGCGTCGTGCTGCCACGTCTGTTGAGATCACTGATGGCAAGCGTGCAGGGATACCACGTACTCCGCGACTGAGCTCCTCCTATCGCAGCATTGGCAGCTCCTCGTCGCGCAGCGTGGAAAGCTTTGAACTAGAAGTTTCCGACGATGTGGATGAAGTGCGCAGACGCTCCTAAGGGATACCACCCCTCTCCCTTTTCTTCAAGTGAAATTAATGTAGTACATACACTATGTTTTGGTTTGATTTTTTCGATCTACCACACACACTCCATCATACACTGCTATCCACTAATATTATATCTTATGCGAGACCTTAAACTAATTCACCATCCTTCGCCCTTCTATGGTTTCTGTAATCCTGAGCTGGTGTCCAGTTTGCCAAGAATCTCGCCTACCTTTAGTACTATGGCATTATTGTGTTGTGCGCCTACTGTGCCCGCCAAGTGTTGTATATACTTGTCTACGTTGTCCACATTGAGGCCACTGGGTTCCAGTCCTGGCAGCGGCAAGCCAGACAGGGCATTGACCAACTTTTGTCTGAGTCCCTTGAGATAAGCATTGAGACGTACATTCTCCTCCTTCAGCTCGGCCACCTCGCCCATTACCTTGGCATGGCCAGCCTTAGTGTTGTCCACGTGCTGCTCCAGCACCGCGTTCTGTTGCTCAAGATCTGTCTTGTTCTTGCGCAGCGTGCGCAGTTCATTCTCTGTGCTGCGATTGTGCTCAATGAACTCATTGGTATAAATGGGAATCTCACCGGGGGCGAAGGCACGCGCTGGCAGGGCGCAGGAGTTGTTGAATGCTGCTTGGGGCGGAGGAGGAGTTGGTGTCCGTTTCACCTGTGCCAGAGGTATGTCATCTGGATCGGGTGTAGATGTTGCAGGTGCTGCCGGCTGTTGCTTGCTCATGGGTGTTTTGGTATTCACCTTCTTTTGGCCTGCGTTGCCGATGCTGCTGTTCAAGGATTCATTTATTCCACTGTTGTTGTTATTATTGTGGGCAGCCTTTTCCTTGGGTGTGCTAGCATTCTTGCTTTCGAACACTTTCTTTGCCTTGGCCAGCTCATTGGCCACAATTTCCGGATGCTCCTTGAGGAACTTGTGCATCTGTTCCTGATATCTAAAAAGATTGGAGATGTTTCAATGCGGAATTCATAAGTATGCTACGGGTTTGCCTACAGTGCTCTGTCTTTGGCTGCCGCTTCCATGTACGGCTGCCTGCGTTCCTCACTCAGCTGATGCCACTCCTCGCCAATCATTTTGGTGTGCTCCAGTGCTGTGCGATTGGGATACTCGCGACGCAGTTGCTCCCGCCGGTCGTTCATAAATCTCACGTAAGAATTCAATGGCATCTTGGGTGCTCCAGCTACGTTGATTCTGCGCTGCGTTAACTTTTTTAGTTCCAAATCGAGATCATTGCTGCCACCAGAGTTTCGTGCCTTGGTTTTGGTTTTCTTTTTCGCTACCTTACCGGTGGAGGCCGGAGGGCTAACGTCGTTTTCCTCTTCTGCAATTACCGGCTTGGCTGCGGAATCCTCTACAGTTGGATTCACTTCCTCGTTGGTAGTCGACTCGTTTCCCATTGCATCTTTGTTTTCTTGGTGACTATCCATGTTAAGTTTTACCCGAGTTAATACAACAATTTTACCAAAAGTGTTTTAGTGATAACAAAACGAGGGCTGCACAAACACGCTTTCAATCAATATATGTGTTCCCTAGCAATATTTTCTGTTGTTCGATAACAATCGATTAATTATCTGGTTCAATTAATTCACTCATGTATTTAAATTATTAATTGATATGATGTATACATTATATTTTATCGATATTACATTTCCATTTCGCAAGTATAATGAAATTGTTGACAAAAATTAGTAATTTGTTGTGAATGATGAAACGATTGTTGAATATAGCACTTGTTGAAAGGCAGACACTTTATCGATGTCGTTATCGTACGTCTTATACTTACAACTCCCACACATGAATATTGAGTCGCACATCACTAGCATAAATAAAGGCTTAATCATACGATCTATGTTTATTACACACAGAAGTACTTGTTTGCCATTTCCACTGACGTCACAATGAGGGTGGCGTGATTTTGACTTCCACTTAAAAATTGTATGATTACACAACTGTGCAAATAGTACGATAAGCCAGAAGAAATGAAATCAAATATATTCCGTCATATATACATATATTTTTTTGTTTACGGTTTATGGGAAATTCTTTGAGCACATTAAAATATTACAGTATTACAAAAATAATTAGCCTATGTGAATGACAAATGTTAAACATAAATATAAACTTACAACAGATGTATAATTATTAACTAAGATCTTACTTTAAAAGTACAATATCATATTCATATATAAAGCCTTCGATGACAAATTCTATACAGTTTTTCAGAAATCATTAGATTTCCATTTTCAACAGCTACGTTTTAACTTAAAAAAACATGATGGCGGCCGGCCGAATTTAACTTAAATTAACTGATTTATAGAGAGATAAGGGGTGGGGGGTTGGATCCAACATACATTTTCAATTTGAAAAAGTCCCGGGTTTTTAAGGCGTCTTTTCTTGAAGTCTAATTTCAAATTAAATTAAATTCGGGAATAACTCATCAAAATTACTCTCCCATGGGAAATCCTCGTCGTCGAGTATCGCATTGGCATCTGTGTCCAGGTGGGCCAGTCTTGTCGACCCTGGGGAGCCAATCACAGACTCATATCCATGATCCGAGGTCGCTGAATGCACCGAAACAGGAGATTTGGCAATCGGTGAAATGGGATTGAGATGACGCGGGCGAAGGAATTTCTCCATGGGTTCGAAATCTAGATGACTTGTGGCCTCATCATCCGATTCCTCAGTGGCATTGATGACATTGAGGTAAACCTGGGAGGGTGACGTTGCTGGTGGTGGACACTTCATAATGACATCGGTGGTATCATCACCAGCACTGACCCCCTCGCCATAGATCTCCTCAACGGCCTCGTTTACTGGTACCGCATCCCCATCCATCACTATTGTTATGGAGTTGGTCTTGGCATCGTAGGTGCCGTACACCGTATCGGGTGTGGCGCTCTGCAGGAATGCAGCTGCTGAAACTGTTGTAGATGTTATCTTCGTTGGTGCTAATGATGATGTTGCTCCTTTAGCTGTCGTTAACTTTCTCTGTTGTAAGTTTTCATTTATCTTTGACATTTGCCCCGCACTAGGGCTGCTCTTTGCTGTTGTTGGTGTTGTGATGTGCATTAGAATCGACTTCGCTTTGGTCTCATCTTCGTTGATAGTGGGTTGGCTTAGGCCACCAGCTCTATTTCCGCCGGATTCCATGCACTCTGCTGTGGACCCCACCATTGATCCAGACAATCGCTCTGGGTCGCCTGCAATTTGGGTAGGAGCTTCGTCGCATGTGCCAGGGCCTGTTTCCAGGTCTGCTGTGATATCTGCGAGCAGGCTCTCGGCAAGCTCTTCAAGCCGTCGCGCATCGAACTCTTCATCGTCGACGAGCAACATGTCTTGTATAGAAGGCAGAGTGCAACAATTCTCCAGAGCGTTGCCGTTGTGTTGCTCTGCTTCAGCTGCTGTTGTAACATTTTCGGTGTCAACGTTGCATGCGCTGACGACTGTGTGTCCACTTGTGTACCCTGCTGCAGAGGGTCAGCATTGGATGCTGCAGATCCAGTGAGTGTGGACGCACAGCCCTCAGCGTTTGCATTGATTCCACCAATGTTGTTGCTGTAGCTGCTGTTGTTGTTATTATTGTTGCTCTGACTACTGTTCTTCTTGACCAGCTCCTTCAAATCGGCGAGCTCTTGACGCAGTTGTTCTGCCTCGGAGTCGAGTTTTTGGTTCTTCGCCAGCAAAGAGTCATTTATGCTCTGCAAGCTGTCGCATTTGTTGTGAAGTATTTCCGATCTTTCCGTCAGTTCCTTGATTTCAAGTTCCATTTCCTCCATGCGGGCCTTCTTGCGGTCGCGACTGGTTTGAGCGGCCACGCGATTCTTGAGTTTTCTGGAAAAGCACAACAAACATGGTATTAGTAAGCATTGCCAGGTTTGGAGACTGGATGAGGGAAGAAGGAGAATAACAACTTACTTCCTCTGTACTTTCTCTTCCCAGGAGAGGTGATCCAGACGGCGTTTCTTGGCCTTGGTGGGCGCAGCCACACTCGGTGCCATTGTGGTCTCCTCATCCGCTACACTGTTGGATGACGAAGCATATCCTGAACTGGACGGCGACGAGCCACCTCCCTTCAGCAAGATAGCTGCTGTTAGGGGTGCGGGGCGTAGCTTCGGCAATATGTTCATGTTTAAATTTGATCCCACCGGCACACACTTTGACAATAGTACTCCGTTGGGTGGTGCCATCAATTATTTGTTTATTTTTGTTGTTGTTATTGTTTTGGTTGGATTATAAAAATCAGTTTTATCAAATTAAAATTTCATTTTTATCGAACTCTCTCGAACTGTTGCTGTTGTGATGAGCTCTGAATTTTATCTGATTTTCTTTGACTTAAATCATTTGAAACGTTGCCTCGATTTGTGATGCTTCCGCTGCGTTCACCTTTTGCTTTGTGGTTTTAGTTTTCTTCATTGCCTCTATGCTTCTTTACACAGGTTTATTCAACCTAGTCTCACGCAATATTTCTCAATCACCTTGTAATTCTGCGTAGCAAAGTCTGAATTAAGACGTCGTGGTCTTTTCTGAGTGGCTATACGTGAAAAGCTGACGTGGCTCTTGCTGACTGGTTGCTTACGAGGTAATTATCGATAACAAGAAAAAGATGACAAGCGAAATGTTAGTTAACAGAAAATTAATCAATACATAATACTTTCACATTCGTCAAAAAATGTTAAATGCTTTTAATAAATGTATAATTTCTTAATGTTTATTTTCTTGAACCTATTAGATAAATTAGAAAAAAATGCAAAAATATTATTTCAAATTTAATTACTATTCCACAAACAAAAATTATTTCTTTTAATTTTAATTTGTATTTTCTTGACCCTTCCAGATAATTTAGAAAAAATGCAAAAATATTACTTCAAATTTAGTTTTTATTCCACATAAATCTTTTTTAAATTAAAAATTCCTTTTTCTTTTTACTCTTCTCTGCTTCAAGTGCAGCAAGTTCCTCCTTAATTCCTTCAGCGATGTCAAATAAGTTCGTTTTGTGCTGGAAAGAATTACTTTAAAACTACCAAATTCAAAATTGTTGTGTACAAACCTTCAATTTATTAATATAATATATATATGGTATGTTTCCCGTTATCGGATCTATGGCTATTGGCCAAATATCTTCAATTTCTTCTTCATCAAAAGGTTCGCCTTCTTCCCTCATCAATTTTCCGAAATACTCTTTAGTGAGGAAGCGTTTGTTTTCGGGATCCAAAACTTCAAATGCCTCAAGAAGCTTTTTGGGGCTTGCTGGTTCCATTCTGTGTAATTACTAAAGTTCCGTTAAAAATACAAATATTGAACTAGGTTAAATATATCTAACTGTCGATCCATAAGCAAAGGACAGAGGTGTGCCATAAATTTTGATAAATGTGTCTCGCCCGGGTTCTCTAAAGAATCTACAGCTTTTATTATAGCATTTATTTCCTTTTCAGTTGGCACACATCCCAAAAATCGTAATACATGGCATATGTCCCGAGTATCTATGTATTTGTCCCCATGATGATCGAAAACGCAGAATGCTTCCGAGATCAGAACTTCGAGCTCATTATTTAGTGCAACTAACAAGAACTATTGATGAATGAACATGGCTCAACAGATCTTGTGTTGCAACTTACTGCCGATTTCCATAATGAAGGTGAATTTTATCTTTTTTTTGTACTTATTTAATTTTTTATTAGAAAACTGATAATTTAAAACTAAGGAATCGTCTATAACTGTTAGAATAAAATAATAACATAGAAAATATTGTTTTACATGGCTACTGTGTTTCGTAGCACTTTTTTGAATTTGAACTTTAACAGAAATGTGGTTCCTTCACAGTGAATGCTCACATCTTCGTGTGAATGGACAACGATAGATAATTGCAATCGGTATGGCGACGCGAACAAGTTATCAAATACAATTCAATCGTGCGTGTTTCAATGATTGTTTATTTTGCTGTTGCTATTAATTTAAAATTTTTGTTGTTCTTTGAAATAACAAGAATAATATGAACAAATGCAAGCTAATATCTATTTAGTTACCTTGTTTGTATCGTAATGCTTGTATTTTGTATAATTTTTTTTTGCATGTGTGAGTATTTAGTGAGATGCAACAGGTAAACGAGCAACGTATATCGATAAGTATCGACGAAAAGGTTGTTTAGTTGTTGTTGAGATTTCATTCGATTCGGTTGAGTCGCGCGTGTTTACGCTCTCGGAGTTTTCCACTGGGAAATAGAAATAATACCAATAAAACGTCGTTTAAGTGAATTAAAGTCGTCTTACATTTATTTAAAATATTCGAGTGCATTTACTAACGACCAACTAGTCGCAAGCAAGTCATATAAGTCACAATCTTAAGCGCAGGTGTAACGCGTAGCCAAAGTAATAACAACGACTGCGTACCTGAGTTGTGTGTGACAGTGTGTACACTGCGTGTCTGTGTATGTGCTAGTCTGTGTTGTGTTTTTGTGTCTGTGTTTCGCGCAATTTGGAAACGCGTTTGTGGTTTTCTTCGCTCTGAAATGGAAAGTGCCTGCTCCTCCTGCGGCTGTGATCTCTGTGATTGGTGATCGATCTCCCTGCCCGACACCGAGACAAGCCACAAGGCTATAAAGAAAAAGGTGCGAAGAATGAAAGTGCAAATTGTTTACCTTGTGACGCTTTTCACTCACACACACACACACTTAGGCAATCTCATAAATTCCAGATACATACCTTGCAAGTGTGTGTGTGTGTATGATAGAAAACAGATTAAATTGCAAGAGTGATCGCAAGTAGTGCTTCGAAACTCGTAATACCCTGTAAAAATTACAACTTGTTTGCTTGTTAATCATCATAATCGTGTCGCTAACTCCCTTATAAGTAAAGCGGCACCTTGTCGCATCATATAAAACAAATAAAAGACGTTTACAATTATTAACGTTAATTAGAAATTTCTCTTTGTGAAGTGAAATTACGCTTTTTGCAACGGCAACTGCAACTTGCAACGAAAGTTGACACCTTCTCTGGCTACGTGCACTTTTCGTCTTTTGCTTTGGCGGCGACAGGTGGCCAGCAGTAAAAGCAGCACCAGCAACGTGCAACGCCAGCGATCAAAATTGAGAGCGTGCCGACTCTTGACCGCAGGCTACACACACATACACAGTTACACACACACATAGCAAAGCGTCTCGCGGCGTTAGCGACTCGTATTCCCAGTGTGCATTGTTGTCGTTAACTATTCTGCGTCTGCGCCTGCGTCCCGTGGCAAGTGCACTGTAGTTGCCACCAATATATAGTCGAGCATGTACACATGCTTGTACAATACATTGCCTGCCCATGTCTGTGTGTGTGAGTATGTTTATGTGGGGGTTACCTTCTCTCGTGTTGTTGTTGCTGCTTGTGGCATCATGTCTGACTGGTCGATCTGGTGGCATGGACTGTGAAAACTCGTTTCTTGCCTTTGTAGTTCTCTTGTTGTTTTTGTTTTTATTGCTGCCTGCTTGTGGCATTCTTTGCTGGTGATTGTTGACGCGCCGCAGTTCCCTCTGTACCTCACAATTTTTATTATTTTCTTTGTTTTTTTTTTGGTTTTTTTTTATTATTGAAGTAAATTTTTCGCTTGGAGGAATTTAATGTTATTCGTGCTTGTTGCCCCTTTTTTCGCACAGTTAATTTTTTTTTTTTATGCCTGTTTCTACCCGTATCCGAATTCATAATTGTTGTTGCATGAGTCAAACGTTTTTCGTGGAACTCTTACATAGTTTACGCCTTAAGCTATTTGGAAATTGAAGATTTTTCATGTCAAAGAAGTCAAGAATTTCCGATTATTGTAGCTTATGAATGTTTTAGGATAGAGTGGTGAGACTTGTGTAAATTGAAGACAGTAATTTAATAAGAGGCAGGTGTTTTCGAAGGTATATATCATTTAGTTTGATGTATACCTTTTATAGGGTTTCTAAAATTACAGTTCAGTTTTAAATTGTTATAGGGTATCCAATAAAGTAAAGTAAAAATTTCCTAGGATGTAAAATAGATCTCATTGATCTGTTTATATTTTACCTATTATATTAATAGTTGCCAACTATTACAAGGTATCTTATAGTCGCTTACTCTTTTGAAAATTAACTCCAACTATTATTTAATTTTTCTTTTTTTGCACTTTTTGCAGTTTTCAATGCACAATGAAAAATGAATGTGATGATACGATGCGATGTGAGATTCGCTGCCAATGACAAGGCGAAGACACGAGATAACAATTAGCAGCAGAAGCTACAACAAAGCACTGTCCAAAATTATATTCATTAAATAGACAATAAAAAATAAAGAAGAAGAAGAACAACAAAAGCGAGACTCGAATGCGAGGATAATATGGCAAACTGGTTTGCAGATTAAGTGAAATAAAACGATAAAAAGAAAACTTCACAGATTCGTTTTCGACAAACATTTTGTGTGAAAGATGCCAATGATCACAGCGACGACAACAGCAACGGCGACGGCGAGTGGAGCATCAGCTGTGTCAGCCAAAAACGTTGCACTGACAGCAAAGTCAGCGTCACCAGCCATGGCGACGTCAGCTACGGCAGCCTCAAGTGATTACCTAATGCTGCAACAGCAACAGCAGCAACAACAGCAACAGTTCAACAGTCATTACTATCAACAGCAGCAGCAACAGTTGGCGCCGTCGTCCGTTGCGCTAAATGCTTCCCACCAACAACAACAACAACATTCACATTTACATTCACATGCACATCCTGTTGCCAGCTCAGCGGCGGCGGCGGCAGCAACAATCGCTGCGGCATCAACCAGTTTTGCAACATTTAACGGAAACTCAAATCTAAATTCTAACCTTGCCAACGGAAGTAGCCGCAGCCACAGCCTTAGTAAGAAATTCAATTGCAACGATCCCGTCGTCGCCGATCCACATGCGACCGATGCCGATGCAGCTCCACCTCCTCTCACTGCTCCCACTGGCAATGGGGAAGGAGGAGAAGGTTACGGCATGTTGCCACCACTGCACAAGGTAGCGCCACCTATTGGCCTGCCACCGCCTGCTATCAAGAAATCTGCCACAACTGCCACGCTGCACGCTTCCCGCGAAGATGTGGCCTCACTTGGCGGTAACTCCTCGGTGAACAGTCAGGTCTCTGGTCACAATCATTACATGACCAATGGCGATGTCAATGGCAGCATAGTGCCAAGTGGACGACCCCCGGGACTGCCCAACAGCATTCTGAAGGGTAGCAAAGGTAAGTCGAATTTTCATACATGATATTTACAGCTTAAATGTTGTCTTTATATTTATTTATATTATTTTCTTTATGTTTATTGCTACATGTGCTATACTCAATATACTTGATTGTTTGAATATAAACAATTTATAATAAGGATATTCTAATCAAGATTCTAAGTTATATATAAAGCAAACCTTGTCAGGATTTCTCCCTTAAACTCTATATAGTATGTTACATAAGATTTCAAAAAATACGGTATAATATACCTTATATTTCTACAATATTTCCCCCGAACTTACAGTCAATATTCAAATAGATTTCTTGCATTCTGTATCAATATTTTGTGCAACTAAATTCCATATAATAGATATACAATAGGTAATTTTTTCCATATTTTAAATCTATCGTATTCTAACTAAGACTCGATATTGTAGAATAGAATAAAATGTTGCAATGTTTTCTCAGTATTTATAATCGATATTCATAATGATTTTATAATGTTCATACTTTCATACCATTATCAAGATCTTAGATATCTGGATTGCCGACAGAGTTTCTTTTATTATAAAAATCGTACAAGGATTCAGTAATGTATAATAATTTAGGTAAAAACCTGTATGATTTTCTCTACATTTATATCTGATCTACTTCTAAAAGGTTTGATATTATATTAAACTTATTATAATGATCTCAAAAAGATTACAGTCTTACGGTATACACGAATTTAGTCAAAGTTCCTGTGCATTTATCGATATTTTGTGCACTTAATTTTATAGAATGTTATACGTTCTCTGCATTTCCTACCACATATCTAAAACCTATTTTAATTATATTGTATATTAGAAGAGATCAAATCGTTTATATTCCTAGAATTCATATTGAAAACTTTCAAAAATTCATAGAATTATGCATTGATTCAAAACAATAAGTGAAATCAGCAAGTTTCGGAAAGTTTTGCTCAAACTACTTACCAATTTTGCTTAATCATGCAAATTATTTGGAATCATCGATGGATGTTAATGTCTGTTATATCCGTTTTCATTGGTATTCTAAAACTGCAGCCAGCAATTTGGTTTGCTTAGCCTGGTAACTTATTGAGGTCATTTCTATCTATTTACTCTTAATTATTCCAGCTCGTATAGCAGGTCGAATTGGGTCCAATTTATTATTTATTTCCGCCCACATGTCCCCAGCACGCCTTCTCCCTCTTCGGATTCGGTTTTGAAATTGGTTTCGGTTTCATTTTCGTATTTTTTATGCACTTGCAATGGCACAAAGTAGATTTAAAATTAGCTACGCTTGTTGAATACAACAGAAAACAATTTGAAATCTTGCTAGGGATTGTGTTAGGGGCCCCTCGCACAACGGGGCGGCTGAGCAATAATTGTATGTGTTGGTTAAAGTTCAATTGATGAGGAGCTCTTACTTGTTGTTGTTGCTGTTGTTAGCCGACACGTGCCAATTGTTGTTAACACTTTAGAGTTAAAAGACAATGAGTTGGGTCAGTTGTAAGACAAACCCATTTCTCACTTCTGCTTGTGCGGCTTCTTCTTTACTCAAAAGCATTCGCTTTCAATACGTTGCTTGCCTGGTTTCAGCTTATTTCTGAAGTCTCTTTTCCCCTCATTCCTTAACTCTATGTCTGTATCTCTGCCCCTCTCAATCTACTAGACATATGTATATGGGGGGGAAGTTGAAGTTGAAAAGTCTTATAGAATCAATAAAATTGGCAACATTTTTACAGGAGAACTTATTAAGAACTCTCTCTATCTTGTGCTCTTTCGTCTCTTTCTTCTGCTGTCTTGTTTGAAGATTAGTATTATCTAGCAAAGTATATTTCATCTATTATCATTCTGAGCTTTTAGTTCTGACAAATGCTGAGCTTTATCCACCTGTCTCTGCACCTTCAGCACCTGCCCATCTGTGCTGAACGTGTTATTTGTCATCCAATTTAGGTGCGTTCCTCTCGCTCTCTCTCTCTCTCTCTCTCTCTCTGTTTCTCTTTCTTCAACTCGTAGTAAATTATAGTAGTAAGTAGTGGGTTAACCGCATCCACAAGGGGCACATTCATTCATGAAACGAGCAAAACGAGTTCGCATCGACCCACATGTCAATGTAAAGTGGCAGCGGAGGCAGACAACAGCAGCCTCGTTTCATCGAGTTCAACGCTGTTCCATGTGGGCGTTATAGGCGTGGCATGTGTTGCATATGATGTGGGAAATTGATATTTATAGTTTATAAACTAATTTCAAGCGCGAGACGAGAGTGGGAGCCCAAAGAGGCGACGCGACTAAACGCAGATAAATGTAAAAAGGGGCTAAATGGACCCATTTTCAAAGATATTTAAACAACATCATTA
Source organism: Zaprionus ornatus (assembly GCA_018904035.1). Classification (NCBI taxonomy): domain Eukaryota; kingdom Metazoa; phylum Arthropoda; class Insecta; order Diptera; family Drosophilidae; genus Zaprionus; species Zaprionus ornatus. Next base: position 5,029,681 of record JAEIFZ010000238.1, read on the forward strand.
ATCGCTTTCGGAAGTTGCTTGTGGGAGGGGAAGAAGGCGGAGAGGGAGTTGAGGACTATGAGCTAATCGCTGAATTAGCTGCAGAAATGGTTCGATACGGTTCGCTTACTTTGCTTGTGTCATATGATGATGTATTTGAAACAGAGGCGTGGGTGAGTGATGACACTTGGTTTCTTTAACTTGAGATTAAACAAATCTTAAGTTTTAAGTAAGAAACTATTTATATTTGTGTTTAAAATCCTTATAAGAGACCTGTTTTGCTTAATCTTGGAAAAGGAATTGTTATAATGCTTAAATATCGATTTCCACTTCAGAGGATCTTAAGATTGAAGAAACTATAAGCTTTAAGCAATAAATTCTTGTTATATAGTATACCTTATAAGAGTCTTGTTTTCTTGTTATAATCATGGTACAAAAGCTTTGTAAAGTGCTTTAGTTCAGATCGATAATATTTTAAGTTTGATTCGAAAAACTTTAAATTTGTAGTCGCAAAAGAAATGTTGAAATCATGAAAATAGGCCGAATACCTTTTAACTATTTACCTATATAGTATAAATATTGGCACTCTTAAGTAAAACATTTAAAATCTTGGAATCTTGGAATAGAATGTCTTAATTTCATTCTTTACTTTTGAACCATTCAAGATTAAACACTTCAGATCAAAGACTTCTTATGCGAATAGGGGTTCTATATACTTGAAATAGGTTTATTTACTATATAATCAAGGAAGAGGGACTTTTAACATAATTAAATTTCGTTTTCAATTACTAAAGCACTAAAGAAATTTATGTTATATTCATAAAATGGCAAACTATATTAAAGTGTTGTTTTACCTAACCAGTCCCCCATCAAAAATTTTACAACTTACACCACTGTGCCCCAAATTGTTATGCCAAATTTGGTAACCTGCGGGTGTTGAGTCTGAAACTGAAATATCATTTTAAGCGCTTCACTTTTGGAAGCAGTAAAATGTGTGAATTTATTGGGATCGTTGAGTCGCAGTTGGTCTTAATTTTGAGTGGATGTGTTAATAGAGTCGCAAGTTCCTACACCCGCTCTATGCACCACCTGCCACCACCGTCAACAATGGCAATGAACTTTGTCTTGGTCACCCACGAGAAGACACACACACACATTCACACACAGTCAGCGTCGCCTTATCATTTACGCGTCACGTCAGGGGCAATTAGCAGCAACCGTCGCGATTCGTCGTCGTCGCGTCATACTACGATGCGATTATTAATTTCTTGATTGTGGAACATGCAAAAGGAACTAAGAAGGAACCGGACCAAGATGGCGTGAGCCAGGTTAACGAAGCAGCAAAGCCAATTAGACGCAATCATTGAGCGGCAGCCGAGCAAGCCAAGATGATGAATCAGCTGCACTCTCCATGTCTTGCCACAAATGATAAAGTAACTTTGAGAGTGGCAGATGAAGTAGGGGAGGTAGAAGTGAGGGCAAAGCGAGCAGCTGTGGGAATAGCTTCACATATGTCTCTTGTAGGGTTGCTCGAAGTACGAACAAAGAGTTTCCCTTCAGCGTCTTATGGGGTTGGGTGGAGCTTCCTCAAGTGGGATACATCGGACTCAATGACATTAATTATGCACAGAGTGGAGAGAAGAAGAGAGGAAGAGTGGGAGTAGGATGCGTGAGTTGTGCGTTGAAAAGACTTATCAATGACTCTCTCTGAGCTCATCAGACAGTGCGTTTGCATAGTTAACGGAATTGCGGTTGCTTCTTCTTTCACTTAATTGATGTGGTGGCAACTGTGGCAGGCACTTTAATTTGTTGCAATTCACAACTTGTTTACAGCAAATGAAATAGATCAGGGAACAAACATGCACAACATGCAAATGAACTAAGTCGCCAATTCGAAGCAGAAAGGGCAACAAATATGAGCATTCTTCACAGACTGCTGTGTTTGTATCCGCTAGCCAGAGGGTGGAGGGGTATGATAACTTTGTGGTAATCGATTATATATGCAAGAGCCCGAAGAAGGGATTTCCAACCTCACAAAGTATATTCCTCATTTGTAACAGTTCATATAGCCGGGTTCGTCTTTTTGTCTGTATGAACACTTATATCTCAAAGACTTTGAGAGCTAGGTCTATTAAATTTATTGGCAATATATCTTATTATTGCACACAGATAAATCTTGTTTTAGAAATTCGTCACGCCTCCTTTAAGTTTCCGAAATTTAAAAAAATCGCATTGCAAGCATTTTAATAAAGTACGAGTAAGTACTTTCTTTTTCGGTTTGTATGATACTTAACAATACCTAAATGATTGCTTTCAATTTGGTATCTAGAAGTAAATAGGATGTCTAACAGTCGAGCTTACTCGATATAACTCAATTTACTTGATGCAATGAATACTCTTTGAGTCTCTCCGTATCTTTCTCCCCTTCCTCCACCGTTTCTCTTTCCCTCATGTCTATTTAAAGTGCCCACAAATTAGTATTCAAGTAGGTATTATGCAGGCGAGTTTCTTGAGGTTGTCTGTCGACCCTGAAACGAAATTTTTCTCGCCCCTAGAGAGTTCTTGTGGTGACAGGTATTTGAGTAGGTGTATGCATGTGCGTTTGCTTTTGTGTGTCACTGTTGTTGACCCTGCTGAAGATCCACCCCGAAAAAAGTAATGGTTTCTGACAAGCGCTTCGAATTCCGATTTGAATGAGTGTCTGAGTGTGTCGAGTGAGTCATGGTCGAGTGTGTTTGAGTGTATGCTTCGTGTGTGCTTTGTGCTAATCAAAGGAATATCAATTACTCATATAATAAGTGGTTTCGTCTGAAGTTGTCCATGATGTTGAGTGACAGCGATAAAGATAATCACGCAGAAGAATTGCAGAAGAGACAGAGAGAGCTAGAGAGAGATGCGAATCGAGTTGCAAGTTGGGCACAAAACGTGCCTGGAGCTAAACAGTTGCCCCGACTTTCTTTCGTCTCATTGTTAGATAGGAACAATGCATTCTCAAGCTAGCTATAATTCTGTACTCTGCTCTGCTCTTGCTATATATAAACTGCGATCTTCTTTCCTGGCATGTGTCCGCCCAGTGTACGCCCTAAAATGAAGATGAAGGAGTAGTGGAAGGTACTGCAAGATGTTGTTGATGTTGTTTATGCTGAGTTCATTGACTCACGAAAGGAAAGCAAATCTCAAGGCAAGAATAAATTCTTCTTAGATCAATTTCTCTGTGTGTGTGTGTGTGTGTCTGTGTACACAATCGTAAAAATGGTCTGTTTTCGTTTGATTATGTAAATAACAAGAAGTTTTCTTGGGGCTCTGAAGATAGAACACACTATTTTATTGAAAATAAGCTCAAGATACCAGATGAAGTTTCTTACTAAGTTTGCAGTTCTCTCTTTCTTATCTAAGTAAAACAAAAGAAACTGCAAGATAAGAAATGTTTTGCATAGATACGAAGAGATGGAAAATGAGATATTACAGAGTATATATACCTACTAATAAACATTATGTGAAGTTCCATGTACACTACACATATAGTATTAAATGTGCAGGTACATTGTGTAATTTGTTGCTCATTATGTACACAATTCCAGGAAGGTCTCTTTGCGTTCTTTGATTGGCCATCGAAATTGAGAGATTTATGTTCTGTTGTTCAATTAGTTCTCTCTTCTCTGAAGAGTTTTATGCTTTTATGTTTTATTTTTATGATTTCTTCTTGCATCTCTTGCTTCTTCTACCTGTTACAACCCAACTCAAGTAAACCTTCCCCTTTTCATTCCCATTCCTGTTCTCGTTTCCCATTTCTGTAATCAGCTGTGTTTGCCTGCCAATAGCTTTGGCTCTTTTGCATGCTGCACAAATATTTGTAGAACACAGACTACATAGACAAGTGCAGTTGGTAGGAGGAGAAGGAGAAGAAGGAAAGTGGGAAAAGGGAAGCTGGGGGAAAGTAAACTGTGCCAGCAGCAGAACCAGCGCCAAGCCAACAACTTCCGTGCTTGGGCTCGTTCGTTCACACTTTCTGGATTATGCAGCCTCCACATACCATTACATATACATCTTCACATACACTTTTACACACAGAAACACACACTCACACACACTGAGTGTCTGCAGCACATATTGCAGCTTCTATTTGCGCTACTTGCCAGAGTTGCCCCTCATTGATGGGCTTCAGAAACTGTGTCGGCACAGTGTGGCGGTCTGCTCCCTGCTGCCCTCTCTCTTTCCCTTTCTCTTCTCTCCTTTCCCTGCCCCCTCTCCCCTCTCTCTCTGTTCCCCCACATGTCCAAGTGTTACTTTTACCGTTGGCTTCGTTCGTTATCCATTGATAAGACCGACTTTAGTGCCCCCTCTCGCATAAATATTTATCTACTGCTATGCAAATGGTTCGCGACTTGATTGCGAATGTAAATGTGAATATGAATATGTGAATATGTGAATATGGGCTCTCTCTTACTCGATATGGGCTAACGATGACTGGACCGTTTCTCGGCTTGATCGAATGTTTTGCTTGAGTTTTAATGAGCATGTTTTTGCATGGCATTAAGTCCGAGATGTTAGAGAGAGTCCAATGACTTCTTTGTGCCACTGTCTGCAGTGTTTTCTATTTATAATCGAACTGATTTAACATGTTTATTAACGGACCACAGTAACAGTCTAAAACTAGGTCAAAAGTAGCCCAAGTTAATCAGTCTTTGCCAAACAGTTTACGGTTCATTCAACACGCCGAAGGGGGACAGCGAGCAATGCAGTTGCCTCTTTATAGTGGGTAGGGAACTATTTTCGGCTGGCTGCACAAGTTGTCGGAGATGCCTTGTGGCCACGGAAAAAGGGCCAAGCCATTGGCCGAGGGTGATGAATCATTCAAGCAGCAACTCATTCAGGGACGGGCAGAAACATATCCGGTTTGAGGTTGGATCGATTTAATTTCGATTGGAATATGAAAGAGAACAAACCACAATGATATTACACATAATTTAGAAGAAAGAATCTTTATTCAGTATCATATATCACTGATGTTCTTTATACAATGAATTTCCTTCTTCCTTGTCATCACTAAAGGTCTTTTTCCTTTTATATTTCTAGAGAATCTGCTGCAGAATACATATTACAATGGTGAGGGAGGTGGCAGCAGCATGGGCAGTGAATGTGGTGGAACAGAGATGAATCAACCCAACGTGCATGAGGATCCTGGTGATGGACTGGGACCACTGCCTCAGAAATGGGAGACAGCCTACACGGAGCGTGGCGAACTGTATTTTATAGAGTAAGTTGAAACTTATCCTCATTAAGCCCAAACTAATCCCACTCTCTCTTTGTACAGTCACAACACTGGCACCTCGCACTGGCTGGATCCACGTCTGTCCAAATACCAGAAGAAATCACTGGAGGATTGCTGTGAGGATGAACTGCCCTATGGCTGGGAGAAAATCGAGGATTCCATGTACGGCATGTACTTTATTGATCATGTCAATCGTCGCACACAGTACGAAAATCCCGTGCTTGAGGCGAAGCGTCGTGCGGCAGAGCAACGTCAGCAGCAGCAGGAACAGTTACAGCAACAGCAGCAGCAGCAACAGTTGCAACAACAACAGCTGCAACAACAGCAACAGCCTCTGCAACAGCAACAACAGCGTTCCAAGACGCCCACAGCTGCACTGGAGGCACCATCGATGCAGTTGCCAATGCCAGCGTCCAAGTTGCCCTACAAGTTCACTCGCAATCCCGCTGAGCTGCAGGGCCAACGTATCAACACGACGCTGGTCAAGTCCACGCGAGGATTGGGCTTCACCATTGTCGGCAGCGATGGTAGCTCGGGCAGTGATGTGGAGGAGTTTCTGCAAATCAAGACGGTGGTGCCCAATGGACCTGCCTGGCTGGACGGGCAGCTGCAGACCGGTGATGTTCTGGTCTATGTTAACGACACCTGCGTCTTGGGCTACACGCATCACGACATGGTGAACATCTTTCAGTCCATACTGCCTGGGGAGACTGCAGCACTAGAGGTGTGTCGTGGCTACCCGCTGCCCTTCGATCCTAACGATCCAAACACTGAGGTGGTGACCACCATGGCCGTAGACGGTCTGCCCAGTGAGGCGGAAAAGCAGCGACGTCTTGCAGTGGATCTTAACATGGATGGCAATTATAATTTCCTGGATTTGTCTGGTGAAGCTGGTGGTGGTGTCAGCAAGGCTGCTGGGAGTGGCTTCATCCTGATGAAGAAACCAGAAATTTATACGTTCTCCATTATGAAAGGCTCTATGGGATTTGGTTTCACCATTGCGGATTCAGCCTGTGGGCAAATTGTGAAGAAGATTCTCGATCACAATTGCTGCACGCAGCTGCTTGAGGGCGATGTGCTGCTCGAGATCAACGGCATCAATGTGCGCAACAAGCCGCATTTCTATGTAGTGGAGTTGCTCAAGGAGTGCAGCCAAATCACGCCCACTGCTCTCAAGATACAGCGTACACCACCAGAGACTCAATCCAGCAATCAGAATGGAAGCCAGTTGGGAGGTGGCTTGGGTAATGTGGCGAAGTTGCGCAAGAATTTTGTAGGAGGCGCAGCAGGCAGTGGACTCTTTCGTAGCAAGACACCCACAGCGGATTTGTACAGCACACAGCCCAAGGAAGTGCTGCCCATGCGACCAAAGACGCCGCTGGTGGACACACGGCGTGCACGCGTGCTTACGCCCAACAATGAGCTGCAGCTGCAGACGGATCTGGAGGGGACGACATCGACGATGGATGAAAACAAATCACTGCATCTGCAGGCAGCGCAGGTGGCCAAGTCTAATAACAGTCTGCAGGAACTAGACGATATACCCTTTATGGATCCGTATCCCAAGATGGTTAGTCGGCTGAGTGAACGACTGGCTGAGGCCACACTCCAGAGTGGAGGCGTCGATGTGGATACTGATGTCGATGGGGCAGGTGGGAATTATAATCCAATTTATGGATTGCCGCCTAGCATGCAACCACTGCCACTGCCGTTGGCCCATCATGAGTCCTGCTATTGCTACGACTGCCAGGCGCAGCGCTATCAGCGTCCCCAGCAGCCTCAATCCCAGTTGGGTTACTACATGCAACAAGCGCCAGTATCGCCGTTGCAGGCAGCGCACATTCAGAACGAGCGCATGCAACGTAGGGTCAACGAGCTTCTTAGCGACAGACGACGTGTTGGATTTGCCAATCTAGATCCGTCGCCACAGCAGCAGCATCAGCAGTTGCAGCAGCAACATCTGCAACTGCAACACTCACCCAGCTGGCGCAATGGCGCTTTGCTGGATGCCTCCGAGGATGCGGATCAATGTGAACTCACTGAAGTCACCTTGGAGCGACAGGCAATGGGATTCGGTTTTCGTATAGTTGGTGGCACTGAGGAGGGTTCCCAAGTCACTGTGGGTCACATTGTACCCGGTGGTGCTGCCGACAACGATCATCGCATTGCCACCGGCGATGAGATCTTGAGTATAGATGGCATCAATGTGGTAAGTGGGAAGCAGCTGGAGATCTTTACAATGGAGATTAAATGATGATATTTCTTTACCTCAGCTAAACTCATCACATCACAAAGTTGTCTCGCTGGTTGGTGAATCTGCTGTGCGTGGTCAGGTTACAATGATCTTACGACGTCGCCGAACGCAGTCGCAACCGGCGGCGCTGTTGCAACAGGCTCCACCACTGGCGCAACTGCGTCGTTATCCCTACGATGTCATTGTGAGTCGGCATGAGAACGAGGGCTTTGGCTTTGTCATCATCTCTTCGTCGAATCATTACTATGGATCCACAATAGGTAATTCAGAGGGAGGTGATTATATTCTCTATATTCTGACATCTTTTTTTTTCTTCCATAGGCAAACTGATACCAGGCAGTCCAGCGGATCGTTGTGGCGAACTGAAGGTGGGGGATCGCATCATTGCAGTTAATCGCATTGATATCGCAGGCATGTCTCATGGGGATGTCGTCAATCTCATCAAGGAGTCTGGATTGCATGTGCGCCTCACAATCGGTTGTCCACTTAAAGAAGGTAGACCCAGTCCAGGAGGTAGCAGTGCTGGCTTGGGCTCCAACACTCCACTACAAGCTTCTCCTAGTCTAATCAAGTCTCAACCCCAGCAACAACAACAACAGCTGCAACTGCAACAGCAACTTCAACAGCAGCAATTGCAACATCAGCAACAGCTGGAGATGCCCGGACTGGGTCCAATGCCAGGCAACTATATAGAAAGAGCCAGTACAAACATAGCAGCCACTCTTGCCTTGCATCAGCAGCAGCCCCAGTTATGACTCTGAGATCTACGCATTCGGCTCTACAAGAGCTTTCTCTAGCTAGTTGAAATGCAGTGTCGTTTTTGTATTTAATTAGTAATCTTAAGTAACCCCAAAGACTGAATTTAGTAAGCATATTTAACACGCGTCTTCTATCTAGAATCTCCGAGTATTTTACGGAGCAGCACGCAGCACGTTTGTCACATAGAATTATAAAGGTTTCTCTATTGTTTATCTGTTTTCAGATAATTTTAAAGCATATCAAATTTTGAATATCTATAGAAATTAAGAAAGTGAATCTGATTGTAAGATATGGCCTTATTAAACCCAATTTAGATTAAATTAAGAGGTATTCATATTCATATACAATAATATAGGTTACAAATGTACAAATTGTAAAGAATTTAGATACTTTTATCTATACTTTAAAGTGTTGTTCAATAAATGATATTACAACTATTTATATCTTTCCTTTGCGTTTTTGGCAGATTTGTCTTAATAGAAAATAAATATAATATATAGCTTGTGCATTCTGTAATTAATAAGAGAAAAATATAGTATTTCCTAGAATGACAAATTTCCCATTTAGCTTACGAAGTACGTGATAAACAGACGGTTCGCTTTTCGTTTTCATTACACAATTTAATGAATGTTTATTAGAGCTACATATAAAGTAGAAAATGAGTTGAATACAGTTTAGGTTTCCCTCAGCCAACCATTCTTATATGGGCTTAATTTTGAAATGAAGACCAATGAGTGAGAAGACAAGGCACTTGAGATCCTGCACCAAATAATAGAAGCAGCGCAGTCCTTCTGGGTCTTTCGATCTGTTTACATCCACTAATGATCCCGTTTTTGAGGTAGTAAACGATATGTGCTCGTCACCAATCACAATTTCAAGCTCCTAATATGGAAAGACGCGTTGTGATTAGAAACCAAGTGTCTTACTTGGGTACAGTGTCTCTCTTACCTGTCGGCCAACGCGATCTGGTGGCGGCCATGGCAAATCATCTTCCTGCATTATTTCTGAGTCTATAATGATGCGTTTTAGCTCCTCCATCACAGACTGATGCACAAATGCTTCTTTGCGGATCATAGTATCGTTTTTATAGTTAGAATTGTTGGCATAGCGCAACTTTCCATCTGGACGAAACTCAAATTCAAGGAACTCGTGTCCAAATTTGCCCTTGTGGCCGACATAGTAGCGCAAATAGAAGTCTTCCGTCGACATTGTTGATTTTCACTGTAAAAACCTGAGAAATTTGTTTGTTACAAGAAACAATAAAGAAAATGTTTTCTTTTTCACTTACGCTTCCTCTACCCACAACGTTGCGGTAGAAATCAGGGTTGTTGTGCTACTGCCGGTACGATAGCTAACATAACTGCAATCGATAGTTGTATATTTAACCAGGCTTATATATCGATATTAATACACGCGCATCAACGTGAATGACATAATGCGAGCAAGTCGTCCAAAACTGTGTTGAATTTTGTGTTAAAATGTAACTTAATTTTATTTCAATGCAACTACCTCCATACACCACTGCATAAATGTGGTAAGTGCAGTGAGAAGTAAAATAAAATAAAACAAACAAAAACTGTACAGCAATTAACAACAACAATGTAATAATTGCAATTTGCAACATAGTCTTTTAATGTATGCATGTGTAATGTATATGTACGTTGCCAGTCCTTACGGTGGTGTTTGTTGTTGGTTTGCCATTGTGCACGACGTTTGGACGCCGATGTAATGGCGTCGCAAGATTCGCACGGACGCAGAGAGAACCCGCGTGGTACACAGGCGGCCTTAGGGTGGTCGGTGGTAGGTGGATGACAGCAGAAGCAGCAGCAGCAACGCCACCATCGTTGCGCGGCAGCAGCAGCAGCGTGCTGGGATCTCGGTCAAAGTAATTTTACAAAAACAAGCATTATTTTTTAGTGGGAAAGAGGGCCGCCGCTGCTCCGGCTGAGAGCGTCGGGCCTTGTTGGTGTTTGTGTGGTTTGTTATTGTTCTCAGAAAAACGAAAGTGCAAGGATTTTTCTGAGTGTGCGCAATGCATGGCGGGAAATCAACAAGCGTCACAGTGCCGGCACATGTGCGTCAGTGCGTGCGTGTCGTCGTCCTTCGGGCAATAAGGTCGTGCAACAAAGTTGCTCTCTCGGCAATGTGGCGTGGCGACTCGGTCGGGAGCAGCTTACTTCGTTGCATCGTGGTGGTGGTTTGTTTTGACTGCTGGTGCCACACACTGCCACAAAATCGATGACATTGAGAGGCAACATTGTTGCCTCGTGCTGTGTCTCTCGGGTGACGCAAGTGTGATGTTGCATCCGCATCCGCATACCGATGCGCTTCGGCACAGTAATGCCTCCGCCTACACCTCCACCACTCTACCTTGCACCTCTCCTTGCTTTACTTGACTTCATAATATTTACAATACAAACAAAAACACTCGACACAGAGTGTCTCCGTCACAAACTTCAGCTTGCAACTCCGGAGTGCTGCTGACTGTGCAGTTTTCTCTCTGTGCAACGTTTGCCGGTTGCTGCTGCTGCTGCTGCCGACGTTGACGTCGCTGCTGCTGCGCCGCTTACAACTTTGTTAACTTCGGGATTTTTGGTGTCGTTGCAGTCGGTATTGAGGACAGTAACCGGGACGAAGTTACTTTGTTGCGCATTAATTGATTTTTTCCGGGTGTTTGTACCAAAACCCTAAAGTTTTTTTCCTAAACCAAAAAGAAAATTTACGATTCTAGGAGTTCTACAAAAAGGCTTTGTGAAAATTGTAAACCTACTAAAACTGCCAATATATATAACGATTCTGAGAATTAAAATTATTTGCAAGCATCTAAAACTGTAACTACAATACAATATTTACATATAGATATAGATAAATTATAGTTTAATTTATTTGTATTATAGTTAATAGCGAATTTGGTGTGACAAATATTTTAAAATGGGTTAATTTCCCCACGAAACATTAATTTAAACTATAATGCTGGAGTCTTCCTAAGAACACGTTAACTCAGTTAAATAACTGTAATTTCGTATGTATTTCATGTATAAAACTAACTATGCATATCTCTCTTTTTCACTCTTTGCAGACAATGTAGTATCTTTACAGAGTTTTTTATAGATATTGTACATGCATGTTCGTAAATCAAACATTAACATTGGTCTAGTAAAGTCATTATGGATACATGAGAACTGGAGTTCTGCACACAGACTGGAAAGGCACAGAAAGTAACGCGAACAGGAACGGAAACGGGAAAGAAACTCAACCATGTCAACGAACTTCAACCCGCAACAACAACAACAGCAGCAGCTGCACTTACATCAACAACATGCAGCAGCGGGAGCAGCAGCAGCAACCACTGCAACATGCCAACGGGAGAGAGGGAAAGGCAGAGAAAGCAGCAGCAGTGGCAGCAGCAATTCGCAGCGCAATTTGCTCGAATTCCTCTGCATTTGTGTGGCATGCATCGTCTGCTATTACAACAGCACGCAATGCGGGCTGGTCTTCGACGATATCAGTGCGATAAGGGATAATAAGGATTTGCGACCGAGCACGCCACTGCGTAATGTGTTCCTCAACGATTTTTGGGGCACGCCAATGCGTAAGGAGCAGTCGCACAAGTCGTATCGACCTTTGACCGTGCTCACGTTCCGGTTCAACTACTTGCTGCATGCACTGGAACCATTCGGTTACCATTTGGTCAACCTGCTGCTGCACATCGCTGTCTGCCTGCTCTGGCGTCGTGTATGCCGCCTACTGCTGCGCCAATGTGGCAATGCGGCAGCCAGTAACGAAGCGCAGTCCTCCTCCTCCACGTCGTCCTCGTCCTCGTACAACACATGCGCCTTTGTTGCCTCGCTCCTATTCGCCACACACCCGGTGCATACAGAGGCCGTTACTGGCGTCGTCGGGCGCGCTGAATTGCTCTCTTCGATATGCTATCTCGGCGCATTTCTCAGCTATGCGCATGCAACGAGCAGCTCGACGCGTCGCACGAATTGGGCGTCGTTGTTCCTGTGCTTTGCCAGTTGCCTGCTGGCCTCCATGCTGTGCAAGGAGCAGGGCATCACAGTGGCTGGAATATGTGCTGTGTACGAACTGTTTGTGGTACAGCAGCTGCGTCCGCTGCATTTGTTCCACTTTGTGCTGCGGTTGTTCGAAGAGCAGTCCCAGGCAAAGGCAGCAGCAGCATCGACCTCATCTAGTACACGACGGTGGTCGTCAACGATTTGGAAGCGCTTGGGCTTCTTGATTAGCATTACTATTGCACTGCTGGTGGGACGTGTCTATGTGATGGGCTCCCAGTTGCCCATTTTCACTCGCTTCGATAACCCCGCCTCCTCAGCGCCGACTCCAGTGCGGCAGCTTACCTACGGCTACCTTATATACCTGAACTCATGGCTTCTGCTGTGTCCATCGTTACTGTGCTGCGACTGGACAATGGGTGAGTGTGGAGTGCATTTAAATTAGTTTCCTTAATTACTTGGCCACCCTTTGTGTTGCAGGAACTGTACCACTGCTGGAAGGATTTAGCGACTCCCGTAACTTGGCAACATTCCTCACATTTCTTGGCTTGGGACTGTTGACGGCCAAGGCTTGCTTCACTCCTAATTTGCCGCAATCGCGCACTCTGCTCATGTGCTTGGGCTGGTTGGTGCTGCCCTTCCTGCCCGCATCGAATCTCTTTTTTCCTGTTGGATTTGTTGTTGCTGAGCGCATACTGTACATGCCCTCGATGGGCTACTGCCTGCTAGTGGCTTATGGTTATGAACAGTTGAAGTCACGTTTGAGCTCGCATGGGAGGCGACTCTTGCAGGTGGGACTGGTGGCATTGTTGCTCTCACACGCATTGAAAACCCATCAGCGCAATTGGGATTGGCGCAGTGAATATTCGCTCTTTATGTCCGGTGTGCATGTGAATCAGCGCAACGCCAAGCTATACAATAATGTGGGACATGCGCTGGAGAACGAGGGACGCTACGAGGAGGCTCTGATGTACTTCCAGCAAGCTGTGCGCATACAGGCGGACGATATTGGCGCCCACATCAATGTAGGACGCACTTACAACAATCTGAAACGCTATGCGGAGGCAGAGCAGGCATATGTTCACGCTAAAGCGCTTTTCCCGCAGGCCAAACCGGGAGTTAGTTACCATGCACGCATTGCACCCAATCATCTGAATGTCTTCATCAATTTGGCCAACCTTATAGCCAAGAATCAAACGCGCCTGGAGGAGGCAGATCATCTCTATCGACAGGCCATCAGTATGCGCAGTGACTATGTACAGGTAAGTTATTAATGAAACCTTTGTCCAGAAGTTCTTATGCTTATTGCCTTGTTGCAGGCCTACATCAATCGTGGTGACATCCTGATGAAATTGAATCGCACAGCTCAAGCGCAAGAGGTGTACGAGCAGGCGCTGCTGTATGACAGTGAGAATGCGGACATCTATTACAACTTAGGAGTGGTGTTTCTTGAGCAGGGCAAGAGTCAACAGGCGCATGTGTACTTTAACAAGGCCATCGATCTGTATCCGGAGCATGAGCAGGCGCTGCTAAACTCTGCCATATTGCTGCAGGAGCTGGGCGGCGAGGAGGCGCGTCAATTGTCTCGTGCTCGTCTCTATCAAGTGTTGTCTAGAGATGCGAACAACGAGAAGATCTACTTCAATTTGGGCATGCTTGCCATGGATGAATCCATCTTCGACGAGGCTGAACAGTTCTTTAAACGCGCCATTCACCTCAAGTCGGACTTTAGAAGTGCGCTCTTTAATCTGGCATTGCTTCTGGCGGATACAAAGCGTCCCTTGGATGCAGTTCCTTATCTCAATCAGTTGATTCGCCATCATCCTGCACATGTCAAGGGACTCATACTGTTGGGCGACATCTATATTAATCATATGAAAGATCTGGATGCAGCTGAGAAATGCTACCGCAGTATATTGCAGCACGATCCACACAACACACAGGGCCTACACAATCTCTGTGTGGTTTTTGTGGAACGAAAGTGGCTCGCGAAGGCCTCTGCATGCCTGCAGTTCGCTCATCACCTTGCCCCAGCTGAGGATTACATTGGGCGGCATCTACAGATTGTTAATTCACGCCTGCAAAAAGTTAACAAGTTACCTGATCAGTCGCCAGAGCGGCTATTAGCCTACCAGGACTACGATCCACTGGAGTTCAAACTGCCCGAGCAGAGCAGAGGAATTCACGGCAAGGCATCACTCGCTCCTAGTAAAACTTGATACAGTTAGATAATCAGATAGTTGTAATATGATATAACATTCCCATGATACCAACTGGTTGCATTCAATTTTGTTGATCACTTAGCCAATCCAGATTGTAATATATAAACAATGTACGTAATCTCTCAAACCTGAACTTGTTTTGTAAATAAGCACTCAGTTATTTTATAGTCGAAAATGACGTACTACCGTAACCTTGCATTTATTGTATACAAATGATATTGTACTTAATGGACACTAAACGAAATAAACTGTACTTATATGAGTATTATGATTATTTATATGAATGATATGAAATTGATTTCCTGTTTTGTAATCCTTTTTCGAGTCAAGAGTTCAGCTCTTAAAACAAATGTTATTCATATGATATTTGTGAAACAGACTTGTGGTGTTTTGAAACTAGTTAATCTTTTATTATGATATTTAAGTTTTTCATTGACATTATTTTATGATCTATTTTACACAAATATATGTACGCTGAGAAAATTATTATTTTCCAAGTCAAATTTGATTTACTTATGGTAGTTTTACTTGGGCTCTTACGATCTAATAGTAATCGTTTATGATACACATCGATATACATATACATACATAAATAGTTATTTGGACTTATTCGATATTGGTTTTAATTCTTATCAGGCTGTATTCAAATTATAAAATTGATTTGTATGTTTTGATTCATTTTGATTTCAGTGTTTTTGCATTAATCCTTTTACAAAATCGGTGAGCACATTTTGAATTATTCCTTAAGACATAGATAGTTACATATATTTGTTTATACTATATAATTTATTTGGTTTTTGTTGGTTGTTGTTGTCGAATGCAAATAATTGTATAGAATGAGCACTACGAGTGACTAGAGTTGCAGACTTACACCGAAATATGTTTAACAATGAGACTAAATACGAGGAATACTTATAGATACATATTATACAAATAAACACTCAGATTTATAAAGAAATTATAAGAGAAGGTGCTACATTTAAGGGAAAGACAGAGAAGATAGAGAAATTACTATAGTTAGTTATTATAGCTACAAATATAGCTCTTTAGAAAGCTGCGACAAAATTTGATTCAAGTATCTTTGATTATCTAGACAATTAAGGAAATGCTTTCCAGTTTAAGATTTCAATACATTCAATTTTCTGCCCTTTCCAAGTCTTCAAATTTATAACTAGATGACAGACGTTAGTATATATGCTAGAAGAGACGAGATTAGTAGTATAAATAAGGCAACCGCAGGTATTGCTACTGCGGAATGTCTCCCCGAGCGGGCCTCGGCTCACTCGCACGCTATCTTCCCGTCGAAACTACTCAGGGCAATGGCAAAGGCCTGCATGGCGCACAGGGGATAGCGATAATCCATGGTGAATACATCCTCGGAGGTGCGACCGAACTGCATGACTATATACTCTGGATCAGAGTCGTGCACCAGCTGAAAGTTCTTGACGGAGGCCTGCGTGACACGACCATGAAAGTTGAGGACATACGACTGGGTCTCATCGTTCCACACGGGCGTCTTGTTGTGCAGCTCCACTATGTTGTCCATGTTCTGAGGGACACAGAGAGAGAGAGAGAGGATCAGTTGTCTGTACTAGAAAGTGGCTGGTTGGCTTACCTTCATCTTCCACAGATCGAGTATGCCCTGCTGCTTGGGATCTGCCGAGCTAATCTTGACGCGCTGATCATCCTCAGTCATGCCTGGCAGTATCACAGTCATGTTGCGGGGTCCCTTGAAGCCCAGTATATTCGTGTCCTGCAACAGAGAGAGAAAGAAAGATAGACATATATAGTATATATAGACAAGAGTTAGTCCCTTCTAGACTTACATAGATGATCACTGCCAGATCGAGTCGTGGACTCTCAGTGCACTCCTTGTTGCCATTGTCGAAGACCGTGAAGGATGTTCCGAACACGTTGGAACGCAGCTTGCCGCAGAAGCCGTCGGCGTTGCGCGATAGATCGGTGGGATCGCAGCTGACGATATAGTTGGAGGTCTTGCTCTTCTTGCGCTTGCGACCTGGCAAAGAAGAGGTTCAGAATGAGGAGAAAGAAAGAGAGAGAAGGCATTGCCACTTACCACCCAGCAGAAAGATCTTCTTGCCGTAGTCGCGCTCCAAGTGCAGATAGTATATGGGAAAGAGTCCCCGATCCATGCCCTTGCGATCTCGCGTAATGCGGCACTTGTAGAGCACACCCTGTGGCGCAGGCTGCATGACAAATTGATCAATGTTGCCAATGACATCACCCTCGGATTCGGCTCCACTGCCACCCAGGCTGCCACTGCCATTCGCCGGACCATTGCTGCTGCCATCCATTGTGCCATCCTCCTTGTAGGACGAGCCAATGCCCGCTGGACGCACTGGGGCCACACCCGATATATTCCTATTGGCATAGTCATCCTCATCGAGGGTGTCATTGAAGGATTGCTGCCGCATACGTGATCGCTGCGACTGCGTCGAGTTGGCACTTTGCGGTGGCAGTGGTTGCTCGACAACAGTAACGGGACTGCTCTCCTCATCCTCCAGCTCGTGCGAGGAGATCTCCTCGATGAGATCTGCAAAGTGTGCACGAAATTTGAAAGGTATTCCCCGTGCTGGCGTCTCAAACTCACCCTCCTGGTTGATGGTACTCAGGCTGCGCAAATTGTTCGAGTTGTTGCGACTCGAATTGAGATTGCCAGCACTACCAACGACGACGCTACTTCCGCCGGAGCTGCTGTTGTTGCTGCTGCTCAAGATCTGGTCGGGATTCTGCGGTGAGCCAATAAACTGCATTGGGCCATCGTAGGCGTGCAGCTCGCGACTGTTGCTTCGCATGCCAGACATGGGACGCGAGCTGATCTGCAGATCACTGGCCTGCACCATGCCCGGGGAGGCGCGCTTCTGCCGGATGTAGGCGTCCATCAACTGGCGCTGTAAATGGAAGAATGGAAAGCAAGAGTTTAGGGACGGCTGATGTGTTTGATGATGTCGAAGTAATAAATATGGCATGAAATGGTACACGGTATCTCACAGCCAAGCACTAGTAAAGTTTTAATACTTTTTATTCTCTTAAAAAACAGTAGTCTATTTTTTTGTAGGTAAAGATATCGTTGTGTATTGCAGTAAAGACTTGAGGTTGTATAGAGTGGTATACTGGTGTTAGGGTCGTGTAGAGTGGTATATGTAGGTAAGTATAGGTTGGTGCTGGGTAGTGTAGAGTAGTGTAGGATAGTATAGAGTAGTGTAGGATAGTATAGAGTAGTGTAGAGTGGTTTGGATTAGTGTAGAGTCGTGAAGAGTACTGTAGAGCAGAAGTGTAGAGTAGTGTAGAATGGTGTAGAGTTGGGTAGAGTTTGGGTAGAATAGTGCAGAGTAGTGTAGACTTGTGTAGGGTTGTGTAGAGTAGTGTAAAGTCGTGTAGAGTAGTGTAGAGAAGTGTAGAGAAGTGTAGAGAAGTGTAGAGAAGTGTACAGTAGTGTAGTACGGTGTAGAGATTAGAAGAGAGTAGTGTAGAGAGAAGTATACAGTCGTTAAGAATAGTGTAGAGAATTGTAGGGCAGTGAAGAAAAGTGTAGAGTACTGTTGAATATTAATATAGGGTGGAGTAAAGTAGTTAAGGGCAGTGTAGACTAGGTGTGAATCAAAGAAATGACATCACCCTCACTGTCGCAGAGTAAGGCAGTGTATTCTATTGTAGAGTAGTTTAGACTTTTATAAGGGCATTGTATAGTAAGTTTGATTGACGGTAGAGAAGTATTCAATAAGAGTTTAAGGTAGTGCAGAGTAGTATACAGTATCGAGAAGTGTAGGTACATTAGGAAAACATCTATAGAAATATTATTATATATTTCTCTAGTAAATACTCAAATAACTTTCCATGTTGTTAGAATATAATTGGCTCTTGTTTTTGTTATGGCGTTTTATGGCGGCACTTTCAGATAACCGCAAATCTAAGGTGTTCTTTATGGCTATACTTGAATATTTATAGACATATTTGCTTGCTGACATTGGAAAAATCACGTAAAAGAAATGCACGTGCTGGCACATCCGCAGAAGAAGCAGCACAATCGAGTAAGCTCGTGTGTACTACATACAACTTGCTGCCATAATAGTATCAATATATACACATCTATTATATCATAGAGAACTATTATATTTGAGCACAATTACATCATATCACATCAGTGTCAAGTCGCTGTAACTGATTCGCAAATGAGTTCTGCTTCATTTGCATTTTACTCTCGCAATTATAACTGATTTATAGTGCACGGTGCAGCCGATATATATGTCAACTGATTATTCAGTTACACGCTTCCAATTAAGAGCTCAAAAGACGCAAATGCAAATGCGGCACAGTGGATACCTTGCAGCGAAATACCCTATAAAAACGACAGACCGAGCACCCCAGCATACTATGTAGTGCGTCGTTGAAGATGAAGAGTGGATGAGGTGAGAACTGGGAGGAAAAAGGGGTACTCAGTTGCATCATCGAAATTGCCACGGGGGCAACTGGGAATGCACTCAATGTGTGCTTCCATTGACCACTTGTCTGGCTGCGGGCTGGCAATGTGACATGACATGACATGCATAAGGGGGTAAAGAAGAGGGAAAGGGGGGAGAGGGGTGTGCAGGGGGAGGGTCAGGTATGCTGTGACAGTTGCTGGCAATGATTTCATTAAACATTTAAATTTTTCAAGTTCAGCAGCGTAAAAACAATTGAAAGAGAGTGTGCTGCGCTATAGCATGTACCATATAGTAAACGAATATATAACATATATAATCTGTATATAATAATCTCCATATAGTCTATATATTTATTAGCAACTGCGATTTGATGTTTTATGCGCAAATAACTGAGATAAATGAAGAAACTTTCGACTCGTTTTCCCGAGTTTTTCACGTATTTTTTCCCTGCTTTTCCCTTTTTTATGGCCAGGGGATTTATCAGCGCGAATTCCGCTCGAGTTTTCGCGTTTTTCTTTTGTTGCGCGACGAGAGAAAAAGGCAATTATGTGGAAATCCTTTTTCCAGCAGTGACAGCGGGAGGGGGAGTGGCAATTGGAGCGGGCAGAGCACGTACAACACGCAGGAAATTGAGCGGGAAACATGACGAGCGGAATGAAGGAGAACATGAGCAGAAGAACAGCAGTAGGGGGATGTGGAGGGGGAGGGATGAGGGGTAGTAGAGTAGTAATACTTTTGAGGGAAACTCAATACGCTTTGCTAAGAGTTACGTTTATTTTCTTGGCCTTGTCTCAAGTACAAAAGAACAGATGGGAAAGGGAAAGGGGAAGGGAAGGGAAGCTACAGAAAGTTGACATTGCTCAGGATGCTCTCGACGGTTGCGTTGTGGACACCACCACGTAGCCTTGATGCTCCAACGGGGCACTGCAGTTGAAAGAACGCGGGCAGATCCTGTTCCACTTCAAAGGCACTCGTCTTGTGCGGGGGCAGCCAGAGATCCATGCGATCGTAGACAACGCCATGAGGACCTTGCTCAATGAACCAATCGATCGACTCGCGATCCTTGAGATCGGCACCCCAGAGCAGTATCAAAGGCACCTGTGACTTGGCACGCTGCACCAGCGTGGGATCTGCCTTGATGAATACTGCATTGGGCACAATTCCGCCCAGATCGAAGGCTTGTGCGAAGTTGATGCTCTGCTCCACTGTGCTGGTACGAGGATCGGCAAAGACATTCTCCTTGCTGCTGGTGAGGAAGAGCACTGGGTACATGTTCTGCTTGAAGCGCAGCAGCGTGCACAGATCCGCATCGAAGCTCTTGATGAGATTGAGACGACCACAGCCATCCTGCTGCACCACCTGCAGAATGCGATCGACAAACAGATTCTTGTCGATCGTCTGCTCACTCTCATACTCGCCTGACGCTTTCTGCTGTGGCCACTTGATCTCGATGTCGAAGCCCACAGTCAGATTGACGCGCTGAAAGAGATCGGCGAGAGTGGGAAAGAGTCGCTGCTCCACTTGCTCCACATTGTTGTGCGCGGGATACTCGATGATCTTGTTGTTGACGATCTGGTAGGTCTTTAACTGCTTCAGCTGCTCGTAGGTGATGTCCTTGATATGCACCTCGGTGAGATCGTTGCGCGACGTGGGCGTCTTGGAGTCCATGCACACGCGTATGGAGTAATCATGATGTATGATCGGCACCAGATCACTAGTCAGATGCACATCGAACTCCACAAGATCGGCGCCCAGTTCCCCTGCAGCCAACATGGTGCCCAGCGTGTTCTCAATGAGGGGCGCCGCTGCTGCAGTGCCCGAGAGGCTCAGACTCTTGCCCAGACCGCGATGACCGATCTCTAGTGCTGTCCAATTGGCACGCCAATAGTTGACGAAGCTGGTGCGGAAGTCGGTGGTGCCGTTGACCATGGGAAGCACCACAAGGTACTCCAGCTGCAGTGCACCCACCACACGTTGCCAGAGCGGGGAGATGAGGGACAGCGTCAGGTTGCCTTCGCTACCCCTGAGCGCATCCGGTTGCAGGTAAGCGTAGCCCAACTGCCTCACCGTGTCCTGCTGCTGGGCATAGACACTTAGCTGGTAGGCAACGTGCTGCAGTTCATCCAGTGTCACATGGAACATCAGCAGATCCTTGTCAGGCGTGTAGGGCACACCGTACTCCGGCTGTGTGCGCAGTCTGCTGTCGCTGTAGATCATCTTCACGTATTCCACGTTGGCCACAGCGGAGCTGAGTATGGGTGAGAGATGGACAGGGTGCACGGGCTGCAGACGCAGACGCAGTGCAGCACCCTCTGGCACAGTGGTTTCCTCCAGCTGCAGTGCTTGTCGCCAGATCTTCAGCTGCACAATGCTGCCGGCCTGCTGCAGCCAACCGCGTGTGAGTTGACGCTCTCCTCCAATGCTGCCCAGCTCATCGGAGCGATTCCCTGAGAGCTTTGTGGTGTTGAATGATCTCGGCAGCACATGCGATTCCCAGCGACGCACCTGTACTCCACCTGAGCGTCCAACAGCCGCCACAAAGTAACGATATTCCACGCTGCTGTTCTGTGGCAGCTGCACCGATCCTCGCCAGACATTGTGCAACGCAGTGCGATTGAGCAGCACAGCGCGATTCGCCTGCCAAGCACCCAGCACGGGCAGATTGCCCACGATGGCCAGCTGCTCATGTGAGGCCAGAGCGGGATCTTCCTTGGGCAGCGTCAGCGTGAAATTGAACTCCAGGGGCGAGTTGCGCTTGAGGGGAACAAAGCGACGTGCCGCGTAGTACTTCTCGTAGTAGGAGTCGCTGTCGCAGTGCATTGCCACCGGCAGCAGGCACAGCGCAGCCAGCCAGGCCACAAAGAATACCCTGTAAAGTGACGACGACGGAGACGACATGATCGCGCGCTCGCTCTCTCTCTCTCTTTCACTGGGATCTGAACTCGTCGACGAACGCGTCGCAACTGTGGCTGCTACTACTGCTCGCGCTGCTCGATATGCCTCAACGCGGGCAGGCTTATCACGCTGGGTGGGCCCCTTCAACGAGATTTACGACATCTTCTGCGCCGTGAAGGGGAGAGAGGGAGGGGAGGGAAGAGCCGAGGCAGCGATAAATATCAGCGCTATCAGCGCACTGCGAATTGTCGCCTGATGTTGATGTTTTGCCTGGTTAAGCCGGGGCCAGTTTCGCACGTGCAGATAGAGACAGCAATACATTCAGCTAGTCACTGTTTCAGCTACAGATACAGCTAGTTTTTGCCGACGTCATCAATTGTGTGTCCAAAAAAACAATTTGAATAAATTTGATTTGGAGCTCAGCTGCGCAAAAGTGTCGCCTTGATGGGGTTCAAGTACGTAGTCCGGGGCAGCACACACACATACACATACACACACATGAATACCCTGCATAGGTGTGTGCTTGTTGTTCTCAATTCCCGGTTGTGCGCTGCGTTGCGGGGTCAGGAGGTCAGAGATCCCCCGCTGCTCGACGTACGACGCGTATTCAAATTCACCGAAACCGGTGTAATTTATCTGCAATTACATGGGGTATTTCGTAACGCAGTGCGATGCTTCCACGTGTGGGAACCAATTTATAAAACGGGGTAACAAGTACGCAATAAGTAGATAAGGGTAAATGGAGAGGGAGGCAAGGGAAAGAAGGGGAAAGAGAAGGAGGTGTGTATAGGAATGGGAGTGTGTATAGAGTAGGTTGTATGGGAGGGAGACAAATTAGGGATAGAGTGAGATATAATTGCAGAATGATAAGGACTTTGGATTAAAGAAGAGAAAGAGGAAGATGCAGATGGTATAGAGAGAGAATTGATTATATAGAGGGAGCATAGAAGCGGGAGAGAGAGAGAGAGGGAAAGAGAGACAGAAAGTGTTGCAGAGCGAGTGGGAGAAAATTAAATAATAATAATAGATAAAAGTAAGGAATAACCAGATTTAAATTTGCAGAAAGATAAGGACAATATATAGTGTATAGCATAATGAGAAAGTATGGACAACTTAGATTGGATATATCGAGAATAGAGTAGATAGAAGAGCCATGGATAACAGAAGAAAGGAGACGGGAAAAATGCGAATGAAATCGATGCAGTGAGAAAAAGAGGAAAAGAGGGAACATCGCGTAAATAGAATGATATATTGGCTAAGGTTTTCAATAAGAGAAAAAGGGAAGGAAAGACAGGGAAATAATGTGAAGAAAGAAGTGAGACTGGAAGAACGGTATATGCATATTAAGGGTCTGATGATAAAAGTTTTAGAGAGCAACAGATGGCAGACAGTTTGGCAGAGGAAAAAGAAAAGGATGAAGGGAGAGACAGAAGTAGTGTAGATGATCTTGCAAGACGAAGAACAGCATGCACTGCTAGGAATGCAAAAGCATATGAAAAGACTGTAGCCAAAGAGAGAGAAAGAGATAGGGAATCAGAAAAGAGAGACAGCAAAAAAAAAGAGAAGTAAGGGTAGCTTATTTGAAGAATCTAAGTTAGTTTTATATTTGGAATAATAACATATTCCAAAATTAATATATGCAAAAATTTAAACTATATATGTACATAAATTGATCAAAACTAACAGAGATTCTTCATAATGAATTTCTCTTCTTCCTCTTCTCATTGTAGCTCTCAGATAACAATAAGTTCAGCAACAAAAACCAAGTTACTTCTCAGCTAAACGTGCCCTTTAAACGCAATGATTTTATTGAGCACGCCAAATCGACGTGCTAACTTTACGACCTTCCCCACTGTACGTGAAATGATAAACGAGTATGCATCGCCCACAAAGAGAGGGAAGAGTTTTCAATTTGCAGGTATTTGCCGCAGAGCATTAAACGGCGATATTCCAAAAAGAGATGAGGCGGAACTGGCGCACCCATTGTGACCTGTCCCGCATAATTCCCGTGTGCTCGATGTCGCACATAAATTTCGCACACAAAAATAACCGAAATTAATGGGCGAAACTCAAAAATGCAGTGCAATGTTTTGTTTTCTCTGCTCTGCGCCTCCTTTCGGCTTTCGACTTTTTCGCTTTGACTCTCGGCGCGTTTATTTTAATTTAGGCAGACAAATTTGCGTTAAATTAAAGGGCAACACAGTGGGCCATAAAAGGCAACGTGCAGCACCCGCCACATATGCCTCGCACTGTGCGGCTTAGCGCTCGTTCGGGTTCGTGCAATAAAATGATTACTCATACGCAGCGTGGCCCGAACGAAATTGTTTAAGTCAGCACAGCAGCAAAAATACCAAGCCTAAATAAGTATGAAGGGGTATGATATAAATACATATTATATATGTATGTTTATAATACCATTTGTATTCGCTGCCTCCATTGCGATATGCGCGCATTATTTGCCAGCATCTTGCTCTCATCTCTGCACCCAATTTGCGTAGAGAGTACACAGCATTTGGCTCTTGCCACAGCCTGCGCTTGCCAATTTTATTGTGAACTCGCAACCGCATTACAATATGACAAACACAACAAACAAGACAAGGGCAAAGGCAGATACTTCCCGCCTGCTGCTCTTTATGTGCTTTACCCAATGAAGTCGCTGATGAACGGGTATATTGAGCCGTGGCTGTAAAGTATGTAATTGCTATATATATTCATGAACAGTAGCTACAGTTCAGTCGATTTCGTCTGCAGTTTTTCTCTATGTGTGTCTTTCCACAGACTGTCTTCCTGTTCATGAGGCACGGGTATATTAAGGGTGACTATATATGTATATCTATATGTGCCTTTTATATATATTTATGATCCGTAGCAACAGTTCAGCCGATTGCTTCTGCAGTTTTTCTCTATGTGTGTCTTTCCACAGAAGGTCTTCCTGTTCATGAGGCAGGGGTATATAAAGGCTGATTATATATGTATATCTGTATGTGCGTATTATATATATTCATGATCAGTAGCAACAGTTCAGCCGATTGCGTCTGCTAGTTTATCTCTAAGTTTGCATTCCATTAAGTCTCTTTCTGTCTCTTGGATACCTCTTTATTATCTCCATGTCTTTTACACTCTGTGTGAATTTTTAGTATATACATACATTCATTAACAGTTGCAGCAGTCGCGCCGATTTGGCCGGGGTTATCTTTTAGTTTTTCTCTCTCTCTGTCTATTATCTTTTCAGTAGTCTCTCCGTCTGCTTCTTTTACTATCTCCCTTTGCTATCTCTCTGTTTGTCGCACTATATAATATATATTCCTGAGCAGTAGCAGCAGCTGTGTCGACTTGGACGCTTTCGTCCGTATGTTTGTATCTCTGTCTGCCTATAGTAAGTGCCACCTTGGTCATTTCTTTATTTGTATTTCTGCCTGCTTCTTCCACTGCTTATTATTGTCCCTGTTTTTTTCTATATCTGTCTATATCTTTGTCTATCTGACGTATCTTGTTCTCAGTCTCTCTGTCTGTCTGTCGTACTTTATTTCGTTATATCCTCTATCTGTCTCCTCTCTTGGGCAGTTTCTTGTCTCTTTCTCTGTCTGCCTCTCTATCAGTCTCTGTATCTGTCTTTCTGTTTCCGTCTCTGTATCTACAGTTCTCTGTCTGTCTCTTCATATATTACCCTGTATTGTCTAAAGGATATCTTACAGTCGTGCACACTACACTTTCCTTTACAATCCCTTTACTTGTTTACCATTAAGGATTAAAGATTGTATTCACGTATTAAGCCGGATTAAAAGGGCTGGCAATGCAAAGAGGCAGCGAACATATTTTCGCATTTGGTAAAGGGAAAAGCAATAACGAATACAGCAATTTACCATAAAAAGTAGAGGAATATACTATATAGACTTGCTTAACACATTCACACTTTGAATTGAATCATATTGAATGGTGGCGCACCTAATAAGGGACTAAACTATTGAATAATTAATGCGCCGTTTGGCAGACAAACTGAATAAGCAATCGATTGGAAAAACACTCATCGATTTGTCTGCACCAGGACTAAGCACTCACATACACACAGGACTGTCACACACACTAACTACACATGACACAACGATTAACCTCAAAAGCAGTGAGAGGAAGCCATAAAAAAGGGCAAAGGGAGCTGGAGCTGCACGGGAGATGAAAACTATTACAGGCTTTTGCCTGCCCGCCTTTGACTTTGCCTGCCTTTGAGCCGCCCTGCGACCTGTCAACCCCACCTCTCCCTCGACCCCGCCATGCTTGGTATGCGTGTCCTTTTCGTGTCGTCTGACCATCATGGGTGACCAGTCGGCAGTCACTTCATTGAGCCATAATCCCAGTCCAGCCCTGCTCATCCCTTCTCTGCTTTGCACTGCTCTGTCCATTCCTTGCCCTGTCCATGCCCTGCTATGTCCATTGTGTGTTGTCATGTCACGTCACTGACGGCGCCAGAGCAGAACGATGCTATCGGAATGTGCGTCGCAAATCTTGTCATCAGCTCAATCCTGGATTATCTTAAATTTACCGCTATATCGCAGGGCGTCCTTCAAACTGACTTTATACTTTAAACTCGCACGGTAAATTGGGTGCGGGGATTTCTATATTGATTTTACGGGTTTCATAGCTAAAGAGAGAGAAGAAAGAGAGCTGAGCTCATTAAATATATTTTGAAAGTAGGAATAGGTACCTTAATAAAGAAGGAGAAGAAACATCAGTCATAAATATATCCTTATGTCTGAGGTCATGATGATGCTACACATATCAATTTCAACTAGTACCATAAGCTACAGCTGAGCCCGGCCAACTGTGGTAAACCCGCTATCCATCTGACCGAAATGGTTTTTTAAATATATTACTTGTATATTTGGCGTCTCTTGTGTTGAATACTTTGCAGGGCTTGGAAATCAGTACGTCTTTAAAATGATTTCTTAAATAACTTCTATGTTAATTATCCGATGGGCATCAAATTCACGGATATCATTTGGACGTTGACAGTTATTGTGTTCACCAAAAATAAACTGCATTTAAGTTACGTGTGGAATTCGGTTTTATTTTTTATTTTTATTAAGTGAAGAATCCGTACATCATAATATTGTATCTTAACATCACAAGGTGGAGAAATATTCTTAAGAATTATCAAAAACTATATCAAAATAAGTGAAGTAGGAACATAAGTGAAAAATTCGGTTTTTATTGAAGGGGGCGTGGCTAAAATAGAATGTAAACTTGATCTGCGTGCAATATTTAGATATTTTTTCATATTTTTTTGGAAGTCCTAACTCTTACAGTATCCTAGCTCTTGATTTTTATAGGGACGGACAGAAAGACGGACATACCTGTATCGACTCGGCTGTTGATGCTGATTAAGAATGTATATTGTAGTTTGAGGTCTATCTCTTATATATATTTTCGATTGGCACAAAGCAATAATGCTATACCCTTGTACATATCAGTCTTCTTGCAAGACGTCTTATCCCTGCACGACCTCTGAGACGACTCAAACGGCAAGGCTTTGCCAAGACATTTGGACAACAGTCCACTTATTTTGTTATAGTGTTTGGTAATTCTTAAGAATATTTCCCCACCCTGTGATGTTAAGATACAATATTATGATGTACGGGTCTTCACTTAATAATAATAAATAAAAAAAAAAAACTATACCCTTGTAGTCTATGGGTATACAAAAGGCAAGAGAAAAAGAATTAGTTATCAATATTTATTTTATATATTATTAACCATAATGTCTAAACTCATTATTAATTCTACCCTCAACTTTACCACAACTTTAAAAATGTATTTTAAATGTACTTCATGTGTATTTTTTTTTATAGCCAAATCTATCGTAAAAGAAGCTAAAACATAACTGTCTTTTGAGAGCTCACAATTCAATATGTTGCCAATTTTATAGCCCTTTCAGCAAATGGATTTAATATCCGGCTTTGAAAGGATGACAAGCCTAAGGACTGCATGGACATAAACTCGTGTGTCACAGTGCCGAACACGTACGCATGCCTAACCTACTCCTTACTACACACCTTCCCCCCGCTGGAGTGGCACATTACAAGTTGCCTTTGATATCCTCGCGCGCCATGAAAAAGGAGAGTTGTCAAGGTGCTGAGACACTGCGAAGGATTTTCGGCAAACTGAAAAGAATGTCGAGAATTCCTTTTAATACTTTCTCTCTCTGCCTCTCTTTCTCCCTTTCTCTATCATTCCCTTTCTCTCTCTATCTCTCTCTCTCTCATTATCTCTCTGTCTCTTTCTCTGTCTGCAAGGTGCGTAGAGGGGCGTGAAGACGTCTCCTCGATGTGCCCTCGAGTTGCCCACTCCAGGCTGGAATTAGTTACGTTTTGTAGTACCCTAAATGGGCTCAATTGCCTTACCCACCTCCTCCCCCCTTTGGCCTGCACTTTGTATGCAAATTTCGGATGATAACAAAGCCAGCAATAACAACAACAATAGAATCCGCGTGGGCTGCTGCGAGTGTCGCCCGAAAATATGCAGCGTGTGACGAGTGCGGTGAGTGGGAGGGAGGTGGGAGATGGGTAGTATAGGGGAGGTCACTGAGGGCAGGCAGGTGGCGTGTGGGGTAGGATGACGGAGCATGTGAGAAAGACACGCGACACAAGCGACGCAAAGCAACACACATAACCCCGGGCGAGTAAGGCTGCCTTTGTTACGCTGACACAACGACACGACACGCAGACAGACGGACATACATACGCAGCGTGAGCTGGGCAACAAACGAGTATATGAATCTCTCACTCGCTAGCAACCAAAGAAGCAGAGCAGGGGGGCAGGAGAAAAAAGAGAAACAAAAGGATGAGCAGTTGGAGATGGGCAGGAAGAGCTGATGAAGGAGGAGGAGCGCTGGCAGTAGCAAGAGCGGGAGCAAGAGCAGCAGTAGGAGCAACAGTCAGAGGAGGATCAAGTGGAGACACAAGAGCATGGGCAGGAGCGGGTGCAAGAGAAGAGAAAGGAGGAGCACAGATGAATGGACAAGAGATGCTGCAGGAGGAGCAAGAGGAGATACAGAATGGGTAGCAGGAGTAGGAGGAAGCATAGGAAAAGAAGGTGCAGTCGTAGTCGCAAGCGTAGGTGCTGAGCATGGAGGCGTCTATGGCGACGGCGATGTTGGCTTCATTGTTTGTCTGTCGCGTCTTGACAACATGTTTGCAACAAAAGGTCAAATTCGGCTTAACTGCCTCAGTGTGTGCCTTGACAGTTCAATAGCGGCAAAGTCAAATAGCAACAGGGTCTGCCACACGCTTTCCCCTGCACCTCCCACACCTTTCCACCTCCCTTCCTGCTCCTCCGTCTCCTGCAGGCAGTGCGAAAAATATTTGTGCGGAATCAACAGGGCAGCTGCCCCCTTTGCTAGGCAATATAATGCGCCTAGACATGTGTGTGTGTGTGTTAGTGTGTGTGTGTGTGTGAGTCTGTGACGAGTTAATTTGGCTGCTGAGCGAGCTGCCAAGGTGAACGAGGTGAAAATGAATGGCCAAAGAACTCACAAATAAAGAAGGCAACCAAAAAAGCAAACCGAAAACGAGCTCTTTCTGGGGTTTTGGTCGCACACACAGGGAGGAGTCACATTAATTTGGGGCATCCTAAAATTGAAAAGAGTTATATACAAATGCTATATATGACTACTATAGAGTCGCAGCTTTGGCTAAACTAAGCCAGATAGAGAGTTGTTGCAACTTTGCAGCATTGTTTGTGCTGCATGAGCGATTCAAGGGGAATACGCAGGATAAAGTTTCAGGTGGGTAAAAGTTTTGTGCCTGTGCAAGTGTAATAGAGAAATATACATTCTCTATACATTTTAATTAATGGTCGCGACACAGTGGAGGAGGGGTAAGCAGGGAAAGAGAGGGAATACTAGCAAAACTCTAGAAAGAGCAGCTTAGTCACGCGCTAACCCGATTTTCTTTTCACTCTCGTTTCGTATCTGTTCGAAGTGCTTTAAAGTGGCACAAGGCACTCCCAGTTGTGTGTGTGTGTGTGTGTGTGGGCTCTGAACTATTATGGACTGCCACTGCCAGCCATATACATTTCATATTTCGACTGGCATAGTAAGCCATAAACCATATACATACATTATATATGTATGCTATCGTTTTACTGATGCATTTTTCTTCAACGGAAATTCGTGGCAACTTAGGGAAACTCAAGAAAATTTCCTCTTTTTCTGCAAATTATTGCTGCTTAACGGACTCTAAGGTCAGCAGGCTGAAGGACTTCAGGGTTTTGGGAAAATGTAACAAAGTATCATCGTTCGGGTTATGTCGTGAACATAAGTAAATGTACTTTATAATATATAGAAACATATTAAAGCTGTCTGTCAAGCAGCGTTTAAGAAGATAAATCCTTATTTAACTAAAAAATCCGATTTTGTATATTATTGTCCATCTAATAGGCATAATATATATATTATATATATATAATATGTATATATATATTATATATATATAGTATGTATATAATATATAATATACATTAAATAAAAAATATATCTAAGTATACATATCCACATTCCTGTTCAGTTATTCATTTTAGAAAATGAATTCAATTTACTATATCCC
Source organism: Zaprionus ornatus (assembly GCA_018904035.1). Taxonomy (NCBI): domain Eukaryota; kingdom Metazoa; phylum Arthropoda; class Insecta; order Diptera; family Drosophilidae; genus Zaprionus; species Zaprionus ornatus. Next base: position 5,060,120 of record JAEIFZ010000238.1, read on the forward strand.
TATCCATTTAATAGATAAACTATAAATACTTATACAAATATATCTTCATGTTCAGCAATCGGTCAGGATGATACCTTATTATTGAACTAGGCATTCACTGATTACATATAGGTATAATTAAACTAGAAATCCATGTTTGCTATATCCTTATTCAGTTAATAGAAAAAATACGAGTGCTTTAAACTTATATTGTATATTCTTGTACAGCAACCTGTCAGGGTAATCTCTAAATATACAACTAGCGATTTTCGGAATACATTCATATAAAATTAAACTGTGCTATGTCCATATTAAGTTGATAGACAAAAGAAATACTTATAATATATATATAATATAGTATAATATGAATATATTTGCTGTTGTTCCATCAATTCATAAATGTCATCTTTCTTTTCGATCTCTCACAGGGTTTCCTTCCAGGCGACCTCTGCTATCAACTTGTCACTTCCTTGTGTTGCCAACTCGTTAACTAGTTGGATGCACTTCAATTTCCTGGAAATGTCTCTGGCCAATAAATAGCTCAAGCCCAACTATCCCATTCAGCTCATGGACAGCCAGCTGCTGATGATGATGATGATGTGAAAGATGCTGAATGAGGCGGATGTCGATGATACCAGCTCATGGTCAGGATGACTTTTCTGCTTGGCTTCAGTCGGTTGCAATTCCAAACTTGTGCTCGTCCATTGTTGCGGGCACTGATAAATTCCGGAACGAATGCTTGAATTGGACACCAGAGAAATCGACAGAAGTTTCTGTGCCTCCTCTTCCCCCCAGATTCCTCTGCAGTTAATCCTTTAAATGCCGCTTGTCATTGGCAAAGTGAAACGATTTAATATTAACGCATTGCGTGTGTGCGTGTGTGTGAGAAGGGGGGGGAAATTCCAGTCGAGTTATCCCTTGGGCAAAGGCACGAGGACGAGCAATATTGCAGCATTTCATCAGAGCCATCCGGCAGTGCGGACAAGTCGAACGACAGCCTCGGATCCGGAGTAAGCCTGCCCAGGGGCATTTTCATAATTTACGTGCAATTATCAACGAACAGTTGCAGCCAGGGAATGGAATTGGACAGGGAAATGGGGCAAGAGGAGGGGGCGAAGACAGTGGGTATTCATTGGCCTTCCCCGAAATTGTCATTCAATTAGGTTAAGCAACAAGTTAACTTCGCCTTGGGGCACAAATGCGAAATGACCAACTAACGAAATGTAATCTCGTCGTGCGGGTCATCATCATCTTTATTTCTATCTCTTTTCCACTGCATATTTAATGTAAGGAGGCAGCTGGCTGCCACTGCCAAGTACCTTCCTCAAGTGTCTCCTCCCACTCAAGTGTTGTAAACTTTTTGCGACGACATCTCATAATCCCCCTTCGTTGTCATCCACGTGCTCAAGACGAGCTGCTCAGGTGTTGCCTAGTCCCCCGTGTGGCAGCAAGTGACAACTCTGTCTGTGTCTCTTACTTTCTCTCACTTTCTCTGTCCCTTCGTCCGCCTTCAACTGTGTGTTGCAAGCGGCAATTGCTTTAATTACCTCGATTGGCTGCTGGTTTAAGGGGAGTGGAAGGAAGAAATGAAAGGGGAAGTGACGTAGTGGGGCAAATAAATAGCAGCCCAACTGGAGGAGAACAAATGCGCTTGACGGATGCCAAATCAAGTTTCTAATTAGCTTGCGCAAGGGCGCAAAGAATTAGGGTAGAGATTTAGGGGCCATTCAGGTGCCAAGGATTTGCCTTAAAGCACAAGGCTTATGCAGTCAGTCAGCTGTAAAGGTACTAAACGTTGTCGTGGGACTTAAAACAGATTATGTTTTTATGGCTTGCTTTGCCTTTAGAATTCCCAAAATTTCATGCAGGAATTCTTGTGGTTATTGCCTTAATTGAAGGCAGCTCCGCTCTATGAAGTCTTTCCTTGGGGGATAAGACACTCGTTTAACTGAGAAAACCAAGAGAAACTAATCAAATGAGTTTGAAAATCGATGCAGTGCTTAAAAGAGGTTGAGGCTTTTATTAAGAAATGAATTTGCAATATGCCAAAAGCAAATGGAACAGGTTGACTTTCATATACATATGTATAAAGCATTCGTATAGTAGAATATTAAGTAAATGGATGTGTGTGCCCATTAGATATGGATAAAGAGGCTGACAAGCAACAGGCGTAGCAGACTTACCTGTCCAAGCTATCGAAGTTGCCAGCAAAGCAAACGTTTGCTCACTGGCAGATACCAAACAGGAAGAAGTATAAACACCTCCTCTCGTTCCCCGACTGCCACAGCACTCCTTGTACATTACTTTTTAGGGCGCGGCGGACAAGGGGCGTGGCTGTGGCGCGCCTTGTTGTTTGCCTTGGCTGCAGCAAGCAAAAGTTTTATCAATAAAAACTGTTTGACTTTGTTGCTTGGCACGTTGCAAGGGCTCTCCACGCTCTCCCTCCCTCCACCTCCCCTCTTACCTAGCTTTGCAACCCTTTGAGGCAACCCTTGAATGACGTTGTCATGGCAATTGTTGATGGCGAATTTTCGATTCGCCATATGGGGTAAAGCAGCATTTAAATTGCATTCAAAGTGCAATTTCATTTGCCGCTTTAGCAGGTAGCGAAAGCTAACAAGGCGATGGAGAGTGACGAATGAGGGGCAGGGGTAGGGGAGTATCCCTAGACAGTAGCGCCATTTGAAATAAAAGGATGTGAGTCTGTGTGCGTGTGTGTGTGAGTGTGTGTATTGCACGCCAATATCACATTTTGAATTGTTTCCAATCGTGAGTTCTGTCCTTGAAGCGAATCGGTACTCAGTACTACTTTTATTTTTCTGATTTCTGTACTCAAAGGACGTTCAAGAGCGCTCATGTATGTGTGAGTGTTAGTGGGGTGTGTGTGTAGGGGGTGTGTGTGTGTGTAGGGGGTGTGTGTTAAAAGCAAACATTGCAATTTGATTAAAACATGCAAATTGTATTAAGCTAAAGTGAGTGGGAACCTATGAGAGCTCGCGAAAGGTAGCGAAGGGGCGTGGCTAAATATGGAAAGTAGATAAATAGATGATCTACATGAAGAAGCTAAACTGTTGTAGATATAAACTTGACTTTGGATCTCTCGGTTTGCTTGTCACACTTTCTTTCTCCCTATAACCTCAAACAGCTCAGTTGTGACAACATAATCTACAATCTCTTGGTTAATTTGCACATCGGAATATATTTTAGCCCTTTCTGCTTCTTAGCCCTATCACCTCTGTGTTTTTGTCCTAACCTCAAAGAGAGTTCAGTCAATGACACATATTGTATTAATTCTTGATCTGAATGAACAAACTAATCTGATTTGCTTATATTGATTCAATTTAGACCTGTTTAAGCATACTTACTTCTGTCTTTCTGACCTTACTTTAAAGAGGTTAGTTATATAAAGATCGTATATTAATACTCGATCTACATAAAGAACCTGCGTTGATTTGCTTGATATGATTTAGTTCAGGCCTTTCTGTTTATATATATCTTCCAGATCTAATCTCAAAGAGGTCAGCTATAGAAGAATAGTATATTAATTCGTGTTCTGCATGAAGATGAATAACTGATTTGCCTATTAAGGCTTTAATTTAGATCTTTCTGTCTATCTCTCTTTTATTATAAAGCTCAAAAGAGTTCAGCTTTAGAGTTATGGTATATTAGTTCTTGATCTGCATAAAGTAACTAACCTGATAAGCTTGCCAGTAAACCTTCAGTTTAAACCTTTCTGTTTGCCCTTTTCTTATTCCTTCTGCACTAACCTTAAATAGTTCAACTATAATTCAAGCTATGTACACCAGATTTGATATGTAGGTTCCTCCAAATTACAGTTATTTCAGGTTAGCATTGTGATCTACCGATTTAGGAATTCACACTATTCAAACTTTGTCCACATCTCTCCTTCGGGGCAAATCAAACTTTATTATAATATATTCCATTATAATTATCCACTAATCTAGAGCACCCAATCGAAGGCACCTCCAAACTGAAAGCGTAATTAATGACTTTGACTGTTGGGTGACACGACCAGAGTGGCCTCCTTGGAGGCGGAGACGGAACCCACATGTCAATAATTGCGAAGGCAAATCGATGAAGGCGAATTTATCATCTTATTCACCTTCAGGAAAAAAAAAAAATAGAACCGCCTCGTAAATAATCTTTGAGCTCGTCGTCTGAATGTGACGTGAATTATGGCTAAGAGGAGAATGCAATTATCCAAGTGTACATCAAGTATACGCCACGTTGGCCGCTTTAATTTAATCCAACATATTGAAAAACGAGTGATGAATGGGGTGGTATATGGAGGGAGAAAGGGAGAGGGCAACTAGCAGCCTGGGGGCATTGTTTGTTATTGTTGTTTCAGTGTCAAAACAAATACAACTCGCAAGTAGAACAACAAACGCGACGCATAATCGATAAAAAACAAACACACAACAATGGCAGCTGACAAAAGGCGCAGAATGAATTGAAATGCACCTGCAAGGACATTGTCAGGCACGGAAGGGTCGGAGGGAGGGAGGGAGAAGTGGACTGGCAGGTGTTGTGGACGCTAATCCACATACCAGGGACAGCTCAGGGTGATTAGACGTGGGGCTCAAGGCACGCATCGATGGCACAATGAATGGGCGAGTGAACGGGTGAGTGAGTGGGTGAGTGAACGGGTGAGTGAGTGTGTGAGTGATTGAATGATGGCACACATGCCACATGCTGGGTCATTACAAGTAGCCTCCACCTTCGTAGTATATTCCCACTTTAATATAACTATTAATAACTTCCGGTGTTCGAATTTTCTATGTCGATAATTAAGTCGAAAGTTTAGTCAGAGAAATGGGCTCAGAATGGGTATAGATTGAGTTCAGATTGAGTTGAGCATGGATTGAGAATGGGTTCGTAATGGATTCGAAATGGGTTACCCAGCTGCCCTTTGATTACGTTTGCGCTTTGTGGGGCAGCCTGCACCACCCCGAGGTAAGGCAAACCTAATCATAATCCAATATTACACAGACCCGGGTGCAAATGCATTTTCAATGAAGCAAACGCACGTGCCCGCGGCGGCCAGGCAAGCGTAAATATTACGGATTATTTAATATCTCTCATACGTCACGTTGTACAAGCCCACAGGCTGCGTTCTCTGCCTCCCTGCCTGCCTGCCTGCTCGACGCCGCTTTTCACATTGCTTTATTACAAAATCATTTTGCAAATCCTTCGACCTGTCAGGTGACAGCAGCAGGACGACGATGGCGACGTGGCTGCCGATGCTGTTGCTGGACGTCGCCCTGCGCTGTCTGTCGCCGCTTTCCACAGTCGCCTTTCATCTCGCACTGAAATGCAAAAAGAACTCGAGTGGTAGAAGAGAAAGAGAAGGCGAATATCTTTGGAGTGCGAGAACTTATAGCTGACAGACTCATAACGAATTTGTCACTTGGTCTCACTCTCGAAATAAACTCGAAAAAACTTGAGCATCATCAATCAATATACGACACGGCATGGTATATTTTATTTGCTATACTTTATGAACGAAATTAGTATGCGTAAATTTGTTACAGTTCGAGGGAGCGTTGAAAGAAACTCGAACTCGTGTTTTGATCTAGATATATTAAAAGCAAAGGCGATAAACAATTTATTGCTGCCGACTTTTCGGCGCTTATGGCAGACATTCAAACAAAGTACATTGTTCTACAAGTCCCTAGGCCCCCCTTGTGTTAAGCGTGAAGCTCGAAAGGAATACATAATTCTGTTAATAGACTAAGGGTTCGACTAGTAGATACCCAAGGCAAAGAGAATGCATTTGAAGTTGTTTAATAATGTGGTTTATACAATATTTATTGTTAGGTCGATAAATATTGAGACTTTTGGGGAAATGATTAGGAAGAATATGGAAAATATTATGTACCTATTCAAATGTGGATAATAAATAAACCAAATGAGTTTAGAACTCTTAAATATTTTTGAATTAATTCTTACTTATTATAATAAATTTAAAAATCTCCTAATTGAAACTTATTACACAAGAACTCTTCATAAATTTTCAATTATCTTTAAAAGTATTTTATGTACTGTTCTGAAATTTATAGAATATATACTTTAATTTATGTTTATTGCAAATATGCTATGAAAACATATATTCTAATTACAAATAGACCAGTAAATCCAAACCAAATGTGCGGAATATGAACTATGATAAATGTGCATTTATCTTTTCTAATATTTGATATATTGTTCATAAATTCACAGAAAATATATCTACATATATGAATATTTGAAATTCATGAAGGCAAACTCAATTTTAATTGTCACTGCAAGAGCAACCCCATAAGCATCTGTAGAGGACATCAAATATGACTTCCGCAACCACAAAATGAATTCCATTTAGCTGTGTAATTGCCTTGACTCAGCCTCTCAGTCTTCCCCGCTCTCCCCCTTTGCGATTTTCCGCTGCATTTCCGCAGAGCCTTCGATAATTACCCATTCTGGCTTTATGAGCAGCTATCAAAAGAAATCCTCCACGTAATTGGCATTTGAAAGCGCTTGAGATTGTAATGGGATGGGCCCCACTTTATGAGACTCATAATTTGCTTTCTTTTTTCTTTCGAAAAAGTTATGATTTTCATTTGTAACTTTTGCTATGCATTTTCCGGTCAGCGATGATGAGCTTGTTTTGATTGCCCGTCGGTGTATGCAACAATTAATTCGCGTGAAAAGCGCCATTACAGAAGTTTTGCTTTAAGGGCGCCACAGCAGCGGGGGGCGTGTCTAACTTTAACCACTGTTGTCGCGTGCTAATTTTCGTGGTTTCGCCAACCCTTCAACTTCTTGTTTTGCTTCTTCTCCCCCTCCTCCTGCTTCCTTTTGTTGCCACTTGTACATCTAATTTGCGAGCTCGTCTGATTGTTGCCATTCTCTGAGCTTATTGCGGGCAACCTCAAGTGCGCTCTTCAGCTGCAGCACCATCTCCATCTACATTCTCCCCCCTTTTCATGTTTGGGTATTTAATTTGATATTTGAAACCGTCTTTATAGCATGACCTAATTAGTGCTCGCTGTAGTCGGAAAATATTATAGAAAGTTCTTCCTTTGCAAAGCATAATTTATAAATATAATAACACACATACACGTATCGGGCAGCTTTAAGGTTAAATTAGCTGTTATTATTCCATAATTAAAGAGTTATTAAACAGTTTTTTTATCGAACTGCATAGAATTGTAAAGAATATTTTCTCTTTGAGAATTTTAAATGTAGTCGCATGTAAAGGCCGCTAATTATTGTATTATAATACCCTGTCGGTGAAAATATATTGGGTATATCAATATTATAAAATTTAAATATTTATTTCTTTCATTCAACTTCTCAAGTCTTATTTATAGAGCATCTTCAAGTCGTGCACTCTTTGCTCAAACTCAAAATCCAATTTGCTTTCAATTTGTATTCACACCATTTACATGGCGAGCCTCAGCGCCCCGATTTCCTGCCCGTCGATTCGGTAATTATTTCGCAATCAAAATGCAATAAGCTGCTAATGAATCTATTTTGAATACCCATCCCATTGGTGTATTCATACGTAATTTGAACTTCCTCCAAATTCGGTAGTCGAATTTCATTGACATTAAATCAGAGAATCGTTGAATGTTGAATGAACTCGTCGTCGTAATGAGCTTGTGAATAAAACATACGAAACCTGTTAGCTGCAAATGTTGTTAAAGGTTTTGCATTTTACGATTTATGCACAATTATTTCTGTTCGATCCGAGTAATCCGAAACATCCATTCCATCAACTGTCAGTTCAAATGTGTTGCAATGTGTCAAACAGTTGCAGGACCAACCGCAAACTGTAAACCGCTTAAATGGAGCTTCAAAGGGAATGTGTCAGTTCTGTCTGGTTGTCTGTAAATCAAAACTGAAATTCTAGAAGAACTGAGTATGGGGTTTACCATATATACTCTGATTACACTTTACCAAATTTAAAACAATATATTTGTTTTTTTTTTTGTGGAAAAGTATCGAGATTTAATATAGTTTGCTCTTTAGTCATAATATATCAATTTCAAATTTCATGTATAGTATAACTGGTCTTGCATAGTATAGCTTGTCTTGTATAGTATACATATAACACACTCCTTCTTCAACTTCCAAGCCTCAAACTTCTGCTTTGAATTATATATTTAATTTTTCATGCTATTTTTATTTATTCCAATTTAATCCCCCAACGATTTTATTCAAAATCAATTGCAAGTTGTGAAAAGTGCGGAAAGTGCGCCCATTTTGCGAGGTGTCTGGAATTTTCCTGTCCGCATTTGCATATGCTCGCTCAACTTTTGCCAATTGGCAAAACTTCGGCGACTGTTTCAACTGTCTGATAAATTTAATCAAGTTGGCAACACTCGCAACCACACACACCTACACAAACACACACACACATTTATATAGCCACTTGGCAGTCGGTGGCAAATTGCAGTTCTCCTCGAAATCTGCAATTGAAATGAGGCCGATGCCGTCGCGACCGCGTTCGCGCTGCATAAATTGCAAATTACGACAAATGTCGCCATATTACGAGAACTTTATTTTATGTTTATGTCGTCTGCTTTCTTCTATATAACAGTAAGGATGATCCGAAGCACTGAAGAAGTATTAGAATGCTGAGTACCTTGTTAGTAGCGCTGATAAGGAGTCTTTTTTGAGCTTTCATATTACTAAAACTTTAAACAAGCTTAAATATCTTAGGCCGGTTTTAAAGTTTTTAAGGTTTTTTTAGAAAAAAAGTATATTATATTAAAGAATTAATATTTCAGTATTTTAGGGTAATTTATTAAGCACAGAGCATTTTTTCGATTCAGAATCAGAGTAAGTTAAATAAAAGAGTAAAGTTCTAAAAAGAACCTATGTATATATAGTTTGTTTGAGAAAACAGAAAGAATTTCATTAACAAAGTATCCGGGAAAATGTAAATATTATTTCTGGACTTATTCATTATATTTTGTTGTAATCTTAACAAGTTATACACTTGATTACAGCCTCATCTTTATAGTCGTATACATACGTATATAAGTTTTATAGTTTGGAGATAGTATGGGTTGTTATATGTTCTATCTTTAGTATTTTTAATACCTCTTCTCATTCTATGTTTACAGGGTATGCCAGACCACTGCTTATGTTTTTTTCACAGCTAGTCCACAAAGGTTTACTGCGTTCCTGTGTGTTTTTGTGGTTGTATGTGTGGTTGCGGTAGCTTGTGTAAATGTGTGTTTGTGTGTGTGTGTGTTGGTATGCGTCACGGCTTTTTGCCACAAATTGCAGTCGTCGTACGGGCGAATCCCCCCGAAAGTATCATCGCCGAGAGTTTTCCTAGAATTGGGTAAATGCGCCCCCGAAAAGCCCCCCCCGAAAAAGTAAGCTTAGCCTTGAATGGTTTAGCCTGTTTTTGATGTTCTCTCTGGTTAGTGCAGTGGAAAAAGTTTGCAGTTCTGTGTTGCTAACATGTCCTACAGGATTGGGCTACATGAAATGTCACCAAGTTTTCACTACTACAATTTCACAGAGAGAGACATAGAGAGAGAGAGATGTTTAAAGTGGCAAAACAGTTTGGGAAATTGGGGAACTACAAACTTGCAGACTGGATACTTTGTTTCGTCGCGACATTTATAGCAACAATAGGTCAAGAACCTCGATACAACAACCCTGGTAGCGTTACAACCACGACCATAAAGAGAAGAAGGACTAAAAAAGAATTCCGACAAAAAGCCAAAAGGCAACGAAAACAAAAGCCAAACCGAAAGCCAAAGGACGATGCGTCATTTCCGTTTCTGGGTGGGGGTTTTCTGGACGGATTTTTGGCTAACCGTTAACCACATTTGGCAAACGTGTTGAATACTCTGTTGAGGTTAGGGGTAGAGGGATATTGAGGCAGTTGAGGTAGTAGCTGCCGCTGGCGCCTACGACTGCTGACAGTCTGTGGGCACTTAAGTAACCACACAGAAAGCGCTTGAAGCATTCACTCGCACGAGGGTCTTGACTCGTACGATATGTGTGCCTCGACCAGTTACGGATTGTTTGTGTCGGGTAAATATAATTGGGTGACTTATTGTTCGACGTTTTGTGGATTAATTTGCGAGCACCTAAATCGATATTAGTTTCTTTTCATTTCAGTTGCAAGTTCTCTGGAAGTTTCCGTAGACCGCAAAGAGTCAAGCCAATCAAAATATTTGTTCTTTTTTTTGTCAATATAGTTTTCTATGTCTGTCTATATATCGCGTGCTCAGCTCTTTTTGTCTGTCTGTGTAGGTGTGTGATTGTGTGTGCGTGTGTGTGTTTGTTAATGTAATGTACGATAGTTGCCCCTAGTTACGCTGGGCAAAACAACAACTGCAATTGTTCCTGGCGTTCTTTTTTGGGGTTGGGTCTCCCAAAAAACTGTTTTCTCTTCTTCTTCTTTTTGCGCCCCATCTCGAGTTGCCTTTTTTATGAATCCTTTGAGTATTTTTAACCATGAGTTATACGATATATGACTGGATGGCCACAGAAATTGTTGCTGATTTATGTTAAGTGCAAATTGCCAGGGCTTTTATTGTTGTTGTTTTTGTGGTCTTCTGCTGATTTACCATGTTTACTCCAATCTACCCGAGTTGAACAAACAGTTCCTTTCATTAAGCCGGAAACTAGAGTTCGCAGAAGTTATCTACCCCCTTGGGAGAGAGATATAACATACTCATATACAATAGTTCATATTGCTTATTGAGTTAGTCACATCTAGTTAAAGTTCTTCATGTGGGCGTTCAAAGTCGAATTATAATTATAGCTTATATAAAACTGTCGAGTCATTTCTGTTACCATTTCATAAATCGATTCTTATAAGCCCAGAGAGAATCATCAATAACTTCTTTCCTGACATTTTGATAAATGGAAATAATGAAAAAAATGCAGCAAACACTTAATACTTCTATATAGTATATAAAGACGTAAATCAGCGACCTAAGGACAGTTTGTTTATTGCATCAATTTACGAAAATGTCAATTGGACAATTGTCAACAACTGCAATTGCAATACAAATAACAACCATTGAGGGGCGCCAGTGGGAGGGAAAGTTGGGGCTAAGACATCTTGCTGAAAGTTCTGCAAGTTGCAATTCGATTTATTTGATGATGTTAAGGTAAGACAGCTTATCGGACAGTGAGAGGTTGCAGAAGAGAGTCATCAGTTGTTGGTAAATAAAACTTGAATTGCATAAGGATCTTCAATGTTTCTCTTTTACTCTATAATAATCAAGATCTTGTTGGGTTCTACTCTATCAATAAATATACAATAAATAGGTTTGTATTTGAAATTTAAGATAGGTTAAAATGTAGTAGTGGTAGTTTAAAAGACCTAAAATTGAAATACCGAGAATAGTTAATTTCGTGAGTAATCGAGAATTTGTTTTTATATCTTGTTGGGATCAAAACTGTATAACTTAATTGGGAAGCATAAGAATTTTAGAATAGGAAACGTACATATTGAGATACTTTAATTTGAACTGGTTTTAATAAAACTTTAGTATAGTATAAAGGAAGATTATATATGTTGAAATTATCGAGTAATTGTGTTTAATATTCTATAATAATCAACATTTTCCTTATTGTTATTATTTCTTATTATTGTAAATTATGAAATCATTAATCTATTTTATCTGGTAATTCATAAGACAGCTATGGGATGATATCATCCCTATAGGAGCATCTGAATTATTTATTTCGACACAGAATAATTTTCAACAAATGTTTCTCATAGTTAACTAATACTAACTAATTATAGCTTATGGAATTATTAGTTGGAAAAGTACGCATATTCTCCTACATTGTGCTAACTCGCTAACGGGGCTCACCCGAGCAGGGACTAACCCAATCGGGCTATATGTACGAAGATGAAGCGACACCTACCTGTTGTTCCATTTTCTGATTGCGGCTGCTAATTGCGGACATTTTCGCTGGGCCGAGATGCGTCACAGCGCAATTCCTGTTGTAGTTGTTGCTGTTGTTGTTGTGTTTACAGTTTACTCGTTGTTCGCAGATGCTGTCAGTCATTAAGCGACATGGGGAGAGTGGGAGAGAAAGAGAGAGAGAGAGAATATAACCGTTTGTTTTTATCACTCAACTATGCAAATCTCGGGCATTTAACAGTTGCCAATGTTAGAAGGAGGGGGGTATGGCACCTCCAAATGTGCAATGCACTTAGACAACACGAACACACACACATGTGTGCGTGCGTGTATGCGTATGTGTCTATGTGTGCAGACAGCTGCTGCTGCTGTGCAATGTTTGTTGAAAGGGAAATTTATTTGAAAGCAAATGAATGAAGAGGAAGATGAGGAGGAAGCAGAAGAAGAAGAAGCACAGCCGAAAACCAAACTGAAACTGAAGACGAGGAATGCGAATGCATCTGGCAGTATGAATGCGGCGAACCAACGCAGCCTGGAAGGACAACAACAACAATAACCATAACTCAACACACACACATAGGCTTACACACTCACACAGGCAATCAAGCAAGAACACACACCTGGTTGCATGCGTGCCTTGTTGTTGTTGTTTTTCTTGTTGTTATTGTTGCTGTTGTTGTTGTTTTAGTTTGTTTGCTACATTTTTATTTGTAGTTTTCGCAGTTTGAGTGGCAACTCTTCTTCCGCTTTGAATGGCAAAAAACGCGAAAATAAAACAAACATTTATTTGCATGCATATGCATGCATATGCATACACATGTGTGTGCGGTGTATGTGTCCTGTTATATACCTTGTGCTTGTTGTGGTAGTGGTTGCCGGCATGCGACGACGACGATCAAATCTCGTGTCTCGTTTTGTTGTGGTCGCAGCGCTTTCCTTGTTGCCTACGGGCACGTTGTGTGTGTCTTCCCTCGCACTCTCACTTATTCACATTGCGCGACTGCAGCAGCTGCTCGAATCAGTTAAACACACTCGATGTTCTAATTGTTGTTGTCTTCCTATTGATATCGCAATTCTCACTCATATACTCACTCACACAGTTACACTCACTCGCACTCGAAGTGATAATTTTGGCGCGTCTTTTGCTATTGGCAACGCGACGCAGACGGAACGGAGCAGCAGCAGAACTACACGGGAACGTATCAAAACAACAACTGACGAGCTACGGCACAAGCAGTCAACTATTGAAACACTGTGGAAATGGAACGACAACGAACTGAGAAACGAGCGCAGCAAGGACTTCGCGAAACTTCGTAACAAGGAGAGACTCGCGTGCTCTGCTGCTGCTGCTCTCTTTCCCTCTGTCGCTCTCTCTCACTTAGTCAGCGCTTCATTTCGTTCCATTACTTCCAACCGATTCGGGCCCGGCTTTAGTGTCGGCTGCGTTTCGTTTCGACTTCGTCTCGTGGCGGCAAATGTGCATTAAGAGAGTGCAATGCATGTTACTATATGCACGCATGTATGTGTAAGTCTGGGTGAGTTATTTGCTTGTATGCGTACCTGGGTGTGTGTGCGTGCATGACTGTCACAAAGGAAATAATCGCTTTACAAGGCTTCAACACTTTGAAAGCTGCTCAGGGGAGTTCATACAGTGGCGTCGCATCGGGAGTGACATAAGCATAAGGAATCATGTGGCATGTGCTGCACCCTAATAGCTGCTAGATTAGGGGTAGATCTAATTGTTATGTGACTGTGATCGAACACTTCGAATGTGTTTAGCTTGTCCAGGCCCGTAGCAAGGCGTGTGCAGGGTGTGCTTTACGGAAGGGTGCCGATTGCCAGAAGACCCATATTATAAAGAAATAAAGTTATAACTATTAATGATTGGAAAGGCAAAAGAAATGTCAATTTAGTTCTACGCTTTTTTATTTTCTGAAATGTTATATGAATTATGTACAACATACATTATTTTAAAGTCAGATAATTATACTAGGGCCCCCGAGAAGCTTTACACATGGGCCCCCAAGACCTTTACTAAAGACCTGTGTGAGTTTGTCTGAGTAAGATTTAGTTTTATAGTATATTCTTCTGTACTCCTTTAGCCATAACAAGTATTTTTAATCCCTGACTTGTTGATTTCTTATAAAACTGAATCAAATCACCCAAAGATCAGTCTAACACTTATTCCTCGTTATATTCCATGCCTACGATTCCTTCCTGATTAAAAACAAACTTTAAATTCGTATAATGTTTATTAAAGTTAAGATAATTCTAAGTTATATTGTCAGTACATAAATTATGAAATTCGTTTGCAGATTGTATTGTCATTTAATTAGCTTACTAACTAGAGCGGGAGATTCCCGTGATATTTCTACTCTCCATATCCAAGCAGGTTGCCAGCAGGAGACTGTCTCTATGAGTGATGTCTCTCCGGTGTCTCTGGTCTCTCTCAGAAGAATCTGTACTTCTTTTTTGTCGACCCACTGTCCGCTGACGCCGGCGGAGGTTGTGTGTCCTGACGCTTGGGCAGCAGCGGAGGTGGACTGTCCTTGTTGACGGAGGCGGTGGCGGGTGACATTGGGCGTGGCACGCGCAGGATCGAGGCAAGTGGTTGTGGTGCCATGCCCGGAAAAGGAGGAGGAGGAGCTGTTACTCCGCTACCATTTTGGGCATGCTCATGATGATCCTCCTCGATGCGTCCCAGTCGTGAGCCATGCACCGAGGCCAGTTCCGAGGGCGTCTTCACCTGCGAGCCGAGCTCGTCGCCAAACTCACTGGACATGCCCATGCCAATAGTCGCTCCCACTTTGGCACTGGCGCGCTTGAAGTGATCACTCAGCTTGATTTGCACCACATTGATGAACATGGAGGTGAGTGCCAGGCCGAAGATCAGATAGATCATGCTGAGCATCACGTAGAAGGGATTACTCGGCACCATGTCGCCAAATCCGATGGTGGACATGGAGATGAACACGAAGTAGAAGGAGTCAATGAGACTCCACTCCGTTTCCAGGAAGAACGTATAGAACATGCTGCCCATGATGATGTAGGAGATCAGTAGGAGTGTAGCCACCGAAATGGGCAAGTTGAACTCGTCATCCACCTCAAAGGTCTCAGGATATGGCGATGTGGGTGTCTCGGGATGCGATGTACCCAGTGATTTGGATGCTTCAGCATCGCCACCTCTTGATTCAACATCGGCTTCTTCCTCCTCCTCGGATTTGCCAAAGAACATGCTCGGCCTGCGTATGGCCATGTCGTACATGGTATTGATACCAGTCATGGCATCCCGGAACTGTTGCTGCTTACGGATGCGTCGACAGGAGCGTGTGTAGTAGACACGCCTCACATACGCCCACAGAAACTTGACGCTGCGCGTGAAGAGCTTTCCCAGATCAGCGAGCACAATAAGGAACATCGGTATTCCTATGATGGCATATACAATGGTCAGAGATCGTCCCAGTGTCGTCTTCGGTGATATGTGACCGTAGCCTGGCAAAGAAGAGAGAGAGGAGAATATTAGAGAATCATTCATATACATTTGGAGTGAATACTTAAGGTAGTTAGATGAATTGGGGATATATTATATGATTTATGCCAGAGAGATGATGTGCTTATGATGTCTATTGATATATTAATTGATATATTGATATATTAAAAGATTGGTAAATCGAAAAAAGAGATATAGATGATATAAAGATTAAAATCAATAAATAATATATTGCATTGATATATTGATAATATATACAAGAAGAGACAAAATGGAATACAATAATAAATGAATTATCAATGATAAGTGAGTAATTCTACTTTTTACGAATTTAAGAATTTATGTTATGATATAATATATATACATAAGTTTTCATCTTTTCATATAGAAACCTATGCATAAATCAAAATAATTTTCCTAACTCAAGATATCAGAAGTAAAATGGCACTAATTAGGTTGTATTGGAATGGACGGAAGTAATTTAATAGACTATATTCGAAATATCTCAAATACTATCGAAATGCTTTTCTTTTTATTGTATATTAAAAATTATGTTCTACAGATTAATCCTTCCATTTCTTAGCTGTACCTTGTCAGATGCAATGATCATGTTAGACAACATACTTGGGGATCTTTAGTTGTATGAATTATAGGTCTTCAAATTAAATTCTTTATGATGTTACACATATATCATATCTTTAAGTTTAAATATACTTATGCTTATACATGTTTGTATATAATATGAATTTAACTTGAATAGAATCATTATAAAGGTTGAAATTTGAATAAGATTATTAAGAAAGTCAAAAGAATTTTGATATATGAAAAACTTATCAGATAAGTTCAGAAACCTTCCATTTTTATATAGAAAACTTCACTTCAAATGTTTATTCATACAATCCCCTACCAGACGAAGCAAAGAACCTATCTATCATACATATGCCCACATTACCTATGGTTGTGATGACGGTCCAGCAGTAGATGAAGCAATTAACAAAGTTGAACGACTTTTGACCCGGAAATCGACGTAATCCCAGCTCAGCCAGCGTATTCAGTTCGTCCTCGAACTTCCTTAGCTTGTTTCGAGCCAAAGACTTCCAGTCATCCTCTCTAGTAGTTGAAAGATCAATCAATAACACTGTCTAGGAGAAGTTATAACCCACCCAGGTACCTCATGTTGTGACTGACAGTCCATAGATTATCAATGAAGTCGCGTTTCACCTTGCGTACCTCGCACTTGTAGATGTCCTCGGACATGCCCTCCGTATAGCGGAAGAGTAGACCGCCGAATCCCAGCAGGAGTATCAATAGAATCATGTGACCAATGCACTTGTTGCGCAGCTGACGCATCTCCAGCATGCGCACGGGATAGTCCAGCTTGAGCCGTTTCCATTCGTGAACTGCCTCCAGGCGCAGAGAGCGCACAAAGGCTCTGGAGACAATTGCCTTGGGTTCTGTGGAGATCTCGTTGGAGATCTCTTTGGAGACTTCATTGGAAACTTCCTTTTTCTGCTTTCGGGTGAAGAGATTGCACAAACGATGCAGCAGCGAAGGCTTCTCTGGCTGTGCTGGTGCAGTAGAAGGCAGTTCCTCCAATGTGGCAACCAACTGGGAGCTGACTTCCAACTCGGAACTGACTGCTGTCTCAATCTGTGGCTCCTCCCGCTTGCTGGGTCGCTCCAAACTGGGCGTACGCTTCGTTCTCGCTGGTCTTTCCAAGCTGTTGCTGCGTTTCGCTTCCCCTTTGGGTCGTTCCAGGCTACTGCTACGCTTGCTGTCCACTTTGGGTGTCTGTTCCACCTCCGTGGGCACCTTCAAGCTGTTGCTCCGCCTCAGACTCTTGGCCAGCGCTGCTTCTGCCTCGGCTGCTTTGGCAGCTGCTTCCTCGTACGCACGACGCAGTGCATCACGCTGCTCTGCCTCACTGACTTTGGTTCTTACTGGTTGCACTCTTCCACTGGGGGTTTCTCCAATCTCCACATATTCTTGCTTGCGATGCAGTGAGTCGTCCACAGGTCGCTGCTCGGGAGTCTTGGAGCGACGCTGTGGACGCACAGGGGACAATGAATTATTCCTGCTAACTGACTGACGTTCGGGAGGCTTTGGTGCCGTTAAGGTAGATGAAGGCGGTGGTGGAGGTGCTCCACGTATGGGTGCAGCCACGTAAGTTTGTCCCGCTGTGCCCCGCACTGGCTGCAACTTTTGCCGGGCGTGATGCTCCTCCGCTGTGTCCGCATCGGAGGAGCTGAACTGCGTGGAGGATTCCTCATAGCCACTGCTGCGATGCTTGCGCTGCTGGTTGCGCACTGTGGGCACCTCGTGCCGCTGCAGACGCAGCGACTGCACCAGCCTGCGTCGATCCTCCTCGTCCTGTGGCAACTGGAAGCCATCGCTGATCTTGCGATAGTTCTGTAGCAGTCGCTTGCGCTCCTCGTGATCCAGCTGCTGGCGATGCCGTTGCTTGTGCTCCCGCTTCTCCCGCTCGAACAGACGCTTCTCGGCCTCGAAGCGCCTGCGCTCATCCTCGAATCTCTGTAGATTCTGCTCCAGGCGACTAAGCGCAGCATTGCCGCGTTGCACCTGCTCCTGCATGGGCAGCGGCGTGGACTGTGAGCTGCCTGTCATTTCGCTCTCGCTGGACTGCAGCTGATCCTGCTGCTCCTTGTGCCGCGGCGAGGACAGGCTGCGATGCTTGACGAGCAGCTGATGTGCGTCGGGGCTGCTCAGCTTCTCTGCCTCACGTGGCTGCGAATGACTACGCGCTGCTGTGCCCGCAAAGCTTTTGTCCCGCCGACGTAGAATTTTACTCTCATGGGCGGACATGACGCCCGGTGCACGTATCTGCATGGAGATGCGTTGGGGGGAGACGTCCCCGTAGTCCTCCTGGTGCTGCTGGTTCGTTGTGGGCGTCTGCTCGCGTTGACTGCGCTGCATGCGGCGTCGATGGCGTAGCTGCCTGGACGCAGCCAGCTCAGTTGTATTATCCATGTTGTCGCGCTGTCTCACTTTTAGTCACTCTCTCTCTCTGTCTCGCTCTCTGCCTTGCTTGCTGTCTCTTCTGCTCTGCCTCTTCTGCTGCCACTCTGCGTCGGACCCAGCACAAGGCTCTATTTTTAACGCGGCCCCGACGCGTTCATATTTTGGCCGAAATGGAAAATTGTTTCGAAATTATATCACTCTATATAGCACGATTTCGATGAGGAATATGATTACACTAGTTTCACTTTCCCCAGCAGCTCCTTCTCAGAATCCTTTCGCTTTCTGTAGTAAACTTTTGCTTTGCATATATAGAATCAGCTGTATATATACCCGATATAGCTATATATACATATGATTGTTGCGGGATCTCTTCACTCGCACACTCTACTGCGACGTCGTCTGGTTTCCGACTGCTCGTGCGGCGAAAATATTCTAACATCTTGTATACATTTTTCAAATATTCTTCGGGCACTTCAGCAACAGCTGTTCTGATGTGCACTCTCTCTCTCACTGTCTCTCTCTCTCTCTCTCTCTCTCTCTCTCTCTCTCTCTCTCTTCTCCCTCTCGTTCGTTTAATTTCGTTTTCTATTTCACTCACTATAAACGATTTCTGAACAAATAATACCGCACTGAATCAAAATTATTTCAACTGCTCCCAGCGCTGCGTGAGCTATACCAAATTTGTTGGACGCGACTGTTGCCAAGAGCTTTAAGCTCTTTTTCAATCAATTGGCGGCAAATTGAGGCATGAAATTATTTGAGAGCTTTTACAGTCGGTTTACTTTTAAGTTAATTGCAAACGAGACTAAACATGAAGAACTTTATAGTGAATAATTAATATTTATAGCTGTGTTTATGGGAAGTAAGTGACGAAGGTATGCATAAATATTAATTTAACTCGTATTTTATAACTTATATATAATACGATTTACAGCTATCGGTTGAGATATGTATGGATATGTATGTTATGAGATATTTAAAGAATTTGTTCTATATTATTATTTGATATATTATATTTAAACTTTTTAGATTTTGTATACATGTGGAAATGAATGGGTTCGAGTCTGAAAGCCAACTCAATTCATTTGAGCACAGGGTATTCGAATATAGTTTATAGTAGCCATGCATATCACTACTACATATTATATTTATATTATATTTTGTATATATTTTGTATATATTTTACAATATACAACAGCATTATCCACTTTAAAAACTAATAAAAACTATAGAAATATTTATGACTAAAAATTGTGAAAATTTTGATTGTAAAATATGCCATAATTGTCAAACTTATACTGAGTAGGAATTTTTAAATAATTACCACCAGAAAACTTTTGTTTTCTAGTCTTCAAGTGCTTAAAGTCAATCGTATGTTTGCACTTTTATGATCTTCTTAACAATATGTATGTACATATGTATATATATTATTTTTTTTCTTTTATTTATTGGATCTTCTCTTCTTGTGAGACTAACAATAATTATTCAAATCTTATATAACTTAGATTAATAACAATTTGAAATAATTGTTTTAGTTAGAGACGTCCCTAGGATTTCTTTGCTGGGCTGGAGAATCTTTGCGCTTCAGTCGGCTCTGACTACATACACGCGTAAGCGACTTCGCGAGAGGATTTTCGTGTGCGGCGAGCTTTGCTTAATGTTTACTTTTTCTCATCTGGATTTTCTCGTTGACGATATTTATGTGGAGGTCTCTATGGATGCTTTCGCTCCGTAGATACCATGGTACATATATTTGACTGAAGAAAAAGGTATCATAGCGGAGACGCTTTTTCGGAAGACTCTTTTAACAATCCCTTATTCAATTGAGAATCTAATTCTAGTTCAATTTAGAATTTAGAATCTCTCCAATCGTATGTGGTCTCTTTCAAGACAACCTTTTCATTATTTTCAACGTATAATTGAGGCTCATTGTTTTTCATTTAGGACGATTTATTCATTATATATGAGGGACCTTTCAGGACGTATTTGATAAATATTCATTGTCAAACTTTGGGAAATCGATCTTTTAACATCAATCTTTTATTAACACATCACTTGGAATCATTAATCTTGATTTCGGGCATCACTTATATGATCAATAATCCGAATCTTGGACTAAGTTTGTTTTGTCAGATTTACCAATCAAGAGAGTCGGTTATTCAGAAAATAAAGAAAATATTCTAGCAAACAGACAGACTAATTGACGTGCAATGTAATTCTTTCGAATACATTTGAATTTTTTAAAAATAAATTTCATTTTCCATATAGCAGAGCTTAAGCACACTGGATGTGCGATAATCGCTGCTTCCTTGGGCTTTTCCCTCTCAGACAGCTGACCTTGACTTGTTTCCCCCAATAAATCGCACTCAATATTAAATAAACTGATAAAGAATTATCCCAATGAAATTCGAATTTATTAATTACGATTCTTGCTGCTTGTGACGTCATTACGGACTCGTATTCAAAACACTTTAGGAACGGATTTTCCTACATATTTATAATTTGCACATTTCTCACATTTTCAGTGAATATTGAATATTTAATTTAGCACATTCTAATAGACGTGCTTGGCCGGCACTCTTGGCGTACACGCAACATTTTCCGCTTGATGACGGATCGAATTCGCATTAATTTCATGGATATGCTTGTGAATATGCTCATGAATATGTGTGTTTATTCACATCCAATGGGGCCCTCAATCCGCAACTGTTGTATCCCATCGATTTTCATATTAACGACGAAACAAGAACATTTTACACCTTGGCTAAGGGGACTTATGAGTACTTTGGTCAAATTCGCAGCACATAAAGCCCCTCAGCGCCAGTGGGGGCGAATATTCATAAATTATCACCGAAAATAAAGTGGCAGCAATTATTTCTCGGAATGCGTCCACAGAGAGAGATAGAAGAAAACGCGAATTTTCGAAAATCTTTTTATAAGAACGATGACAATTTTCCAAAGAGTTCAACAAATCTTATTATTGTCGGCTCACTCACACCTAGACAATATATACAAGTAGCATATATAGAATATATATAGATACTTTATCTACAATATATATATATATATATAGACAGACTCGACGGTACTTTGGCTGGCTGAGCAGGAAAAAAAGACACATCGGAAACTATTTCCATTTTTTGTGTCACATTCTTATTTTTGAGTTTATGAAGAAAATGTTGACAAGTTGTTAGAAATAGATAAAAATAGTTTGACGAGTGCGCACACACTAAGCATATACTATGTTTGGGATCGGGAGACGACCCAAAGGAGATAAAATTCTTGCTTCGTGGTTGTAGTAAAAGCGACATAAATTCATTAAATTAATTTCACGTTGGATTTCCTAATGATGATCATGTTTTATGGGCATGTTTGATGATCGATGATGACTGTTAAACATAGTACTATATAGTATACAGCTCTGCTCACCTATTGTCGTGTAGATGGTACAGCTGTAGACCATGGCATTCCAAAAGGACCACGGGTTTTTCTGGTCATCATCCACCAGGACAGCGGGACGGAACAGGGACTCCACTGCTGGCTGATGATTGTTGATAATGTTCAGCATTTTGGCATTGAAATCCACCTCTGATAACTAGATGAAAATATAAATGAATATATATGTATATTTACATAGTTCTAGTACTGCCTACCCCATCCAGAAGTGGATCCTTTGTTATCGTTCGCAGTTGATTGAAGAACATCTTTTGTTTGTACTGCACATCTCTTATTGCTGATTCGTTTGATAGAGCTGTGTAAGAAACGAGATCATCTATGATATATATTTTAGTGCAAACGAAGACACAGCACACATTATCTATAGCGAAAAGCTCTTAAGTTTAAAATATAATATAATGTAATCATAATTTAAAGCCCTTCATTAAAGATTCTTCTAGGGTGAAATAGCAACTAATTATGCATCGCATAGTGTAGAGTTCCTATGTTAATAAAGTATATTTTGATTCACTTCTTATGATGTTTAGATGAAACCTATTTCTTTGAAATTTTGAGTATTCTTTATGAATGAAATATCTTTCCTGCATTCCTTTCTTAATTCTGATTAAGAGCTTAGTTCCTGTCGTTAAAACAAATCGACCTTCATTAAATATTGTTTATGTTTATCATTTATCTTATGTAGATTCAATTGGCCGGGGAATCTCTGACTGTGAATCATTTCAAATATCTCGGAAAGTTTAGCTGTTCTTTGACTCGATAATTTATGTATTGCCATCAAATTCGATTTGTAGCAGACCAGAGATGCTGTGCAGATATATAGATATACTATATGGTATATATATACATATATAGTATATATTTGTGTACATGTTGCTGTGTTGGGTTTTACTGCATTCAAAACAATTGGGGAAGAGCTTGATAAGCAAACAAATCATCTGCAGGTTTGTTTATACGCGCGAGTGCCTCGTTTACCGGAAGGTACTAAAATACGTCCCGCACCATCTCCCTTCCCGGACTCTTCTTCCCTGCCCTACTCACCTTCCACAGCTCGGAACAGCAAGGCTCCCCCGACACTGTACAGTGCCAGGACAATCAGGAGGAACATGTGGGTGAACCAGCGACGCGACCATGTGCTGAACTTGTTGTACAACCCGAAGGTGAACTTCTCGCCGAAACTCATGCCGGACTTGGTGAGATCAAGGAAACCCTCGTAGCCTTTGGTCATGAAGTTGTTACCACCAAAGGGATTTGCCATAGGGGGCCAGTAGGGACCCGTGGCTGCATTGTAGCTAGTCTGTGAGGTATATGGCGGCTGTGGTTGTGCACTGGGTGGCATCGAACCCATCGTTGATCCACCGCCATGTAGATTGGGTATATTGATGCGAGGTGGACGGTTCGAGCGACGCGAAGGAGGCGGAGTGCCGGGTGGGGGTGTGGGATTCGGCATTGTTGTTGTTTTTTTTGTCACTTATCTACACTGATTGCTTAGAACACTTTCTTGAGGTTAATTGCTGTACATGGCAGCTGAGTAAGACGATGTTAGCTGTACCGTTACTGCTTTTATCGATCACTTGCCACAAAATATATATTTAAGAATCTGGTGCGACTATTTTGTATTTAATTTGTATAAGCAAACGCGTACTTCCGCGATAAACTCGGCGTCGTTTCTTGTGCTGCGGATCGCTTCCGTCCGTCTCGCTGTTGTCGGCAACTCGGACTGATCGCAGCATGACCGAGCATGAGTGTCGCTCGAATCGAAACGAATCTCGGCAAAGCGGCGAAAATGAGCGAGAGTCCAATGACGACATCGTCGCGACGGCACACGAGGAATCGACGGCGAATCCATGATGTCACCCAGAGAAAACTGCTCAACATCGGCGCACGATGACTGATCTCTGTGCGTGTGTGTACCTGTGTATTTGTGTGTGTGTGTGTGTGTTAGCCAGTTGACAGCTGGTAGCCACAATGGGCCGCCTAGAGCCCGTCTGCAGGTAGCACCAACTTAAAAACATCTCTCGCAGCAATTAGGCAACAACCATTAGGTGATTTTCAAGTCAAGTTTATATGATTCATTTCTGTATTATTTAAATCATTTTGCTAATGCGTAGTTCTAGTTGTGTATACCTCGTGGATATGCCGAAATAAAATAGTATTTGCAGAAATGTTTTCGATTCCTCCGTTCAGTTCTTATCGCTTGACACTAATGAATTAAAATATTTCTCGAAATAAATTGCGTTCTAAAAACTGAAGAAATAAGAATGGAAAATATAACGTATCCTAACTGACGCGACATGTGAATTTTGGTTTGGTTTATGGAACACTTTGCTTTAAGTTAAGATATATATAAATTTGAATAACAAATCGTTGAATTGAAACTAAAATAGCTCGGATAGTCGTAATATCGTCATGGGAACTTGAAAGACGGTTAATTCCGGTTTATTGCCGAAGGTTTTTCATTTGTTAGTAGTATAGATGATTTACAATTGGGATTAAATTAAGTTGCAATACCTTGAAAAGTTCCGAAAATTAGCCGAAATAAACCAAACCAGACTTAATTACCTCTAGCAGCATGTCTAACAAGTTTCATCAAGAATACTTCAGTACTAAGGTACTGAATATCAAACCATAAAGATCGCATATAGCTTATCTGAAAGCATGAAATTCGAAATTTCTGTATATTGCTGAATCAAATTCGAATTAAATCAGCGGGTGAATATCAGGAATCATCACAAAGACAAATTCTGAGAACTGACTAAGAGTAAAGTCGATATATGCTAACATATGTAAATTTCGAGAGCCACCAGAGCCCTCTTCCGCCCATCACCCTCCCCACAGATATACAAAAATTCATTCAGATTATTTATTTATTAGTTTTATGCTTTGTTTTTATTTTTATATATGTATTTGTATATGGTTGGAATATTACCGCAGCGAGCGTACAGGTTGTTGTATATCAAACAAACAGATATATCTGCACTATTTGTCGATTGGATTACGTATCGTATATACGATATACATATACTATATGTTTGTATATACAACTTGAAAATCTCATAAATACATTTGTAATTCTCACAAACTTGAACAGATTTCGCCTGTAAATTCCAACAACAATATACCGATTTAGTATTATATGTATGTATATATTTTATATAGGTAGCTATGAAAATAATAGATTAAATGCTATTAAAGATATTATCAAGAGTCATCGTTTATGTACTATATATGTATGTATATCATAAAGTGTGTTCCTGTTCAAAAAGCTCGCATTTGTATCTACATATTAGTTAGGGTGTCTACACTAAAATATAAATATAAATTCCCTTAGGTTTAGCATGGATGACAAAATAATATCAACTTTACAGCAAATTATTAGTTCGTTTTTCTTGAATATCATTAACAGTTTAGCGTTGATTTCTCTACTCACAGGCCTCATAAAGATATTTCTTTTTTTTAACTTTAGGTTTATTAATGTTTATTTTTTTGCTTGACTTGCACAAACACAATTTAAAGTTGAACTATGTAATCATATATGATATTTGTAGTGCGTAAACTAATCAATTTGAAGATCGATCGAAAACCCCTCCAAACCCTTCTTTTCTTTGGATGCATTCGTGCTCTTCTCCGCGAGACAGGCAAGGGGAGGGGGTGAGTTGGGGTTATTGTTTTGATTACTTATTTAATTTCGCGCTCGCGAGAGAGAGCGGGTGAAAGAGAGCACTTGTATTGCATGCGAGTGTCAATTCTGGTCTCTGTTAGTTAACAGCTGTTTAACAGACTCAGTTTAACATTGTCTGCCTTTACTTTAGCGCCTCCTTGACACGCTGCTCCCACTCGGCGCGACGCTGATGGATCCCTTTGAACTCGCCCACTGTAGCGGAGCGCTCAATGGCAGACTTGGTGGGCGTGGCAGCAGCTGTGGGCGATGCAACAGCAGCAACTGTTGCTGGTGTAGAGGGTGTAGTGGTAGTTGGAGTGGTTGGTGATGCTGGTGTGACTGCAGATACTGTTGGCGTCTGTTGCTTCAGTGAGAAGCGATCACTGCTGGATCTGACGTTGTTGTTGTTGTGGTTGCTGCTATTGTTGTTGTTGTTACTGTGGTTACTGCTGCTGTTGTTGTTGCTTTTGTTAATGTTGCTGCTGCAGCTGACTTTGACGACCTTAATCGGTGGCAGATTGGACAACTTCTGCTGATTGTTGTTGTTGTTATTGTTGAGATTACGGAAATCCGCAACAGAGCTGCGATTCTGTATGACAGATTGGACCTGGACAGGCATGCCTCCTCCTCCTCCACGACTGGGTTCATTGATGGTGGCCAGTTTGTCAAGCTTCTCCTCACTGTTCGATTGATTTTCCTTGTCGCTATCGACGCTCTGGCTTTGTCCATTCGACGCAGAGGAGTTGGACATCTTCTTGTGTGTTGCCACAGCAATCTGTGCGAGAGCAACAACATCATCATCTTTTACCTTCAGTGAACGACGCGCAAACACTTTCATCAGCTCCGGCGTGGCATCCTCGTGTCCACTCACAGGTGCAGGTGGATTCACATTGGGCAAGGAGTTCACATTGACACTGGCAAATGATTTCTTGCGCAGCACAACCACATTAGCATTACCACTGTCCGGTGTGCCAGGCGTGACTGGAGTAACTGGAGTTGCTGGCGTGGCTGGTGTTGCTTGCGTGACTGGTGTTGCTGGTGTGGCTGGTGTTGTAGCCGTCACTGGTGTTGCTGTCGTAGCAACTGTCTCCGCCTTGCGGTGCAGCTCCTCATTGATGGACTTCTTGCGCTCCTTGCGCAGCTCCACCAACTTGCGCTCCGCCTGCGACTTGTCCTCGTTGAGAAAGAGACGCTTGCGCTCCTCCAGCGAGAAACGATTGCCTGTTGCTTCTACAGGTTTCTTGATGGGCGTGCTGGGCGTGGTCACTGGGGAGGCCACTGGCAGCACTTCACTGCTGCCGCTGCCGCTGCTGCCCGTGCTGCCCACGTAGCTGGATCGCAGGCTGTTTGTGCTCACAGCACGCTGCTGCCTGCCCAGTATCATCTCCTGCTGCTGCTGATTGATACTGCAGTGCTGCTGCTGCTGCTGTGGACTGTTGGCACATGCTGGTTGCTTCGTTGTGGGACTGCTCACTGCACTGGGATTGCTCTCCCCGCTCAGGCGTCGCATGCTCAGATCGTCGCTGCTTTGACTACGCTCCGTTGCAGACTTGACATTCTTGGCCAGCACCAGATGATTCATCTTGTTGTGTATGCGCGCCTGATCCACACGATTTAACTGAATCTTCATGAACTCCGGCTGCGTTGGGGTCATCGTTGGCGATGTCACGTTGGTGGAGTTGCGGCGACTTGGCGGACTGCTGGACAGCTTGGTATGCTTGGCCAGCGGACTGATGATGGGCGTGGATGCAGGCGCAGGCGTTGCTGTTGCCGTGGGCGTGGCATCCTTGATGGCAATGTTGTTTGTCTGCTTCAGTTCCAGCACTTTCGGTCGTTGCGGTGGCAACGTTGGCGTCGCTTCAAGCTGCAGTTGCTCCCCCACTGTGCCCGACTTGCGTAGAAGATTCACCATGGGCGACTTGACAATCAGATCAATGTTCTGCTCAATCTGCGAAATGTTTGCAGCGCCGGAGGAGGAGAGCAGCAATGTGGTGCTGTTCCGTGTGGGAGTTGTTGCTGTTGCTGCTGCTGTCACATGTTGCAACTTGCCAGTGGACTCGGCACGTGCTTGCAGAAGCTTATTATCATTGATCTCGAATCCCAGCGAGGCACACTTCGCACTGGGAGACATAGGCGAGCGAGGGGAGAGCGGCGACTGTTGCTGCTGCTGCTTGCTGTTGTAGTACGTGGCAGGAACACGGAAGCTAATGGACAGATCCGGCAGACTGGGCATGTTGCTGTGTGCCAAGTGGGCATCACTCGTTGCCTCCTCCCGCTCCTCTTGATAGTTGCGGAAACTGCGTGACTTCTCCACCGTCTTGCGCTGCTTCTCCTCGTAGTAAAGCGGCGATGGTTCATCCGTGCTGGTCTCCAGTGAGTTGGAGGAGCTCGAGTGTTGTCCCATGGAATCGCTAGAGCGAGATAGCTTCTGCTGGAAGGCACTCAGTCCCACAATGCGTGCCTTGCGTGGCTCAAAGTGATTCGTTGTGGTCACAGTTGACTCCTTCAGCTGCGTCTGCTCTCGCACCAGCGCCGTGGACTGAAAGATATCAGTGCCGCGGGAGCTCTTCGAGAGCAGCTTAGTCACATCACTGTCACTGTTAGCCAGCGGTTTCTCCAGCTGTGGCACGCCCAGTTCCTGGGGCAGGTAACGTTGTCGCGCTGCCGGACCTGACTTGGGTTTCAGGGGAGTCGGTGGCTGAGGTTGCGTGCCAAAGTTACTGACCATCGCATTCAGGCCGTGCTTGCCCTCGTTGTTTATCTCTCGCTTGATGCTCTTTCGCGTCTCCTGGATGTGCTGCTCGTGGGAGGTGGCACTGCGTGACTTGTTGGCAGTTATGGGCACTGGTTCCCGCGCAGTTGCCTCCAGGCATGAGGTGGAGATCTGTAGCTTCTTGGCCACATTCTGCCCAGCATCAAGATCCTCTTCCTGACCATCATTGGCCCTGGCTATGCTACGCTTCGAATTGCGATGCATCAGACGATGCAGAAAGCCATGTTCGCCTCCGTTCACCTCATCGCCATCTGTTGAGGACTCTCCCAGTACATTGGGCGTCTTGAAGGTCAAGGAACGCAGTCCAAATACATGTGACGAAGTGGAGGAGGAGGATGAAGATGTGGTGGTGGTGGTCGATGAATATGTCGCTGAGGATATGGATGTGCTTGCTGTTGGGGTTGTGTTCTTTGAGGCTACTGGTGATAATGAGGATGAGGATGAAGTTGACTTCGTTGTTTCGTTGATTGTCTTGGTGTGCACTTGCAAGGAGCTGGACGAGCTGCTCTGGGCAGTCAAGCTGCTGCCCGGTGGCAGAGAGCGTGTCTTGCTCTTAAGTTCGGTATCTGCAAAGAGGCAGCGGAGGATTAGTTGATGAAGAAAGCTTTAAGATTAGACTACACTTACCAGCCTTGAGAGCCCTCAAGTTGGGACTCAGCAAGTGCTGCGCCTGACCCAGTTTGCCCAACTCCTCATTGGCCTCTGGTATGGAAGTCTGCAAGGTAAGCATAGTTAGATACATGAGTCAAATTTCAGTTGAATCTTTTCTCTTACTCGACTCACCTCGAGGGTTCTTCGGTGCTGCCTGCTGGGTCCCTTCTTCTTCGCAGGCCTGATGGCCATTTTGTGTTTGGCTGCTGCATGTGACAAGCGCTGTCGCTCCAGCCCCACTGCATCACCTTCTTCCTCATCCTGGCCATGTGGATGACGCAGTATCTCCGAGCTAGATTTGAACAGCTGCTGGCGATGCTGTCCTTGTTGCTGAGCATCCTCGCCGTCAGTGCTGTTCGTGCTCAGCAGACTCAGCGAGGACACCTCATGCCCACCACCGTGGCCACCTCCAACACGTGGCTGATTGTAGCTTACGGCCTTGCCACGGCTCTGCACGCCACCGCCGCCACTCGACGCATGACGCTGTGGCGATGCCGGACTGCGCGGCAAACCTAAATCCTCGTCCGAGGCATCGGGACGATTGCGTCGCTTGCGCAGCACATCTGTTAGCTCGGCCTGGAAGGATTGAAGGAGTAATGTGTTTAAAGGGGTTGGTAACTTTGGGATAACTGTGAGATATAATATATATTCATATTATAATCTACTTGATATTTTCGATGTATTAATATATATTTTTAGATAGTTTTGATATCATTTTAGATTTTGTTATATTTTTTAGATATTTAGATATATTTAGTTATTTATATATATATTATTGATTTAAATTTATGATATATTTGTAGATATTCAAAATATTAAGCTATTTTTAGAAATTTAAGAAATAAATTTAAAAAATGTAATTATTTTCAGATGTTTTTGATATTTTTGGATATAGTTAAATATTTTAGATATAGTAGGATATTTTAGATATTATTTTAGATATTTTAGAAATAGTTAATGATAATTATGATATTTTTAGTAACTTGAGGTTCTTTTAGATAGTTAAGTTGTCTTTAACACAATTTTTAATATATATTTAATATTTTTCTGATAATTTCAAACATTTCTCATCTATTTTTCAAATTTTCACTTTGGGTTTAGTTTTAGATAAGATTGTATATGTTTTAGAGATGATGAAAGTGGATAATTTAAATTGTTTATCGATATCCATTGATCTCCAATTATTTTTTGATCTTCAATAGTAAGCAACCAAATGAATATATTGTTTTATATTCCGTTTAGTACTTTCCACTGTTTCTCAATATTTTAATTGATAACCTTTTATATTATCACTTTCTTACGAAGGAATATATTTGTTTTCGTAACTTCTAATGTGTTTAAAAAGGAATTTTCAAATTTTAGTTTAGTTTTCCGTTTAATTTAATTATATTATTATAATATTTTATATATATTTTCAATGTTATATTTTCATATTATATTTTCATATTTTATTAAGATTTATGGAGATCACTTTAAAGAGTTTGCAGATTTTTACCCAGCTTTTCCAGCGAAAAACTAAGCGAGCACGTAGGCAGCTGCGACTGAGGCGACTTTCGCCTCCAGTGCCGCCACCACTGCCACCGCCACTAGATGATCCAGTTAGACGCATCTTGAAGGGATTCTGCTTGAAGTCGATCATTGTGTTGTGCCTCGACGCGAGGGACGAGGCACCAAATGTCTTTCAAGTGGAATTAGTTAAGGCTGAACTGAAGTACAAACTGTAATCCACATTACTAATCACAATATGATCCTCCTCTGTACACTTTTCTGTCGCGCTCTACTTGAATACAAACTGAGGAACTGATGAACCCTAGAGCAAAGCTTACCGCAAACGAGAGCTGGAAGGGATTGCTCTGTTTCATGTTTGGACTAGCCACACTTCCGGCTACCATAGCGAGCTACTGCGAGTGGAGTGTGTGTGGAACGTCAGTTTCCCGCGACTCTCCACCAGAGTTAATTAGACAAGCAACTACCAAAGGCCGCCTTTGTTGTGGGCTGTGGGGTCTGTGGACTGTTTTGAGGTATGCGGCACGACACGCGATCGCGTTAGATTTCACTTTCTTTGGACAGTGAGAGAGAGAAGCGACTACGATGTCGACTCCGACCACGATGTGAGCACCACCAAGTGCGATGTGCAACTGAAAATTGTGCCGTCATGGCACAGGGCAAAGCAGAGCCAGATGGAAAGACGGAGAGGCAGACGAGGGAAGAGACTAAGGCAGGGGCAGAGATGTAGGCAAAGTCAGGGGCAGGCACAGGTCGGGGCAGGCAGGCAGATGCAGCACCCTCAACAGATGTAGATGCAACAGCTACAACAACAACAACAATGCAACAATTGTGAAACGGCATCTTGAGAGCGATTCGACTTTTTACCTACTCGCGAGCGTAATTGGATGAAGCGCAGGCAGCAGCAGCCGAGGGAAGGAGAGAGAGGAAGAGAAGAGAGGGAATCTGTTTGCTGTCATCGGACTGCGTTTCAAGGGTAACTAGAAGCGATTTAAGGAACGCACACGCGTGTTGCAGGCACGTGTAAACAAATGTGGGCAGATCAGCATGCCTACTCCCTCCCTCTACCTGCCTTTCGCTTCCACTATCTTCTTCCTCTTTCTGGCAGTCTCCTTACATTGCTCTCTCCAACACCCTCTCTTCATCACTTACCTCTCCTTTCTTCATCGACTTCGTTCTTCCTACCTCCTCCTATCTCCCTTCCTCACCACTCATTTCTCTTCCTCTCCCATTATCTCCCTTCATCTCCGTTACTCCTCTCCCATCTTCTCTGTTCCTTTTTCTCATTCTCTCCATTCCTCTCTCCCTCTCCCTCTCCATTGTACTCCCTTAAACTCCCTTGCACTCCCTGCATCTCCCTCCTTCCCTTCTTGCTGCCACCCAATTCTTCCCTTTCCTCCTTCCTTTCCCTCCGCCTCCCTCTCCCTCCCCACTTCTCACTTCCTCAGCCCTCCACCTCGTTTCCTTATGCAGGCGCTTCCAGTTTTCTTTTCCCGTTTTTTCATTAATCAGCCTCCGTGAAGCATGACGCCTCACGCCTGCCACAACTTCTCCCCTTGTCGCCCCTTGTTGGGGCAAGTCGCGTACGCTCTACTTAATTGCAACTATTCCTGCTCAAGGCGTCTATTTTTGGGTCGCACACAGCTCGAGGATTAAGTGCTAACGCGCCGCAGGTTAAAGACCTTCAGCATTTATTACTCCTCGTAATTGTAGCCCAAAAATAGTATTACCATATATTGTAAAGTTGTTACACTCCCATCGAGTTCAATGCCCCCAACAGCTGCCAAGATTATAACTTGTATATACACTGTGTTTATCCTGAATTTCCGTCTATATACAATATTACAACTGCTATTACAGGTATAGTATACCAAGCAGTGTTCTAGAAAGTCCTAAACCCTTTTAGGACCAGCTCAACCTGCTACCTGGCTGTACAGACCTAGAAACCGACTCCGCTATATTCGCTGATTTATTGGCACACTCGGTGAGTGGGCCAACTGCTGGCGGCACTTGCCACTTGCCTCTGCAACTTGCAACAGGCAAAGCAACCTACCCACTCGTTTTGCAACAGGCCGCGCACATCTGTTCGGCAATTGCAGCACAAACTTGCTCACTACTTGCAGAAATAATCAGAAATATCACATAAAAACTACTGAGAATAGATCAAGCACCATCAAAGACACTCACAAGTATCTGCGAGATGTGCATTTTCTTTATAGGTCTCGGGGCAAATGTATTTATAAAGACGGGATACTAGGCACAGTAAAATTTGTAGGAAATGGCACATATTAAATCTGAAAACTCTTAGAATTCAGTTAGTGGATATGTTCTTTTCTTGAATTAATAAAATGAATGAAATAACATAAGAACAAATCACAATATAGATCTCTTCTAAACCAAACCAGTTTATAATGCAGCTTTTTTCTAATATTTGATTATTTAAAACCGCTAAATTTCGTATAGATTTCTTACAAAACTTTTTATAATTTAGTTTACATTTAAACGATATATCTTAAAGGTTATATAAAGTTTCTATTGATTTGGTATACATAGATCTCGAAGAAGTTTTGATAACATATAACAAATCAATCTTTTAAGAAACATTACTGTTACCCCAAAAAATATATCCAAGTGTAATAAAGTTTTAAATCTCGACGAATTTCAGCTGTTCTTTATATTTAGATAATGTTGATGCATAATAAATCAATCTTCATACATAGCACACTATGTAAACTGTTACTTCAATTGATATACATAAACTTCATAGGGATGTGTCTTATACATTTCAACTAGTTTTAGCTTCTCTCTCTTAAGTCTCCTCATCCTGTTTATATTTCAAATAAGTCCATCTCATCTTGAAGCAATAATAAATAAATCTTTTTACACATACCGTATAAACTGCTACCCCAAATTATAAAACCAACTTCAACTCTCACAGCACATAGTTTCAAACCTCGTCTAGTTTCAGCTTCACTAAAACCTTTCCGATCTTAATTACAACTCAGCTAGTGTTGATGCATAATAAATAAATCTTCTAACAAACATACCATACTGTGTAAACTTTTACCCCATATATCTCAACTTCATATAGATGTCTTATAAATCTCGCCTAGTATAAGCCTCCCAAACAGATCTTGTTTACAACTCGAAAAACTTCAACTAATGTTGATACATAATAAATCAATCTCCTAACATACAAAACTGTGTAACCTGTTACCCCAAATGATATATATAAATTTCCTATTAATCTCTTATAAATTCCGGCTAACTTTAGCTCTTCCAACACCTTCCTGCTCCTATGGGATATCGTTCAAGATCAGCGAACATGACAGTTGGCTAATGGACGCGGAAATAGCAGTTAGACACACTCGTGGACTCGTGGATTCGTACGTATCTATAGTTTACGCAATATGAACATATGTTCAGGAAGTCTAACTGCACAGCCCACTTACAACATATGCATATTCGCTGGATTTATGTGGGTCGATTTCTACATATTATTTTCGTCGTCTCGACTGTCCTGCAACAGGTTTAGGCCGACTCCGATGCCGATTGCGACTACCTCTCTGCCCCGAACAGGCAATTAAATCGAAGCTAAGCGTGAGAAATGACATCGTATGTTGGACCCCCCTTTCCCCCTGTCATTTCCCATATCCATTTGTCCAACTGTTGATGTGCCTGCTTGCTCCCGAGGCAGCCTCCAGTGGACACCAATGCGTGTTACTGTGCTACCCCAGCAGCGCCTCTCGTGCAGCTTGTGGATGCACTCACTCAGTCACTCACTCACTCGACGTTTGTCTCCAGCGTACAGTGAAAATTGAATGTCTGCGTTGTCGCTCATTTTCCCCCTATTATGGATCGTCAACTAGATTTTTTCTTTTTCTATTATTCATAGAAACCGGTTGAGGCTTTAGCTTGGAGGCCTGAGACACAAAACAACTTTGTCTCGCAGTGAAAAACACAACGATGAATTCGCTTGAACACGGTAATGAACTACGCTGAGTTTTCCAATATAATTATGGTCACATATCATTCTAATCGGAGTGAAGTCCTAAGGAAAGTGTGTTTTTAATATAAGATATCTTTCAGTTATTGAACTATCTTTCAGTTATTGAACTTCTTGAATGATGTGAAATAAACGAATTGTCAAGGGGAAAAGAGAGTTTTAATATTTTGATAGATGAACAATGCTCTACTAAGACTTTAGGACACTAACTAGAAACCTTAGGACACTAACTCTATTATCTAATATCAGGCTACTATATAAAATTTTTGTCTGTATGTTAAGATTATCCTACAATGATCAGCCATTAACTGCGAGCCTCCACTCATTTATAAGAACAACCGTAAAAAAAAGTCCAGTTGAACTGAGTTCTGAGTTCGTGAAGACCCTATTCTTTTATCAACAGTTTGTATTCAAGTAGAGCCACCAAAAATGCATACAGATTATAATGAATATTGCTCTGAAAATTTCACACACAGCACACACGTTTCAATATGTTAAATGCTTCACTTTTCTAAAAAGAAACCCGCTCTTGTCGAGGATCGAGTGTGTTTATAGCGATAGAGCTAACGATGTGGACATCCAAGTGACTGAAAGCAAACTGATTTAGCGGAAAACTCTGCAGGAGTTCAATAGCATAGAAACAGAAAGAAATGCGATTTATTTGCTAACCAGGTTGGCAAATAAGCCGCCAGCTGGACGGCGACTGGGACTGGCTACCTCAAGCAAAGAGAGATACGAGATATGCAGCGGGAGAGAGAGATAGATAGAGAGAGAGAGAGGGGGGCGGGGGGAGTGTCCAACTGACAGTCAAGTGGAAAAAAGTGGAATAACAAGAAGCAGCGAGCAACTCGTTTGGCTAGAAACCGAAGAAGCATTAGAAACAGCCACAGTAGACGAAGCAGGAGGCGGTAGGAGAGCTGGAGGAGGAGGTGGAGGCGAACCTGGTGAAGGCAGGCGACGAGGAAGAAGCCACACATTGTAGTTGATAGTTGGCCACGCGCTGCAGTTGCCCGAGTAGCCCGAAGCAACAGTCTGAGGCAGGAGGTAGAGAAGGGGAGCAAGCGGGGCCAGGGGCAGTTGGTCCGCCTCATGGGGCACAAAGCGGTTCGGCTTCAGCTACAGGTTCGGCTTTCGTTACCAGTTGCACTGCGACGACGCGTGCGGCGCGGCTTCTGCAATTTTCTTCTCCTACTCCTCCTTCTCCTACTTCGTCTTCTTTTTCTTCGCTTTTCACACCCGACCAAACCAAAACGGCGAGTTC
This sequence comes from Zaprionus ornatus, assembly GCA_018904035.1. Classification (NCBI taxonomy): domain Eukaryota; kingdom Metazoa; phylum Arthropoda; class Insecta; order Diptera; family Drosophilidae; genus Zaprionus; species Zaprionus ornatus. The sequence goes on from JAEIFZ010000238.1 coordinate 5,095,791, forward strand.
GTCTTGCCGATTATGCAGTCGAAACTAGCGCGAACGTCGACATCGCAGCAAAACTGTTAGGTAATCTCAATAGATCTATAGATAGTATGTCTGTGTGCATGTGTGTGTTTGTATAAAGAAAGTAACGCTAAAGCAAAATACCGGGAAGAATCTGGAAATTTGCAAATAAATCCCCCTTTATGCAGTAGGACGAGTCGTGCGAACAGGAATGTAAATTACGTGATCAAAACTGTTAAGTAATCTCCATAGATCTGTTGATTGAGGCAAAATTAAAGATAAGCTAATATATCAAGGAGAATCTTGAAATAGAGGAAGACTAGTCAATCAGGAATGTAAATTACTCAATAAGCAATCGAAAGAACTGAAATTTAGACAAGACTGTTAAGTAGTCTCCATAGGTCTAAAGATGGAATGAGGAAAAACTTAAAAGAGAGCAGTATAACTGAATTAGACAGACAGACATGGCTACATCGACTCTTCTTTTGATACAGAATATATATAGTTTGTGGGGTCTGCCACGCCTCCTTTTGCCTATTACATACATTTTGGGTTGTCACAAAGTTATTGTAACCTTCTACCCTATTAGTAATGGGTATAACTATAAAGTTACCTCTACAGATCTAAATATGGAATGAGGAAAACTTAAAAGAAAACTGATTTATAATATAAATAACTTAATACGCACTCGAAATAACTGAAATTCAGACAAGACTGTAGGTAATCTCTATAGATAATTTTATTAAATATGGAAAAATTAAGGCTATCACAATATATTGTAGTATACTAGGCAAAACTTTGTCTTACATTGTAGAGGACTAGTCAATCAGGAATGTAAATTACTCAATATTAACTCGAGTAAATAAACCCCACAAAGACTGCCGATTCTAACAAAGGCCAACAATGGAGGCCGAAGTCAACGACCAGCGTCGTCATTCATCCCCAAGTCGCAACATAAATTGAATTTGATTAAAATCAATTTGTGCAACACCAACAACAGCAAAAAGAAGAGCAACAAAGGCAACAACAATGGGACCTGCCTGGGGGACATACATACATATGCTAAAGTGCGGCATGTGGCACTCGGGGGAGTAGAGGTCCCACTACCCCAGCAAGGACCAGTCAGTTATTAACTGTTATTCAACACTCCCCCCTCATGTGAATAGAAGTGACTCACAGTCCCCACTTGCAATGAGTCATGGCTAATTGCGGACTGGGATTATGGAATTCGGATCGATACAGGCGCAACCCGAAGGCATAACAATTATTAGCCAAGAACTTTTATTAGCTAAGGATATAATTATACCTTTTCTGCCTAGTTATTAGCTGTATTTGTTTATAACGACAGTAATAAGTAGGTAGTATCTTGTGCAGAACTGTTGCCTGACACGATATGTAGGAGAAGAAAGTATAGGTAAGACTTCGATTACAGTTTATACAACAGTCGATTAAAAAGGTACTCAAAATAAACCCTTGGGTGTCTTCAGATTAGTTCACAAATACTTTGAATTTAGATTCTAACTTTTCCCTAATTACTTATATCAATAACACATGACTTTAACCAAGCCTACTCACCTTCAGCACAATTGAAAGACTGCTGGCCGTGGCGGACTCGGAGAAGACACTGTCATGTGACTGCGACAGAGTTTCCCTTGTGTAATCGCTAATGATATAAGTACAAGCGAATTAGTGTAACGTGAGTATCTCAAGAGAGGCAATGATGACCTACCCATCTACATCCACATCAAGTAATCGCCCTTCGCTCAGACTGCGCTGACTGTCGGACATGTCTGGAGCAGCTGTGACAGTGGCTGCCAGACTCTCCTCTGTACTCAACTCCTGTGAGGAGTCACCTACACTGCGCAGCTGCTGGTGACGCTGCTGATGATGACGCTTCTCCATAAAGTAACTACTGCGGCTCATGCTCATGGCGTCAGGGAAGACGGCCACGCCCATACCGCCTATTTGCTGTCGCTGTGTTGTGGTGTACATGGTATCGGGACTGTTTGACAGAGCTGGCTGCTGCTCCGTCGTCTGTTGCTGTTGTTTGCTTGCTCTCTTCTTGCCCAGCAACACACTTAGCAGTTCATCGCGATGGCTACCGTAGGATTTGGACTTGGGCAGCGACTGCGTCTGATAGCTATCGTGCAACTGTTGGTGGGTTAGCGGAGATGCTGGCGAAGATGCCGATACGGTATCCCCGGCCGTTGAGGGAATGTTGCGCAGATTCTTCTCACTGGAACTACTGGTGGCAGGTGGCGGCAATGTATTGCAAGATCCCGGCCCTGGAGAGTCTTCACCAACAGAACCGATCGGTACCGCAGTGTCCGCCGTGTTGATCGTTCTTCTGCGAAAAATACGTCGCAAATTGCGTAGCGGATGAAAGCGTCGTCGCTTTTGCTGCTGCTGTTGCTGTTGTTGCTCTATATGTACGGAAATCAAAAGAAAAAAATGAATTTAGTTGTTCCGGAAAAATAAATTATACATTCTAGACATATTTCAAAAGAAAACACTAACGAAAAAAACGCTTGCTCCGGCAAAATTGCCCATTCTGAGAGATCGTTTTCTATACCTTTTTGAAGCCTGGACACCCTCATCTTGATAATGAATAATATATGAACACCAAAGAATGATAATACTAAGCTTTCTCGAACAACTGTTTTCACTGCGCTGAAATCTTGAACTGAGAAGGTTCATTCATTTCATTCATTCTGTTTAATAGATAAGAATTTTCCCAACTGGAAAAGTAAATAGTATTTATTTATTGAGGGTTCGGTACGGGCTCGGTTTTATCGAAGTGTTATCTCGATATAATTATACGAAATTGATTGTAATTACTTGCAATTATTGGTATTACTTGTGACTAACTTTATCAAATTAACTACTTTCCATAATATATTCATAATATATTCAGTGTAAATCTCATTATCATCTAAAGGAAAACTTTTACGGTTGAACAGCCAAATTAGTGCCACAAATCAGTTCGAATTGATAAGAGACAAAGCCACAAGCGATCGAAAAACATGCCCATAAATAGGCAAAAACCGTACACCGAAGTCAATGAGCTGTTGGGAACACCAAAATTGCAGAACAGATATAACGCAAAGGTAAGAGAGAGAGACAGAAAACAAGTGTCTGGTTCTCGGGCAAGGTCGTATCTTATCTGAGTACGAGTTTGCGCACTTATTTTACTACATAGAAATACTTCCAGGGAAAATGTATATCTCATTAGTTCGATTGAGTTGTTCAGTTCGTTCGGACAAGTTGAACGAATCATTTCAATGTCATTAAGCAAAGAATTGGGTCTATATAGGTTACCATCAATCGACGAAAGCTCAACTACGTTCTCAAATGAAATGCATTGTAAATAATCAATTTAATGCCCGGTTCTTTTTGCGTTCTTTCGACAAGTTTTAGTACTCTCTTTTATTTCTATAGCCGCGTATCAAGATAGCCGAGAGCAATGTGTTGAGGCGAATGCTTTTAACACCTTTCTGCTGATTACATTGGCCAATTAACGATTCTACTTATCGTATACAGCCTAAGTAGCTCGTATACAGTATATCAAAACGTAAATTGAATCAACACGAAAAACAGTTAATCAACATTATAAAATGTGAACTCAGCTATTCTACACATCCCCCAATCACAGAAGAAACAAATGATGTCATTAAACGGGAATCAAATCTATATATTGTGATATGAGAAGTTACGATTAGTCAGCTGGAAGTAGCATCTAAAAATATAACCTATAGTAATATTTTTTCAAGTATTTTAAGCGTGACCTAATGCCTAACATTTCTTGTTAACAGCGTATGACACTAAAATGACATGTTATTTAATATGATGTCAAGATATTACAGAGAAAAAGTTTAAGGATTTTAATGACCGTACAATATTATTTGATATCTTACAGATTCAAGTCTTGTTCACTAACCGAATTTCTTGTAACATCTGTTGACTTAATTTAGTATAATAAAATAAAAGAAGAAATTTGGCCGGCGTAATGTAATTTCTTCTTTAAGACTTTCGCTTAACGCGACGACAGAAACCGGAAAAAATGTCACCGGAAATAAAAGAATCGTCAACAACAAAACAAAGAAAACTGCGACTTGGCTCCCTTAACGGTTGCCAAGCACCGATGAGGCCCTGTGGCACCTTGGCCCAAGTTGAGGCTACCGTTAACGAATATTGACAATATGCCTGTCACGTTTTGGGGCCAATCCATATGCACGCACATACATATATATACTAGGTATACACGGGCACGCGAGTAATGTCGTTAGGTTTCTATGTTTTACATGGGGATGAGGTTGTGGAAGACTAGCGTGCTGCTAAAGTTCATAAGTTCCAACCTAATTGCTTGGGCAGAACCGAAAATCAAGAACTTATTTCAATATATAGAACATTTAAAGCTCAAGGCCAAACAACTTTATTTAGACTTTCAACTTTCGTCACACTTGAAAGCCTTCTCTTGAAGAATACTTGAGTTGGATCATAATTTGCACAGTTGTTTTTGAGTTATAGAGTTAAATTAGTTGCCATAACATCTCATTAAGGAACTAATACTTTTAATGAATCACAATGAATCACTGTGTCACTATGACGAATATAATATTCACTAGACGGCGATGCTATTGGGTAATACTTTGGACAAATTATTTGAATTCTCTTTCGATTTGGCGTTGTCATTTAACTTTTTGTGTTATTTTTATTGTCTTTTCCGAGGCTTAAGTGATTTATCAAAACTTTGTAAGTCTCCCCACACAACAGAAAACAACTTGTTTTGGCAGTAGCAGCATGAGGCAATTGGTCTCTATGATGCAAGCGAATCTTCAGTATATTCATTATTCAATAAACTATATAGATTTACTTTATATAGACATTTGATTATGATAAATTTCCAGGTTAAAGCTATCAAACGACCTTTCTGAAGACTTTATTCAACTGTTCTTTTGAATTGGGTGTGGATCGTATTTAATTAAATTGGGTTTAGCTTTATGAATAAGTAATAAAACCATTGCATCGACCGACATTGTCTCAGATTCATCTTAGACTTGAGTTTCAGTTACTTTATTCTGGCGATGACACCAATTTCATAAATAATTTATGGACTTGGAAATGCCGCATGGGCGTTCAAGAGTTCAGACTGAAACTGAAGCTGTCGAAGCCGACGAGTTGTCTGGGACGAGATTTGACAAGTAGGCGCATTGATTAATTAATCACTTGAAATCACGTTGCGCGCACAAATGCAAATTGGCAACAGGCAACAGGCAACTGAAAATTGGCAACAACGAAAAATGATAGACACCATTTTAGACAGCGACCAGGCGAGTTGCAGTAATTGGAGACTTTTGTTGTTGTCTAAGCGGATACTTGGCACATGTATAGTGTAGTGTACGTATGTGTGCGCGTGTGTTGTGTATGTTTTGTGCAAGTTTTTTACTCTTTTATTCAGTTAGCATTGCGCTTAGCTAGCTTTGGCTGGCCAAGCTTGTTAGAGGAAGGTCAAGTGAGCCGACGTCTACCGCGCCTTTGTCCCAAATGCCACGCCCCTCGCCGCATTGGCGTCATCACCATCATCAGCACCATCGCCATATGTACATTACGTTCCCCCTTTGGCATTGGCGTGTGGGCAGCTTATCCGCTTTACAAGTGCTTAATTCACTTACGACGAACAAGAATCGACGAATAGAATCGACTTGAAATTGCGCAATTCGCACTGCGTTGGCTGCCCCCATCCGCCTCTCGTCTCCTTAGCATTTCGACCGATTTAACCGATTGAAAGTCGGATTGATTGTCTCGGTTCTTGAATGCAAATTGCATAGATTGTGCGGCAAGACCTTGGCAAACTGGACTGCAGGCAAGCAGGCCGACAAAAAAACCTTTCCAACTCTAATCGGCAATCAGGCAAGTAATATATGTGTGAATAGTATATGTTTGCTATACTATACTATACTATTTATATAGCAAGCGTCACATAAGGCGTTTGAGCTGTTTCATAACGGATGGCAATAAATGGTTCAATCTTTGCAAGAAACCGAAGCGGCACCACTAACAACACTAACTTGCCACTATCAGTCTCGATAAGAGCCGCAGTCCATGCGGCCCGCCATGGCATGCTAACAATCTACGAGTGAATGACTGAAAGTCCCCATAATCTCTAGAAAAGTTTGGCTTCAATCTGGCACACAACGTGCCAGGCGATGACATGAGGCTTATCAGCTGCACAGAAACTAAGAGGAACGAAAGAACCAGCAACAACTTTCGAGGTCTGCAAGACGCGCCAAGTCCAAGGCGATTGCACAAACCTTATGGCACTTTAACTAGACGCCTCTCCCTTCCGTCCGTTTCCGGAGTGAGGCATAACAATCTCAACTAGCAGTTACTCAGATAATGGTTGTATATAAAATAGGCAACGTTGTTATAATAAACATTAAAATCTAACAAAGTACTCAGGGCCTATCAATATTATATGGAATACGCAGAACTGAATTTAGTACAACGTTAAGAGTACTTAGAATGTCGCATAACTCTTGATTGCATCAATAAACTTTGTCTAGTTTAGTCAAAGTTTAAATCAGTTAAACATTCTGTTGAAATTTCGATGTTCTGCGACCCTCTTTCTCTCTCCAGAGAGAGAGACCCGCATTCAAGCAGTAAATTCGATGCTCATTGAACAGTTTAATTGCTCGATAATATTTGACCCAAATAATGAACAGTTTTGTCAACGTGGGCTAACCCCCGAAAGGGGTTCAATACGTGACAGTCATAAATTTGTGCTTTTCTGAAAGGAGCATAGGGGGCTTCTAATGAAGAAAACAAACGCAGATATCGAGCAATCATATAATATATAACTCAATATACATAAATAATCCTATATGTATGTGTGTATACAAATTTCTCGATTATCAAAATTTGTTTATTACCCGCCATCGATGTTTTATGAGGGAAATACTGCTGAAATATGCTGGGAATTCATAGCTAAACAAATACAGTAGAGAAAAAAGAGTTCGTACCTGTTTAAATAAGAATCGAACGCAAATAGATGCAGTTGTTTTTTTTTTTATTTATTTCGGAATGTACGAATACTTATTTGTCGAATATTGTAAACAAGCTACGTGACGAGTTAGATAAAAGATTGATACAAATACAATTTGTACAAATTGCTACGATGAATCTACGTAACTTGTATGTTTTAATTTAGTTTCACTTTAGTTTTCGATCGTATCGCCAAATGAACAACACTATAATGCACTTCACTCGATTCGGTTCACAGTTTGAATTTTTCCACACACAATTTAGCGATATTTTGCATTTTAGCCGAAAAATAACCGGAAATCATGTAACCAAATCGATTTGGTAATGGATTACGAATCGATTGTTTTGTTGCGATGTTTCATTTTTCAGTTGTAGTTAGTTTAGTTATGAACTGCAGCAATTAGTGTGACACGCGCCAGATACGACGACGACAGCGACGACGACCAAATGAATTGTTCACCTGCACAGGTGGAGCGTAGCGCACAGAATGAATGAGGTAAATAAGTGAATACTCGAGTGCGAGTGCGAACGAAGTCAAAACCGAAATCGAAATCGAAACAGTAGACAAAAAACAAACAACAACTAGACAAACTAAAATCGAATCGAGCCGAAACGCAGCGAAGCCAAAGAGCCGAAGCAACCCTCGGCCCCCAGGCGGATCGGCAAATATGTTTGGCTTATTAGCGGCTAACTGATTAGCGCTCTCGCCCGAGCTCTCTCCCACCACTGACTCTCTCTCTCTCTCGTTCTCTTTCAACACTATGTTAACGGTTAACAGTGAGTTAACAGATAAAATAGGGCACTTTGTGTGTTTTGTTGTTGTTTTGTTTTTGTTTCTGTTACCAGGGCCGCAGGTACGGTTCTTCTAAGGGGCACCTAGAGTTATTTACTAGCTTTTTAAAACATTTCACAAATTAAAGAAGAGTATTAGGATTTACATCGACTATTTTTTATATTTCTATTATATAAGCAAGATTTGCAATAGATTTTGAGAAATCTCTATTTCGGGACCTCTTATTTTCGATTGATATTTTTGCCGGTCTATTTAACCATTCTTGCCTCATTGTGCTTCACAGTTTCTAAATCGTATATATAGTAGAAGGAAAGAACACGAATTTTGGCAAGAAGTTTACAGCGTAGCTAAGATCTCCGAATCAGCATCAATAGAGTAGTCGAACTAGCAATTCCTGTCCGTTCATCCGTCTGTCTGTTCATTTGTCTTTCTGTTGCAAAGCAAACTTGATTTAATTCTGGTAGTCGAGAGCCCCAAGTAAACGGGGGCTCTAGTGCACCGCATACCCTGCACATCACTAGCTACGGGCCTGGTCATTACCTGCTCACTGTGCCGAGCAATAACAAACAAAGAGCCCTTGTCTGACAATTGAGTAACCTCTCGCATAGAATTGCCGCTACAAAGAATTTCGCAGTGTAGAAAGCTGTCCGCAATTACATAAACATTATTCAGTGTACACAGTGTACTACATAGATATGGCGATCATCCAATTTTCATGTTAGAATAGGCCTGACCTCCATAGCTGCTAATCTAATTTGTCATCGGAAATTTTTTAGTGAAATTGAAATTGATTAAACAAAGTAAACAAATACGATTGCTATACATAATGTTTATGCATGTGTATTATGTTGTATATAGTTAAATCGGCAATATACATATGCATGATGTACGGTACTTTGTGCTTCGTGCTTTTGTCTGTAGATTTATGTGACAGACAAGTCAGACATGGCAGTTGCAACAAAACGTCTGAAAATTTCACACACACAGCTAATTATGCACATACGGACACACACACACACTCGCCTGCAGTTAAGTCACTCAGCTAATCCACTTAGTGGGTGGCTAACAAACTGGCTGACAGCATTGCAGCTACCCTGTCTGACTGTCTGCCTGCCGTAGGGTATAAACAATTGCCGCGCATTGTGCCAATTGTTCGCGCTATTCGCTCGGGAAAGTCTCAAACTGTTTTTTGCAAAAACATATGTAAATAACCACACACTAGCGTCACTTACATAAGTATGAGTCACATACGCACACACTCATTCTCAGGTGTACATAATCGATGTTTAAGCTAAGCTTACTTACCCACATTCGCTGCACTGATGTTATCCTCGACGCCCACAGTACGTGGAATGGGCGTGGATGTTGTTACACCCTGAAAGCCATGGGACCTGCTGGAACTGTTGCCTGCTGGCAATGACAGCGGCCCCGCTGACTCCAACTCCAACTCCAGCGGTGGCGAGTTCTCCCGCACACACGACATGAGGCCAGAAGACATGCTGCAATGGGGAAAACGAATTGAAGCTTTAAGTGATAAGAAAAAAGGTAATGAATTAAATATGTCATAAAGAAAGAAATAAAAAAAAGAAAGAGTACTATGCATAAAAAAGGCTTATAACCTTTCACTATTTGAGATGAATTCTGTACAAAAACTGCTTGTTCCCAAGAAAGATAAACTATTTACTGGCTCGACTCTAATGTAAAGACTTGATTCTTATGAAATTTCAACGTCTATATATGATATTATTAACTAAAATGGTTTATGATAACTAAGAAGATACATACATATACAAATGTACGCACTTTATGGTAAGGGAAAAAATTAATTTCCTGCATTTATATTGATAACCACAATTTTAAAATCTTCAAAATATGATAATTGAAAATCTTTATTAATTAACATTAATGAATCATTTACTGCCCATAATTAAAAAAAATCCTGCACATTGCACACTGGGCTGAATTTGCAAAAAAGTGGCATAAAGTTTAGAATAAGAGATATCGACCTAAAACTTTACATATTAAGTATTAAATATATTACTCAAAATACGTAAAAATTGTAAGTTATTTGGACCACGCCTTCCTTGATCGCCCATATGCATATGTCAGCATAGAAATTAGTTTTATTTTTTATTGTGAATAAAAACACTAAAATTTGATAGGGAAAAGGTTTTATATTTTTTCTCTGTCCAGTAAATAGTGGTAAATATTCAAATTATACAACACAAGATGATTTTACTGTGTCAAATTATATATTTTCAATGTGGTGAGGTCCTAAAGTTTGTCCCAGAAGTCAAGTCAACTAACTTTGAAGATCGATCAAATTGCATTTTTAGAGAAAATATTTATAGATTCTTCATAAATAAACAATCTATTTTATATTTTAGGTTAATTTTAGATGTGCGTTGACAAAATTTTGACTTTATGCCATTTTGCTTGCGATTTAACGCACTGTTTACATTTACTTGTTCAATTATATTTTGTAAAGCCGCACAAAAGTATGCAATAGTTTATATTCTCGCTGCGCTGCAGCGCGCTGCGGCCGTCTCCAAGCACTCAGCCCCGGGGCATCCCCAAAGCGTTGCATACCTTCGTGAGTGCAGCCCAGAAACGTAGTGAGCAGCCCCAACAACAACAACAGTAATACACAAGCGGGTCATTACCATCTTAATCCATCTCCATCTCCACATTGAGCGCTAACTAACCGCAAAAAGCAAAGCAAACGCAGCAGACTCGACTTATGTCTGTGTGTGTGTGTGTGGTTTGTTTTACTCGTGTATCGCAACGTGAAAATCTTACAAATTAACTTTAGCTTTCATTTGCATTTCACAGATGCACTACGCACATATGTACATAAGTGTGCGTGAGTGTATGCATGTGTATGCTTGTTTGTATGAGTGCAAAGTTAAGACCCCGTGAAACGCAACGCAAATGAGCAAACTTTAATTATATGTATGCGAAATTTGCATATCAGCCCCTCACCCGGCATGGTACCACCTCCCACTTCCCTCTGCAGTTCCCTCCTTCCGCACAGTTGAATGTTTGGCTACAAGCATTACTTACTAAGCTGTAGCTGTATCTGTTTGCTGCTTACGAGCTTACGCGGTAATTGCATTCGCTCATTACTCAAATTTGCCAACATAATTATGATGTGCCGGAGCAAACAATGTGCCGGGGCTAGCTACTAAGGCAACAGCAACAATAAAACAACCTCACAGTGTCTCCCTCTCTCGGGCAGACAATGAGCCCTGGGCTAGAAGGAAGCTAACCATCGAGTTGGTATTACCTCTGCTGTGACCCGAGTTTACCTTACACCTTGTCGCGAACAGATTCACACAAAAGCAACGCGGCAAAAAGTTCTCAAGGCAGAGCAAACACTTGTTGCAATTACAAAAACCTAAGCTCAATGACAACCCATGAGACAGACCAAGACAGAGAGAGAAAGAGAGAGAGAGAGAGAGACAAACTAACGTCATTGCAAAATGGCATAATGCGCAGAAAACGCTCGCATTGAAAAGGAAAGTGCCCCTGACCGGAAAGAGCAGATGGAAAAGCGAAGCTGTAGTTGAAGCAGCTGAAAGAAACTGCGTGCTCATCGCATGATTCGTACGGATCGGAGATGGAAGCGGAGCTTAAGAGACTCTGGGAGACCTCAAAAGCTAGTGACACTGTGATAAGTCGACCTACCACACCATGGATCCATTAATTTTAATGACTTACAACTTTGACGCGTGTCTTGAGTTTGTTTTTCCTTTTTGTTATTGGACAGTTGTCATAAAAACTGAACAATAGGGCAGCAAATATTCGGACAAGGTCGTAGAGAAATATGCAATTGTAAGTTAGAGGAGATTAAAATAGAGCATTTGTAGGTAGTTTTTGCCATCTTTGCCATATTGTTATAGATATATGAATAAAATATGTTATTGATAGTGTGGAATCTATTTGAGAAATATGTTGCTGATATATCTATACATAAATGAAATTAATTAGTCAATAGTTAGGGATCTATGTTGTTAATAGTTTGGCTTCATAAGCTAAAATATCTTTTTGTAAGTTTGGGATATGTGAACGAAATATATTGCTGATAGTTTGCGATATATAAATGAAAAATCTTGTCAAAAGTGGATCTATGTTGTTGAAAGTCTCGAGTCTTCAGATTAAATATCCTGTCGAAAGTTTGCGATCTATTATATTAACTATTATATTTAACAAACGGAAAAATTTAAAATCGTGTACCTAACATACAAATATATGTACATATTTATTTTAGCATGTACGAGTATATACACAATTAATATAAACAAAAAGTATAGGAATATTTTCAAAATTCTTCAATAAAAACATTTTGCATGAACTCATGCCGGTTCTTTAACTTAAAAGCTCACGCAACCTATATAGGGATCAATTACTATGAAAATTATCTTAAGTAATCATATTTAATAAATATCCAAGTTTTCTAAAGACGAAATGCAGAAAATCAACAACACCTGCTCTTATTTCCTATGTGGGTTTTGATGATTTATTAGCATTATTATTATATTTATTAATTGAACTGCTTGATTGACATTTATGCTTGGCATATTGGAATATTCCTTTCGGTATAATATGGAGGGTGCATACAATTTGTCACAATTTTTATGAGACGCAGTCCGAAATCAATAAACAAACAACAACAAATGCAGGAAAATGCTGATAAAGTGTCTCTGGCGCCGCTGACGCAGCATCGACTTGGACTGAGGCTGCTGCTATGCCTCTGCTGATGCTGCTGCTGCTGATTCAGAGATTCTTGGCCCCGAAAAATGATGTAGCTAAACTGATGCTAATGATTTGCTTGTTTATTTTCGAATGACTGCGTCACTGTGGCCACAACTGGGAGCGCGCCACATTAACAGACTGTTCCCAGAGTACTCTATATATGCATGATGTGCACACACACATACATATAGTGCTATATGCCATGTGGTACCTACCCGCTAGCGGAATGTTCCCCGACGGTATTCAACTTGGCGGGGGACCGCCGTCGCGTGTGCGCCATTTCATTAATATGCACATGTGTATATGTGTTTGTTATATAGTTACTATATGTCTGCCTGTATAATCATTAAATACTTGTGATTTTTAAATTGGGATTGGTCACTCGCGTGGATGCCGAAGAACTTGTGCAACTTGTGGCTGCCACGACGAGATACGCGACTGAAATGCGTTTTTTTCTTGTTCTGTACGCGAACTCCTCATGGAGCAGCTTCAGATACACACACGCACTCATAGATATGTTGCGAATGACACAAGCGAAGCGCAAAAAGAGCGAAAGCAACATTTTCATATGTGCCCAAGGTCAAGGAGCGATGCCGCTCTCGCGCGTGGGCGGCAGAGAGCAGCAGTAGTTGCAGCATCACGAGGCAACATGTTGCTTGCAACTTGTTGCCATCCAAACAGCGAATAAATCTAAATAAATTTTTAAACAGAATTTAAACAACTTGGGCAGGAAAAACAAATAAAACTAAACACTAAAGAAAGAGGAAACTTTTTAATTAAATTTCTTTTGCAAGTTGTGCCCCCGTTTTGAAGTGCTCTTGTTGCCAAGCCTTCTCACTCTCTCTCCCTCTCTCTGTCAGTCACTCTCACTCTTACTGACTGACACACTGCGCAGACGTCGAGCGAGGATTCCTTGCCAAGTTAAGACATACACATACTGACCTAGTCAACGCGTTATCTCAAAACCATCTGGCAGCGGTGACCCTACCGAATAACCAAATATGGTAAACGAGAAAAAAGTTACAAGACTGTACGTTTGATGGTGGTGTGTGTATGTGTGTTTGTATTCCCCAGAAAGAAAGCGAATGATTTGCTGTCAAGAAAGCCCTTTCCCGATAGGGGTAGCATATTATATTGGGGTCGATAACTTGCGCGATTTCCCGAGGGCCAAACAATAATAACATTTTAATCTCCTCCGAGGAAACGCACATTGTACATAGCCCGTAGATATATATGAATAAGTATTCGTTTTAGTATTCATTATTCGGTGGAGTATAAACAAGCAAACAGGAGAACATACTTATGTATGTGTTCTCAAATCTCTCACATTACACTCGGTATCTGTCTGCTCTAATGAGTAAGAAAAATATGCTTATATGGTTATATTACACTGAAGGAAAAACACAACTGCTCTAAATATGGAAAAACAAATGAAATATGCGGCCATCACCAAGAACAAGAAGAGACTAGGAGCGGATGTGATTTTTTACCAGTAACCTCACCCTAGGTATATTTTAAGGGTAAGGTTGCAGAACCGATCTAATTAGAATGTATATATTTACCTGATTTTGTGATGTTTTCTTTATCCACAATAAAGCGCAGTTAACGCCTTTAAAAAACAGTAGTGATAAGGTGGTTATGCTGTTACATTCTTCTTTTGTTGGAGCTGAAATATAATAGGGATAAAAGATTCAAATTAAAGTTTACTTCTTAGGTAATAAACTTAATAGGTTACTTATAGAATAGGTTACTTAAAGATTATGTTACTTATAGAATTGGTTACTTATAGAATAGATTGCTTAAAGAGAATATAACTTATACAATAGAAAAGGTTTACTATAGAAAAGGTTAATTCTAGAATAGTTAACTTATAGAATAGATAATTTATAGAATAGATTACTTATAGAAGAGGTTACTTATACTTATAGAATAGGTTACTTATAGAATAGGTTAGTTATAGAAAAGCTTACTAATAGAATAGCTTACTTATAGAAGAGGTTACTTATAGAATAGGTTACTTATTCTATAATATATATTTCTTAATGTGCATTATACGATATTATGTTCTTAAGCAAGTCAGTGTCAAATCTTTTGACAGAGGCCTATTATCAATTTTCCTTTACATCATGAATGCCAACACGTTTTCAGTTAAGTGCGATTTGCTTGCATTACGTAAGTGTGACACCGGAAATCTCCGCACTCCGACACCCCTTCTTCATGCTTTTCAAGCACCCGCAAACAGAGCCAAGCCCGCAGCGGACTAATAACCCTGTTTTGGGCTTGGGCGGTATTAGTATCCTTGCCAAAGGCAAAGAATACCGCAGGCACTTTCGCACATTTGCATATTCTCATCCATATCGCATATCATGGAGCCCTCTATTGAAAGTCTGGCCCATTATTATTTGGCGTGCGTGTTACCAACTGCTTTGCATAAGAATGGCGCCCTGAAATGTCAATATCCGCTTGTGTAAGGTCACCCCCTGACCTAATCCTTTGGCACTTGCGAGGGTTCTCGAAATAATTCCAATTATTTCAATAACATTAAAGATATCTAAATATCTGAATCTTCAATTAAATAGATTATATTTGCATTACTATTATATATTATAGTACTGTAATTTTTTATAAGAAGCATAATAATAATTCCGGAAACGACAATACGATTAAGAGGGGTCTGCTTGGATTCATCTGAAGTGCTCTTCAATCACGTGCTGCGATTTCTACGCACACTCGAGACTGCAACTGGGCCTGCAACAATTCCCCTAGATACTTTTTACCTGAGCCCATGAGATATGCAAAGCGTGATCATTCAGAGAGAGACCCAATGGAATAGAACGAGCTGTGGAAAACTTTCACTGCGCTGCCCACACACACGGAAAGTAGGAAATGCAGAGTGCCCAGTGGAGAGTACCGCGGGAGAAGTTGGGGGATTCGCTAGGTCTTGTATGGTTATCTAATTGGTTGGTAGAAAACGTTGAAGATTAATTGCAATGCGAACGATTTCTTTCAAAACACACACTCACAACAATGGCGAACAATAATGAAAAGTAAAAGTTTGTTTTAAGCAGCCGACGAACAATGTGTCTAAACGAATTCATGAATAAATTATTGTGAGTATCCGATCGAGCGATCCAAGATCAAGACTGAAGAAAAAGCTCGTTTCTTGTGCTCGTCGTTCTAAACAAGTTTTGGCGCTTTTATCGCG
Organism: Zaprionus ornatus; assembly: GCA_018904035.1. NCBI lineage: Eukaryota > Metazoa > Arthropoda > Insecta > Diptera > Drosophilidae > Zaprionus > Zaprionus ornatus. The sequence continues at coordinate 5,111,582 of JAEIFZ010000238.1, forward strand.
CCTTGATTATTAATTTTATGTGCCACATCTGTTGTTTTTTATTTATTGTTGTGGTTTCTGTTTTTTTCTAAAATGAAAATTAAGTGAATTTCTTATGGGGTTCGAATCGTTTTCTCTAAATGGGTCTTCTTCTTTGAAATACAAAGTGATACAAAGAAATGTGCAGTCAAATTAAGTAATTGGATTTGTTTTACAAAGACCTATCTATATAGTTGGTTAATCAAACCTAATTTAAACTTAAATACAATCGGATTGAACTTCTAAAGAGTATAAAGAATTATTAATATATAATAACATTTGCATCTGTTTGCGAATAATCTCTGTTTACATTATGCTGGGTATATCTTATATTGTACTAAACTCCCTGCCTCGATTAGGTTGCATCTTATACAGAGAGTGCTTGTAATGCGAAACCCCAATGCCACAGCTCGCAAGTGGAATGCTCAGACTGTGAGGGTCTACGAGATGATGTGATGTGTTTGTGGAGAAGTAAAACCGAAAACCACGAGACCACAACGAGCCAGCTAACACGAGGCCCACAAAAGAAGCGGCAAATGTGTCGCCCCTGGGGTAAAACTAGACCAACACACAGACAACCAAACAACATAGGAGCATGTTTAATACCAACTCTTTACAATGTATCCCATTAAAACTTGCCCATTTGCACAAAAGCACAAAGCACATTCCAGCTAACTACCTAACACTTGGTTAGGTTATTTAATACGTGCGTAAATCTTGCCTAATACCTGAGTTTCAGTAATATGCAAATTATATTTGCGATTTGGGTGTATCGCACAACATCTAACACTAATGGAATTGCATACATTCTCACCTTGCGTAAAACTTTGCTGTGTAAATATTTGGGGAGATATGTTTTGAGTACTTGTATGAATACCTATAGTTTCCTAAGCAAAAACTGAAGTATCTCTGAAATAAAGACATTATATATAGATACACATAAAGTTATACGATTCATTCTTTATTAGTCATAGAGTTCCAAAGGAATGGGAATATTTATATACATTCAAATTGAGTTTAAACTACATAAACCTGAATATATAACTCATAGACCCTAGTTAATTTTCTCTCTCAATGATTCACAAGTGACTCGTTAATCCGATTTTCGTTTTGTTTCCGATTGAAAGTCGTTTATGATACCGACTTCTACGTGATCGTTGCCAGCGGCATTAAATTCTTGAATAAGGTATACGTATTTCTACATGTATGTACAATTTGTATTTGTGTGTTTCTTTATCTTCTGATTGTCATAAGTAAAATTAAGACCATTCTGCCCAAATATCTTGAATCTCTCGGGTCGTAGAGTTAAAAAGCCGTTTGTTGTTGTTGCTGCTGTTATTGTCTTTGCTTTCCCCCGACAACTGTGCTCAACCTCAACCTCGACCGGACCGAGCCCGAACCGCGCACTGAATAGACGCTTCAACAACCTCCGCACAGTCTACATTCTACAGTGGGGGTCCCGACATCGTCATAAATAGAAATTGTTCGACTTGTTCGATAAAGCGTCGTCGCGCAGGGCCAAAGATCAGTCTACACTGAACAGATTCCACATTTGTTGTACTCGACTCGGTTTTGTTTTTATTTATTCCGTATTCCACTTTATATCTTCATTCTCTCATCCACTCTTCTCCACTCCTCTCCACTTCCTTTTCGCTTGTCGATCACATTAACAGTTGCGTTAATTTGTATTCTTTTCATTTATACAACATTTATGTTATAGTTTTTGCTCTGATTGCTGCGGGGAGAAAGATATGATAGTTCTACACATATTCATGTTCTTCTTCGTCGGCTCGTCCCAAAGATTTATTGGCTGCCCGGAGGCGGAAGAGAACGCGATACATACATAAGTACTTTCTTCAAAGATGATCACATTGCGACCTCTGGATGATCTCTTCTCGATCTCGTATTTCTTAATCATGCTACAGTGAAAACCGGTTCATATGAAATATATTTCTATATGTATTATGACATTTTAAACACAGTTTTGTTACCTCTTAATGCCTGACAAATTTCAGTGACATTGCACTGCGCATTTCCATGGTGCGTCAGCGTGATTCAATGCAGCCCAAGGACAGTGACAGAAACAGAAACGCGATCGTTTGTTTACCCTACAATAGCATCGACATGTGACAAGGCAAAACCCTTTCACGACAATAAAATTGGGAACAATAAGCTAGTCGGCGCGATCGCTGATGTGTACCCTATAAGAAAACCGAGTCTGACAGTAGAAACATATTATATTTTACATATTTGCTGCATGCTTTAAATATTTTAACGCATTGTTGATTAAATCTTACATGCCTCTGTAATAGAGTATTAAAATAAGCGTAAAGTTTAACATAAGCAATTTTAACTACGAAAGGTATCAACAAATTGTGCCATTTCGACTAAGGACACTAAAAAAGGTACTAGGCATGTGTAAAGGAATAGTATATTATACAAAGTCAATTTTTCCTATAAAATAACTATAGAAAATTGTTTGCTTTCGATAAGGTATACAAAGAAATGTCTTAATAGTAAGTGTATAATAAAAAAAAGTTTGTTTTTATTATGTTATCTCATTGTTACTCTATATAAAAGAGCAGAGTGCAGTAAGCACACAAAACACTGATGAAATTACAGCATAAAGCACGTTTCTTCAGATCGAACATACCCTTAATACAATTGTATAAAGGTACAGGGTATCAAAAAACACCCCGTGGCAGAAAACACAATTCAAAAATGCGAAACATTGCACAAATAGTTGAACGCTTGAGCAATTCGCGAGCATGCAATGGCGATGGCGAATTAAATGTGCTGATAATCAAATTCGAATACGAATACAGTCACGAATAAAAGGAATACGAATGAATTTGCTAATTCTATTCATTCAACTAGACACTAGTGTGTGATCGTTAATCAATCAGTTAATTGTGATCGCGGCTTAATCAGTGATCACAATTAAGTTCCCTAGTACCCAAAGCCACAGTCCAAGCGTGAAAATTGTGAAATTGCGATCATGAGGATCGTGAAAATCGCCAATTGAATTCTCGAGTGCACTCCCAGTAACACAAAACATGGGTGTGGTCCAGCAAAGGCGACATTTCGTATGCCTGATTAATTAGTAATAGGCGACGCGTTTCTATCTCCATTCCGGTTCTAAGTTTGCGTTCTCTCAGCTTGACTATAACAAATACCCGAATATGGTATTCCTTTCAACACAATTTAGATGAAGGTGTGGGGGAGAGTACTTCCACTACGTTTTTATCAAGACAGAAATGAGCGACTATAATTACGTTGTCCCAAAAAGAGGTAAGCTAATAAAACAAAAATGCTGCTAAAAGAAAGCCATAAAGACGAGCCGCAAAACATGCGCAACATTAGCGCTAAATCGCCATCGCGAAAGGTGAAATTATCCGCAATGAAAATGAGTTTAGAGTAACAAAGCGAAGCCAAGTCGAGCCGGACACTGAGTCCGACATTGATGGCCCCGTGACGCGGGTTAGCTTGAGATCACGCAGGGGGTCTAGGTCTGGGTCTGGGCCTACTTTTTGGGCCTTGTCTGCGGGCAAAGATTATGGGGCTAATGGCTCAAAGAGCAACTTTACGATGTTTGACCCAATTTATGTTTGAATTGTTGAATTGAAAACTTAATCAACAGTTCGGGGCGTCATATGCGATACAGTTAAGAGGCTCCTAATTATGTACAAACAGCAGGCGGCAACGGGGGAAAGCCGAAGCAATGAGTCGATAAAAAAGTGTAAACAGTTAACCGAAAAAAGTTTCGAATCGAACTATAAACATAACCCCTGAATGATACATATGTATAACACGCCCACTACAGGTTGGTAGAAACAGCAAACTTGGTATGCAAAGCTTGGGATATGCCCCTTTTTCTCTCCTCTCCCTCCCCTCTTGGGTTCTTAAAGTGCGACTGTCAATTGCAAATAAAATTACAACTTACGTTGGATTTTTACCTTCATATTCAGCTCGTTCTCGTTTATTTTTATTATTTAACATGCACAGCACGACCAATTCAAGTGCCACGCCCCCCGTCAGCCGCCCCTTACAGCCTGCCGCCTCTACAGTAGGGCTTGTTTCTCTTTAGCTTCTTCTTCTTTTTGCGTGCAAGCGTTTTTTGTTTCCATTGTCGTCGCGTCATCATCAACGTTGTCTCTCTGTATGTCCGTCTACCTGTCTGTCTGTCTGTCTGCCTATCTTTCTGTCTGTCTGTCCGTCTGTTCGTCGCTTGACTTCTGGCTCAGCTTTTGTTTTCTACCGTGAAGGTCTTTTATAGCTCGTCATCGTCATCGTGGCATAAAGACCGAGTACCTAGTCTGGTACTTTGGAGCCTACAATTGCTCTACAAGTGCGAGCATAAACACACATAGACACACACACAATATAAACAAGGTATTAACCATTTGTATGTGTGTCAATGTGGCAATTGATTCCGATTGCGTGCGCATGCAACTCGATCAAATTGTGAATGGTGTGTGAATTTGAATCAATTTATAACCATACAGAGTGCAGCTCATATTGTGATCTTATTGGAAAAACATTTACACTCTGTATTCACACATGCAATTTGCCAAATGAGTTTGTGAAGAGAAGTGAATAAATGAATAAATTATATGCACTGAGTTCATATAATGAATAAATAAGGCGTAATATTATATTATATTAAAGTTATTTGTATTGTTTTTACTATTTTTAAACTCGGAAGAACCCTTAAAAAATTAATTTTGTGTTATTGATTTTATTCAAACCATATTCGGAATGCGATATTCCGAATTTCGGAACTTATAAAGATTACTTAGCGAAATCCCACAGAATACACCACTTTAATAGAATTTCAACACAGATTAATAGGCATTCACAGTGCTCGCAAATTGCTGTTACCATTGTTATTATCTTCTCGCCAAGCATTCTCTTTAATTTCTGCTATGCTACTAAACTAGTTAGTTTGCTACTAATCACAAGCGAATACGCGAACCGAAATGGGCACTAAAAACATTTTTTCAGTATTTTTTTCTCTCTCTTTAGCTGTGAGGCGATTAACGGTTGCGTTACAATTGGGATTTAGTGCGCGACTGAGTTGGCCTTATGTGTGTGGTTCAGGTGCTGGCTCTGCCTGCCCCTCCCTCTCTCTCTCACACAGCCCACCCCGCCCCCAATACATCAACGCCCGCAGCTTCGCACAGAAGCATCTCGGATGCCTTTCCAATTATTTTTCGAGTTTGAATTTTGCGCCACATATGTGAGTAATGGCTAATGGTGAAAAACAAAAACAATAATGTCTGCTTTACTTGGACTTGCTTGACTTGCCGCAAAGCAAAGCGCACAACTGAGGCAGCCAGCCAGCCAGGTAGGGAGCCAGGCCGGCAGCCAGGGAGACCCAACACCAACGAGTCAGCCAGGCAATGAAAACATCTTCGAAAGAAAAATTGAAATTTGTTTCAAATTTGAAAACTCACTTCAGCATGGCGAGCGCCTTAGTCACGCTACCTGCCGCAACATCAGTACACACACATACACACACACAAATACATTCACACACACTTACAGGCACTTTAGCTAACTATAAGTGTTTATATTTAGGTTTGTAGACTCCAAAGTATTCACTGTAACGCCAAGGAATTTTTAAAAATATCCACACCAAACTTGAATGATATCCATGTGTGAGTATGTGTGTGTGTGTATGACTGTATGAGTGTAGACACAGGAATGCACTTTACACAATTATTATAGTTCACTTTATGTTCTATATGATTCTGTAAGAGTTCTTCCGCCAAATGAGATTGTTTAAGTTTTTACTGAATAGCTCTACTTATCTGATTACACTGGGGACTACACACGTATGTAAGTATTTATGTGGTGCAATAGTATTCAATATTAAAAAGAAGTACCATATTACCATATTAGTTAGAAATAGGTTTCATTTCCCCTCAAATTTCAACACTTTTCCACAGTTTGCCTTGAAATATTGGAACATATAACATGTACATATCTAGTACATATATAAGAAATAATAAGTTTATGTTTACGCCAGTTTAAGTATGGTATACATAGTTATTCTACAGTTTCTTATGTTTGATTTTAGTATTATATGATAAAGGCAACGACCTTTTGATATGGTTGAACTTATTAACAACTTTGCATCACAATGCAATCAAGGCAAAGCTCTTTAACAAGTACATAGTAGTTTGATTGTTGTCGCCGCTCTTTGTTTAAATAAGGCGAAAGCATATAGGATATCGTGATGGCGATGTATGTGCTGTATGTGTTCCTGGGTTCGCTCTGTTTGCACAGATGTCCCGCATTGTGGCAAACCAAGCTGATCGAACAGGAACTCAGACTGAAACAACAAACATACATATATTCGTGGGATACTTAAGGCGCTGCCACTCAGCGTATTGTTCTTTGCTGTCCATCCGTGCAGCTCCCCCAAACACTTGCCACCATGTTGCACGTTGCACATGTCCTCGAGGCACTCCCAGTTCCGTCTGACGACGATTTGTTCTGCAGCATGTCTCGTATTACGTGCTGTCCATGTTGCATTAGGGTTGCACTGAGAGATTGACAATATTTTGTAGAACATTGATAAAAACCCCCATGGTGCATGACGTATAAAAACGATAACAAATGAATGACAGCGCTAAGAGGGCAAGGGGATGGAGGGATGCCTGCACATATAATTTCCTGTTTCTGACTATTTCCAGTTTTCAGGATGGAATCGAGCAACTCTTTGAGTTTTCGCCATTCCTGCGAGAGTTATGATGTCGATAAGTGGGAACTAGTTTCTAATTTGCCCATAGCTCTCTTAATGATCAGTTAAAAAGAAACGAAGCGACAACTGCGAAGTGTCTAAGAGTGTTCAGTTATGCAAAAAAAGAAAAGAAAAGAAAAGACATCCACATGGAAATGATTTCGACGCTGGCAGCATATTGAAAATTTCCAATTAATGTATAAACAGTTATACGAGGTTGTTGTTGTTTCTTTTTGGCCGCAGGGCAGCAGAGTTTTTGTTTGTCGATCGATCATATCAATCAATTAAACACATGTCTCTCTCTCTCTCTCTCTCTCTCTCTCTCTCTCTCTCTCTCTCTCTCTCTCTATCTCCCTCTCTCTCACTGTCTGCTGATCATCATGAAGACCGTTAGCACTTTCTGATTGCGCTTTTTTATCGTTGATTGAATAAACAAAATTGTGGGAAATTTCATTTATTTGGTAATCATAGAAAGGCAATAACATTACGTGGCTGACAATTTCGATGTGGCAATGAAAATGCTATGGTTTTATAGTTTTACATCGACTACATGAGAGGGTGATATATGAGTCAAATACTAATAATATGCATGAATCCATATAAATATGTGTGTGTGCATGTTTTTTTTCATTGTTAATCATCGTTTACAGATGAAAACACTTATGTTTATGAATAACTATTATATATATTATCATAATTATAAATAAAGTGCTAATAATTTGTTGACATTTTTATAAATACAATTTCTATTATTTATATATTTGTGATTAATCGCCCATTATTTACCGCGACCTATAAGATATATTGTACCGAGTTTAGAGGTATATGTATATGTATACAATCATACGATTTTTACTATGCTTAAATATACTCATAATATTTTCAGTGTAATTCTTATTATGATTTATATTTATAACATTTCTTATCTCTGAATTAACATTATTTTTAATGTTATATATATTTACCTTTAAAACGTTTATAATCCTAGTAACCGAAGAAGAAAGGCCAAAAACCTCTGCTCGTTTCTGTTTTGTTTGTTTTGTTGTTAATTTGTTTTTGTTGTTGAGTACGGGTCAAAATCGGAGCTTGTTTTGGTTGTGTTGTCTCAATCTCGTGCCGTGTGTCGGCGTAGGAGGAGGTGGAGGGCCCTAGCTGGAGGATCCAACAATGCAAGAGTAACGAAAATCATCACGCGATTAGTTTAAGCCGAGGGAAACGAGAGAAACAACAGCCAAAGGGTATCCGTAGCACACACACACACACGCACACAAAACTACTCACACATACACATACACACACACACTGTGAGCGTGTGTATACAGTAGAGCTGAGCTCCAAAGCTGCAGAGGCAGCAAAATCTCCAAACACACAAACGAAAATAATGCGAAATAAAACATGCACACACACACAACACATGCACAAGCAACAAGAATATGTATCTTAAAACTGGTTTAAGATTTGTTGGGGATTGAAGTTGGTGGTAACTTCGATGCTTCTGCTTCTTGGCTCGGCTTGGCCAGTCCAGCCTCGCGCTCGAGTGGGTCTCTATATGTAAGTGTGTGTGTGTGTGTACACTCAAGTTTGTTGTTACATACAAACAAAGAAGTTTGTACTTTCCAATAATACAAATTTGTATTCTGTTTCACATTTGAAAGAAACGTGTATTTGATATACATATTTTACATCTTGTTTTTGTTATTTATCCCACTGTGTTTACTGCACAAACAACTGTTGCTTCTGAGTGCACTTTGAATAAAGATCTAAGTATGATTCATGAACTAATTGATCGCTGATTCTGTTTGTTGTTGTTGTCTCCATATATTTATATTGTACATATTATATTTCTATATTTTCAAATATTTACGTACAAGCACATGTGCATGTTTATGCATGTTTTGTTTACCGGCAACGCGCACTATTTACATTGTATATTATTGATAGACATAATCTATCAAAACTACAATATTTAAAATACAATATACTGCAATATCTTTACATTTAAATATTCAATATATTTCGGTTACTCGAGCCAAACATAAGATCCGAATTCAGTTTAAAAGGCGACACACCGACGACAAACGACCCGACCGCTCCAATAACAAATCGTACAATAAACAAAAAAATCTGTGAACAGTGCTGTTATCCGAAATTTAACAGAAAACTGTTACTGCGTGAGCTCTGTACATGAACAGTTGTTTTGCTATTATTTCCTATCGATAAGTGCATTCTGTTAAGGTTTTGTTAACAGCATTTGGCTGGACCACAGTAATTTGCCATCCAAAGATGTGATCAAGAGCTACTGAAGGTATTTCGAGTTTAACATATTTAAAGTTGCCCTTTACTCTGTAATGGTAGAATATTAATATTGTATATACAGCAAAATGTGTGTTTATGGCTAAAATGTAAATTTTAAGAACAATGTGCATATCTCCTTTCCTTACCTTATCATATGTTTATCAACAACAATATAATGTGTAAACACTCGGGATCCACAGTAGAGATAAGTGAATATAAAGATCGCTAGCCAGCTCTCTACTTGGCATTAGTTTCTTATTCATCACAATGAGCTCACGTAAACTGTCAACACATGTGCTGGACACTTCCAATGGAAAGGCGGCTCAGAACGTGAAAATAACTGTTTATCGATTAAACGAATTCCAAGAGTGGATCGCAATTCGTCCTGGGCAAACCAATTCTGATGGACGTTGTCAGTTGCTGGATAACTCCGAATTCCCCATAGGTGTCTACAAGCTAACCTTCCATGTTGGAGTGTATTTTGCTACGAAAAATGTGAAAACATTCTATCCGGCTGTAGACATAATTGTGGATTGCAGTGAAAACCAAAACTATCACATTCCACTATTGCTCAGTCCGTACGGTTACACCACCTATCGGGGAACGTAAAAACTTAATTTTGAATAAAAAGTGGATTCCATCTTTGTTTCGTCCATTTTCATTTTATAATTTAATCCGTTAGAGAAGTATGTTGCGATGGAAAAAGTTAACGAAAGTTAATCCCGAATAAAATTCTGATTTTATTATTGTTTCACTTATTTTTATTTGCTTCTTTGATGCAATAGAAAAGTAGATCGCGAGGGGATAACTCAACGAAAGTACAAAGTCCTTAAGATATTTTTGGGTACTTTTTGACTTTATCTTATCGCATTCTATGTTTCTGACTAGAAATTTAAATTTCCCGGTCAATGTGCTATGTTTTTGATTACATAGACTGAGTCTGCATGCAACATTTACCTTAACTGTCAATTACAGTAAGGGTGCATATTTGGCTATGCTTGTGATGGTCACACTTTCGCGGCATATTTTAGTACTATTTTTGTATTCTTGACGCACGTGTTTGATTCGAGCATTTCGTCAGTTAAATTGTTTAATTTATTTACTTTTATAAAATGACAGAGGCTGAGGAGGTTCCCCCAGAGCCAAGCATAGACTTTGTGCCGGCACTATGCTTTGTACCCCGCGGTGTCACCGTGGAACGGCCCGAGAAAATAGTCTTGACACAAGCAGAGCTTGCGAGGATCATAAGCGAAACAAAGAACACGCTGGACGACGATGAAGAGTCCGATGACGAAGATGGCGACGGAGCAGATGAGTCGATGGATGTGGACAACGAGGGGGCACCCGCGGTTGTGGACAACGAGAATCACAATCCTCAGGACGAGTTCAATTTCGACAACTACGAGAACGAGGAGAACTCGACGGTGACCAACTTGGCCAACATTGTGGACGCTGACCAACAGGTGCCTGATGAGGACGAGGATTCCGAGGCGGAAGACGAGGTTATTAAGCCGAGTGACAACTTAGTACTAGTGGGACGCGTGCAGGACGATGCGGCCAGCATGGAGGTTTGGGTATTCAACCAGGAGGAAGAGGCGCTCTACACACACCATGACTTCCTGCTGCCCAGTTTCCCACTCTGCATCGAGTGGATGAATCACGATGCGGGCAGCGACAAGCCCGGCAACATGTGCGCCATTGGCTGCATGGATCCCATCATTACCATCTGGGATCTGGACATACAAGACTCCATTGAGCCCACATTCAAGCTCGGCTCGAAGGGTAGTCGCAAGCAGCAGAAAGCACAGTATGGTCACAAGGATGCTGTGCTGGACCTGTCATGGAATTCACAGTTCGAGCACATCCTGGCGAGTGGCTCTGTGGATCAGACACTCATTCTGTGGGACATGGACGAGGGACAACCACACACAACCATAACTGCCTTTGAGGAGAAGGTGCAATCCATTGAATTCCATCCCGAGGATGCACAAACCATTCTGGCAGGCTCTGCCGATGGCTTTGTGCGTCTCTTCGATTGTCGCGACGCAGACAACGTTGACTCGTCCTTTATCAAGTGGCAAATTTCAGGGGGTGAGGTAGAGAAGGTGCTGTGGCATCCCACAGAGACCAACTACTTTATCATTGGCAGCAATGACGGCAGCCTGCACTACGCGGATAGGCGTCGTCCTGATCACCTGCTGTGGTCTGTCAAGGCCCACAACGAGGAAATCTCTGGAGTTTGCTTCAACAAACAAATGCCTAATCTGCTGACCTCCACCTCCACAGAGGGAGCTCTCAAGATCTGGAACTTCAACTCCACAGAGCCGAAGCATGTCTACGAGCACGACTTCAACATGGGCCGCCTGCAGTGCATGCGGCAGTGCCCCGACGATCCCTACACGTTGGCGTTTGGAGGCGAGAAGCCTCCACGCTGCGCCGTCTTCAATATCAAAAACTTTGAAGCAGTACGTCGCACCTTCGGCCTTCCCGATGCTGATGCCGAGTAGATGATTAGTTGATTCCTAATTGTATTTACATTATAATGATGATTATGTATATAAAATAAAATAATGTCGACATTTATTGACAACACTTTCAGCTTATTATCTAGGTAAAGTTTAATTGCTCCATGGGGAATCTCCTCTAGTGTTTAGCTCTTGAACAGGCCCACGCACATAAGGAGATTGCGGCGTGTGAAGTGAAGCGATACAAACGGCGAATTCTTACTCGGGAAAGTGCGCAGCAGATAGACATCCTCGTCGTTCTCATCCTGATGATGTGACACGGTTATGTGATTGCTCAGATAGTCATCCGACAGCTTGTGGAAGTCCCAGAGCGTTAGATTGTTGTCGAGTCCAGCAGCAGCCAGCAGAGTGCCGTCGCGACTGAAGGTAATGGTGGATACGGTGCTGGTGTGGCGCAACAGAGTGGTCACAAGCGAACCATTCGATAGATCCCACACAATGATATTGTGATCCACCGAGCCGGAAGCCAAGTAGCGACCACAGGCAGAGAAGGCCAACGAACTGACTGTGCCTTTGTGGCCGGTCATGAGACGCACCGATTGCCCGGTGAGTGCATCCCACAGGCGGACAGTGCGATCACTGGAACCGGTGGCGACATAATTGGAATTCGGATGGAACTGCACGCAATCCACGTCCGACAGGTGGCCGACAAACACCCGCAGTGCCTGGTTGGAGTCCGTGGCCCACAGACGGGCAGTCTTGTCATAAGAGCACGAGACAAAGTAGTATCCGTGTGGGGCGAAGCGAACATCCCACACGGGATAGACGTGCCCGCGATAGGTCACCACACAGGACCAGGTAAGCAGCGACCAAAGGCGGATGGTGCTGTCTTCGGAACACGAGAGCAACAGGTTCATCTCGGGCGCAAAGGCACAACGATAGACGGGCCCCGTGTGGCCCAGAAAGGTGCGCGTTACTTCCCCACTTCGATCGTCCAGCATGCGTGCATTGATGTCCGCCGACTCTTTGTCCAGTTCACGCAATGCATCCGCATCCTTGAGTGCACGCAGCTTGGCAGGCGTCAATGACCAGATGCGCACTGTGGAATCCCCAAAACCGCAGGCTAGCATAGTGGAATCATCGGATATTTCAGCACAGGTTACACCCTGCATGGAATTGAGAACTGTATAGAACACCGCAGAAGGCAACTGATCCTTGCTCAGCGGCAGACGCTTGCTGGCCTCGCGTAGCGCCTTTAGCTTGAGCAATTTGTCCGCATCCTTCAGCTCCGGCAGAGGAATTCGATCTATAGCGGGTGCGTTGGGATCCGATTTGGATTTTTTTGATAGCAACGGATCTTTCTTGGGTTTCTTTTTTTTGGGTCTATCGGGTGCGTCCGGATCATCGTCCTCTTCCTCGGGAGCCGGCGCTGGCGTGGTCAGCGTCTGAAAGTCAACCTCCTTGAGCAGTCCATAGTAGACGCGGATTTTGTTGTCCTGCCTTTTGGCGTCGCCAATGTGGGAACCCGCTGTCGCAACGCACTGCAACTTGTTGCGAGCCATGCCCTCGTATGTGTCAAAGTGCAGATATTTTGCCACAATATCTGCTACTACCTCCTGCCTGCGATCCTGGATGTGACGCTTGAACAGTGAATGGGCGTCCCTGGACATGCGAATGACGAACTTGTCCGTCTCCATGGCAGTCACGAGATCGTTATCAAGCAGCTCCTCTGGCTTGGATATCAGTAGCAAGTTGAACAGCCCCTCAATGTAGTATCCATCCAGATCTGATTTGTACTTTTCGATGAAGCCGCGCGCCTTCTCCACTTGCCCACTTGCAATTATTTTGAAGTAGATCTGCACCAGAATCGGGTACAACACCATGGATAGTTCATGCTTGTATATGTCCAAAGAGTCCTCGACAAATGCGCGCAAATCCTCGTACGCCTGTTCGTACTGTTGGGCATCGAATGAGTCGTCCCCAATAAACTTGGCCAGCGCCTCGGCCGCGTTTGCCTCCGTCACTGCCTTCGCTTCATTGGTAGCCGAACCTTGCACTTTTCGTGTTCCACCTTTGCCATGATCGTCGTTGGCTAAATTGAACACTGATTGCACATCAGCATCGCTGATATTCACCAGTTCTGCACTGTTCACATTCGCCTCCTGGCAGAGCAGCTCCTCAGTGCCCTTCAATCGGTATTTACGTAGCAGCTTGAGCAGGCAAAGTATCTCATGCTTGTCCTGTGTCGGGCTCTGGGACTGGATCTCGTTTTCGTTTCCTCCATTTATTTTGCCCAATTCCACACTCATTTTTAAACAATTAACATATGTATATTTTTCTAATTTTGTTTGTTTTGCTACTATCGATATACATAATTACTAATACTTACAGGGAAGATATTGCGTTAACCGATAACCGATAATGATAAACATGCAACAACTTAAATATACCATTCTAGTATTAAAATATTAAAGAAATTATAAAATTGAATAACAGCTCGCTGTTAATCATCTAATTAATTGATAATCGAATTATTTTTTATTGTTTTCATTTTGTTACATTTGAAGAAAACGGGTAATTTCAACTTTATAAATACCAAAAACTATACTAAATAACTTGAAGAGTCACCCTGCCTGTACGTATCGATAGTCATCAATTATGGCCAGCTGTTTGTGTGAAAGCGTTGCAAGTGAGACGCCAGCGTTAAATTTGAGTGAGAACTTTCCTAATTTTGATTTAATTTTAGATTTTTCAATATAAAAATGGAAAAAGGAAAGGCGGGAAAAACGAAAGATTCTAGGAGAAGTGGGATACGTTGCATTATCAAATCATGCATGCGTAGCTATAGGGATACAACAGAGGACTTTCCAGTCCGTCTATTTAAATTCCCCAAGAAAGAAAATGCCCGTCGAGAGTGGAAATTCAAATGTAAATTGCAACGTGATTTCAATGTTGACAAAGTACAAATTTGCAATCTTCATTTTGAATCCAAATACTTAGGTGGCTCAAAATTAAAGCCAGGGGCCGTGCCAACTTTGCGTTTGACAGAGGAGCCGTCATTGAATTTAAATATGACCGATAAAAACATTGCCATGGAATCGTTTCAAGATGAAATAGTTGAAGAAATTTCTACTTTTCGAAGGTCTCCTCGTAAGAATCTTCCGGAAGAATCACTAAATGCAGAAAGCACTAATATTGAATGCACTAATAATGAACAAGAAAACGACCCGATTAATGAAGCGGAAGATGAAGAACCTTACGACCCTAAATATGAATTTTGCCCCAATTGCTACAAAAAAGAAAAAAATGAAGAATATTACAGAAATAAATATTGGAAAGCTAGTAAAGAACTTAATAAGAAGAAAGAGCTAATTAATATGTACAGGAAAAAGATAAGTCGATTAAATATGAATTTACGAAGAGTCAAAATGCTAAATAAAAAGTATTGGAAACAAAAAAGCGACTACCGCAATCTATGTAGAATTCTCAACAAGAAAGTACTGAAACAAAATAAAATTATTTCAAAACGGCACGAGGCTGCACGAAACCCCTAAGACTGCTTGTACTATCAAGTTATCCGATTTGGATGGTATTGTTACTAAATATTGTAATGGCAATTATTTAACTATATTAAATAATGTAAATAATACAAAAGCCTGTTGCAGCGAATTATCGAAAACGTTATCGATAATTATTATATAGAAATTACTCAACACTAAAGAAATTCAACGACATATTACAGCGAGGAATATTTCTATCTTGCTGCATTACTACGAATTTATAGAGAAAATTCAATAGATTTAAAACTTTGGTAACTATAAAGGAATAATAACAATAAACAGCTTTAAAGGAACTTAAAAGTAAAGGCCCTAAGTCATGAAGAAAAGAGTGATTGTAAAGAAGGTACGTAATCGAAATTTTTTTGAAACTGAAAATATTTAAATGTATTGCAAATAATAACTCAATATAGTATTAATAACAGCTTGTTTCAGAATAACTTTGTGTCTTCACATGTGCTTGTGACCCCATTCCCCGCTCTTAGACTTTGCCTCTCCACAAGTAACCTTTGAATTTTGTGTCCGAACCATGAGTGATGTTGATATTGTTGCGGTAGGTTTATAAAGAGCTGATATATGCATGCTTATCGAACGGCTTTATGTGTGTGTATTCCCAATTAGAAATATATGTAATGATTTGTGTATTTTCAGAAAAAAGTTGCGATCAAACGCAAATCCTTCGATATTAATGGGGATCTTAATGGTGACATCCACGAGGGGCCCCGCTTTAGCTACACTGGACGTATGCAGGAGCTCGTCGAGGCATATAATGCAACAGTTCAATTGCTTCGACCACGTTGGCCCTGGTATTTCTACCCCGGATATTTGATATATGCGGTATATTGGCGTTATGCCAAATACTTCAGGGGCAAATATCTACTGACCCCCATGCCGAATCGGCTATACGAAATTCTGATAAAGAACGAACTGATTAAGTCCGAGCATGTGATATTTGCCGGTGCTGATGTATATGAGAATTACGCAGAATCGGATGATGTGAACTTTGTTAATCTTGTGGTGCGTAGCAGGAGTCGACAGACCACACCAGCTGCCAGTAATGGTGAACGCTCCTGGACTGCATCGGAGGTGGTCATAAAGCAGATTCTCCAAGATACACCATATACTATAGTTGCACAGATTCTGCCAGTCCAGAACTCACAGTGTCAGAGCAATTGCCTTTACATCCAGGTGGGTAATAACTAATGGACTAACTACTTCAATCTGTAACCTTTTCCTTGGCTACTCTTTTAGGAAAACTTCTATGGAAATTTGATGGATCGACTGGGAAATAAGCGATACAATTGTTGGGTACAACTGGAGCACTTTAGCGACGAGCAGACAATACCGAATATAGCAACAAAAGCACAGGTGTATCTACTTAATAATCCGTATGAGTTGCCACCGGACTTGTCCGAAATGATATTGAGCAACTACTTCAACACACCTCGCCTGCTGCATCGTGGACACACCTATCGCATTGAGGTGAACGCGGAGCTGGTGGGCACAGCTGCCTATGCACACTACTATCTGATCTTTGCCTATCTACGCGAAGTCTTCTTCCGTTGTGTGCACCTTGAGGTGAAGGGCAGTGAGTTTGAGCTGCAGGCAATTGTGGTCAAGAACTTTAGCAATCTGGTGCAAGTGCCAGCTGCGCATAGTTTCCTGCCACGCCAAACGCTAGACAGTTGCGCGATTGCCACCAACTATCCCAGTGGACTTAGAAAACCCTACCAGATGCTGCGCTCTTCGGTGGATGCCTTCTTGCCCAAACGTTCGTCGTGTCTGTCTTCAAAGCATATCTTTCCTGTGTTCCTCTTGAAGGGCGAACGTGGCGCCGGCAAGACGAAGCTCATCAATGCAGTCGCACAGGAACTGGGCATGCACATCTATGGAGCAGATTGTGCTGAAATTGTCTCGCAGGTTCCATCGCACACGGAGATGAAACTGAAGGCTGTGTTTGCCAAGAGTTTGATCAGCGAACCGTTACTGATCTGCTTCCACAACTTTGAGGTGAGTTACTGGTTAATCATAGGAACATAGAACCTCATTTATATTTCCCTTCTTGCTTACAGATCTTCGGCATCGATAACGAAGGCAACGAGGATCTTCGCTTACTATCCGCCTTTCATGTGCAGATCCAGGAACTCTTCTCCCGCGACCGCAAACATCCAGTTGTCGTGGTAGCCCTGACTAGTGACAAGCATCTGAAGCCGATGATACAGAGCCTCTTCCTGGAGATTATCAGCATCGAATCACCCAATCAAAATGAACGCTTTGAGCTACTGAAGTGGATGCATGTGCGGGAATCCTTTAACGATACCATCTATAACCAAAAGTCAGTGGGACAGTTGCCTCTGTTTCCACTACAAATGCAGTCCCTCTACCTAAGCAGGCTCTGGCCAAATCGGCGTGAGACACTGGGAGTACTGCAGGAGGTTGCATCCAAGTCCCAGGGATTTCTACTTGGTGATCTTCAGTTACTGTACGACAATGCTGTGCGTCTCAAGCGTCGTCAGAGTCTGAAGAAAACGAACCTCACTCTGGAGCACTTTGCCAAAAACCTCAGCGAAATGCAGAGTTCATTTGCCGATAGCTTGGGTGCTCCCAAGGTGCCCAAGGTACACTGGTCGGATATTGGTGGCCTGTATAAATTGAAAGATGAGATACAAAGCAGCATTGGACTGCCGCTGAAGCATGTTCATCTGATGGGTAAAAACCTACGACGCTCCGGAATTTTACTATATGGACCACCGGGAACAGGAAAGACATTGGTTGCCAAGGCCGTCGCCACGGAATGCAATCTTAGCTTCCTTTCAGTTCAAGGTCCTGAACTGCTAAACATGTATGTGGGACAGAGTGAGCAGAACGTACGCGAAGTGTTTACCCGAGCACGCTCCGCAGCGCCTTGTGTTCTCTTCCTTGATGAACTGGACTCTTTGGCGCCCAATCGTGGTGTTGCTGGTGACTCAGGTGGCGTCATGGATCGCGTGGTATCCCAACTACTTGCCGAAATGGATGGTATGTCAAATGGAGACTCAACGAAGCCCATTTTTATACTTGCTGCCACAAATCGACCAGATCTAATAGACCCCGCCCTCCTCCGACCCGGACGCTTTGATAAGCTCTTCTATGTGGGTCCCTGTGTGACCCCGGATGATAAGGCCGCAGTGCTGCGTGCTCAAACACAGCGCTTTGTGCTTGCAAAGGAGGTAGACCTAACGCAAATTGCAGAGAATCTGAAGAGTGAAATGAGCGGAGCAGATCTCTACTCCATTTGCTCGAATGCTTGGCTCTCTGCGGTTCGTAGAACTATTAAGAATCATGTGACCAATGGACTTGCTGCAGATGAACTAACTTCAGAGAATATCATTGTGGAATCCGAAGACTTTACCACATCCTTTAACAAGTTTGTGCCATCGATTAGTCAAACAGATTTGGAGTATTTCAAGAACCTGAAGGAATCCTATAGTGTTTAACTCTTCGACTGCAAGACTATATCTTTGTTATTATTACATTTTCAGTTTGTTATTCGTTATTTATGCGCGGGTGTTGGTGTAGTTTTTAGAATATACTTAATAACAACTTTGTTAATATTAAATTATTAAAGGTTTCTTCTATTTACTTTCTCTCTTGCTGTTCTTGATAACCTTGATGAAGTAATTTTTCCTATGACCCCACGCCCTTTGACGACTCACTTGCAAATTTAGTAAGACAATCCCATAATCAGTGGACCCCATATAGCGAAAGATAGGTGGATCTGTCTATTGAGAGCGTTTTAAAATTCAACGCAATACGATGATCCGCTCTCGTGAGATTCTCCACAATTATCAGTAAAAAGCGGCTGCTCTCAGGCGCCCATAAACTTATATAGTCTGAGTTGGTACCGTGTAATCTCAGGGGGATTATGAGAGATAGTCTTACGACAACGCTCAAAGATTAAGCATCAATTTGTGAAAAAAGAATCTTGTCTTAACATGGAATTGGTTTGTGTGGAGGACTTTGAGCAGCTGGCAGATCGCAAGTTGGAAAAGAATGCAAAGGACTATTACAAGAGTGGAGCAGGAGAACAGTTCTCGCTGCAGCTTAATCGCGAGGCGTTCAAGAGGTTAAGGGTCTCTACATAGTCAATTTTAGTGTTATCAGTAATGCATCTTCGTGTACAGACTGCGTCTGCGTCCGCGCTGCCTGAGGGATGTTTCTGAGCTGGATTTGAGCTGTGAGATTCTAGGAGAGAAGCTTAAGTGGCCACTTGGAATTGCTCCAACGGCAATGCAGAAGATGGCACATCCAGATGGAGAGATCGGTAACGCTCGTGCCGCTGGTAAAGCTGGCTCCATATTCATCTTGAGCACACTGTCCACAACATCTATGGAGGATCTGGCAGCTGGTGCACCCGATACCTGCAAATGGTTTCAGCTCTATATATACAAAGATCGGTGAGTGATGATCCAAGGAAGCTTCTACCACCTGAATCTATTGTTGTTTTCCACCTGCAGTTCCCTCACCGAGAAATGTGTGCGACGTGCGGAGAGGGCCAACTTTAAGGCGCTTGTCTTGACCATCGATGCTCCTATTTTTGGTCACCGTCGTGCCGATGTGCGCAACAAGTTTAGCTTGCCCTCACACCTCACGCTAGCCAACTTCCACGGTGAGCAGGCGAAGGGGGTGGTCACAATGCAAGGTGGTTCGGGTATCAATGAGTATGTGGCCAGTCAATTCGATGCCAGCATCACATGGAAAGATATCAATTGGCTAAAACAGATCACCAACTTGCCCATCATTGTCAAAGGTATCCTGACGGCGGAGGACGCTGTGTTGGCTCGTGAATTTGGCTGTGCCGGCGTCATCGTCTCCAATCACGGCGCACGTCAAATTGACACCGTGCCCGCCTCAATTGAGGCTCTGCCGGAGGTAGTCAAGACTGTGGGTAAAGACCTGGTCGTCATGATGGACGGCGGCGTTACGCAAGGAAATGATATTTTCAAGGCACTCGCTCTGGGTGCTAAGACTGTCTTCATTGGTCGCCCGGCAGTATATGGGCTGGCCTATAACGGTCAGCTTGGGGTGGAACAGTTGCTGGGTGTGCTCAAGAAGGACTTCGAAATCACAATGGCTCTTACAGGTTGTCAGAAACTTTCAGATATTCAACCTGCAATGGTGGCGCACGAATCGACATATGCAAAACTCTAGTCCAAACATTAAGCACAGATTGCAATAATAAAAGATTTTAATTTGTCATATATATTTTTAAATATTTATTAACAAGGTTTTATTTATAATTTTTACTACATACAATACATCTAACAAGTTTTAAATTGTATACTCTTTTAGTGTGACCATCTCCTCAAAAAGGCGTTGCCATATTCCTTGGGCCACAATTATCGATACCAGTGCCGATACATCTGTATGTACTGCATATATCATCGATTTTACGTTGTTTACTGTGAATTTCACTATAACTTGTCAATTAGATTTATGCAAAATAAAATAAGATAAACTAAGAAAATGCAGCGCGAGGAAAAACACTTTGAACTGACGCTGGACACAGTAGTGCAGCGTTTAAGCGATCTAAAACTCGCCGTGTTGGCTATGATACAGAAACTGGAAATGGAATACATGGACATCAATTGGCCAACGTTCCTAGATAATTTTGCAATCATTTCCAGCCATTTGACTGGTCTCACCAAAATCCTGGCCAAGGAACAGTGCCCCCCACTTCGGAATCGCACTGTGCTACCGCTGCAAGTGTCCATGGACCGTGATGAGACACTGGTGAATATCACCGAGGGACGTGTACCGGTCTTCTCCCATGACATAGTTCCTGACTATCTGCGTACCAGGCCGGATCCTATTACGGAACAAAAGATGCAACAGAACGAACAGAAGGCCGCCAATCTGGCAAACGATGCGGCAATGAAGCAGGTCACGCAATACAATAAGGTCGTCTCACATGTACTGGATATGGTGAGCAAGGCGCGCGAGGAATGGGAGATTGAGTCCAGCTCACGCACGGGAATACAACAGACCAGCAGCATGGCAGACACACAGGTCTTGGTTGCAGCTGTTGGCATGGGCAAAGGACTGCAGTTTAAGGCCAACTATGGACCTGGCCCAGGCATGATGGTGCCTCCCTCCATACGTGGCCCCACCCCACCCATGGGTGGACCATCCATGAGCCCCGGCAATGTGCCACAGCAGCTGGGCAAGGCGCCGTCGGCTGTGAAGACCAACATCAAGTCAGCGAATCAAGTACATCCCTTCTCTCGGTAGCAAAATCATAGTTTATTGTTGCGCTTCGCTTGAATAAAACAGTTAATTATAATATAATAATAGTCAATAATAATATCACTTAAATACTACAAGCGGAATGTCATCGTAAACAAAACAAATGAGTCGTCCTCCAGTTGTTAATATAATAATTTTATATTAATATTGTTTTATAAATAATATCCCTTTCGTTTATGGTGCAGGCAGCGCATGTTTCTCGCTTATCAGCGTCTCGTGCACCTTAATGTCTTGTGGCGTTGAAGTATCAATGAGCTCTAGACTCAATGCCCTGCGATCGTCCTTTAACTTGTCTATGCGTTTCACAATGCCAATAAACTTCTTTCCCAGCGTCAGCTGCTGGAAGCGCACACAGTTGTCCTTGGTCCAATCGATGTCAGTCAGTTGAATGCCTAAAGATAGCGATTAGTATGAGTATATTCAGGCATGAAGTGATCTCTACTCTACTCACCATGAAGCTGTGCTGGCATCGCCATCATGGGCAACTCCCTGAACTCGGGCGTCAACTGCAACAGCTGACTGCAGCGCACTACGCCATCATCTCCGGCGTCCACATAACGCACGTGTATCATTTCGTCGTAAATCTTGCGAATATTTACGCTGTTAATGAGTAAATGAAAATTAGAATCATAACTCAAGTCAAGTGGAATGACTTAACACCCTCCCTGGGATTACAATTATAGTTATAAAAAGGGATAAGCGAATCTTCCTTACCGATGATAGACGCCATCGCTCTCTACCGCCGCATAGGCTTGACCAATGGCCAACTGTGCGGGCTGCACCTTCTGTGCCGCGCTGCTCTTGCAATGCGCCTGCAAATCCTTCATCATCCGCTGCAGCTGATTGTAGTGTTTGTAGGGTTGCACCTGAGGAAGGAAGGGAATATATTAATATTATATTAAGATAAAGAAGGAACACCTACCGCAAAGTGTCCGGGATTCACAGAGAGCGCTACACGCACTTCAAAATAGGCACCTATGGCCGGAATGGCCTCGTATTCCTTAAGCGTAATCGCTGGCGCTGCATTCGCTGCTAATGCTACTGTTGTCTTGCGGGGCGTGGCTGGCGGGGAGACAATCCCACTTGGCTGATCGCTGCTGCTGCTGTGGCTAGACACGGTGGAGCTGAAGCTACCACGTCGTATCAACTGACCGGTGGGACTAAAGTGCAGGCCGCCGTCATCGAACGGTTCCAGCCGCGTCGTACTACAGACAGACAGATCGTTGGTGTTGGGAATGTGTTGGTTTTGTTTTTTGAGTGGGAGAGGGAGGAATGTGAGGGATAAGGTATATGAAAAACTCGCTTTGTTTGCCGGTACAGTTATTTACTACACACACATTATTATATTTGTTTTGTTTTTTTTTTTTTGTTTGTATTTCTCTGTCTCCCGTTTGTTGATGTTTTATATATAATTATTATATACATAAAGATGATGGTATTATATATGATGATTCTTACAAGCTATGCACATTTGGTGAGTGAACGAACAGTTAGCTTACGGTAAATGTTGCTGTGATCTGAAGGAGTCGTTAATGTTGAGATTGAATTTTGTAGCGATAGTTTCATGTCAGTTCCAGTTTATTGAAAGCACTAATTAGAAACTATCATTATAAACCACAGAAGAGCAAAAGTTTTGTTTTGTACATGTGTGAGTAAGTGATGGTATGTATGTATAAATGGGTGCAAGAGAGACATTCAGAACTCACCTCTGAACCTCGTACTCCACGCGTATAGCACTATTCAAGCACAGATACAAACTATCCTGACCACGTGCATGAATCGTCACCATTGGCAGTTTATCATTGGCGCCCTCCATTACCTTGAGCTGCGGTGGAAGAGAGAAAGGAGAGTGAGTGTAAGGTGTCATCATTGCTCATCTTAATCTCTTACCAGCACAGGAGTCTGTGGCGACAGTAATCCTCGCAAGCGTCCCACCATCTGATTATCAATTGGGGGCACATCGTGCAGACGAACACGCAAAGCCTGAGCTGGATACGATGCCAGGGCTAAGTTATTTGCTTCCAGGCGATAGATATTTGAGATGTGCGTCTTGCGCAGCCTGCCATCGTCCACATAATACACATCGAAGACTTCCTCCTCGGCACTTTTGGGCTTGGCAGTGAGCATGCCACGGTACCATTGCTTGCCCCCCTCACCTGCCTCATCGCACACGCAGACAAGCTGATCGTGCAATAGATCAGAGTAACCCACACGATGCTGCTCGCTGGCATCGTTCATAATCCGTGCAATGCTGCGCTGCACAAACTTGAGATCCTCATTGGGTATCAGCACCATCAGATCCCCCACATCGTTCACATGCGAGACGAGCACATGATTTGATTTCTGATCAAGCTTCAGAATTGGTGCCGGAGTGTTGCGTATGATACGATTTGCTACCAGATCGTTGAGGTGTATATCCTCTGCCGTAGAGGTGTCATAGAAGGTGCCCACAATGCAAGCACGTCGCACACTTGGCTGTAAGCCCACGGCGCTTTGCTCTTCTTGCTCCGACATCAGCGTCGACGGCACCAAGACGCCCTGAGTACGTCCACCCAATTTGAGAAACTGCATCTCGCTGGTAATGATACGAGTTACCACACTGTGGCCAGCCAGCTCCTTGGCCAACACTGGCTGTGCATGTGGATGCTCCTCAAATTTATCCAATGCATACATGGAGAGACACACAGCTTGAGCTGGCAGTGCCAGGAACTGAGAGGGACACTCGTACAGCGCGTCGTAGCCAAAGATCACCTCGTCACCAAAGTCAATGAAGTGACAGATGCACTGACGCTGCTCTGCATCCGCAGATTGCAGACGCACACGATTCCAATTCTCGCTAACCTCGACAAGGTAAACCTTTTGCTCCAGAGGCTCAACAACTGGCTGCCGTTCCTGCTTGCGTGTCATGTACGCATTCAGCTGCTCCGTTAGCTTCTCAAAGTTGGAGCTCTGGTCGATTAGACGCGCCCACACATGCATTGTGCTGTCACAATGTGTGATATACATGCTCCAATCTTGCTGACCATCCACCCAAGGCAACTGTAGCTCCGGCATGGCAGAGGGGCTGTCAACGAGATGCTGCGCCTGCGTCTGTGGCAATGGCGCCACCAGATTCGTAATGCTGATAGAAGCTGCCTCTGTTGGCGAATTGGCAAATACAATGTTTGAATTGATGCTGCTCTCGATGCGTATCTTGGGTGAACTATTAATCAGTTCACCCCAGTTACTCGGCACTTGACGCTTCACTGTGGACTCATACCACTCAGCCAGCTTGTGACTGACTATGCCATGTGGATGCTTGATCAACTCCTGATAGAGACTGTTCAGAAATGCTGCTTCACTGAGGACTTTCATGTTCTCACGCGGTTGCAAGTGCTTCAGACGTTCCAGAGTAATATCCGCAGTACGTTTCTTGGCACTCTCCTGATCCTGATGCTCCTCGGGATAGCTGGTGAAGATGTTGCTGCCGATGTGCAGCTTGCAGTGCAATCGATTGCTCTTTAACACATTCGTGTATTCATATTCTGGCGGCGGGTATCCGTGTGCGGCGCAGTATTGTTGCAAGGACGTGATAGCATCGTATGCAGGATCAAACTTAAAGTTGACCGTCTGGAAAGAAAAAGAGATTAGCATGAAGTTTTTCAAGGGCAGAAATCGACTATCAATAGATTTTAATCGATATATATAAAAAGCAAAAGAATTTATTGTAAATCTTACTAAGTTTTGCAGAGGTTATATTATATTTTAGTTAGGAGAAGAAGGATTATCAAGGCAGTCGATATAGACATTTTTGTCCGACTGAGTATTAAGTGTTGTTAACATATAGATCAGTTTCCTTCCATAGAATCGATGGGAATGGAAAAAATCGATAGGTGCCACTATAGAATAGTTATCATTCTCATAGCTGGAACTTACATGCTTTAATTGCTGCTTATCACTGCTAGGTTTCTTCATTTCCGGCTGTGACACTGTGGCAGCTCCCGCTTTTGGCGATGCCTGCTTGTTGTTCGCAGCTTTCTCTGGGGAGTCTGGACCTGCAGGTGTTGACTGCGGCGACGTTGGTGCCGCAACTGCTGCTATCTGTTGCTGCTTCAGTCTGTAGTTGACAGAGGTGCCGCTGGTGGAACGTGCACCAGAATACTGCACACGTGGATGCTGTTGTCGCCTGCCAGCAGCAGCAGCTGTTGTGCCTGCTGTCATCGTTGGTGGAAGTTGCTGCTGCTGTCCTGTCGGACGCTGCTGCTGTGGCGCACTATTGCCCAATATGGGACGCAGATGCGGCTTACGGGCGGTGGCAGCGGCGGCAGAATTTCCATTCATTGCAGCCAATTTAGCGGAAGCACTTTCCAATGCTGATTTTGTGGGAGACGGTTTGGCAAGTTCTTTCTCCTTTTCAGTTTTAATCTCTTCGGGCTTTTTTACTTCCAAGACCTTCTCCTGCGGCTTGATTGTACGTGCCACAGTTGCCTCCAGTTGCAGTTGTGGATTGTGCTGCACTTGTTGATGTTTTAGTTCCTGTTGCTTCAGCAGACAGTTCCTTTTCAGCTTCTCAATTATCTCGGCCTGCTCTCGGAGTGCAAGTTCGTGTTTCTGCTGCACTAGCGCCTGTTGCTTCAACAGACTTTCCAGATTACAACGTTCCAAGCAGGTCTTGTTCAGCTTATCAATTGTATCCGCTTGCACTCGTTCCTGCTTCTGCTGAAGCTCAATGATCTCCTTCTTGTTTTTCTTCTGCAGATCCTCTTGTTTCTTGAACTCTTCACGCAATCTTGCTAATTCCTTATTCAGCGTTTGCAGATTCGTTTCCGCCTCCGATCTCAACTGAGCTGCTCTTTGTGCCGCCTGCTGCTGCTTAAGTGCCTTCTGTGCTGCAAGTTTGGCCGTAAAATGTGCCTGCACTGATTGTCCCTGCCACTGTTGTGCCTGTCCCAGTTTCGGATAGTTGGTTTGTGCGTTTATATAGCCAAAGGGGCTGACGAATCTTACCGGTGGCGATGTTTGAGGTCTGCTAAATATGTTTGTTATCTTAGGTTTGCCGTTGCTTTTTTGGTTGCGTACCATAGAAGCAATGTGTGCTGATTTTGGGTTGGGCTTGGCTTTGACAATGATCTAAAAGGAGAGGATAATATTAGTAACTCAGGCTGATTAAAGGAGTTATGACAAGAATATGGGGATTAACACTTCAGGTTGAGTGAAGATGAGTATAAGGAATAATAAGTAATAATAAGAATAATAAGTTAACATTTTATACTATAAATAAAATTAATGCAATCTCAAGTTCGCCTTTTTCCCCTCCCACTTGGCTTGATGATTCACATCAATACGGGCGCGATGTCTCAAATACTTTTCTTGTATAGCGTATAAGTCAGAGGGAGACGCTTCATCGCGCCTCAGTCAATGTCGGCCCAGCTCTGAACGTGATAAGAGGAGGGTATTAGTAACAGTGCAGCATGTTATTTGCTGCTTATAAATATTGCAAGCGCGCAGAGAAAGCTGTTATTAAATAAACAGTTAGTCACTTTATTTTATTGGCACAATGGAAAGCAAGTTGAAGTACACTGAAATATGTATATGAAATTATGTATTATACCATTAAACTTACCAAAGAAACCAAACGAATGGGAAAGAAACTAATATTATGTGTAGTCAACTATAGCATACCCTGTAAACAATGCAGGTCTTGAAAGCTATCAGTTTATGTTTGCATTCTTCATTTCAAGTATTGTATTTCTTAACGAGAAACTGTATTATGCCTGCTGTGTTATAAGAACTTAAGAACTCACATATATTGTACTCATATATAGTTTTGTTTATTTTTTAATTTATAGCGGACCACTTGCTGTGTGGGCTTAAGATAAATAACATTACGTGCTTATTTCAGGAACTTTTCCGAATCACAATGGTTTTTATTTGGATATGCATTATACATGGAATGCTTTATGCAATTATCGATTGACCGCGAGCTGCAGATTCTTATGGCAAGCGCCAAATAGGGTAGGAGGATGGCAGTGCGGAAATCGCAAATCGAGAGGCTCCACTGATAGGAGCAGAAACAACTATAACAACAACAACAGCACCGTAATTTGCATCACTTATGCAGTGAATGAACGAGCGACGAGTGACATTTAAATAATGAGAGTAGTGAGAGAGAGGGACAATGGGTGCAGTAGAAATTCCTGCATTTAAAAATAAATTAAAACAAGAGTGGGCAACAAAAATAATAACAACAGCAAAGTGCAGTGCGACGCGTGTTCGCTCTTGCTCGTGTCGTGGCCGTTTGATACAAAAACATATTTCGTTCACTTTCACCAAACACACACACATACATATACAAAGTGAGAGAGGGTAGAGAGAGAGAGAGAGCGCGCGTGAGAGAGGCCAGTAAAAGAGCCAAAAGTTTAAATTGTCCGTCTTTTTTTTCGTATCTTTTTCGCAATTATTTTTCTTCATTTTTGTTTTTGGCTTTTGTTTTTTGCCAACGTGTTTGCTGCAACAGCAAAAAACTAGATACACTCACACACAAATACAATTCGAGGGCAAATTAATAAACAACATACGAATTGTTTACACTTTTTAATGCGGCAGCGACGCGCTATGACACGTTGCCCCTTTGTGGCAAGCCAAGCCCCGTGTACACACACACACAGATGCACACGGACACTCTGGCAAACACAGCACCACACGCGCTGAGGCAACAAATTTAACTGAGGCAACGAATCAAATTGAGCGCAGCAAAGCCTGCCAAAAGCTCAAGCAGCTCCCCCAAAAAGCTGTGCTCAGCAAGAGAGAGAGAGAGAGAGAAGAATTCGGAGAGTGCATGAGCTGAGTGAGCGGAGCAAAGACTGCCAAAGCTATACTCAGTGCGAGAGAGCAGAGTTGAGAGAGTGCAATAGCGCGTACAGTGGGTGCTGTTTGGGTGGGCGTTACTCACATCGTTACCGAACTTTTCAAAATCGAATGCATTTGTCTCCTGTAACAATTCTAGGGTATTCCGAAAGCCGAGACGACGATAGGGTAAAGGTGTCTGTTCCACATTCATGTAGTCGCGCTCTATATTAGCCAAGCTGACCGGCGGCTTGATTGATGTTATTAGAGAGCGCACGACAATGGTAACTTCTCGAAGTTCTTCCTCAAATTGCTCTGAAGGCATTTTGAACTGCAAAAAAAGTAAAGAACAAAGATCGCAATAAGAAACTATTCACACGTACACTCACATATATTTATATATCTCTGCATGTATGTAACATTCCAATCACGCGATTAATGATTAGACGGCACCACCCACAACTACAACTACACACGCATACTTGTGCGTGCAAAAATGAAATTCGCAACACATGAGTATGTGTGTCAATGAATGTTTGTACTTATGGAACAACAGCTGTGATCGAGTAAAAAGTATTATAAACTTTGCGACGGCGCAACAGTAACTTGTAAAGTCCCGCGGAATTTTCACTTTTTTCAGCATAATTCACAAACCATGATTATCTCAGTGGTCCTATTAATATTTACATTTATATGTAGAAAAAGATCTTCCAGTTCAATATGGAATTCATGAGTTCCACTTGAAAATACCTGACGGGGAATACACAGCACGAAATATGAATTAAAGTAAACCAAGTTTTGTTTATGCTACTGACAACATTTACATACACATGCATACAATATGAATATATATGTATGTTTGCTTTCAGAGTTTGCTTTTGTTTTATTTTCGATTGTACGCCATCTTCTTTTTAGGAAACTGCCGTTATAAGTTAATGAACAACAAAGAACAAAGCTTGTCCTACGATATTAAATAATTAGCTTACAGATGCACTGATATATATTGTATAATATGTAACAGATTATTATTATAATTTATGCGATTTTACATAAAACGAAGCCCGCTATAATTTTATTCTGCGAATGCTAAATTGGCGAAAGATTCTTTAAAATGTGCGGTACTAGAGCTGTCAGTTTGACTTTTTAATCTATCGATTATCGATGGAAAACTGTACAGGGCAGCATCCTACTCATTTTCTTGTATTTCTTACTTTATTAGAAAAACATAAAATTAAGGAAATTTGAATTAATTTTTACGTTAAGTATATTACAAAATACTAATTGGTTTCTCTGACAACTCTAGGCAATTTAAATTGTTTGAAAAGCGAGCGCAAATATCGATATACCTACGTAACACCTCTGTAGAATTAATTTTTTAAATTTACAGTGCTGTAAAATAGCAGTTGGGTTAAATTGCCGCGAAACAGTAAAAGTTTGAACCAAATTTTTTCAAAAAGTGTTTATTTTTTCTAATGGAAATATATGAAATATAAAAATTAAAAATAGCAGGGCATATTAATTAAATAATGAGTTATTTGTCAATTTCTGTCAGACGTTTCTAGTGCTTATTGTTCAACGTCAATTGCTGTCTCCCTCTTCTTATTTGTCGCCGCCGTCTCTTTTCTCTCTCCATTGGAGGAGTTAGCTCGCATTTTTCCGCGTTGTTGTTCTCGTGATTCGTTAGGGAACTTTTGAGCAAAGATAAAGTTTGCTTAGATGATGTACGGGTCCTTATCTTGTTTCTTAGGTTCCGTTTCCGTTTCTGAAGTTTTCTATACGCAAATCTAATGTTATTTCTCCGCACATGTACTTTTATCTTATTT
This sequence comes from Zaprionus ornatus, assembly GCA_018904035.1. Lineage (NCBI taxonomy): Eukaryota > Metazoa > Arthropoda > Insecta > Diptera > Drosophilidae > Zaprionus > Zaprionus ornatus. The sequence goes on from JAEIFZ010000238.1 coordinate 5,141,598, forward strand.
TTAAGTTGATTCATAATGCTCTCCTTCAACTGTGTTGCCTGAGGATAATTTTGGATACCCTTCGAGGATGGTGTTGTCACCATCTGTTCCAGTCTGGCTGCTCCCGGTGGAGCTGCCTCATATCGGGCCCTTTTCTTTTTGTTTTCTAGCCGTTGGAGTCGGCTTCGATTCTTACGCGCAATTCTTCTTGCATTGCGTTGCATTTGATATTCCTCACGTACCTTCTCCTCGAGCTTTTGCTGCTCCTTCTGCGATTTTTCTATATTCTCGTCTGTCTCCGCAACACCAGGTGGGCTTAAACCAAAGTAAAAACCTCGTTGATTTACATTGTCCTTCGAATGACTTATGTTCACCACTTGAGGCTTCTCCAGTCTCTCGAAGCTCTTGGTAATTTGGTAAACCTTGTTGTGAAGCCAATCTCCTGAATTTGAATCCGAATTCTCTGAGTTTTGTAGGGCACATTTCTTGATCAGCCTCTCCAGCTTTTTGCATGTTTTGATTATAACGTTTGCACGCCTTTTTATTGACTGCACAAATGTCAGAGGACAGACTGTTGTCTTCTTCGTTGATGGACACGGTGTTGTCGTCGTTGGTGTTGCGGTTGTTGCGCAGGTTGTCGTGCAGGTGGTGCAGGTTGTCATTGCAGTCATACCCAGCAGCTTGGGTACATTTGACTTGGGCTTTGGCTTGGATGGAAACTCGTCCGGTACCTTAGCTGCTGTTCCTGCTTTAGCCTTAGCCATAGCCTTTGATTTCTTCAATAGGACAGTGTGTGCCAAGCATTTTTTATTCGAAATCTTGTTGGATTTACTTCTCTCACTGGCCGAGGCATGCTTCTTATTCTCAACTTGTAGTTTGTGTTTCAGCTGCATCATCCGTTCAAATTCCCGATCAGCTATCGCGTTCTGCAGTATCTCCTGGTCACGTTGTCGTTCCTGCTCAAGCGTCTCAAAGCTCTTATTATGCACCTTGGGCATATAGACGGTACTGTATTTGTAAAAATTGGTTTTACGCGGATAATTACTACTCCAATTACTACTCTTCTTCTTTTTGGCATTGGCGTTGCGATTAAATTTCCGGTCAGAATTCATATATTGTTCCCTTTTTGCATTCGCTACAGGCTCGAATTTCTTTGTCGTAAATTTATCGAGCTCCTTAAACAACGCTTGGGGATTACTGTTCAAACGATTCTGTAACTGCCACTCAACGGGACGATCTTCGCTCTGTGGTCGCGGCGTAAGCCACTTGCCATAGTACTCTATGCTGTTCGCAATGCAGGGCGAAAATAGCAGAGATTGAGCCACAATTACCATTAGAACTATTTCGTATCTTCGCACGTTATTGTGTCTTAGTTTTGACATTGCTTTCTAAAGGCCAACATTTTGATCTACATCTAAATCTATCTTTGACAACTCTCTCCGAACAGCATTTCTATCTAAGCTCTCATTTAAAAGAAGAGTTTGGTCTATATTGATAAATCAGTAATTAATGTGGAACGGTGAACATCTTCAAATAAATATATATATCTCCGCTATCTAATTTGATTTCAATCGAATTCTTATAATGTTCTAAAAGAAGAAATTAATGAATAATATGGTAGTTTCATATTAATTAAATATATAACGTTTACTTTGTCGTCATCACTTTATAACTTAATCATGTACCGTTATTTTCTTCCATCGACTCCAATTAGTCCAATTGTCACACATATGAGAAACATCTGAGGATGACGCAAACGTGGTCTCATCGACAGACGACACTGCCACTTTTAGTCGACTGGAAGCCACACCACCACCACTCCCCCACCCAGTGGAAGGGCCCTGGAAAGGTGGGAAAACACTCAGTGCTGACTCAGTCGCAGTTGTCGCAGTCCGCATCAGACAGTCGAAATTTTCCGTAACCAACGCAGCAGCAAAGGCAGCGCCTTGGGAGGAATTGAAGGGGATAAATAATTACAATAAAAAAACTATAAAAACTATAATAATTTTGATATAATAATAATCAATTCAAGTGCCGATAACAAAGGAGAAGCCTGTGAAGAATCGCTTTGGCTACGTTTAGAAATAAATATTTAAATAATTGTGTTCGTGTTTCGTAATCACGTCGTGTTGCGGTGTGTCGCGAGATTCAAGTAGCTTTTTTAAATGCCACACAAACGGAAACGGCATAAAGAATAAGGGAACAATAGCAAATAGCCCGAAAATATATAAATCTGATTAGCAATTATTCCAATTAATTTGCTTAGATTGCTCATTGTGCCTTATATCGTCTGCCATGACTGTCCCCAATAAGCACCTCAAAATGATTATATTGATTTTGTTTTTCTATAACGGTTCCTATAATTGGAGTAAAAAGTTCTAAGTTCTACGCCTCCCCCCGTCTCCTACTTCATACAGCTGTCTGTCTGTCATTGTGTGTGATTGTGTGTGCACGTGAGTGTCCTATATGTGTCTGTCGTGTGTGAGAAATCGTGGGAAAGAACGGGTAAGTTTCCTAGGGTAACTGTATACTTTTATAATTTTAATGCACACGAGGCTCCTTTCCCAGTCCCCCTCTCCCAGTTTCCTTTGTTTCCCTTTTTCGCTATCGATTTTGCTATATAAAAAGCGCAACAACAAGCCACACCACTAACAAGCTAGGGAATCATCAGGGGGCAGGACCCACAACCACAACAACAAGTAGACAACAAGGAAAATCCCCAATAAAATGCGCACAAACATCTGTGGCGCTACAGTGGCGTATCACACTATTAGTCAATGTACACACAAAGATAAAATACAGGAAAATTTTTAGTATTTTATTATAACTGTGTATTTTACAAGGTGAAACACCTTTTTACGCACACATGCATACATAAATATAAGTCATATTTTATTATATTATGGTACAAGGCAGACACACAGCCAGGTCATCTTTTTTGGACGCCACCGTCCCTAAATCATTGCACTCTCTTTCAACCTTCCAGTTGCCTTTGCCTTTGTTACAAACGCAAACGCAAAATTTCCCATCAACTTCCAATTGGAAAATTTCATAGAGTTCACGCGACTGCGCTGTTGAGTCCTTAGCACGTTCTCACTCTATAGTCCACAGACGGGAAGGATGTGAGTACGAGAGACGGAGTACTACAAATAAAGCAACACGCGGTCAAATTTGTTTACAATTGCGCCACGTGGCACGTGTGTCTGCGGCCATTGGAAATACGTTCTGCATAGGGGGAGGGAGACTGACTGAGAGAGGGGAGTGATAAAGCCGGCCGGCATGAGTCCTTAAATTCGCGATGACGTCAGTGCTGTGACTACGACGACATTGAACTACTTTCCTTCTAGAAGAAGTTGACGTACATAGGGCTAATTTCGACATGGCCCAATGCACAAACCATTTGCAGATATCGATGTGACGACAGCAGGTATTTTTTTAATCCCATTTGGAAGTTAAAGCACCACCTACAAAATTATATTGACAAATGCGTTTGAATCCAATTTATGCAGTATTTACAGAAAATATTTATACCCTTGCAGAGGGTATGGCTAGAAATTAAATTTATCGGTGCAAATCAAAGTTAATTTAATTTAAATCGGACAAATGTTTCCTATGGCTTTAATAGTAACAATCAGTTAATAAATTAATATTTTATATAATTTGATTTAGATTAATATTTTATATAATTTGATTTAGAACTAATATAGAAACAGGCTGATAATGTTTTTTTCTTTTCTGGTTTTAATTTCATTAAGTTAATACGCCACCTATGACTCTCTTTAGTTTGTTTTTCAGTTTTTTGGCTTCCGTCTCGCTTGACCTGAGTCATAAATCGTCTGACTACGCATTAATTAGCTAATTAACGATATTAATAACTCGGCAATGCATTTACTCACGTAATGCAAAGTATGGCCTCAAAATGTCGATTTTAATCGCATACAAGTTGAGATATACATACATATGCACATATTTAAGATTCTATATAATATATTGCAACCTTGAAGCACATTCACAATTGTTGTTGACCAACCACAATTGTTATAAACAATCAAATCAAGCGAATTTATGCGCCTAATTTTTAATTGCCCAACAAAATGTTTGCCTAGATATTCCTAGATTTTTACAACATTTTCTGGCGCAGATTGTGTGGATGCATTCTACGGTTGGCTACGACGCAAAAGCCCCTCTACACTATATGACAGACATATAAAATGAATATTGCAGATGAACAGAGACGGAGCAGAGCATAAAGCAACGTAGAATTAGGAGCGGGAATGAGGGGCTGGGAGTGTTTGGCATGCGATTTATAGGTATAAACAAGAACGTCGGGTATTGTTTTCATCTAGTTCTCTCTGATTAGATATTCGTCTCTAGGCCATAAACAACAACTAGGCTGAATAACAATTTTCCACGAAGGGACACGACATAACGCGTAACTGATAAGCAATGTAAATTTATAATCCAAACAAGTTGACTCAACTTATGCAAGCAGGCGTAAACAAACAATTTTCGGAAATTTGATAAATAGGTCTATACGTATATCCCATATAATATGGTATTTCATCATGCTCAAGCTTGTTCCTTATGTGGTTTTAAGGTCTCTACCAATTAAGCATTTGTTTAGTTTCAATCCTTCCCAAACTCAACATTTTTTGTGATATTTTAAATAATGGTTTTCTCTATACCGTTCTTTCTTTTTTTCAGTGCGTACTCTAATTTAAGTTTGAAAGTATAAACAAATACTGAATACTGAATACAAATTTTTTGGTACGATTTTGCGTAGCAAAACAAACTTCGCGTTATTTTTCCCATTTTAAAACGAGTCGCCCTTTCCCTCTTCCCCGTCGTGGAATAATTTCAATAATTTTTTGCGTCATAAATTGAAATATTTGTTTGTTAGTGTAATCAAAACAAAGTAAAGCGAAGCGACACGAAAGGAAAGGAAGGCGAGGAGAGCGGCAACAGCAACAACAAAACTGTGCCAACATCGCGCGATATCAAAGACAATACACAATAACAAATTCGCTGCGATCCGCATAGGCGCAAAGAGAGAGAAAGAGAGAGCGACAGGCAAGGCATGCCTCGAGCCGCTTCGTGCCGTCGCTATATATAAGTGCTCGTATTAACGAGCATTCATTGCATTCAGCAACAACAGTGACTACGAGACCATCGCCTATCGTCAATCGTCGTCGAGGCTCTTCGGAACAATCGTCTATTAGTCGTCTTTCGTCGCTCGTTGGAATCGGATCAGGCTTCATAAGCAAGCAAGTGTGTCCAGTGTGGAACAGTTAAATAGAAAACCACTTCGATGTCGATTAATTCGCCGATATTGTTAAAAAACTCTGACCTGCATTGATCAGGCAAAAGCGATTGCAAAAAATATCAAAAATATTTAAGAAAAACACATTAATTGCTTAAGCAAGTACAAAAGACATCGAGAAAGCCTAAGTAAACAGTCGAGCTGTTTGCTTTTTAGTTCAAGTTCCGTTATTTTTTCATTTCTTTGTGTTCGCGGGTCACGCACAGTTTGAGAGCAACTGCAAAAGCAACTGCAACAACTGTAAATCGTAGCAAGAACCTTCGCGAAAGAGAGAGTAAACTATCGCGTGTTTAACAGCAACGTAACAAAAACAACAACAAGGGAAGCAACTATTACAAAACACGCAATACACCAAAACAACAAGAAGAAAAGGCAGCAATTTTATTTATTGGGCCTAGGCCATTGTATGGGTAAGTGTCGGTAGAATCAATACATTATTATACTATGCATAAGTAAGACTAATTACAGTGGTACAATATGTAATTTTTGTAAACAGATATACATATTTTTGTCTCTACATTAGTGCGTAGTTGTGGGGTTGACTTAGGTGGCCTTTTTGTATATTTATGAGTATTACGATTAGACAATCACTGATTGTACTACTCATCAATACTTCAAGCAGAGTAAAATGTGGAAATGTCTAACAACTCTCAGATGCATTACTTCGTATTATAAACAAAGAGGGAATAAGACCTGTTTTAATCTGTTTTATTTGAAAAATATATTATATAAATGTAACAAGAATTCTTCAATAACGTAAATTTGTTTACTCAAAATACACCAAACTAGCAATCTTATAGATTTGTATAGTTCACAAATGATAGTTCTATGAATTTCTATGAATATTTATTTTCAAAATTGAAAAAATACTATACACGAATTCGTATTTATGAATACATTGTAATTTTTCTTAATTTTCCATAAGTTTTTAATTTATAATAGACCTGTATTGTTCCCAGATGCTATTTCTATGAATTTCTGTGGGTAAAATCTGAAAAACAACAAATTGGAAATGGAAATTATTGTAATTTTTTTATTTGTTTCAATAACATTAATTTACATATTTACTGAAATCGCGCAAAACTCGCAAATTAATTTACTGTTACAGTTCCCAGATGATATTTTTTGTTATATTTTTCTGAATATTTCGTTGGGAACAACCGAAAAACAAAGAAAATTATTATTATTCATTATTTGATTACCACAGTACGCAGTATGATAGACTTTTATAGTTCCCAGATGGCATTCTCTGCCCAGCAACAGGTTGCATTGAACAATATTAGATTCGCTCGAGGTTGTCTTTGGCGCATTCTATTTTTAGACGAGGAACGCAACAAGTCGGAACGTCTCTGGCTCTAGTTGAAAAACCCTAACAATGTGCACAGCCATAGCCGAAATTCGAATAGGGCGAGAGGAAATAATGACTGTATGAATCACCTACAGAATGTTGAACATTGTAAATAACAATAGTGAATCACATTACAAACAAACACGCACATGACGCGACAGAGACCTTCGGATAAATTAGATGAGTGTGTGGGGAGAGAGCACTGCGAAATTTGACGTGTCAACACGTTGAACCCGCAGACGACTAGGGTAGGGTAGCAGAGTGGGTGGAGGCAACATACGCTAGACACGTGCCATAGCCACTTGCCTGCATCCGTTGATTTGTTTCCAACCGTTTTTATTTTGTTTTTTATGAACTTGTCTAATCAGGTCTGAGGCCTTGTTTTATCAGCGACACTTGAGGGCACATGCACAAAACATATACGAGTATACATATACTATAACACCAGCTATATGGGTATTATTAAACGGGTCTAACTAATTTGTGTCCGGGGAAGAGGGAGGAGGAGGTTGCTTTCCTGTCGCGCTTGATAAGCATTTAGCTTGTTTATTAGTCCAATAACTTTAGATTTTGAATGATGGCAGAGTACAGTTGTGAACTTAAATGAAATCCCATTTAAAAGACGTCAGCGGAGAAATCTGTAATTGAGATGAAGGGCAAATCACTTATTGCCTGCTCGACTACCTAAGGTCGAACAGATCATGTAACGCTGATTAGAGTGAAATTTCAGTGCTAGGTTCCTTTGAATCCCGGTCTGATCCCATGCTTACCTAATTGAGGGGCAATTTTTTCCAGTTCCAGTTAATTACGAAAGAGAGATAAGAATTAAGTGCGCAGTAAAATGTCAAGAAAGATCTTTATGAAGCAGCTCTATAATGTTTGTAGACCTTAAATTACATTGTATTGTAGAATGGGTATGTACAGTATATAAATAGGTGAAGGGGTTCCCGCCTTAATCAAAAACTGCGTAGCCTTTAGAAAAAATATATTACAAATAAATGAATCGAACATTTATTTATAATATATTACTTGTAAAGGTTACTCGGTTTATGATTAACCTAGGCAGGACAGAATCTCATCTAAGTTCATACAGTTGATGATTAACTTAGATCTTCTCGAGATTATCTTAGGTAGTACTGAATCTTATATAAACTCTTTAATTATTATTATTATTATTCTTATGAGATAAGCATTATTATATTCAATTATCCAGATTATTATTGGCCAATATAGATCTTAATCTTCTTATAAAGATTACTCAGTATACAGTTAACCTAGGTAGATCTAAGTCTCAGATAAATTAATCTTAATCTATTTTACATTAATCTTCATCATTTTTAAATTTTAATACTCGTTTCATTCTCTTTTCATCTTCCTTCAACAGATCAGTCTAAACTATCAACGAAATTTGGAGACGAGCCGGACCTCCTGTTCAACCGAGCGCAGGGCCGGATTAGTCTGCATACTCTAGGCGCATCTGCAACTGCAACAGCAGCCCAAGGAGCACCTTTGAATCCAAGCATCAACGCTGCGCGACAATTCGCCAACATTCAACTAGAGGCAACGTTCAATGACTGTGAAAGTGGCTACGTGCCCACCGTGGGCCGCTGGGGTGCCGAATGGCCAAGCTGACTCGCCGCAGGGCAAGGCCAAGGCCAGGAGGAGGATGGAGGAGGAGCCGCAGCAACAGCTTTGCCGACTGCAGATGCCAACGAGACGAACGATGGCATCTCTGGAGCTGCTGCTGTTGCTGCCGCCGGCAGAAGCTCTACGGAGCAAAACTTGGCGGATGCGATGTGTGGCCTGGGATTGACTACGACGACAGCATCAGCAAATGCTGAACAGCCAATCACAATTACACAGCGGGCCAATGGGGCAACTCCATTGGCAATGCGCACACCCTCAACATCCTCATCGAGTGAGGACGATGACGAAGATGTTGAGGAGCCGCAGCAGTGGACGCCAACCGACCTGACATCGGTGGTGGCAACTAACACCGCCGCATCGGAGCGTTACTCCGACATCGGTCAACTGCTGGCCAGGCAAAAGACATCATCAGCCTGTGCCATGCAGCAACACCAGCTGGCTGCCAGCAGTTGGGCTATGGCAGATGGATATGATTTGAGTGCCTACAACCAGGTGAACGGTGTGTGGCCATTGGGTCACCCGTTGCCGTTGCCTGACTGGGGCAGCAGCGTAGATGAGCCTGCCAAGGAGACGTTGATGTTCGATAATGTGTGGCAGTACGAGGAACTCAACGGGATTGTGGAAACAGCACTGCAGCGAATGCTTGAGGAGACGCACTACAATACGGTTAATCTCTTCGTGGATTTCTATCGCAGTTTCAAGCGCACACGTCGCTCCGATTTGCGGAGTTTCTTTCAGTTCTACGATGTGCCCATAAATCGTCGCCATCACATGTGTGTTTCTCTGGCCTTCGAGATTATCGCGCGTCTCGTCCAGATGTTTCCCCAGCTGGGGCAATATCTGTATGTGGTTTCGTGCGAGGAACAGGTTGCCGATTGTAATGACTATGTGCAAATGGATGAGGAGTATGGCATGAATTCGGCAGATGCGGGTGTAGAGAAGGAGCACGTGATGGTCGCCATGCGCTTTGCCATTGGCGAGCGACGTGGTGTGATGATTCTCGATCCTGGTTACCATGTGGGACGGGCCGTGACTGTCATGAATGATCAGAGCTATCCACACACAGGTGAGGGAATATAATGACTAATCATTTATAGACATAACTAACTTATCTTTTCATGCTGGCAGGTTGGTTTAATCAATCCAAGGAGCCTCATCTGCAGCGGGATTACTGCTACAACTACAGCCCGCACAGTGACAAGTTTGTGGAGTGGAAGGAGCGAGAGATTCGTGGCGACGAGGCCAGCTTCAAGACATCGCTGATCTATATTGCCCAGGATTACATGACGGCTGTGGATGTAACTGTGCGTCGTAATCTGGTCTACAATTTCCGCTCGCTGTTGTCACGCGATGCCAAGGGACGTGTGTATGCTGGACTTTATTTCCCGTTAGTGTCCAATGTGCAAGAGGCGCATCTGACATTGTTCTACGACGGACCCAATGAGCAGCGAGTCAAGGCCAAACTCATGTTTAGTGCCTTTAAAGTGGGCAAGGGAAAGGTGAGTGAATCTTTATAGATGCTTAATACAATCAATATCTAATCTGTCTTTCTTTCCAGCAACTCCCTGACTATGTAACACAGCATCTGATGAAGCTCTCGCCGCAGCTGAACATGTCGCAGCATGAGCTCACGGAACTGTGCAAGTCCCTCTATGAAGTCGTCTCCGATCAGAACTTTATCGGGCAGGTGTTGGCCATTAACGATGATATTGGTGTCATGTCCATGGAAAATTGACAGTTAAAGCAGCCCAAGGACGCTGCTGCAGCCGCCCAGCCCAGTAAGCAGTTAGGGCAGGAGCAGGAGCAGTTGAAGAAGCAAGCTGCGGAAACTTAAGCAACTTGGATACGATGATGCGATGATGATTTTTTAAAATACTTATTTCTTTCCAAAATTCAATTGATTTTTTGTAGCTTTTAGGCGCACCCTACACCCACAAAAATAATATTCAAATATATAGTTCAATTTAGTAATACTTATTATATATACCCACGTATAGAGCAACACTATATACACACAAACATACACGAAATTATACTTACTAGATACTATACACATCATAAACGAACACTTGAAGACTTTGAGAGAATCCCCTTAGTATTGTTTATCAAAATGAAACTTATATCAACATACACATACCTAACAAAATACGTATATAACATACATATGTTTAGATGATTTTCAATTTGATTAGTGAGATTCGCTTCAGTTTCGTATTTCTTATTAAATAAACAATTTACAACTATACACAATATAAATACTAAATTAGTTGAAGTAATATTTTTCAATGCACTGTACAACTTTTGTTCAATTAAATAAATCCAAATCAACTAGCGAAAATATCGTTGAATTTATTGTGAACTTGTTGGGAAAAGGGATATTATTGCTAGGGAACTTATGCAGTATTAAATAATTTCCCTGGTTTAATTTAAATTGATAATTTCCCAGCAGTTGGCATTTTTGCGTTCGGTGCCTGCGGTCACACTGCATGCCGGCTGTTGATCATCTGTTCGCCTCAGATAATGCCAACTTTAAATTCCCTTAGTTTATTTGCATAAATACAATAATAATTTAAATTATTTTAATAAATAAAAAATAAAAACATATATATAGTATTTAGAAATGTTTGGAAACAATTCTCAGGTATGCATACACTTACAACGGCATTTACCGGCAAAAGCGCCGACACCTGTTGGTCAGAAAGACAATAGTGGGCAGAGAAGAGAGAAGAGAGCAATAAAAACAAGCGAATTGAAAAATTAAAATCAGGTTCTAAACAGAAAACGAGCGAGCGCGCGAAACATTAACGTATTTCAGTTGTCTTTTGAATTTCCTGCCGTGCGGTTGTGTTTTTATTCGAAACCAAAACCGGTTTCACATACGAAATTAAAACGTGCGACGTGCCGACAACGTTCGCAGGGCCGAGAAATTGAAACTATTTACTTAATTTTTGAAAAATTGTAAAAGCTTGTTCAATATTAGCATAGACAACAATACGAGGACGTTGCGTCAGGCCAAGTGCATAGAAAACGCAGCGCATCACGCATTAGCTAAACCAATCGAGTGCAGTAAGTATCCGTGTGTGTGCATGTGTGTGTGTGGCCCACTATGCAGCAGGGCGCAGCAACAACAATAGAAATAGAAAGTTAACTAAAAATGCAAGCAAACGTTTTTTGTTGACGGAAGTCGAAGTTGACAACGCAAAAACTTTTCACGAGAGACACATACACAACACACACACTGATAGAGACAAACACACTGGCACAGCATTTAGTGGGTTATGTTGTTGGCCCTCTTCGCACCTTAGTAACATTTGTTTTTTTGCCTCATTCTTTTTGGCCTTTTTTAGCTCATTTCTTTTTTGGGGCTTTGATTTTTGGCTTCAACTTTCTTTGACTCGCTTGTCTTTCTTTCTTTAATTTGCATTTTATGGTTTTTAGAAAACCACGGTAACTGACACACACACAAATAGAGAAGAATTGAGAGAGAGAAAGAGGAAGATAGACATCTCTGTAATTGAAATGAATTACACCCTTTAGTCAAGTCAAAGTTTAAGCTTCAACAAATATAACTGCCTAATTGGCAGCTAATTCAGTTGCAACGCTCTGTCATTGTAATTTCTTATTTGCAATTTAAATATTTACACTGAGAAGCTGCTTATATGCACTAGGTATACTGTATATACCCATTATATACCCAGTTTATCTGTACACACACCTGTCCGTCCGTGCGCTAACTGAATTGTTGCTGACTCAAGTCGCAGGTTGAGTGTCGCAAAGAGGGCACTCGTCGTGGCCCACAACGGTTGGCGGTAGCTTCAGCTAAACTTAAAGCCCTCATAATAATTGCCAACTGTGATATATGTAAGTGAGGTAGGTGTAGGGGGTGGGCAGGGGAAGGGGAGTGTAGCTAATAAGACAACCGAGTAATGCACTTAATTGCTGTTTAAATAGTTTCAGAATTGATTTCAATTTGCTACAGTTGCAGTTTTCTCAAATAGGTTACAGTATTTCGGAATAAGTGGGTTGAGTTATAAGAAAATAGGGTAAATAAGTTGATATTCCTCATATATAAAGTATGTGTTAAATATACATAAAATGTAGGCTATGGAATATAAGCATTAGGAAAGATATAAGAAATTAAACTTTGTTAAATAATTTAAATATTATTTCAGGAGTTTTCTTATAGTAAAGTAAACTAGAATTACCTATATAATAATGTTATAGAGATTATTTGCTATGGTAGTTCCCAGAATTTTCAAATTATTGTGTAAGTTAATAAGATAGTATAAATAAATTGATATGTAAAATAGAAAAGGTCTGTTCCAAATATAAACAAAATTGTGGTTGTTAAAATTAAGTATAAGCAAAGAAATAATAATTCAAACTTTATTTAGTCTTTAACATATAATTTTAAGAGCTCTGCTATAGCAAACTGAACTAGAATAACTACTTAAGTGATTTCATCAAGTTTATTTACTTAAGTACACAGCTGTATGAATTATTGGGCAGATTAATAAGATAATAAAGTGAATAAGGTAATATTCCAAATATACTTGTATAAAGTCTGTGCTTTTCGCATGTTATAACAATAAAAATAATAATAATAATAGTAATAATATAAATTATACTTTATAAGGGCGTTAACTTAAGAATGCTGGCATAGCTAAGCGAACTCAAATTACTCGTAAAGTGACAATTTATAAAGATAGTTACGGTTGTACGCTAGTTCCTTATCGATAACCTTTGCACGCACACGTCACACGTCTGGGAAGCGTCTAGTCATTTAACTCTTATCTCTCTCTTTCTTCCTCTCTCTTCCTCTTTTGCTAGACAACCTACTACATTCTAGAGATGTTGCTGTGGCTCTTCATCATTGGCTTGCTGCTGTGCGCCTTCCTGTTCAGCAAGACGACCAAGGAGTGCCCCAAGTCGTGGTACGAATGGAAGACGGAGTTCCGTTATCAGTACCTGGGCATAGTTGGACTCATCCACGATGCACAATACGCTGCACGGGATCGTGTGGGTAGGTACAGTGTTTATAAATAACTGACTAACTTTAATGAGCAATTAAGCAATTAAGTCGATTTATCGTTGCGATTATCTTTTCTGAAACATTGTTTATTGTTTCATTCGTAGAACTCTACAAGCAACCGGATCGCATTGCTGTCATCACCGGAGGCAATCGTGGCATCGGACTACGCATTGTGGAGAAATTGTTGGCCTGCGACATGACGGTTATCATGGGTGAGTGTCATTTGGATTGACTAACTGAACTGGGGTCGGGGTTGGCTCACTTAGTAATTCTAGCAACACTTTTGTGCACTCGAAATCCGTAATGTAGAAAATATGTTAAATAACTGCGTGAGTTGCATCGTTAATCGACTAAAAATCTGATTGTGGTTTTGGTATAACATTTCAATTCAAAAGCGCAACACAAGCAAAAACTTTAAAAGAAGTGATGGTACACAATAGTGCCTCAGCCATTTCCATTCACGGTAAAATTAGACGTTTATAGAAGGGGCAAGGACAGTTAGAATAATTATAATAATAATTTATCATTCAAAACTTTTTTCTAATTCAAGGGAAAGTTATACAGTTTAAGTGCTTCTTTATCTTATGAAGAACTAAAAGAAGAAACTATGAACATATTGAAAAAATCTGCAGCTCAATATCCTTACTAGTTTCGCAGCAATCGACGCTTGACAATGCGTTCTTGAAAAAAATACTGGTTGATTTCGGTTATCAACATACTCGTGGTGCAAATGCAGCTGGCAACATGCTGATAACAACAAAGTTGCTAGAGCTGCGTTTAACATAAAGCATTGCATACTTTTGGGCAGCATAAAAACGTTGAGTTATAGGGAATTTTTTGAATGTTTCCCGATATCAGTGCAACACTTGCAATAAACAAATACTCGAGTAATTATTTACAACTTTTCGTAAAAAGTCCTTTAATAGAAGTACTCCTGGCCAGTTGCTGCTTAACACATTTTTAAATTATAAAAAAAACTACTCTTCCCTCTGCTCTCTATTTTCCTAATTATGTCGCTATAAAACCTCAAAAAAACCTAGAATATTATTTTTAATAGTCTCTATTCTTAGATGATTCTCAACGATCCTACCTTTCCCTCCTCCTCTTGCAGGTGTGCGTGATCCTTCGAGCGCTCAAAAGGCCGTTGCTGGCATTGTGGATCTCAGTCAGTCCAAAGGCAAACTGATTTGCGAACAACTGGACGTGGGAGATTTGAAATCCGTGCGTGCCTTCGCACAACGCATCACTCAAAAATTTTCCAAGATAGATCTGCTGCTGAACAATGCGGGCATCATGTTCGCTCCCTTCAAACTGACTGCCGATGGCTACGAGTCGCACTTTGCCATCAACTACCTGGGGCACTTCATGCTGACGCACTTGCTCCTGCCACAATTGAGGGCAGCAGGGCGGGAGGGAAAGAATGCACGCATTGTCAACGTGAGCTCGTGCGTGAACCTGATTGGACGGATCAACTACAAGGACATCAATGGACTGTGAGTACACTACTGGGTCTACCAAGAGGGAATGTCTTTATTCATCCTTCTTCTTCTTTATCTTGCAGCAAGTACTACTACCCTGGCACCGCGTACAGTCAGTCGAAACTGGCGCAGATTCTCTTCACCCGCCACCTGCAACGTCTGCTGGATGCGGAGCAGGCGCACGTGCAGGTGAATGTGGTGCATCCTGGCATAGTGGATACGGATCTGTTTGAACATTCCGCCACCACATCGGTGCCCTTCATGAAAAAACTGTTCTTCAAGACACCCGAACGTGGCTCCCGCACTGTTGTCTTCGCTGCCATCGATCCCTCGATTGAAGGTCAGGGAGGTACCTATCTGAGCAACGGCGGCAAGGGACCCTTCCATTCGGATGCCAAGCAGCCGGAGAAGTGTGAAAAGCTCTTCCAATTCTCCTGCGATCTGCTCAAGATCAAACAATACGGCAATGGGCAGTAGAGGCTGAGAGAGGCGTGGCAAGGATTCACCTAGTAACTCCTCATTCCAACACTGGTGCAACATTTATAATGCAGAAAACTAACCCAAACTTAACTGACTAACTAAGCTAACTGAACAAGCGGATAAATGCGGATAAGCCGGATAAACAAGCAGCGAAAATACTTGAAATATATTTTAAAGTGATTTTTATACACCTCAATTTGTAACGCTCATCAGACTATATACAGGGTGTGTGTGTGTGTCGGGTTTGTACTACATGTATGCAGGGAATGTGTGTGTGTGACGGATAAATGGGCATGCGATATTTTAATTAACTTGTCTACGCGGCGCTGATTGCGATCGCAATTAAAACTGCAGCACGCAAAATGCAGGTAACAAAAAGACAACAACAACAACAGCAACAAAATGACAACAACAACAATAAGAAGAACATCGCTAACAATGTTTGTTATATGTCAAACTTGTGAGGGAAACAATTTAATCTTTCTCGTTCCTCCTCAGACAATGCTCGATTAACATTAACAACATCAGCAACATTTCAGTGCGGAATTTTAATCGACTCGTAAATAGGAGGGGGCGTGAGGTGGTACCTCCACTAGTTTGGGGCGTATCAGCGACAACAAAAGCAACAACAATGACAACGATAAGTTTCGCTGTCAGTTCAAAGCAAAAAACGCGGCTGCTTAAGCTGAATCACTCTGTGCAGAGCGAGAGATCGACGATGAGGTTTAGAAATCCCTCCATAATATCTCGCTATAATCGCGACAGATCGCATATCAATGTCAATATCTGTTTGTGTTGTTGTATTCATTATCCATTTTTGTTGCTGCTTCGTTTCTCTCGCTGCTCTTTATCATTTTCGTGGACGCAGGCATCGATCAAGCCACATATGAATGAAGGAGAGAGGAGGAACTTCTCCCCCCTTGAAAGCCCTCGGGCATCAACGCGCTGTCAATCTCTCTAGCTCGGGCTGCCAAATGAAGTCATCCGTTCAGCTTGGGCGGAGTTTTGGATTCGGATGCGTGTTTAGCGGACATTAAGAGTGTTGATTGGATTCGCTTTTGGCAGGGGATTTATATTTACACATATGTACAATATATAGAGGGGCCGATAGATGCGCCTAATGAACTGTTTATGAAATTAAGCCAAAAGCAAAGCCAACAAAGATATTATTGTATTTATGCGATACATTTAACTTGGGTTGTAACACAGGTTAATGGGTTGAATGTAGGAATTATATGATACACTCAATTAAGGCGAGTACTGAGTATTTTCATATTATACGGGAATCTTGTGCATGGATAATATGTTACAATATATTATGGCAAGGAATGTATAATATCGCGAATATGTTCATCTCTCTGATATATTATAGCTTATTATAGTCAATTTCTTTTATAGGGATATAGATCGAATAATTCGTTACTATGTTAGATTATAATATGGTATAAATTGTGTTCATTATGATATGATGGACATTTGGGAGTATTTATTATTATATTATATTGTTATATTATAGTCGTAAATATGAGGAGATCATATGATACCCATTGGTATAGATAACCAGTTCTAGCAGTAAGGAGATGAAGCTGTTTTCGATCAGCGAATAAGTTCAGCGATAATTTACATATCGTATATATATATATTATAATATATTTGCTTTTTTTCTATAATTCAATAAGTATATTGAATATATTTATATTCTATATAATATTATAGACACATCATAATTTATAGAGTTATTGATCTAATATAACGTTACCATATTACATCCTTTATAATATGCAATATGATGGGTTTTTAATTCATATACCTTTGTATTGTGTTTTATGTATGTATAGTACGTATACTCGTATGTATTAAATAGGTGGTAAGTATTTGGATATTTGGACTTATTGTATTGTAACATATATGTTATGTTATATAATACTATTTGTTATCATATCATATGATAGCTATTAGATTTTGATCAATACATCCTTGGGTATGCAAATCGTATAATCTCTATATTTTCCCGCTCACTGGGGATACGAATAGGACTTTATGTGTGTATTCGAGTAGTTTCCAGATGCGAGATCTCAAGAGCCGCGCAACATTCCTAGGCAACAAGGCACGTAATTGTTGTTTCTTGATTCGTGTTGCAATCTCTGAGGGGGAAAAGACGTGAAAGGGGGAGGGCACAGGTCATGCCTTGCGCATTTATTCCATTCCCGAGTCTCTGATCTCTCTCTTTTTGTAGTGTTTCTCAATATCTCGCGCTGCTCATCTGCTTGACCAGCCGTCTGCCCAGCAGCGGGAGCTGCCCCACAGTTAATGTGCTTTTTATTCAAATTCAGCATAGCTCAGCGAGAGCCGCTTCTGCTGCCGTTGCACACTTAACTGTCGGCAGATTCTGCTTTGCAACAATTTGCTGCTCCAATTAAAGTCGCCGCTTCTAGCCGAGCGCGTCCACATTAATCATGGCGCAAGATTTATGGCGACGCAGCGCCTACGCCGTGGCCACAACGCACGTGTCTCACTTTGTTCGCCCACTCACCCCCTTCCCCCCTCTCACGGGCCTCTTGCCCAGGCTAATTCGCCTGCCAACCCCATGCAAAACGCCCACCCCTCCGTGCTGAGTTAGTCGGCGATTAGAAGCGTGTGGAAACCAAATACGTGTTGCATCAACCTAATGCCTGTTGCAAGTTGCCGTTGCAAGTTGCCTCTATCAGTTGCAAGTTGCACGAATTGAAATGAGAATTCGCTTGCAAGTGTGGGCGTGCATTAAATAGGTCGCTACTAACGGGTTTTTTTATATTGAGATCCCACAGCTTGGAAGACTCTATGTAACTCTGTCGTGCCTTGTCCAATCGTAATGAAGTTTCAAGATTATTTAGATAGTGCAATTAGCTAAGCTCATATATAAACTTAAAGTGGTATTTTGAAAACTGTATTAGTTATAAGGGAAACTTTTCATAACTCTCAAATTCCTTATCGAATTGCATCAAAAAAGTAGGGTTTGGTTGGATAGCAGAATAAGCTAAAGTTAAACCAAACTGTAGATTCTGATAAAACAGAAAAGTTATATAGATCTTATTGAATATAAAATTACTGAGTGAACGACTAACTCACATTAGATTTATTCCGATCGTTGAACATCAGATTGTCAATAAAATAAGCTATTTTCAGACCAAAACTTAGAGTTAAATTTAAGTATCTGTATTAGTCACAAGATAATTCATCCAAACATAATTAAATTCCTTTAAAGATAAGAGACTATTTAAATAATATAATAAACAATGCTCTGACCAATGAGCAGAGTTGTACCTCATAGAATAGATATTACTTGATTGGAGGGAAGAGGTACTTCGACTTTGTAGATCCGTCGTACCCTCTGCTGAGCTTAGAGCTCCTTATCCAATACAGTTTTTCTAAATTAGATAAGTTATTTGCATTTTCTGTAAAATAAAACTTGTAAGTTTCTTTTATCTCAATTTGAATCAACTAGTTTTGACCAAAATATATAGTTCAATATTTAAAACAGTATTAGCTACTAGGAAAACTTTACATAATAAAGAGTTCCTTAAGATAATACTATAAGCTTAGCTCAAGCCCAAATTCATAGTTAAATCTATAAAGCTCTATGAGTAATAGGTTCATTTCCCCAAGTCTGTAATGGTCAAAGATTGAACAAGCTTTTAATATTTATACTGGCTAATTGAATTAACTATTTCGATTTCCTCCTCACATTACTGTAGTGCTGTAGCTGGGTTTTTTCTTCATGGAAAGATCGCTCGCGTGACCCTGCTGCGAACCGGTTCGGAATAGATGAAACTATATTTCTCATACGCAGCTTCAACTAATTTCGAGTCGCTGCAGTTCCGTTTTGGCAGCCAGGTGTCAAAGACACATGGTCAACCGGACAAGCTGTTGACAGGGTCGCTTACTTGCAGCAAGTTGCACGTAGCACGCAGCAAGTAGCAAGTAGCAGGCAGCACGTAGCAGTTGCAGTTGCTGATGAGTTTATCGAGCTGGCGACGCTCGTTGAGTGTTTTAATTACCGCCGCATCCGCTTGGCGACCGATTGGGTGATCAGTGACCAAGCTGGAGCCTCCACTCGGAGGCACTGTCTACTCACAGACACACATAAACAGACATTCTGTGTTTGATTTACGCGCTGCCCATTAGCCAAAAGCAGCAGCAACAGCAGCAGTCGCTGCATCTGCCCCGTCTGGCAAATGTCAAAAGGTTAATTGGATTGTGGCAAGAATCTTGAAGAATGTGAATGCTTTTTTGTTGCCCCTGTCTGCCCATTAAATAATGTAACGGTATCGCACCGGGTTGCCAATTGCCAAACAATTCTCACCCTTGTTAAATGCGTCTCACATTACGCATACGCCGCGTCGCCCCATTAGCGAATCAGTTTCAGTTTCAGCTTCTTCTGCTGCTGCTGTTGTTTTAGGCACTTCTCACATCTCAAACATGAAATCTGCATAAATTATCATATACTTAATTACTTTTGCAGTCAATTAATCAAACACTTCGAGTGAGATCCCTTCAAGTGGGTCTCTCTCTCCTCACTTGTGTCTATTTTCGTAGCGGCCCGCGGCGGTGAGTTGTAAAAGAAAACCGAAACACGGCCAACAAATTCGCATTCATCAAATTCGCTGTTGTGGCCCATTGTATTGTGGCCCTAAGCCTGCTTTGATGTGGTGCTGCCCCATTTAACGCTCGCTTCGATTTGAGACTACCTCAATCTGCGGTTGTATTGACCATAGAAATTCCATAGTGACTTGTGTCAAGAAGCTGCTTGGCTGTAATTAATCGCATACACACACACACATGGGTATCATTGAGTTGTAGCTCAAGTGCTTGCGAAAGTAAAAGTGACGCGGCGAAGGTGAGAGATGCGAGTGTAGAGTGCTGACCAGCTTCAGCTTCAGTTGACAGCTGCCAAGGGTCCCCAGCAGAGGGAACTGCATCGCTGACTGCCTCACTGCCTGCCTGCCTGCCCCTGGTCAGAAGTCAAGGGGCACCAATGGCAACTGTGTCTTTAAGGGGCACACACACAACTTCAATTATCGAGGCGGCATAATTGTATATCGGCTTCAATTGTTTGTTTATTGCATAAATCGACAGCGAATCAACAACAACAATAGCAGCAAGCAATCCCGGCTGAAAGCAGCTCAACGACGACCTTGCGGGCTGGCACAGAAAACAGAAAAGTGTATCAAGTAGCAGGAAATTGGTTGGCGACTGATGCAGTCGCTCGAGATACTCGTAAAAGTGAATGTTTATGATACTTCACTTGCGAGTCGAAGACAACGTACAATAGTTGCGGCAGCAAATTCCCAAACACAGCACTGCTGCCGAAAGCACCATCCATCGATCCATTCATCCAGCCGATGACGGCAGATGGCCGCGATTACGCAGCCGGCAGAGTACTCCACCAGCAGCTGGGAGAGCATCGCGCCAGTCAAATCGATGCTGTAGCTCTAAATCGAAACTGTGTTAGAAAGTCAACGGCAGCAACGACTGACGGATGTCATAAACAGTCGGAGAGTCGTCGACTGGAAGATGGGAGCTGGTAGACCCATCGGTAGACGATCGACTGTGGGCAGACCACGAAGACCCTTCGCGCACTCTCTCACTCCCACAACAACAACTCAAGCGATTTAGATACTTTAATTGAGTGTAATTAAGTAACTGCTCGTGATGCAAGCGACTCATGTGTTCCCCAGCTCCAATTGTATTTGTTGTTGTTACTGAGATTAATTTAATTGAACTCTCGGCTGAGCAATTAACGCTCGAGACAGCGCGCTGAAAGCTGCTCCAGCTTTAGCTCCAGCTCCAGTTAAGTGCGCGGCGAAAGATTTGGTTTTCTGGTTTGTTTATTAAACAAACACAATTGTTAATACTTGTACGTTTTTAGTAGCTGCATAATTGAAATGAGTAGTTTGTTTCGCTGTTAATGTTTTACAGTTTTGCAGTTTATTTGTGTTTGCAAAACAAGGACACTGCTACTACTAGAAAAGGTAAAAAGTCGAATAGTGAACTGTTAAATAGTGATGCGATAACAGAGTGTGGTCCTTGTTATCGATAGGCAAAGAGAGGCCTATTCATTTGTCCCTTTGTTTATGGGATATTATTGAAGATAACTGTAGGAAGGCAAAAAGGAAACTGCAAGCTAGACATGCGATAGCTGCGTGTCGTACTTGTTATCGATATCCGCCAAGAGTGTTGCCAATAATTCCTTCAAGTAAAAGGATATTTTGAAGAACAAAAGTGGCTTCATAACATCCCACAGCACAAATTAAATAACGTTCAACATATGCCAACAAATAACTGACTGATTTGGGAACAATTGGAATGTAGATAGGACAAACAGACAAAAATGCATATCTTGTCTATTATGAATTTCAAAGGCCGCTGCCTTTGAGTGTTGAATATATTAATGAATACTCATAAATGATGTTCAATTATTGTACTTACAAGCAATGAATGAATGAAAATGTGAATGGATTTGGGGCACTTTCAAACTGGGCTGGATGACTACTCATGGAATTGTCCATGGACAACTGTCTTGTCAGGAACAGGGAAAAAGGCATCTAAGCATGATAAGCGAATCGGAGAAGTTGGCACTGGGTTGGCTACATAGGAATTTGATGAGATGGTCGGACAGACAGCACACACACCCAGCACTTTGGATGCAGTTGCTCAATTTTGCCGCATCATCGCACAATTATGCGATGTGCCAATGCCATAAAATGCCGAAGATTGTCTTCTGCTGCTGCAGTTGTTGTTGTTGCTCCTCCTCCTCCTGGTGTTGCCGTCGCGATGACGTGTGGAAGTGGAGGAGCTGCCATTGTTGCAATCGCTGGATTTAGATTCGGATTGAGTTTCGGATCTGGGGTGCCAATTAAGCTGCTATTTAGTGCCGAATATTAACAGCGATCGAAAACGCTCTAATCTTATTTATGCTCATTGAGTCTGGGCTTTTATTGTCAGCCCGACGTCGCGACGACGTCGGCAGAGCAGGTGGCAGAGACTCTGACTGAAGCTGCCACTTGTGGCAAAATTGTGAAAGAATGCGCAATATCTAAGTCGCCGGGATTTTGTGCAATCACGAATCTGCCCGAAAATACAAGCATATTAGTAGTGTCTGTTTGTGTGTGTATGTGTGTGTATATATCTATCTGCTTAGATTTTAATGCGCTCATCATTACGAAAATTCTGCAAACTCGAAACTGGAAACTTGAAAACTTTTTTAAGCAAACCCAAAATCATATGTCAAACACTCGACGAAAAAAATCCAAAAATATGAAGAAGTAGAAGTAGAAGGAGAAGGAGAAGAAGTAGAAACAACGAACCTCCACACACAGCAGAGAGTTGACGACGCCGCATCCCGCCCCCCAATGGAGCGCGAGCGAGTCCAAAGCCATCATCACATTCACTCAGCATCAGCCTCACTCAGCTTCGGCTTCCTAAGCTTCCTCCTGCTCTCGGGGCACTCGAGTCATAATTAATCTGCTTCGCCTTCGGCTTCGTCAGCGACTTCGGCGTTTCTTGCGTGTTGCAGCGATTTAAAGTGGAGTCCCCGACTTTTGACTACTCGTTGAGCTGTGCAGCAGACAAAGCCCCCAACAAGCAGCAATCGCTTGCGGAGGCTTCGATGGATACTTTCAAATGGCTGAGTCGCTTGAGTTTTTTTGTCTATGGCTATTATACCCTGCAATGAGGCTGTACCTGTAAAGTTCACAATCGATAAAGAAATGGTTCTAGTAGTGTTTATCTTATGCGAGGAGCTACTGAGAGTAGGTTCGGCATTGGCTCTTTATAGAAGTTTGTTGCTCGGTAACCACATTCTCGGGTTTATCGAGATAAAGTTGACCAGTCCAGGCAAAATTATCGAATTCCTTGGAGCAACTGAACTGCACAGGAGGTTTTTATGGCTAATCAAAACAAATGATCTACAAGGTCCCAGTGAATCTCCCACACAACAAAATATAATAAGGGATTATCTGTCGTTATCTCTGAGACTATAAGGGTTAAGGTCGTCAAATTTTGCACTCTTAAGGTTCTAGTGAAGCAAGTGCTTTATTTTAGTTGAGATTTAGGCCACACCCATTATCCACCCTAATATACATTATTTTCTATTTCAAGATTACCAAGCTTTGTTTCTATTTAGACTTGTTCACTAAGATTTTGCATAAACAAAACTTAGATACGAGTACTATATTAAAGAGCTATGCTTACTGGGTATCTTAAAGTCGAATGTGTTGCTTTATTGCCTTTCTTGCTTGTTGGTTTTTCATCTTTTGGTGGCATGCCACTTCAGCGGCGCCCCGACTCTACAAATTTGGGTTAGATTTGGCAGTTTACACATACCTACACATGCACATACCTGTACACATAAACGTACCTGCACACACACACACACACATGCTAAGGTATTTCTACCAGGTGAGGGAGGAAGGGCGCCAAGCTGCACTCAGCAGGGGGCTCAGAAGAACACAACGTTCTGAAGTTCTCGCGCGTAATTCAATCTCAAATGCGAATTTCCACCTGGTAGACAGTCAGACAGAGAGACAGACAAAATAAACGGAGTCGTACATTGTTTGCATTCGCATACAGTAGCTAACAAGTTTAGGGTACGTACAGGGTCGTCTGAGGCAGGCAGGCGTCGAGCTGCGTTGATGGAATGTCTCGACTTGATGGAGTACTAGTGCCAGAGGAGACCTTGAGCACGAGATCGAACCTGAACCTTGCAGCTGGCTGACACTAGACGGTAGAGTTGTCTCGCTGTCAGCAGGGTTACCATCGCGCAGCAGTCGTGTAATTAATCATAGGACGCGGAAAGGTGTGTGGCGATTTCAATTTGAATGCAAAATGGAAAGTCGAAAAAACCAAGAATGATCTTCTTTGCTCAAGCTCTACTCTACAATCTGACATAGGTTGACCTTTTAATTGAAAATACTTGAACTGAATTTCAGCGCACTGCCATATAATCTCGCTTGGTACACGACTGCAAATCATGCTGTACTATTCGGCTAATACGTGCATATATAATTACTCACAAAAATCACATTCTAAATTCGGCGAGACAACAATAAAACACAATTTAGTGTCGCATAAAATTGAAACTACAGCCCCGAGCACATCCCACAAAGACAGACTCAGAGACTGAGACAGAGACAAAGAGAGCGAGAGAGAGAGAGTGAGACAGGCATAGAGCTCCAGCTGTGTGGTGGCATCAACTGCTGCATCACGTTGCCTTGCAACGCTTTGAAACGTTGCCATCAAATTGTAACAATTTTTCACCTGTCGCCTCGGCCGCAGCCTCTGCCTCAGCCTCTGCCTGCACATGATTATTATTACATCAGCACAAGAAACATAAATTTTGGCCTGTGAATCGTGATGCGCGCCTCACAGCCACAGTACCAACAGTAACAGTGCGTTGCAACATGCTTCTCTTCTTACTCCCGCATAACCCCTCTATCCTTTTCTTCCACAGTCACCACAAGCCAATCCGTATCATCTTCAAGGAAGCATCTGTTGTGTTTTTGATTTATGCTAAAAAATTGATTACGATTCCAATAAATGCAATTGAGACTGGACATGAAAGTACTCTAGATACTTCGATAGTCATTGCGTTAATAAATACCATGAATTGAAATATTTTTTTAATTTAAATCTGATTATCGATTAGGCAACTCGATTTTTGCAAGCAATCGATTTCAAAACATTTGCTGTGCCAAATTGTGAAGAGTATTAAAAATACACGACTTATTAGTGCTCATGCATTCAGTGTTGTTAGTAACGTAATCGGATCACAAGAATGTCGTAAAAAGTTTATGTAATGGTTTTTAATGAATATATAAAGATCGATTTAAAACCACTGTAAGGTGTGCATTCAAATGCTTTTTCATTCACTATAAATCTTGCAGTGATTTACACTATAGTAACACTTAAACAACTCAATTTCGTATGATAATAACTTATATAATTTGTGAGTATTTAAAAAGCAATTATTTAGCCCGTATCGAATTGTAAGAATTGCTAATTTGAAGAATTGCAATTTGTAAATATATATTTATATATAAATTATATTTCACAATATGAGAGTGCGCCTTCGCGCCAAGGTTAACGGTAAACGATGACTGGAGAGGTGGCTAAACTCTGAACTGTTATCGTTGATTGCCAGCGGGTTTTGCAACTGAAAATGAAATGAAATTAGAGCCACAGCTAATCGCTGCAAAGTATCTGCCAGAGATTCAGATACATTCGCCGTGAGACCGACCGAGAGACTCTTTGGATCATTGACAAACAATTAATTTTATGCAACAATTGTCGACAATGATGAGGGCGATCTCCGACGGCGCGACCAGTTCCGACTTAAAATTTGATTGCATCACGCAAAGAAAAGCGCGAAGTGCCGAAGAGTTCGGGTGAAGTCGATGTTTAAGAACTGTTAATTAATTTAATAATTAATAATCACTTTTTGATATGTGATTGTTGACGGAATTGGTTAGTCCAATAAAACCAGTGGAACTTCGAGCTGTCAGATACAAAATCATCACTCAAAAGAAGTCAGAAAACTCATTAAGGGAATCTTACAATAAAGGTGACTATATTTTTCTAACAGTGCTCTAATAAATTAAAAATGTATATTTTATTTACCATTTCGTTTAACTATTGCAACCTTATTTCATTTGTATCAAATTGAAATGAATTAATCAAGTTGTTATTTAATTGAAATATCGTTAAATCGAGCTCAATTTCCCTTCACAAGTTCAACTACTTGAACCCGCGCGATTATCTGCATAATGACTATCGTGTAAACATACATTCCACAATCCGCCTCCTTCACCTGCGATGACATGATCACAATGTGCCCAGCAGAAGCAGATACAGCAGTTGATTGCGAAAAGAAACTGCATGAAACGTGGCAGCTGGAGGATTGGTGATGGAGTATTGCGCATGGCGCATGGAAGGATGTGCCTTGACATTTGCCATCTCCAGCTGATAATGATTGATCGACACTTGTCAGCAAAGTTGTAGGCAAATTGCTCTCGTGATAATAACAACCTCGCCATGGAGCGATGGAGTGGGATTGGAGTCGATTGGTCCACAACGCGATCGTCAGCTGATTATCGACGACGTATGCAAATGACACGATACTGCACCAACCGTAATGCGCATAACGAGACGTGTTCTATTAGCCAAAAGGTGGTGGCAACAGTTACCACTGTGTCCCACTGGGCACTCGCGGCGAGCGGTGCTGACACAATCCAATGTGCAAACCAAGCGGATTGCCTAATCGCGTTGAATTTGCATTTGGAGGAGAAGCCCAAAGAGTTTTTTGCCCGCGGACCATTGCAGCGCACTTTCCGTTCGGGCCGCAGATATATATGTTTTGTCTACTTGAGCAACCTCTTTGTCCCTTAACCAAATACTGTTAATTATGATTGTTAATTGTTTTATTAACTGTTGAGCCCGCATTGCGCACAGTGGGACAAGGCGCAGGGAAGCGAATTAAAAATTAACGAGATCTTTCAAATTAACGGTTACTTTCAAACTATATATGTTTATGATATGTAACATTATTAAAGATACCAAAATAATAAATAAATGTTATTTCTAACAATTATATCATACAGATATTATTTAATTTTAACTCAGTAGAAGAGTTTCATTCCAAATTATAGAAAATATTCCTATACATCAAATCAAGCATAATAAACAATAAGTAATAATTATCTATAACTGATTCATATATTATTCATGCTGAACTCAGTGGAAGAGTTTCACTATATTTCCAGATTATAGAAAATTTTCCTATACCTCAAATCCCTGTGCATAGCGCAAAGTTCAATTCGATTAAAGTACAAAACGTAATTTGTGTATGGCCTATACTGATTACCGACTGCGACTACGATGTCGACGCCGGCAGCGTTGTCTCTTCTATGCGCTGTAGCTGTCGTTTTCAATGTCATCGTGCTAAGGATGAGGCCGTTGCGGTTAGGTTAGCATCGTAACCTTTTTAAGTACCAAACTGAGGAGTGAATTGGTTTCACTTCTCTTCGCTTTTGTTCCCCTGCCAGCCTGCCTATTTGCCGGATGGTGATGATCTTTTGTCTGTCCGGCAAGGCGGAAGTGTTTGCAGTGCTGGAAAGAGCAAAGTGTTTATCGATATATTAATGACTGACGCAAGTATCGTAATAATTATTTATACATTTGAACGAGTACCGAGTACACGAGCTTAAAGTTGATCTATTTTGGAGCAGCTCATGAGCGCGTCATGAGTTATCTATGTACATATGTTATGTATGTTTGTGGACATATGTTCGATGTGGATGTGGGTAGGCCGTAAAATGCCAATCAAAACTCGACGAGTCTGTGACCCCCACGCAGCGTGGCAAGTAGGATGTACATACATGCTCTCTATACTCGGCTCTGGCGGGGAGTTCAAGTTGTTCCTACAAGTGGCGTCAAGTTGCCAGCGCAAACACATGACTTCGATGCGGATAGATGAGAGAAGTAAAGAGGAGAGTGTGTGAGAGATATGTTCAGCAAGCGGATTAGCCGCAAAACTGTGCAGAACTCGGGCCCCATCAGGGCCAAGACAATGGACCATTCATTGAACTGCAACCGAACAAATTGCTGGCCAAATGCGAAATTCAATTAGGCTCGCCGAGCACACCACACGCAACAGTAGCAACAGCAGGAGGTAGAAGCAGCATCGCGCACCTTCTAATGTTGCTCAAGTTGCAGCCGCGAGAGTTGTGCAATATTCTGCTACAGCAGTAGCAGCAGCAGGCTGCAACAAAAGGCAGCTCAAAACATAATCATTTCAATTTAGCCAAGTCTACGGTCCCCTCTCCACCTATACTACCCCCGTTGCGATCCACGCCCGCTGGCAAATGAGTTTGCGCCCCCATTGACAATATTTTTTAGTGTTGTTGTTATTGTATTGTGGCAGTGGGAACTATTTTTACGAGCAACTCGGTCGTAAATAAGTCTGAGGCGTCCGCAAATTGCACTGCTGCGCGCTCTGGGATTATGCATTGAAGCAATGCCTTTCAAACTGTGCCCGTTCGCAGCTCGACATCAATCATCGGCAGCCGACAGCGATCGAGCACATATAGGCTTATGAATATTATATAGATGAGTAGTACTTGTACAAAATTGTTCTGGCGTTCAGATTTAATTGATGTGCACAGTTTAATTATCGATGCCGCGCGCACTTAGGCAACTAATTTCGCTGTTGTTGCCTGATGCCACTGCTGGCTGCTTCAGTTGCACTTGCTGTTGCACATGTAATTGCTTTATGGAGTGCTGCGTTTTACGGCACAAACTGAACTGAACCGATCTGAACAACAGTTTCAAATGTCAGAGGTGGTCCAGGCGCACTCGCAGAGCACTCTCAAGTCGAGCAGCTTTTACTCTGATTCTGCCAAAAGGCAGAGGTGACCTTCAGTTTCTTAACTGCACTGAAGAATGCTGTCAAAATGCACAAATCACAAAGTTGAATCTTAATAGCAGCCGAAGACGAGTAGAGGCGCTTCCCAATGCATGCGAATGCACGACTGCAACTTTACGTCTTTGGATGTGTAGAGAAAAGCCAACGGCGCATGTTAACGATTTTTAAAATGGAGAAAGGATTTGTTCTAGTGCTGAAAAATACATTGCAGCAATATCGATTAATCAATTAATTAAATAGCGATACATATTGCCGATGTTTTCTTCTTTGTTCACTAACATCGATAAATAAATATTTCAACAATTACATTTAAGCTGATACTTTTCTCTATGCGTTTTCTTTTTTTGTACAAGTGCTGGTGAATAATATAACAGTAATATCGATATTTCAATTCATTTAATAACGATGTTTTAAGCCGATAATGTTTTTTCCTGCAAAAGAAAAGGTGCGTTAAATTAAGCTTGTGATATTTTAATTTTATTTTATATTCTAGAACTCCTGCAAAAAACAATACAGTTAATTATTTCCTCGATTAATTATCAGCAACTCATTGACTCCACCCCGCAAACTAATGCTTCACTCATTTGTGGTATGCCCTTGTTACTTATTGCCACAAGTATTCAAGCCGTATAATATGCGGTCCCCCCATCCGTTTGCCCTGAGCATCAACGCAATCATCATCTACATTGAAGTGCGCCGCAATTTACATACATCCATCTATCCATCGAAATGCCTTAATTGATTTGAAGCGCGGGCATTGCATCAAAAGTTATTGTAGTTTAATTTAAATACGTTTACTCGTCTCATATAAGTTTCGATGTGTTTCTATGTTGATATGTTTCTGCGTTCCACTCGTCTGCGTTCTAGGTTACAAAACAAACACTCGAGCGGGGCATAAACACATTCGGATGAGCCGACGAGTATTTGTTTCAAGGCAACCTCTCTAAACTCAAACAGAAATTACAATTTCAACTGAACTGAACTCGACTTGTCTCATCGCGTCTGAGAGACACGTCGCAATGCCTCTTGCTTCTCTCACACACTTGGCGCATCATCAGCTGGCGGGGGGCGCCACAGCCTCCACTAGAGCCAGAGCGCCAGCAGCTCTCCGGGCACGTTCAATGTAAATTAGCCGGCAAAATGCGTTCGTTCGTTATTTGTTATAAAATATGCAGGAAATTAAATGATTTTTTAATGTGCTCAAAAATTATTACACAAATCTTCACATTGAAAACGCTTTTGCTGCAAGCCTAATGTTAGTTTTTACCTATCTAAATATGATTTTTATTGCAGCATTTAGAAAACGATCAAGCGGGTATGCCATGTTCAGTTTTGCAAGGGCAGATTGATGTAGGTAACTACAGCCATATAAATAATAAAGCAAGTGCTTAGAATAAAGTAAAACAATTCATGTTGATAAGCCAATTATCTCAAATAGAACAAACATACGAGTATTCACGTCGGTTATAATGTGTTCTTTTTCTTAAGCCTGGAAAATATCCATAATTTCAGCAACTTGTTATTCATATAATATTATAAATGTAAACAAAGAATTCTTATTCCTTTGCCATGTAAATTTGTTAATATTTTAATTAATTTAACTTAATTCTAATTTACTACTGCTTTAAGTCTATTATTTACAGGGTATTGCTCAGCTTGATTTCTGCTCAAACGACTCTTCGTTGTCTTATGTTATAGTTTTACCATTATGCGAGCTCTTTTGCATATATATCATATAACATTTTGTTTTATTTAGAGTCTCTCAAGACAGAAAACTGTCTTGGGCACGTCAGACAAGGTCAGGGCGCGAGGATTACTTGCAATTTCTTTGGGTCAACAATGATGTAGTGCGAGTGTTGATAAGACGCGCCAAGATCATCAGAGTTTGAGTCTGGCATTTCCTAAAAACATTCAAGAAACGAGCCTTGACTTATTTATGCGATTTAATGATAGTTTGATTGCGTTCCTTCAAGTGAATTCGTTATGATCGATCGAATCGACAACATAGTTTTGCTCTATAGTTTCCAATATATTTTGGGGCTGCAGGTCAGGCGGACACCTACTTCAGTAACTCAGTCAGTCAGTCAGCAGGGCACGTCGTTTGTGATCCATAATTATTAGATCATTGCATTCATTCATTCAATATCGGTTCAAAATGTGAAAGTCAGCTCGTGCCGCAGAAAGAGAGAGAAAGAGAGATGTAGAGGGGAAACATGTTCAGGCAAAATGTCAATAATGAATTTTATTCAACACTGAGCAAGACAATTTGCAAGCTAACGGAATGCGAGGGGCATAACTCGAGTAGAGCAAGGCGAGGAGGGTCTTGCGACTATTTGCAGATCGTGATAAACGCTACGCCCACCCCGTTCGCATAAATAAGGCAATAATAATAATAATAATAACTCTACACAATGAGATTTGCTTTATTTGCTTTATTCCATTTTATTTCCATTTTGTTACAATTTCCGAGAGCTCGTTATAGGTCTTTCTATTGTTTTATGCAATTTACCAGGGGAATTGGCCAATAAATCAAAAAAAAAAAAATTGACGACCTTCGCAGCAATTTCCACACCTTATCGGCAACTGCTTTTATGTCGCTCGTGTTTCCTATTGAGATTATTATCATACATTACTATTATAACCATTATAGTAGTACTTCCCACACAAATGATCTGTTCTCAGTTAAAAAGAACTTGTTTGAGCTTCTACTGAGATGATCTTCATAAACAACATAAGATGTATGTACTTCCCCAACAAATATGAACTATTCCACATTAAAATTCCACACAAGCCTGATCTGTTCAAAATCTTTTTGGAAATCCTATCGAAATGATCATCTCATCACATTCCCCACTATAATTGTTCGAAAGCTTGATTACAATGATCTTGTAGAAGTTTCTATGTTTCTAGATGATCATCATATAAATCATTATAAATAGTATTCCTAAGAACTGTTCTCCGTTATAGTTTTTCAAAAGCCTAATCTTTTCCCAATAATTATGATCTTTTTCAAGTTTCCATTGAGATGATCATCATATAAAACAACATACATACATATGTATTATTTCTTACGACCATACACTATTCCCTATTAAAATTATGTACAAGCCTGATTTCTTCAAAATTTCTATCCATTTTTCATCTCATCACATTCCCAGTCGTAATTCTTCCCCAGTCTGATCTTTGATTTGCACTGATCTTGTCCGAGCTTCTATCAAGCGGATCATTAAATAAAACATTATAAGAGTATAGTTCTTCACAAGCCTGATCTCAAGCCTGATTAATATCAATATACACGTATTCAGCATATACATAAATATATTTCCTATTATAATTCATTTCCAGCCTGATAATTAAACAATTACAAGAAATTTATTTTGAATACCCATCGAGATAATTATATAGACCCATACTATTCCGCATTAAGGTTAATTTCAAGCCTGTATTCCAAGTAGTTTCTAAGATCTAGTCAGCTATTTTCAGAATAATAAACATTTTATTACCAACTTCATTGAAGAACTATTTATTTGGCAACTTCCCCACCACAGTGCATACCCATGCACCATGCCTCACATTCCAATTGCACATTGCTTCAGCTACAGCTTCAACTACAGCTGCAGGTGCAGCCGTAGATCATGACGAGATCTCTCACCACCCAATGGGGGGCTTCGTTTTTTCTATAATGTTTACAAAACACGAGAGTCTCCCACGCCCACGCCCACACACAAAGCTGAAGCTAGCAACTAAAGTAAGCCAATTTGTAGTCAAATCGCAGAGATCGCAGTAAACAGAAAAATTAATGCAAGAATTTTCCTAATGAGTTTTTTTTTTAGTCGACTTTTCGTTGTCTCGTTTCGTCATGTGCAAGTTCGCGCCTTAAGTCGTTGGTTGTGCTGTTGCTGCTGCTGCTGCTGGTCTGGCGACTGCTACACGACTGACTCGCTTGCTAGCGAAGCGAAGAAGATGCGTGGAACTGCCTGCCTGTCTCAACCAGTGGCAGCCCCAGTTCCGCTCACTGCGACGACGCTGCAGCTCTGCTTTGCTGCTGACTGCGCTGCCAGCTGCATGACTAATCCCATTACAAATAAGTGTTTTTGCTATTACATGGCACAACAACAACAAATGTTAATGGGCATGGGCCATCATGGGTAGCTTTGCTGCTGCATCCTCGTAGCACACATTACTCCCGCGCAGCTGCCGCCGCAGCTCGTTTATTTCGAATGTAGCGCGCTCATCTTCGCTGCTCTGCGCTGCGTCGTCGACGTCGTCGTCAGATGTTTTGGCGCTTCAATTGAAAAGTAACTAGTCTACTATAACACTAAAGCGTCCGCCTCGCGTTTTTCGGATCTGCTCACGAGCTCGTAGACTCGGAGAGCACTCGACGCAGTCGTCGTCGACGTCGTTGTTGTTGTATTTGTAGTTATTGTTATTGTTGCTATGCATTATTTTGTAATGTTTTGCTGGCTCTGCTGCTGCTGCTGCTGCGCTCTGCGAGACTTCCAAAAAATTGAAATGGATGGAAAAAAAACAATAACAACAACGCGCAAAGCTAACGAAAATTTGGCGCGCTATTTTTGTGTGTTGCTTCTGCCACCGCTGATGCTGCTGCTGTCGACGACGTCGACGCGGACTGCACAGCAAAATTTCAAATATAAATACTGGCCTACGAAATTGTTTCAGTATCACAATCAAGTCAACCATCTTCGCAAGAAGAACAACCCAACAACAGCCTAACCCAAACCGAGTTAGTCCCAACAAAAGTTTCGTGTGTGTTTTTTACCCAAGCCCAACCAAGTGACTACCCAAAATGAAGGTATATATCCATGGTGCTAAGATCAAAAAACGTTATTCCGTTATCCGATATGCCAATAAGCATATGGACTGTCAGTGCTAAGTGTGGAGTGTGAAGCAACAAGTGAAAGCATCAAATGCGATAACTGAAGAAGGATTAGATATTGGAGAAAGAACATCAGAGTTATAAACGGGGGGTGTTACCCGATTTAGTTCTTAGCTCTGGAGTATTCTATGAAGGGTTTATTCGAACCACTCTTGAATTCTTCAGGATTCTATAAAGAGTTTACTCGATCTGTTTTTGAATTCTTTAGGATTCTACAAAAGGTTTACTCGACCTATTCTTGAATTCTTGAGGATTCTATGAAAGGTTTACGCGATCTGTTCTTAAGCTCCTCACAATTCTATGAAAGGTTTACTCGAAATATATTTTAATTATTTAAGATTTCAAACTGATTTCCTATCTATATTGTATTTCCTAGTGTTTTCGATTTATTTTCATCTTTCTGAGTTTCAAACTTTATTTAAAATCCGCCAGTTTATTTCGATTTAAACTTTCGTTAACTCGTTAACTATTTTGCATTCCCAAAGTTCGACTTATCAAGCACTACTACAACAATCGGCACAACAATCGAGTCAAGTTCAAAAGCGCAATTAATCAAGCAAAATTCGCAGCCAATTCACATGATTTTTTACCGAATTTCCAAAGAAATACCATTTATAAACCAAATCCAGCTGCTTTTCATAATGCGATGCGGCTTCTGTGCGAAACACGCCCACAATGAATCGCTTAAAGAGAGGGTAAAGAACGAGTATAACGACTGTAGCTATAGTATGACGCAACGTAAGGGACAGAGCAGCATCGAGTCGCATTTTGCTCTTTTCTAACGCTTTTTGAGCCAATCAACCATGGAAACAGAAACCAAAATAACGAAGGCCGCTCACGCGCTTTGGAAATAGTTGTGCAAGTAGACGCTGCGAAACGGAAGTTGGTTGGAAGATGCAGCTGCAGCTGTAGAATCTACAAGAGGTGGTTGCCTTAGTCATTTGCCAAGCTGCTTGCTATGACACCCAGCAGTACAAGCATCTCTGCGACAAGTGTACATCATTTGCATAGGAAGTTTGTCGCCTAACTGACTGAAGATCGTTGCTTAAGTCACTTAACCAGCTGAATGCTACGACACTCACAATACACAGACCGATGACAGGTGCAGTTCGTTGTCTAAGTCATTTGCATAGCTGCCTGCTATGCCAGTGCTCAGCAAGTTTGTTGCTTAAGTCATTTGCATACCAGCTCACAAGTTCGTTGCCTAAGTCATTTTCCCAGTTGCATGCTATGACACGCCTGCCCTCCCAGAAGACCTTCGACAAGTCCCTTATGTAGGCTACCATCTGCAACACGTGCAGCATGCAAGTCACCTGGGAGGCCCTTCACTTCGGTTCAGCTCGGCACAGGCCTGGTCTCGACCCAATTTCCACAGATTTGCATATTGCACGGGCCTAAACGATGCGCTCCAAACAAAGCACAATCATTCATTATAAACACAATGTTGCACAAAGGGCTGCCATGTGGCAAGGCTAATTATTTTTTGTAATTTTAATGAGGTTCTTCCACTATAGTGAGCAAGAGAGAGATAGAGGACAGTCAAGACAAGGAATCAAAATAATGATTTGGACATGAGATTGAGAATTTGAAAGTGTCAGTTTAGTGTTGTTGTATGGGTTCAGTTGGAGTCGGCATCTCCGGGCAACGGATCTTTGTACGTGAGACCCTCTGAATAACGCATCGCTAGCTGGTTGATCCTGAAGCCATACAATCTGTAAACAGAGAGAGTTGTACATTAATATCGCCCGGCAATCCTGTTCCGAACTAACCTCGGCACAAAACGCTGCTTGGTCCGCTTGGGGCGCATCTCGGGCTTGACCATGAAGAGCATGTGCGGGAATCCGGTGCCAAAGAAGGCGCCATCAATGGCCGAGTGTCGCGTTGACTTGGGTAGATATACATCGTTGCATTTGGGACAAAAGACACGCACCATATCTTCGCCAGGATTGTCACTTAGTCCAATGGGCAGCACTGGCTGCCGCTGGCAAAAGACACGGGGGCAATAGCCAAAGACGCCCTTCTGGTACTTCTCCATCATCAGATCAATGCCACGATTGGTCAGTATGAAGCGAGCGTGTATCAGGCCGTATAGCTTTTCGGCACTCTGCTCCAGCTCCGGTTCGGGCGGTTGATCACTAGCGGAACCCGTGTCTAGATCGAGTATCAGCTCCAGTGCATGTCGATAGTGATTCACATTGGAGTCCAGGAAATTCAAATTGAACTTATCGTGAATATAGTCCTCATCCACCTCGCAAAAGAACTCATGCCCGCGCTGCTTGCAGAACCAGGCTATCCATGCGCCCTCCTCCGTGTCAGACATGGTACAGGACAGATTAGGACATCAAACTATATTGATAGGGGGATGGTTCGGAATGAAATTCTTCTCAACAAGAATACTCAAAAGAACACAACAAACTACTTCTATAAACAACAAATACTTTAGAAAACAATTTGATAAAGATAGCAAATGTTGCTTGCTTCGGGGAAACTCAAATCCTCTCAAGAATTTCATTTCCCATTTCATTACCTACTCTACCCTCTCTCTTTCTCTCCCAGTGCTTTACAACGATTGCGCTGCTCGTCTGCCTGGCCGCCTGGACGCAAGCGGAGCCACCAGTACCGCAGAATCAGTATCTGCCCCCCAACCAGTCCCCGCAGGCACCCACCAACAACTATCTGCCCCCGACGCAAAGCTACCAATCTCCGTCCAGCAACTACCTGCCCCCTCAGCGTAATGGAAACGGCGGTGGCGGTGCTGGTGCACCCAGCAACAGCTACGGTGCTCCCCTACCCCAGAGCCAATACGGTGCGCCCGCACTGACTGGTGCCATCTTCAAGGGACAGAACGGTGGCGGTGCTACTGGCGGCTATGGCGGCGGCAACGGTGGATACGGACAGCGCGACGAGGAGCAATACGGCCCAGCCAAGTATGAGTTCAAGTACGACGTGCAGGATTACGAGTCTGGCAACGATTTCGGCCACATGGAGTCCCGTGATGGAGATCTCGCCGTTGGCCGCTACTACGTGCTGCTGCCCGATGGCCGCAAACAGATCGTCGAATACGAAGCTGACCAGAACGGATACCGTCCAACCATCCGCTATGAGCAGGTCGGCAATGGCAATGCCAATGGCAACGGACGCAATGGCGGCGGTGCCGGTGGCTACGACAGCAACGCGCAGCAGGGCAAGTTCAATGGCTACCAGTAAAGGTGAAGACGACGACGACGGGCTGCAGGCTGCACGGTCGGTACCTTCTAGTGTTTCCAGTTCAGTTTAGTCGACGCAGACGCAGACCCAGCGCGAGAGAGAGACCCGGCCCATAGCCCAACTGTCTCTGTAACCCTCCCCCTCTACTTACTCTTGTCACTGTCTAGTGGAACGACACCACTTTGCCATAGCCAGGTGCGTTCCAATGCCAACTCTGTCTCACTCTCCACTGTCGTTCTATTTCCGCGTTCCCGCCTATGTCTATGTCTCACTAGTTCCACGACCCAATTCGTATTTCGCCCTTTGTTTTGTTAAGCGCCTTCATTTCGTGTGTAGTCCGCACTCACACACACGAACACACCACACGCAAACACACCACACCATACGCATTCATACACCATACATACATACCAGACATAAGCATTGTATTTAGTTGTAATCGAATCTAATGAGAATTGCATTGGCGATAATCGATCATCGATAAGCGATTATCGCGCAAGCATATTGTGTACGAAGATGACATATGAGATTTTTTGTGTATAAACATAATGATAATGAATAAAGAAGCATTTTTGTATAAAACAAAGTAAAAGAAAGAAACAACTTGCATTTTATTCAAGCAAATCGAGAGAAAGGTAGAGAACGAGCGAGAGAGAGAAAAGAAAAAATGTCAATACATTTGATTGTGTTCCTACTTGAGCACTCGCTGCAATTGTCCCTGTACATTGTATTTGTAGACCGGATCCTGGAGCTCACCCACTGAGGAGTATTTCAGCTGCGCCGTAAAATCCTCTCCAGTGCTTTGTGCAGTTCGATAAATCACACGCTGCAGCTTGTTATCGGGGGAAATGACATAGTAACGGCCTGTTTTGATGTTCGGTTGAGACTCCGTGGTGGTTGTACTCAATTCATCCTCTTCGGGATAGATAATTTTAAAGCCGTTATCCTCGGGTGGACCGTACTCAGCTGACGGAGTCGGAGATCGCTGAGTCGTCTGTGGGGGCAACTGCTGAGCAGGCAGTAGCGGCTCACTGAAAGTGACCGCATGCTGTACACGTGCTTGGCTGATCTCCACAGTGGAATCAACAGGGGGCAGGTTCTCGTTGGGCAACGAAAACGGCACCTGTGGACGCCAGCCGGATGCAGCATACGGAGCACGCCGTGGTAGCTCGGCTTGAGTGGCGACAACTGTCACAATCAGGAGTAATACCTACATGGGGGAGCACATTATAACTGATATCTAACTGCAATGGAAACACACCTTTGGCAACATTTCGATCCAACTTGCTTTACCAACTGCAATGTACAATTTTGAGTTTACGCACTTTTATATCAACATTTTTATATTGGATCATATCGAGTAAATCTGTAATCTGTACACCAGGCACGTAACTCCGTCTGACACACATAGAGCGCATCTGTTGCATCTCGCACCCAAAAGTCACGTAAACCAACCGAAACCGAAGCTATTCGCACAACGACCTTGACAAACGGATGGGCAAATTTTTGGCAAGGGTTCAAGTTGTGTTGGCTGCTTCATCGTGGACTGCCCACAATACACACTTAGATGGGGTGTCTAAGAGTGGCTAATCGTAGTCTTGGAATTCCGTTAATCAAGTTCAAAGATAAATTAATTACGTATCGAGTGT
Source organism: Zaprionus ornatus (assembly GCA_018904035.1). NCBI lineage: Eukaryota > Metazoa > Arthropoda > Insecta > Diptera > Drosophilidae > Zaprionus > Zaprionus ornatus. The sequence continues at coordinate 5,180,094 of JAEIFZ010000238.1, forward strand.
CCGCAGCAAATGAGCTTGTTAACTTGTTAGATGAGCTTGTTGAGATTTCGGAGTGGTAACAGAAATCGCAGCCAACAAGCGTAGCAAACCTTGACTAGAAATGTTGAACCTTTAAGTGATTACTCGACATGTCCGACCAGGGTCTATAGAAATATATCAACCAGCAGGCGGTCGGAATTGTTATGCTACGCTGATTTCTTTAAATAATGCTAACATTCATTAATTATCAGCAATTTAAGATTATTTCATTTATTTATCACGAAATGTGTTAAAAATGAATTGAGAAGTCTGCAAGTATTAAGTTAAATGTAATGTTCTTATTACTCTTTTGTTGCCATTGGTTTGTGAGTATTTGAAAAACGCGCCATTCACAGCTGACTTGCTAGGATGACCAGCTTCCTCCACTGGATGCAACTCTGCTTGGATAAAGTGTGTACATACTTCTAGAAGTTTTTAATATTAAGCTGAGCGCAACAGCACTTGCATTTAAATTAAGTAATAATAAGAAATAGAACAGTGAATAGATATATAAACTAATAAACTTAAGAATGGATGTATGTATATATATTTTAGAGGTATCGAAATTGTGAGCAAAAGGTTTTATGTAAGGGTGTTTTTATTTATCTTGTTTTCTATACAGTTCACATTAATTCGTTCAATATTCTGTGTTTTCACTAAATTAAAACCGGTTAACCACTACGCATCCTAAGCTCCTTACTGCTCGCCAGTGACGCCCAGCTTCTTTTTAAGTGACTCGGGCATCTCTGGTGGTGGTGGGCGTGGCATGCGGAGGAACACCTTGACGGCATCGTAAATGAACCATTGGGCAGCAGTCAGAGTACCGATCATGACAATCCTAGGCACCAGGCCGCCCCACAGACCTGCATCGAGAAGTATAGCATTGATAAGTGTTGCCAAGAATGTGGTATATACATATGTAGGCGTTTCTACTCACCAGCCCATCCCAATTGTTTGGCAACATCAAGTGCGCTAGCGCCCTTGGCCTGGTTCAGCTTGGAGACGACAGTGTCAGCGGGATGCGAAACAATGGCACAGAAGACACCAGCAATGTAACCAGCGGCAAAGGTGACAATCAGCTGCTCGCCCTTGGTGCAATCAGCACGTGGCTTGGGCACAACATACTTGTACAGCAGCTCCAGTGTGCGCTCAAAGCAGGCGAACTTCATCATGGTGTATGGAATCTGTCTCATCCACAGGGGCACCAAACCCTTGTAGAAGGCCGAAATGCCCTCCTGTGCGGTCATCTTGGGCAGTGCCTCGCGCAGTGTCTTAGCAAATCCAGGAGTTGTCTGTATCTTAACCTTGGCTGCCTCCATTGGCGCCAGCGCAATGTCAGCAAAGAACTCAGCCGAGGCCGAAGCGGCCAAGTACAAACCGGTTCTGTACAGGAAGGCGTTCTCCTCGCCAATGGCATCGGCGTAAAAGACTTTGAAGACTTCATATAGACCGAACTTGCACAGACCCTGCATGGAGTAACCAATGAAAGTGGGCGCCCAACCCTTGGCCAAACCTCTGACGCCCTCCTCTGCCAAACTGACGCGGAATCCATTGACGACACTCTTGTATTTAGCCGGATCCACCTGCAGACGGCACTTGACTAAATCCAGAGGAACCACCATGGTGTGGGTAGTACCGCAAGAGATGATACCGCCCAGACCGCACAGCACGAAGTAATGATTGGAGCCGAACTCGCAGGAATCTGCCAAGAAAAAGAATCTGTAGAAGGAGAATTCTAGCGTAGCTACATCCGATCCTTCTTACCACCCTGTGCAGTTGCGGCGGCAGCGAAGTTGTGATTGGGGCTGAGCTGACGGGATGCGGATCCATCTACAGCCGAGGGCAGTACCGGGCATGAAGGGGCTGGAGACTGGCAATTAACGCTGGAGAATGGCGACTTGAACGTTGAGTTCTGCGCGGCCTCGAACAGGGATTTGAACATGTTGGCTCGGTGAGGATGCTGTGGAGAGTTCAATGTCAAGGTTGAGGTTAATAGTACATGATGTAATCGAAACGATCAACACAAAGATACATTCAATGTACACACTCGATATATGAAAATCGTTCATGAAAATCGCATAACGAATATTGAAAATTTTATAAGATTCAAATTAAGAACCGTTACTCTGTGCAATTGTCAATGATCTTCCCACGAATGGAGCACATGACACACATTTTACATAACTATCTCTGCATTTTTTCATCCATTACGTAATAATTTTTGCGTGCGAATCGTTTCGAACACAGTTTTCCACAGTTTTCGAAAACAAGTGAAAATTATTTTTGAAAATCGAAATGAACAAAGGAAAACACTCACTTCAAAGTGCGAGGAAGAATGTGCGGGATACCGTGCGGGTAGCTGAAGAGTAGCTGAAGTAAAGAGTTGTTGTTCTTGGGACTTTCAAAAAGAAGAACCCAAAAAAACAACGTTCGTTGTGCGCCAAACCAGAAAGCCAAATGCAACAGTCGCAGCTAAGCAGGAGCAAAGATAGAGGGAAATAATTGTACCTAGGGTTGTCGAGCGTATCAGCTAGCTAACGGTTATCAAACGGTTATGAAACAGGTTAAGCAATAATAATAACTTAGGTTTCTAACCAAGTAAAGACAAAGTGAAAACTTTAGGAAAGAATTCAGAATTAGCAATATTAGAATTTATTTTCGGAAATTTGTTTTCGAAATTCGTTTACCAGCATTTGGCAACCCCGACCAACGCTTTTTATTTATAAATACGCAACATTTTGGCCACCGTCTACTGAGAATGTTGTTTCTCTATTCTGTTTTTTATATGTAGCATGTAAAAATAAATTCATTAACGCGTCAAACAGCAGCTGATCGAAGAAGGCGAATAGATCGAGTGCACGACGCTCTGGATCAAGGCTAAGAAAAAGATTCTCTATCTATTCCGTTGTTTCTCATATGTAAAATTTAAACATTTTTATTGGAAACATAGTACAAGTTATGATTTCGATAAGTACGTACTAAAATCGAAAGTTAGTAACTTTATGGGCACTTACAACTATTACAAAAAAGTATACTCGCATGATATAATAAGTACAATTAGTTGGATTCGCTTGGTGCCTTAACAGATAAATGCTAAAAATATTGGAAGTATGTTAAGTAATAATACTTGTTTTTGTTTTGCAATAAATTACGGTACACAATGCAAAACGGCGTGTGTACTTTGACAAAAATGGCAGAATAGTTAACGATATTACAAACGACTTAAGTAGTAAATTGGCTGGCATTTGTTGTATAGTGTATAGTGTGTATGTGTAGGGTTTGAGGCAAAGTGCTGCGCTCAAACCGATTCAATTGGGACAGTTCAACTTTCCTCAAAATGTCTAGAGATGTGCAGAATTATCGACAGTACTAACAATAGCGATAGTTCACCATTCTGGCTAAAGATTTACAGATTTATCGGCTGTACTATCGTGTACTGTGTGATAGCGACATCTTACTAGTCAAAGATGTGAAAAACTATCATAAATGCTATCGTGTTCTGTATGAGCGATAGTTTCATACTATCTCTGGCTAGAGGTATGCACAACGATAGTTTCATTCATTCCTAGCTAAAGATGTGCACAACTATCGACAGTACTATCGGGTATTATATGTTAGTGATAGCTTCATACACTTTCTAGCATACACAAATTGGCAAACATGCGGACTTAAATATAACGAACTAACTGGAACTGCAACTACTACGATTCGGCGGTTTCCATATGTCGATGCACTGTCACCGGCGCCAGAATGTAATGCGAACGCGGTGTCTCCTCTACATCCAAAGGCAGCGTAGTCTGTCCATAGACAGCGCTTCCAGTGCCGACTCGACATGGTGAAGGCGTTGCCTGCTGCTGTTGCTTGTAACGCTCGGTCTTGCAGGCGGGCTGATTGCTCAAGTAGGGATGCCCACTTCCAGATTGCTGTCGATTCGTGGGGCTCGATATGGATGTGGATATGGACATGGTGTCCGACTTGCTGTGCCGCTTGTCATGCAGCAGCAGCGGCTCGGCCAGAGTGAAGCACTGCTGATCGGAGCTATCCTCATGGGGTGTCATGGTGCTGTAGCCATGATCCGATTCTCCGTTCGGTGGACGGCGATAGTAGCTGCTCCCACTGGACATATGATACGGCGATATATCCGCGGCATGCATCAACTGACGTTGTGCCGCGGTGTGGTCATATCCTCCCATTGGTGGCTCATCGTGTGCCTTGCAGTCATCGAAATTAAAACGTGACAATGGCAGACCATAATTTTCCTCCTGCACCGAATCCACATAGAATTGCTCCTGCGCCTGATTGTCCAGATTATTACGATAACAATAGATAGCAAAACCAATGACTATGGCTAGAACGATAATGGCTCCACCAAGTGGCCCAAACGCGGAGTACGCATGCTGCTCCCTTTGCGGATTATGCGCGGCAAGCATCTCTAGCTCGTCCAGCTCACCGTAGGGTGTCATCGAAGCCAGCACACCATTAAAACAGCCAGCCTGTGTCGAGCAAAACGGAGCAGCAAAGCTATTACCCTCCACATCCTGTTGGCACCACTCGCAGCCCATGATGCCAAGACATTCCCGTTGCGTAGCGTGCGTCTCACAGGCGGTCATGCCACTGACAGTGCAGCTCGGGAGCATGCTAAACAGTTGCGTCGTGAGCGGCATAGCCAGAAAGTGTTCACTTGGCGGAGCACAATAGGGAAACTGTTGCGTGTAGTTGGCATAGCTATCCGAGTCATTAGACAACATGGGACACTCGCAGGGGCATTCGCAGTCCGTCTGATCCATTCGCTTGCAATTGAGGCACACACGGTCGATGGTGCTGCACGGACAGAAGGCGCCGCCATCGCAACTGGAGTTGAGCACAGCTGCGAACAGATTGCTGCCGCGGATCAAGGCTATCGCATATTTGGTGCGCTCTCCATGCACCACATTACTGAGGATGCTCGTCAGGGATGTGTTGAAAGCATAGTAGCGCTGTAGGGTGCGATTCTGATAGCTAGCGCAGCCCAGCTTCCGCACCAACTGTCCATGATTAAGCATATCGTTGGCCAGATACGATTCCTTGTGCGTCAAATGCTCGTGTGGTCGACGCTGATTGAGCCCAGGCGTGGAAACTTGCATCATGCTGGGATGTGCCAACAAGTAACCCTCGTGTTCGAACAGCAGACACTTCATGTGCGGCAACTGGCACAGTGGAGTGCTGTCCAAGATCAGACGATAGTAGAAGGCGTACGGCACATCCAATGCCACGACACCCACGGGACGATCCTGCTGCGCGGAGTGTAGCGCGTGTGCCTTTCCCTCGAAGATCGTATGCGCTATGGTGACAATGTAGCCCGCTCCACCTGCATCTAAATACGGCGATGTGCTTACAATACGACCTGGCTGAGCCATTGCCTGGCGGAACCAAGGACGTCGTGTTGCATCGTAGCTATTGCTCAACAGGCAACCGGGATACAGCAGCAACACTCCACTCACACTTGCTATATAGCGCCGAATGATATGTCCACGCAAAGGTCCATTGGGATCCTGATGACGGCGACGCAACTGTTGCATGGCTTGATACAGAACTCTCACCTCGTGTCGTATGTGTGGACGCAGGCCAGGATTGGCCAACAGCCGACTGGACTCACGCAAATAAGCCATAATTGACTCCTCGGGACGCTGCTTCGAGCGTGGACGATTGTTGTGGAGAAAGGCAAAGGGGGACTCAAATGCGGCTGCACTCAGAAAGAGCGTGGGAGCATCTGCAAAGAAGGAAATCCCATTAGAGAAGATGTAGAAAACATTAAGGAAGTATTCAGTACCCATTGTGGCCAACTGCCTGAAGTAGCGACAGGTTTGTGGACTGCCACTGAGGCCACTCTGTTTGATGTCCAACCGATGATATAATAGATCCATCCCATTGCCAAAGTATCCCAAATCAAAGTTAGGATCAACTGGATCCTTGAAGGAGTTAAACCGTTGCAACTGCGCCTGTGTGGCATTGTGCGCAGCACTGCCACTAATGCTGGTGGTGCTCACCAAGCAGAGCACATAAATACCCAGTATCGATGCCCAGTGATATGTGCGCTGCATTTGCTGGCGGCCCACGTAGATGACACTGCTCGCCGTGCCACGCTCCTCGTGCAACAGACGATGTCGTATGTTGGCAAAGTCTGTTGCATTTTCCAGATATGCAATATTCACGGGATAGGCCGTTTCCCGCTGTATAAGTGGACGAGGAAATGCGGGATGTGCCAAAGTGTTCCCCGTACTGCGATCCAAGAGGAAGGCATAACTGTATCCCTGTTTGGCGGCAGGCGAAGCATTTGGATAGTTGAGCAAGTCCTCCAGCAAGTCAGCCAAGTAGAGATTAACACCCACCACGCCATAAGGCGGCACAGCATGTGTAATGGCCACGAGTACATCTACAATAAGAATTTATTAAAAGATTAATTGATGCAAATTATTCAATATGGCTACTCCAAGTTACCTCCACTCTCAGCATCCACAACAGGCTGATGCACTTCCAGTGTATCTGTGAGATAGCGTTCTGTGAAGAGTTGCCCAAACACACGACTGCTTGCTTGTGGTATTGTCTCTGCATGCATCTTATTCAGCACAAAGAAACGCCCGGCCAGCTGCTCCTCCTGCCCCGCACTGCGCAACCAAGAGCGCACATCTATATCAAACTTTGTATAGTTTTGTGTGGCAATATCGCTGAGGAACTGCTTCTCGTACATGATGCGCTTCTCATCTAGCACCACTGCGCAGGTGTTAATCACAATGGGAGACTTGAGGCGGCTCTGTCCCTGTGCCAACACACGCAACACGTACATGGCATCCGATAGATTCGTAAGCAACCCACGAGTAACGTAGACAAATTCAATTGGCTGCTCAGAGCTATTAATCAGATTCGATTTCTCTAGGCGGTGCAGCATCTGGAACGCGTATTCGAAGCCTAAGCTGTGATTGGTCAATGCACGTGCTAAGCTGAGATTATTGACATAGCTAAGAATCTCATCTTTGTGCGCACGCGTTGCACTGTAAATGCCATGAGCTGCATCCGAGGGAAATGCATCCAAGAACATAAAGTCCGCTTCACTGGAAACTGTTACCAGCGATATATAGTCCGTGTCCTCAAGCAAATGAAGCACTTCTTGAACTGTACAAAAAAAAAACTAATTAGGAATTTGTCTGTAGATTTCGCTTAAATTCATTGCTTACCAAAGTTTTTGGTCAGTTCAAAGAGCTCCGCGTTCATGGCTGAGCCCACATCAACCAAGAGCATTACGAACTTGTGTTTTATGCCCGACACATAGAGATGCCTGAAATGTGCACTGCTTGGAGCTCCATCGCTGTTGGACAGAAAGAAGATGTGCTTAAAGTGGCTGACACTGTTGCTGGCCTTGTTGTTGTTATTGCTGCTACTGTTGGCATCGGTGTCACTTGGCATCTTACTAAGTCGCTGCCGCAAGAGTGCTAGCTGATCAGCTATATAAGCATTGGCGTCCCGCGATCGTTCATTGTTTTCGTTTAGGAATGTAACATGCGACGATTCATCCGACTTTAGATAATTTAGGATTTGTATCTGTTGTTTGTTGTAGTGCGCCGAGGCTGTATCAACATTGTTGTCGTAGTCAGACGATTGGCAGCTTTCGATCTGCGTGTTCAAGTAGAGATTAAGTGGCTCATTGTTTGTCACTGCATTACTGCTGCTTTCCGTATCATCCACTAGGAAATCCGATTCGTGTATCTCGTGATCATCATATTCATCGTCGTCGTAAAGATGCTCCTGCTGCAGAACTTTACTCAGATTGTAACGCAATAAATCCCGCATTTCCAGCACAACATGCGTGGCTCTTTGAAGCTTGCGTCCTAGTCTGTTGCTAAACACCTGCAGATCCTGCTGCACGCTTTCGTTTGAATTGGCAGCGGGTAAACGAGAAGCCACCGAACTGGCAAAGTTAATGGAGTCAAATATTTCCTGTAACAAAAGCATGACTCGGTAAGATTTGGAATATGATAAATAATACTTGTCTGATTACCTGTATCTTTGCCACAAGCATCTCGAACTTCCTTATGCTATGCAGATTTGCCTCCAAATTGTTCCGCAGCTGCACAACATTTTGTTGATTGTAGTTGATAAAGAATATGCTAGCTGGTGTCTGCTGCAACGGCATAAAGCCGACTGCAGGCCCAGCTGCAATGGACGTAGGCACTTTGTTAATGTTGCTAGTTGTGGTTTCGTCATTTGTTGTGGTTGTGTGTTTGCTTATGTTTAGAGGTAGAGGAGGAACATGTTCACTGCTGCTGCTTGTGCTGCTGCTACTGCTGCTGTTGCTTAGCGTTGTTTGTGCAGCCGCCACGAGGAGAAGGAGCAACGTGTTAGCTTTAGCGTTCCACATCCTTGCTGCTTTCCTGGCAAGCTGTTATAGCAACAATTACCGCGTCATTTAGTATCAATTTTATTGTTTTATTTTTCTTTTATATTGTGGTTCTTAGTTCGGCCGATAATTCATATATCTAAAAGCGTTGCACAAATGTTATCATATATCGTAATATCGCAAATCGATGCCAACTTCATTTCAGATTTTGTATTTTTTTATTAAGTCACATTTTTGAATAAATGCTTACACATTGTCTTCCAAAAATTACATAAAATATTATTCATTCATTTAAAGTTGAAACATTTTCCTAATGTTTAATACTTTCAATTCAAAATTGATGAATTGTTATTTAGTATTTTTTTGTCGACTTATAATTTATTTGTATTGATAAACCGACTTCCAATAAACAGTTTTCTTTCTATCGATAATACCCATATACAATATCGATACCAGTATCGATTGTGTGAATCATAATAAAAAAGGTGCGTTTACCGAATAATAAAATTAACAAACGAAAGAGTATTAAGACTACCAACGAACAATGGCCGCAACGTTAAAGCCATATTTGACAGCCGTTCGTCATTCCCTGACTGCTGCAATGTGTTTACAGGACTTCCCCTCGCAAGTTGTAGAACGCCACAACAAGCCAGAGGTGGAAATTTGTTCCAGCAAAGAGTTGGTGCTCACGCCCATTGTGGTATCCCGTAACGAGAGGGAAAAGGTGCTTATCGAGCCCTCCATTAATTCGGTGCGAGTCAGCATTGCCGTGAAGCAGGCCGATGAAATCGAACGCATTCTATGCCACAAGTTCACACGTTTCATGATGCGACGCGCCGAATCCTTTATCATACTGCGACGCAAGCCCATCGAGGGCTACGATATCAGTTTTCTAATAACGAACTTCCATACGGAGCAGATGTACAAGCATAAACTTGTTGACTTTGTCATCAGTTTTATGGAAGAAATTGATAAAGAAATAAGTGAAATGAAGTTGGCGGTGAATGCACGAGCACGCACCTGTGCTGAGGAGTTCCTGAAGCGCTTTTAGTGATAAGCAAAGCAATGTTTCATTATCGTGTTCAATAAACAACAAGCATTTTTCTATTAAACAAATAGCGCAGGCTGTTTCAATTTATTTTTTATAATTTAATTTCAAACTTTTTAATGATCTCAAACAATTGAATAATTTATTAATGGCAATACAAAAAGGTTTTAATGCATCTTAAGTTTTGGAACCTGTAATATTTAATATTTTTATTGCATACAAAATCGACTTAACTATATTATATATTTCAATTTATTTAAAGTAAATTAAAGGCGGGCAGGATTTAAAAATACAAAGTTTTAAAAGTAATAATTTATAAAAGGAAATATAGATAATAATTTAAGCTTATTTATATTATTGATTTAGTTAAAGTTTATTAATATTGTATGCTCAAAATAAAAAATGGTACTATCAGATATGAAAAAACAATTTATTAAAATTTGCGTTAATTCATTCAAATTTATGCGGCCATTTCTTTGTTTTACAACACTGTGTATTACTTTGTGCAGCCCTTTGAATGACGACCCTGTTCTGCGAAATATCAACAAACGAAACACGCGGAATACACCAGATCAAAATCAACCGGGATATTTGATGTGAAAATGGTAACTACAAAAGTAAAGAAAACACCGAATGGACAACAAAAGAAACCCAACAAAGATGTGGAGAGTAAAAGTGCCAAGCTAAAAAACTGGCAGAAGGTGAAAATTAAAGGCCACGTGATATCAGATGAGTTCAGTGGTTATGATGGGCTGATTGGACTGGAAGTGCTTAAGGAGTACGATCCGGCTCTGGTGAAGTCAACAGAGAAGAAGCGGGGACTAATAGATACGAGAAGAAACGAAAAGAGTAGAGAGAGAAAAGGGCGTAGGCAAAAAAAGGGCAAAGAATCGGAATCCTCATCGGATGAATCTGAGAGCGATGACGAGGATGAGGAAGGTGCACCAGGTGCAAAAGCCAAGAGTGCTAAGAAAGCTCGCATGGAGGAACGTCGTGCGTTACGTTTGCAGAAACAACGCCAGAAGCGTGAAAAGCGTAAGGAACAGCGGAAACAAAAGGGGAAGAATCCCAAAACCGAAGCCAAGTCTAGTGAATCAAAGTATACAGCCAATGATAGTTATGAACCCGATCGCTTTGCACTTCTACGCCCGCCACCGCCAGACAGTGATGAGCCAGAAGCTTCCTCAGAGGACGAAGAAGTACCAGAGCTGGTTGAGGCTGCAAGTGATCTAGATATGACCAAATGGCATGGACTAGGTGTGCCGCTGCCTATTATGCGTTCTCTAGCCGAACAGGGCTTCCAGGAGCCGACTCAAATTCAGGCTATGACGCTCCCCGCTGCCATACATGGCAAGAAAGATATACTGGGTGCGGCAGAAACCGGAAGTGGCAAAACACTAGCCTTTGGCATACCCATCCTATCAGGAATCCTGGAGCTGAAACAGCGCAATGATGGTTCTAGTATTCGCAAGGCTCCCAAGGTGGCCGGCAAAGATGCACAACCAGAAGCGCCACCAATTAAGGATAATCATGAACTAACACCACCGCCAGAAGAACTTGAATACGTGTCGGGCGCCAGTGACGAGGAGAGCGATGCTGATGAGGCTCAACAGGGGAAACAACCAAGACACACCCCGCTTTATGCTTTGGTGCTGACACCCACTCGCGAGTTGGCGGTGCAGGTGAAGAGTCATTTGGTCGCAGCAGCCAAATATACCGACATTCGTGTCGCAGCCATTTTCGGTGGCCTTTCAGTGGCCAAACAGGAGCGCGTGCTGCGTCAATGTCCTGAAATTGTGGTAGCTACACCTGGTCGCCTATGGGAGCTATATATGCAGGGGAATCAGCACTTGAAGAAGATCGATAATGTCTGTTTCCTGTGCATCGATGAAACTGATCGTATGGTTGAGAAGGGACATTTCGAGGAGCTGCGCAGTCTTCTGAAAGTGCTCAATGCGGATGAGGAACGAAAGCAACTGCGACAGAACTTTGTCTTCTCCGCCACACTTACACTGGTGCACGATCTGCCCGAGCATATGCGCAGTGAGTAACCCAAAGAACATGCATTTTATTAAGTAATATCTTTCCTAATCTCTTAGAGCGCAATTTGGGTAAACGACCCAAGTTTGTCAAGCAAACGGTAGATCAAAAGATAGAGAGTCTTATCGAGGAGTTGGGCATATCGCAACCAAAGATTGTGGACATCACTAGCAGTCAACGTAAGTGGATATGCCTCTGGCAAGTAATCTTCTCTAAAGGAATCTCCTTCTCTCTCTCTGACTTGCAGAAACCTCGCAAACGCTAACGGAGAGTCGCCTGCTGTGCGCCATCGATGAGAAGGATTATTATCTGTACTACTTTGTTCAACGTCACCCGGGACGGACCATTGTCTTCTGCAACTCGATTGACTGCGTCAAGCGATTGGCCACGCTGTTTGGTCTGCTGGAGTGCAATCCTCTGCCGCTGCACGCTAATATGATACAGAAGCAACGACTGAAAAATCTAGAAAGATTTAGAGATAGTCCAGTTGGGTTTCTTATAGCAACCGATGTGGCAGCTCGTGGTCTGGATATACCCAATGTGGAGCATGTTATACACTATCAAGTGCCGCGCACTAGTGAGAACTATGTGCATCGCTCCGGACGCACAGCGCGTGCCAATAAACATGGCATCACTGTGATGTTTATGGAGCCTGGCGAAGTCAAGAGCTATGTGAAGCTTTACAAGACGTTGGAGAGAAGTAGGTGACTTCACTATAATTCTGCAGTTTATCAGATTAAACTTTCTTTTTATATTCACAGCTGAAGATCTGCCGCTGTTTCCTATCTCGGAACGCTTTCTCGGCGCTGTCAAGGAGCGTGTAAATCTGGCGCGGGAGCTGGACAAGGAGGAACTGAAGTTGCGACGCACGCAGAGCGAGGAAGGCTGGATGAAGAAGCATGCCGAGGAAATGGACATGATTATCGATGGCTACAATGACAAATCGTAATTCAATTTCCCTGAGAGTCCCATGTGTCAAATTCTAATGTTTTTTTCTCTCCACAGCGGCAGTGATCAGGATGAGGATCCTTTCATCATCGAGCGACGACGCAATCGTTTGCATGTGGATGCAGTACGTGGAAGGCTTGGAGCTCTACTGGCTCAGCCCATCTTCCCTAAAGGCTTCAGCTTTAAGTACCCAACAAGCACTGGGCAACTTATTGCAGGCTCCGAAATATCCACGGGCAATGGAAAGAGCGCTGTGGAGGCCATGAAGGCGGCCATTGAGGACATGAAGCTGGCCAAGATGCAGCGTAATAAACGGAAACGCAAAGCTTAAAACAATTTCTTAACTTAGTTTACTTTACAAATAATAAATATGTAGATAGAAAATGCAATCAATGCTTGGATACAAAGTATCTGGTGCCGTTCTCCGTCAATGAGCGCGCATGCTTAGCCAGCAGAGTAGACACAGACATAGTGGGCGTGGTGAAGCAACTTTGTGTGAAGATGGAATCAGTTAGAGAGGCAATTTCATATATGTATGAGTGCTTATCTTACTTTATGTACGGCTCCATTTCGTCCAGCGTCCACTTGCGCTTCGTTTTGAAGAGGATTCTCATGCGATCGTTAATATTTTCGGGTAGCTGCTCCTCGGCCAACGATCGTATGCACGACTGAGCGCCTTCCTTGTCCAGGATACCCAATCCGCGCAGGTATTCCAGCTTACAGAACATGCCCTCGGGCAGTGCCTCCTGCCAGGTGCTCATGAACTCCTCATGGCGAAAACGCAGTCCAGGCTGTAGAATGTTCTGTGCCACAATTCTGGCCACGAGTGACTCTTGATATCTAAACTTATCGGGGCAGCGATCACTGATCATAGTATAGATATCAAATAATCCAGTCACAATTGGCTCTGGAGCAATGCCTTGCAATGCGTGAATGGTTTCCTCCCGTTCCACTTCGTCCAGTGCCCAAGAGTTTTCACTTATCAAACCAAGCATCAGATTGATTATTCGATACTCGTACTCATAATCGAGTATTCGCACATGACCATCGAATTCCAGGGCGCGATATTGGCGTAGGCCCTCGACAAACTGTTCTCTGCTACATTGCATGGTATCCAGCAGTTGCTGAAAGCTGAAGAGCAGCTTGCGTTCAATACAATACTCGTTCTCTGGACCAGAGTAGCGTGTCAGCTGCAGGAGATCACCCAGCTTACGATAACGTGGACGTATCTCGCGACATTCAAAGTACTCATGAAAGATTGACAGCACCTGGCGCTGTTCCAGTGAACGTGGTATTTCCAAATCATCATCAGCACTATCGTTTAGGCTGCGCTCTAGCGAAGCATTGGCATTGCCCGTGCGAGGACTCTTCAGTGGGGATGTACTGGTCGCTGCGGCAAACTTCAAATCCGGCACCAGCAATAGGCTGTTGGAGATCTCCGCTCCCTTTACATCGTAAGTTCTCTCATCCGTGCACAGTACGACCTTTTCATGCAGGCCTCCCTTGAAATGCAGTGTCTGTCCGGTGCGAATCTGCTGCAACATATGATCGTCTAGCTCCAGTAGCCGCAGACTGTCGCTTGCAACATTTTCGCTGGGGTAGTACAAAGCCTGCGTCAACTGAGTAAGCTGACGTTCATCCAGTTTCGCATGCTTGACAATTGCTCTCACATCCTCCGGCGTGCGTACATAGCTGAGAAATGATATATACGAAATAGGAATCATCTTAGATTTATTTTTTTAACTTACTGCTGTGGCGCATTTTCATCTACTTCCATTGCCTGCGACTCCATCGCATGTTTTGGCGGCATAAACAAAATTTTTGTTTCTAGCGTTGCCAGACTGTCTCCTGTATTTTTAAATTTACGTGACTGCGTTGAGTGACAGCTGAAGAAATATACCTTTTTCCGACCATTATATCTTGAACATATTTATTTTCAAATATGTAAATTTCAATTTCCTGCTATATTTTATTTTTTAAGGAAGTTAATACAACTATTAATAAAATATGCCTTGCCCATTCACACATAATTCATTGTCACAGTTACTTTCAGCCTCCATAACAATAAAGTAACAGGTAGCTGTGCAGCATGTGCACTTTGTTGTAAACCAGCACGAATGGAGAACTTGGCGACGAAAAAGAACTGGACGGAGCAGGAGAGACTGGAGCTAGCAGCACAGCTTGACGCAGAGTTGGATCAGTTCATAGATAGCTTGGAAAAGAAACGCTATGAGGAGGGATGGCCAGAAGACCGTTGGGAGGAGGAAATGGACAAGCATCCGTTCTTCATGAAACAAGCGCCCAAGCCCGGAGACGATGTGCATCCCATGTTCGAGGGCCTGCAGAAACTTAAATATGATCCCATGGAGAACACCCTTGAAGAGCTGGCCCTGAACTACAAAGAAGACGGCAACTTCTACATGAAGCACAAAAAGTTTCGCATGGCAGTTTACTCCTTCACCGAAGGCATTAAAACCAAGTGTGATAATCCCGAAGTGCTGTCAGTGCTGTACAACAATCGTTCCGCCGCGCACTTCTTCATCAAGAACTACCGTTCCGCGCTTAGCGATGCACAGCGAGCGCTGTTCTATAAACCTATTTACACCAAGGCGCGTTGGCGCGCAGCGCAGTGTGCGCACGAGCTGGAAAAGTTCGATCTGTGCACGCAACTGTGTGAGGAGCTGCTCGAGGTGGACATCGATCACAAAGAGGCCAAGGCGCTGCTGCACAAGAACAAAATGAAGAAGGTAAACACACGTGATCAGCAATCTCAAGTTTCCCCCTTTAAATTTTGCCTCTCTCTGTAGCTGGACACAGAGCGCAATCTGCGCAAGGAAGCTGCCGAAGCAAAGCGTCGACAGACACGGTTTCAGAAGCTACGTGATGCGCTAGAGCAGCGTGCCATTAAGTTTGACGATCAACGCCTGAATAAACGACTAAACATTACGGAGGAGCTATTGCGCCCCAAGTTTCTGCCCCTTGAAGATTACCCCGTGCATTTGGATGACGATGGTAGCACACTGATTTGGCCCGCCGCCTTCTCGTATCCGGAATTTCTACTCAGCGACTTCCAGCAGCAGCTACCCGAGACAGCCACTATATCGGATTGCCTTAATACACTCTTTGCGGAGCCACTGCCAGTGGATAAGACGCTATCCTATCGTCCAATTAGTGTCAATGTATATTACGAAAATCGCAAGGCTGCTTGTGTACACAAAGTTGATCCAACAAAGACACTGCGTGAGATTATCTCCGAGAAGGGTTTCTTTGTCTCCGGAGGCGCTCTGCTCTTCTATGTAGTGCCCAAGAACTCACGCGTCGAACAGGAGTTCATCAATCAACAACGCCGACCCCAGGTCTATAGTTGATGTGGGGAAAAAGAAAGATCTTTGCTCCAGTTAAAGAAAAATCAAGCAATTTATTTTATTTTTCATTTTCAACATTAACAAAGCTTTGGTTAATTCTTTTTTATTAATATTAATTTGCGACGAAGTTATTTCCAATTTACGGTACAATTGAGCCTGGCGCTATAGAGAAGCTTTTGCAATATGCATATTTTTATATAGCTTAAGCACATTAAATTTACACTCACAATAAACAATGTGTTCGTAAAATATTGATTCAATATTTTATAAAAACGGAAAAATTCTTCTCTTTAACAAATGTGTATTATAAAATTTGGGAAACTTCGGCGAGCCGAAATATCTTAAATTCTTGTAATTTTCTAGCTAGTTGATATGTTTGCTGCAAAGCCAAAAGCGATAAACTTTTATTCCTAATTTCAAATTCCAAATTTTGGCTTAATTTCAATATGAAATAATAACTGTAGAACACCTTATAAAGGATCATTTCCAAGTAGGCATGCTAGTCTTAAATACATAAAGATCGGTGGAAACAAGTCGTATAATTGACATATTTAAAACTAGATCTTTGAAAAGAAGTACTTGCGATAGTTTTGCAGTTAAGTTAAAGCTGCTCAAGTTTCCTTTCTCATAGACATAAAAAGCATAAGCTTAAGTATATTAATCGATTAATAATTTAGTTTTTTGATTTTGTAAAATAAGTCAACAATAGTTTAGTGTATAATTTGTTTGTTTATCAACTATATCAGATAAAAGCGTTTCGGTATTTCACTATAATTGAGCATACTCGTATGTGCGTGAATATGTGTGTGTGTGTGTAAAAACATGTTTAAATGATATTGCATAGACATTCATTCGCGTACAATCAACAGACACACATGATATAGTATAGATATATGTACTTATATGGAATATACAGTCGAACTTGAGGATTTAAACTGTTTCCTCATGAGATGTTTACTATATATCAATAATACTTTTAATACAATCGAACTTGATTCTCAAGGTTTCCTCTCACACATTGCATGATATGATGAGATGTTTACTTGAAATACTTTTGCTTAGTGTTAAGTTTAAACAATGAGACAGTTTTATGATAATCGTAGACTCAACATATAAGACGATTAAATACTAGTTACAGTTATAATTTTAATAATATCAATAGCATAATAATTATATAAAAGCGTATTAAATACAGTTACAAATCAGGTAGCTGAGTGACAGCTTTGTTAACTCAAAACATAAACAAGTTATTGACGGTGAGTGACTTAAGATCCCTTAAGTTCCTCGTGAATATGCTCGGGAATAAGTAGAATCACATGCGAAACATAAACTATAGCAAATTTTACGATTAGCTTAACTTACTGTGACAATTAACAACAACAACGAACACAACAACAACTGGAACTTTAATTATTCTTGGTTGTTGGTCTGTGTCTACTGAGGCGATGCAGGAGCTGCTGTGGCATTGGAACGTTGCAACACATTGTTGAATCGCAACTTCAGGGGTGAGAAATCGATCTTCTTGAAACGCGGCAAAGAGGCAAACTTCTTCAGGCTGTTGCCCGCCGGAGCCACCTGCTGCTGGCTGAGATCGTTGGGTGTACGTGCGGGGGCCACCGATTGTGTCATGGCTACTTTTACTTGCAGCTGCTGTTGCTGCTTGGTGGGAGAATTGCCAAACTTGGCCAGTGTGGCATATTTCTGTAGCATGCGTGTGGCACGCTCTGCTGCCTGATAGCAATGCTCGTACTCTTCTTCCAACTGGCTGCCCTTGGACTTGGTGGAACTGGTGGGCTCAGCACCGACGTGGCCATCGTCAAACTTAAAGTCAATGTTCTGCAACATCGCCAACTGAAGCAGTTCCTCCTCCCCCACGTTGCCCGCTTGCAGTTCATTGTTGTTGTTGTTGTTGGTGGTGATGCTATTGTGGTTACTTATACCTTGGCTGGCACGCTTGGGTGCACCATGGGTGACGGCATAAACACCCTCAGAGATCTTGTGGGCGGCAGTCTTTTTGTTTACACTCTTATGCTTAATTGCTCCTCCTCCTACTGATGGTGATAATGCTGATGATGATGTGTTGGACTTGTGTCGCTGCTCTATAATCTGCTGTGGCGATGATATGTACAGGTTCTCTTTGCGCTCACGTCGCAGTCGTGCGCTGACCAAGTGCCTCATTCCTGGCACTGTCGCTGCGCTGTTACTGGGACTGCGTCGTTTGGACTTCATAGTGTCACAGCTATTGGGATAATACGAGGGTATCTTGTCGTCCACACTGATGATGGACTTGCGTGGCGTCTGATAGTAATCCTCCTCTTCCTCCCTCTGCTGCACTTCGCTATCAGCAGCAAGAGGTGTCTCCTGCTGCTGTTGTTGCTGCTGCTTGGGTGGCAGCGTGGGCATCAGCGGTGATTCGGTGGGTGTGCTGGTGCTCAAGCCGTAGCCCAATTCCAGTTCCTGCGAGGCCTTTACAGCCAATAAGTTCTCATAGAGATGCTCAGCTAATATGCTGTTGTTATCCAAGGAATGCAGACCATGATTCATTGCCTCATAGATGCCGCTCTCATTGGGTGCAGCTGCTGAACTAGGAGCAGCTTCAGCTGTTGTTGCCGCCGTTTCAGTTGAGATCTTAGCCAGCTGCTCGTCTGCAGTATTGCAACTGCTTGTGGAGGAACAGTATGAACCCGTGGAGTAGCCAGATGAGGTGGAGCCGGTGCTGGTGCTGGGCTTCTTCTCTTGCAAAGCAGCATTGTTGCCGGTATTGGGCTTCGGCAGTATGGGTGCCATGACGCAGTAGCCATTAAGATCATCTACCAAAACCTTCTTTTTGGCCAGCTGCGATTGCGGATGACGACGTTGGGAGACGGCGCCATTGGCACCCACTAGATTGATAGTGGATGAATTGCATGCGGAGAAGTTGAAGTTGTGTGGTAACTGCTGCGATACATTTAGACTCTCCATGGAGTCTGCTTTGCTCAGGTTACGTGTTAGCTGAGGGAGCTGCACTTTGCGAGTGTTCGCGTGCTCAATGACCGAATCCTCTAGGCTGATGTTCAACTCCTCACTGGACAGTGCTTCGCCAAAGGTGTCCAGAAAGTTGAGCTTGGATAGATCAGGACTGGAGAAGCTGTTGCGGTGCGCATCCTTTAAATACGATGAACGTTTACGTGGTGGCGCTGCCTCTGGTGTCGGCGCATTCTCGTATAGCACCTGCTGCTGCTCCTCCTCATCTGCATCTCTCTCTCCTGGTCCAATGCTTGCACTGCCCGAGCGACGTTTCTGTCCGAAGATATTTTCCAACATATTTTTGTATTTTTTTTTCTTGGCCAGCTCAGACTCGGGATTAGTGCTGCAGCGCGGTAACTCTCCCGGCTGACATTCAAACGTGTTAATGCGTTTCCGATGTGCCGGCAGCGGGGGCAGAGCAGGCGGAATTTCCAAGATGCGTCCAGCTGCACAGACGGACGAAAGATTCATTTCCTCATAGATACCAGAGGCAATGGATGCACGTGAGATGCGACTGCCATCGAAGATCTCCTCATAGATCTGCGACACGCGAGCGGACAACGAGAAGCTGTTGGCATCCAGGTCAAAACAAATGGAATCGGGCAAATTGGGCAGCGGACCAAGTGCTTTTTGAGCGCTGTAATTGAAGATATTACGAGTAAATAAAGAAATCATGGACATGTCGCACAGTGGTGTCTCACCTTGTGTCGCGACTGAGCCGGCGCTGCTCCAGGAATACTTTTCTGTATAGCTCCAGATTCTTAATGGACTTCTTAATCCATTTCATGTGGCGTCGACATGCAGTCTCAGTGTCCAGTGCGAAATAGATGAAGCAGTCACGTCGATTTTGTGTCCAGAAGAGTCCGTACGAATGCTGTTTAGTACGTGACGTAGCCAGGCTTATGTTCACCCCTGGCACATTCACCGAAACACTGAACAGCTTTGGTTGGTTCGGGTGCTGTTCCTCGCCATCGCCAATGCTTTGAAAACTGAGGCGCAGAAAACAGGGAACACATTTGATGGCTTCGATTTTCACAAGGCATTTCGTCCACGTCTTGTACTGCAGCGCAATGGCGCGCTTGTCATGTGTATCCAATTTGACGTCCATGCACATTGAAATCTCATTGTGATCCATATTGCGGTATTTGCGAGTGTTTTCTGAGGTATTCCGTATGGGATACAATGGTTGGATGGCTTGATGAGTTTGTTAATGATGATGGGCAACTGATTTCTTAGGAACTTTGCTAATTTACATGATTTTTATAATTTTTCTCTCCCTATAATGGCGAGGGTGGAGCTGCGTTTGCAGAAAATTTCACAACAGTGTGTACACACAATGTGTTAGCGATATCCGAAAGATAGACACGATAGCTAGACACGATAGATTGCAACGATAGCTAGGCACGATATGCGCAGACTGAAAAGAAGCACGATAAGAGTATTTGGTATTTTTTGCATACCGCATCTGGTCACACAATCAGCAGTTTTGTCAATTTTCTCTGGGGACGTTGACGTTTCTGTCGTTTTTACCATATCAATCATAACGTTCGTGTTAGAATTCGAACTCGCATCGTACATCTCTCCGCATTAACATAGAAATTTATAAATAACTTTCGAGCCGTATTAATTGACTGTCGTAAGAAACATTTGTTTGCATCATTTTCACAACAAAATCAGCATTGGCGTGACACCACCAGAAGGTGGCAGAGTTATAGAGAAGGTGCAAGAAGGCACAAGAAGGCGAAGCAGCAGCAGAGCAGTAGGCAAGAAGCAGAAGCGAAAAGCGAAATCACAGTCTGCGCATAATACAAAAATAAATAAAAAAAGGAAAATATTCAAGTGTGTGCAGCAATTGCTCGATAGTTGATAAAAAAATAACAGTGTGTGTGAAATTTCAAAAGCTAAAAATAGTACAAAATGGCGCGATTGAAACACTTCTAATTTATTTATAAAAATAAAAGTGTCGTCTTTTTACAAAAAATTTTTGGGTAAGTGAAAAAAGGCGAAAATGTGTTTCCTTTTTGTTGTTGTTCTACGTCACATACAGCCTGCGCGTGGGTGTGATTCATACATCATAATTTTACATTTCGAATATTTTGCATATCTCTTTCTCACTCTCTTTCTCACACTTGTTTCTGCATTGATTTTTCATCTCTCGCGACTTCCACGTGAGGCATTCTGACTGGCCGTAATCATAATCCAATTAGACTCCAACCACCGTTGTTGTTGTTGCTGCTGTCAGCTGTTAAACCGAAAATTTTCCACGCATTCCGTTTGTTTTGATTTGCTGATAATGGTGGAAAATTTTGTGTTCAACCCTCTTTGTTGTTTGATGCGATCTACACCAGGTAAACAAACTCAATTCTGGTACCGTGTTTGCCGGTCGTACCATGTTGGTTCCACCCACACAACAACAACAACAACAAAGGTATATTAATGCACACAGCTTTTATAGACCCCTCGCAGCTTTTATAGACCCCTCGCAGCTTTTACAGGCGCAGCGTAAAACTTGCAGCAAAAAAGCTTTTGCCGTTGCATTTTTTAAAGAGTTGCCTTGCAGAGAGGAGAGTTTATTGACTTTGTAATATAACAAGAGGCGAACCTTTTAAAATGTTGTACAGAAATTTATGTAAAATGTACCAATGTATTAAATCAACTTTACAACTATTATAAGAGTATTAGGATTGATTTGTCATATGTTCATCTTTACGGTGCAGTTATTTTCTATAATTCTTTTCTTTTATTGTTTTATTTTTTTATTCTTTAAAATCTTTTGAAACTCGGTATTCTTTTTAGTATATAATCTCTTATTATCTTAATAATAATGTACTTATGCACTCTAGTGTATTTACTAATCAAACTATGCACATAAATCTTTTCTTTAAAACAAATTAAAACGTATTTTCCGACTTAATGAAAACAAACTTGTCTTTATCCCAAGTAAATAAAATTAAATCTTAATACATATTATAAAAGTAGTCATACTTTAGTAGTTCCCTAGACCCCGAAAGAAGTGTGCAGAAAAGCTTTGAGCATGACGGAAGCTTTCAGTTCTGCCATTTATCAACTTTTATTGATTTAATGCTCACGATTTTTTCGTTGTTTTCTCTTCTACTTGCAGTTCTAGCCGGATGGACATAGCGTAAAGCAGTGCTCAATAATACGTGCAAAAATTTTAATAATTATTGATAGTTAATTTTTTTCCAAAAACCGAGTGACTATATAATTTTTGGCAAAATGGCGCGTTTAAGTAGTTTGTTTTTTGATTCGGCATTGAACTTAGAGACTAAACAGTTGTAACAGTGGAAAACCGTAAAGTAAAACAATTTTCGAAAATCGATTATAAAAAATATAAAAAATTGTAAAACAAATAAAACATTTAAACTCAAATTTCAAATTGTAAACTAATTTTGAGTGCGTATTTCTGTGTTTCACGGGCTCCATAGGAAGTGCAATAAAAGCAAAGAAAAAGACGAAATAGAAAACAGAGATTAAAAGAGTATTGAGAGTTGGAAAGTTGCTTGGAGAATTTTCGAATCTCTTCCACACATTCCAGAAGGCAAGCGCTCTTCAAAAGACTCTCTCGTTCCATTCTCTCTCTTTCTCGATTGCATTTAACAACACTGATAACGGTTAATTGCCTAATGGCAAGTTCGCTAAACAAGACGAGACACAGGCGCAGATTGGCTGCGATCTCGTTTCTATCGAATATCTCATTAGATGGCACACACCGGGACACAAAATTTGGCGCAACATTTGGCAGCAGCGTCTGCACGCAACAGCAGCAGCAGAAGCATTACAGCATCAGCAGCAGCAACAACAACAATAACAATAGCAGCAGCAAAGGCAACGCAACGGCAGCGTTGGGACTCGGCGCCGGCGGATATCACCAACACTATCAAAGAAATCATCAGCAGCGCAGCACTCAAGCGCAGCAGCAACAACAGCAACAACACCAACAGCAGCAGCAAAATGGTAAAGGCGGTGGTGGCAGCGCTGCAGCGTTGCTGCTTTGCAATGCAGATATTCACTGTGGCGGCGATGCCAGCGTCGGCGTTGGGCTCTGCGGACTGGACGAGTGCAGTGCGTCAGGCATGGGCGGTGGCAGCGATGGTGATGGTTTTAGTGAAACCGAAAATATGGGTCAATACCTGATGAACAAGGCTGCAGGAACGCCAGGACAGGCTGACAGACGCAACATAAAGCGGCCCACATCCTCAAGCCGTCAGCAGAAAGCACTGGGAACGCTGTCGGGTTTGGTAACAGAACGTGCCACAGCATTGGGCAACACAAAGCAATTGCAGCAGCGCGGCGGCAGCGGTGGATCGGGCGCTGAAAGTGGAAGCGATTCGGATAGCGTCAAAATACCGTTAAAGGTATCGAATCTGGGCAGCGGCGGCGGCGTGGGAGGTGGACTAAAGCTATTGCCTCTGAGGGATCGGTGAGTGATGGAAACCTTATCCTATATTTATTTGTAATCAGAACTTTATAACAATATTATAACAATCTGATTTGATTTAGTATATTTGATTATATACATATTATCTTTCTGTTAAGGATTCATTATTTAAAGTATTTCCTTGAAAATTCCCAAATTATTTACTATATATGCTCAAAAGTTTCCTTATGCTTTTAGCCGGTATCCCAATGATATTTTTAATATCTCTTTAATGGGAAAACGTTTTTCTACAACAGAAACAATTATCCAAGCAGTCTGAAACATCATTCGGTTATGAACTTCTTTTAGAATTCTGTGTTAGTAGTCAATTATTTATTTAAATTTTCATAGGCTTAGAGCTTATTCAGATAAATTCACTTATATTTTTATCGTTAACGTTTTCCCTCTACATTAAAAATAAATTGCTAAATCATTCGTAATTACAAACAATTTATCAATCAGATCTACAAAACACTGTTCTGCCACATTCGTAATTCCAATTCAGTATCGAGTCATTTTGACACCTGCTTCTTAATTTGTTTACAAGTGTTGCAAAACAGTGGCGAGTTTCCTGTGAGCAAAAAAATTTAAAATCAGTTCGGGGCCTTCGTCTAAACAGCTGTGCGCTTAATCTAATTAACGACAGCACTGTCAGGGAGTTCACAATGCGTACAGTTTTTTTTTTTTTTAGAGGCCTTGACGTAATTCTCGGCATGACGTAGCATTGTTTCTCTGAGTTAAACATTTTTCACAGCTCGCTAAATATAGTATTCCGATTTAGATACTGTAGAGCCGGCGTCCATTCAAAAAGCGGGGCTCCACGGCGTGTGCCTTTTCAATTAACGGGAATCAAAATGTTTAATTGAAAAGCGCCACACAAATTACTCAGTGACAATTGTTGCTGTTTTGTCCACTTAAATTGGTGCTTGGCGTTGTGGGGGCTTGTCGTACACCAGCTCAGGTAGGCCCCCATTTCATTACTTTATGCCGTTTTATTGCTTTTGCGATGCGCTTGTCATGTTCACTGCCTTTTATTGTCACCATGTTATCAATGGGCGCGTCATAATCGCACGCAAATCCATCATATACCATAGTTATGCAGCACGCGAATATTTTTGCAGATTTTTGCGTTTATATCTATAATAATATGATAAGTTTAAAGATTTCTGCATAAGAAAGAATGAATCATAAGAATCACTTTGCTAAGTAGAAAACTTTCCCCAATAAACTGTTTAAACTGTTTTTTTGTTTATTCTTCATTATCTTAAGATTTCTGCAAAAGAAATATTTGTATATTCCAGGTATTTTGTTTGCTTTCATATTATATTTGGCCAATCCTCTTATGCAAATGCACCCTATGCGTTAATTATTTATCAGGTATAACTATGACAAACTTAAAGATTTCTATAAAAGAAAACTTATTTAAGTCCAGATGTTTGTATTATAATTTTCCGTATCCTCGCAATGCCGCAATGTTAATTTTGTTATCTGAATTTGTAACAATTTCTTTCTATAGAAAGTTGTTTAAGTCCTTTTTCTGTTTGTTTTTCATAATGTCCTAAGCTTAAAGGAATAAGCCTCAAGAGAATCCTCGAAATTACAAAAAGCAAAAACAGTCACCTGCCTTGAACTTAGCATGCGATAGTTCAAGCGCTCTCTCGCTATCTCCCTCGCACTTGCAGTCCACTCCCACGCACAAGAGGTTTCGATTGCAAGTTATTAAACTTGTCTAGACGTGACTGCACAAATACCAACAATGTGTACACACTTGCACAGAGAGACTGTCACACACACATAGCATGGCCACACTCACACTTTATTGGCGCCTTTTGTTGTTGTTGTTGCACACTGAGTGACCTTGTTTCCTATTCGCGCTTCGCTGACACTCTCGTTCGCCACTTGTCATCGTCTTATTGTTATTCTTATAGTTGTTGTTATTATTGCATTGTTGCAGCATTTTGTGTCAATCACCTGGCGGCTAATTGGCTTCATAAATGTTCTTGGGGCGTTCACCGATTTGACTTTTGTATACGTATTCGCGCCGTATGTGTCTCATTTCCACGTTATTTTGTTTCTGTAATTTTCTGCATTCAAATAGTTTTGAGATTTTGCCAACTGGCATTTCAGTGGATCAGTCAAAACTTTCGCTTGCACATTGAATATACACATACTATAATATATAATAATGCAAGTAGATAAATATCTCGATGCACTTTTCAATGTTATATACCCCCTATTTATACAGCTGAAATTTCATTCTGCAGTTCCCAGATAATATTAGGATTGTCATGCACTCGAGGTCATAAAATAAAGATTAGCAATACTGGGAATATATAGTATCTAATCAGAATCTATAGTATCTAATCAGCTATGCTTGTATTCTTTATAATGATTTGTAGTATTGGTAAAATAATACTATAATATTACTTACGCTTTTGCTATTGCTATTGTATATTATAAAATTTCTTCTATCCTGTATGTCTTCCTCTTCTCTGTTTATTTTTAAAACGTTTTCTTTCGATAAAAAACATTCTTAAGTTCTTTGTGTCTTCTTTAATCCGTTTCACATATTCGTAATTCCACTGGAACCTCGTCAGATTCCAGTTATTTAATTGTTCTTCCCTCCATCCCGTCTCAGCTTCCCTACTTATCTAACAGTTTTTACCCACAAGGCTTCAATTACTTTTGTTATTTCCGTTCGACAGCGTCAGCAACATTCCCCGAAAAACGAAAACAAAATTTCAAAAGGCAAATTCTTCCTTCTATACCGCCTCCTCCACTTCTTCTTTGCTTCCTGTGGGAAACAAATTGCAAATTGCTGCGCATGCGAGAAAGATGAAGCTGTATGCAGTTCTATGCATGTCCAAACATGCACAGATGATGGTATGTGTGTGTGTGTGTGTACATCACAAACTGCGACGCAGAAAGCAAAGCAAAACAAAGGCCCAACTACTTTGAGTCAGTTCTTGCTGTTGTTTTTGTTTTGTTATAAGAATTTTTTTTGGACTTTGCGCTGAAAGTTGTTTTGAAATTGGATACACTCTTATTCCCCGAAGTTCCGAAGCTGAAACTAATGAATGGCTCCGCTGGAAGTTGTGCTGAAAAAACGTAAACAACAAACTGCCGGCATTCAGTCTAACAAACTGAAGTTGCTCTCACGCCCTGATGTGCGCTCTTTGTCCCAGTACCTTTCGGTCTCGCTCTCTCTCTTGTCACAAATTGCGTCATACGATAAGTAAGACAGCTTTGCTGCTCTCATTTTCAAGGACAACCGCCGGCAAACTACGCCTTGGTCTGGCAACGTCGTGTCCTGTGTTGCCGCTTCGCTTCACTCAATTTCAATGTCAGGGTTGCCCGCAAACCTGTACTGCCCCCTCGCCTTCCTACTTGTCAGTCGTGTTGTCCTTGTCTTCGCACTGGGTAACCTTGAAGGAGAGAATAGGTTCTTGTTTTACCGCAACGACGTAATAAGAACCGGTTGCACAAAACGGAAATTTGTTTTGCACATTTGCAAATCCCGCTCTAGCCTAGTGCCTAGTTGACTTCAAGGTCAGGGGGAACTAGGGTTGCATTGCAGCCTGCTGCCAAAAGGGGTGGCAACATAATATGTGTGTCACTGGTGCAGTAGAATGCTGTATCTTATGGGAAAGTAATAAACACCCCAAGAATATTCGTGGAATAAAGAAAAATAAACTACGCAGTTTGTTTTGCAGGCACACTCTTTCGTAAAACAAATTATGATATCATATCCCTCATTAAGTTTTTATTTAAGTGTTTATCGAAACACCCACAGTTTTATCGAAACAGCAGTAGTGTCTGCCCGCACAGTGGTCATCGATAGTGTTTAGTGTTTGCTTTTGTGTTGATTCACGATTTGTCGCCTTATTCGCTTTGCGAGAGTTCAAAATACAAAATGAAACCAAATAAGAAAACGAAATGCGATGTGGCAAAAGCGAAACAATAGCGCAAACCCGATCAAACCGCTTTGAACCTCTTTAAACCGATTGCTTACTCTTCGCCTCTGCAATGTGCAGTAAGAAAGCAAAACATATGGAGGCCGCAGCTGAAGTTGCTCTCTCTCTCTCTCTCTCTCTCTCTCTCTCTCTCTTCTCTCTCTCTCTCTCTCTTTCTTTGTTTGACTGTCTGATAAGCGGCAGCAAACATAGGCGGCTTGTCATATGACGGAATATGCTTGCAGATCTACTGTGTTTACCTGATAATCAGCGCAGTTTTACTGTATTTATCTTTTCGCTTTTGTTTTGGAAACTAAACGAACTGACTGACTGACAAGCTGATGGATTACTTGTCATAATATTTGTGTATAATATAGACGAGTACGTGAACTTTATGGCTTACAGTTGGGTTTGCCTGTTTATTATTGCTTATTGTAAAGCGTTGTCTCTACACACAGATTTACATGTCGTATCACGATCTTGTTCCTATTCACTTAAGATAACGCTAGGATTGGTCTAACTTGTTAGGCTCTTTAATTTTTCAGTTAACGTTTCGTTTTTCTCGGCTTGCAGAGTAACTGTAAGTCGAATTCTAAGTAGAACAATAGCTTCGCTTACTTCTTGATTCGTCAGCCTTAGTTTTTCTATTTACTCTATATATATTAAGCCAAAAACACGCCCGAAAAGCTTCAGAGTCGAAAAAGCACTTGAGACAAAGCCACACACGACTGTGAGGGTGCATGTGTGTTGCATATGATCTCATTATATACCCTGCCTATATAAATTGTTCTGGGACAACAGCTGTTGGCCAACTGCTTGCACACTCTGATAAGGGGAACAGATAGCTATGAAAAAATCACAGATAAAAGCTAAGTGAATTGTTTCAAGTTTATTCGTTAATTCACTTTTTTAATTATTATCGATTATCTACAGTCACTAATTGAATTAAAGATCTACGATTACTCATACCAAAAAGTTTTAAATTGATACCGTCATCGATAAATACTTATACAAGTGAACAGTGCTTACAAATAAATATTCCGAAAGGCTCAAAATTCTGCTATACTATACTTCATTTGTTTGTTTATGATTTTAGTGTCACTTTCTGCCCATTCCAGTCCCCATTTTGCGGGCTAAACTCTAATTGAATATATAAACAAATAGATTTTATAACTTAATGAGAATTCGTTTAAATGCTGTTTAAATAGTTATTTAATACTAATTTCAATATTTAACTGGCAAATTAATTTAAATTAACTAAATAATTTTATTAAGAGTTGACATTTTTTTATTGACAACCCAAAAAACAGTATTTAAAAATCGATGCCGATATGCGTGTTTGAAATTTAAATATCGATGGCACAAAGCACAGGAGCGCAGAGTTGATTAGGCAGTGTGGGAGTGAATCACAAAAATACCGAAAATAAACTATCAAACAATGAACACGCACGCATACGAACACAATGGCGCATCAAGGTCCGCCACCTGCACTCACTGCACTCTTCACTCACTGGCTCTTTGTGCCGCGCTCCCCCGCTCTTATTCTCTCATACTCACGCATGTTTCTAATCAGTTGGGCTCTCTCGCACTCCTAATCGCAACAACTCACACACACACAACGGTTTTGAGTGCGTGGCCCTTGGGGGCATCTTGTAAAAATATTTATGCGTATGAATGTGTGAGTGTGTGTACGTTTGCGTGCCGTGCGTACGTGTTTGTGTGCGTGCGCTGGAATGAAATTTCGGTATTTGTGCCCTTTACTTTGCTTCATTCTTCTGCGGTTTTCTAACAGCGCTGTGCGCCTGTTAGAATACTCCAACTAATTAACGGGTTATGACAGGCTTGGCGCCACTTCATCATCCAAATGGTGCTCCCCATGCGCTATCCACCCCCTACCAAAAAATATTGTTGCCTAATTAATGCAAACGGTATTTTTATGTTAGTTTTATAGCATCGCATGCGGTGCTTGTGCACCTGATTGGATTCATTTTTGGGAGGTACACCAACAGGTCATGTAACCTCGATCTAGATCAATTATCTCAAGGTAATAGGCCAGGCGCACAGCAATCTGTTGAACAGGGTTGCCCTTCGGCGCAGTTGCAGCGCATTTCCTTTGCGTGTGTGTGTTTATTTTCCACGAAATGCCGTACGAACAATAGAAAAAGACTTGCCCAATAAGTGTGACTTACGATCGTTGAGGTAGGGAAAGACAGAGGAGAGAGGGGAGCCTTTTTGACGATAGTCTTCGTGTGCCCTTCGTTCACTCTGGCTGCACTCTGCTGCGTGCCTGTGAAAGTATCGATCACCTCTTTTGGGGTGTGTGAAAGAGTGCGGTTCCCTAGGAGAGAGAGAGGGAGAGAGGCAGTGAGCGCGAGCGAAGTAGAGCTCGTTGTCATTGAATTTTAAATATATATTATGAGTAAATTTAAAGCGTATGTGTATGTTTGTGAATATGTGTGTGCGTATTGTTTTCTTTGTATGTTTGTTTATTTGTAGAAGTAGATAAACTTGGCACATGATTAATGGAAGTTTCTTTGTGAAGACTCACTTCGAATACAAAAATAGAATTGCATTTATATTACATATAGAGATTTACATTATTTTTGCTAAATGAAAGCTATATAATGAAAAAATGAAAAGAAATATAAATTTATTGAAGAAAATGTTATATTATATAAATAAAAAATTAAGAAATACCTTCAAAATTAAAATAAAACAAATACCTAATTAGAATTCAAACATTTGAAGTAGTTTAACATCATGAAAAATACTTACAAAACACATTACCTTACGAAGATATGATGCAAAAGTATTTAATTCATGAATTGCCTCCGCATAAACGAAGTAAAACAAGCAATTTGTGTGTGTGCGTCTTTCGGCCTGACCACGCTGCGTATTAACTCAGCTCAACGAGTTTATTTATAATTAAAAACAAACTGAAATCAACGAAACACGCGCTCAAGGTCCGTTTCCGACATCGTCGTCGTCGTCTTGTTTCAGCTATTGATGATCGCCTGTTGCAGTTTAGATCATTTTCTGAGTGTACGATTCTAATTGAATGTTTCCTTCTCTTCTTCTGCAGCACATTCAGCAATGGCGCTAGCGAACAGAATTTCCAGCCAGAAAGACGAGCCCGATTGAATACGGCGCCAGGCATGCGCGGTGGAACCGGAGTTGGAACTGGAGCAGTGGGAACTGTAGTTGGGGGTGGTCTGAAGCGAAACTATAATATACGCAGTGGATCTAGTGCAAGCCACATAACAGATGACAGCAGCACTGAGAGTTTAGCTCCCGTTGGCAATTTTGCTGGAAGCTTTCGCAGTAGTCTCAGCAAATCGGTGCAGATCGGCAATGGACGTCGTGCCCCGACTACGGGATTGGGACAACGTGAGGAGCGCATGGTGTTGGTATCGCGCAAAGTACCGTTTCTGATATTCTCAGCATTGCCGTACTGCAAGAACGGCAAGAATGGACGGTAAGTCGATAGATGGAGAGAACAGCTTCTCTCATTATTCGATATATTCATTAATATCTGGATTTATCTAATAACCATTTCTTCTGATAGCGCTGAGCTACGCAAGGACGATCGTCGACGTCGGAATACATCCACTTCGAGACCTTTGAGCTCCATTAATGATGCCCCCTTCGATCCATTTGACCTGTTGGGCATTCAAAAGGCCGAGAGCGGTCAAGTGAGTCTGACATGCGATAGATCTGCCTAAATAATACAATATCTAATTAGTGTATTCTCTTTTTCAGGACATTTCCTATGGTCATCTCTTGATACCATCACGTCAGTACGAAAAGGAGCGCAAAAAACATGGCAACACTTCGACAAATCCTTCCATTTTTGAGAGTCAAATAGAGATTACGGGCACTGCAGCCCTTAGAAATCATGGCATAGCAAGGTTTGTTCCCATTCGATGAATATCTGGTTTCATTTTGAAACCAACTACTTTATAAAAATAATAATAATATTCCATTACCACCAAATTGTATACAAATACCTCATACCGCGTCATTATTCTCGTTCCATGCAGAGATTGATTATTTCATTGTCATCCATTGAAAGAAAAAGTTCTCATGCTCATATTTTGTATATATTGTAACTACAATATATCTAACTATATTTATATAACCAACTGCATATGTATCTAATTTCAATGAGTTTTCCCTTACGTAGAATCTAATATTAATAGATTAATAATGATCTTATATGAAATAGGAACTTATAAATATCATTCAAGAGCCAGTTCATTATTACGTAAGACTTTGCAAACACCTTATGTAATTTCATACGATCCGTTTCTGTATAGAAAAATAAGCAACAGTTTCAAATTTCTTTGTTTTCGTAGACCTCAAATACCTGAATATGTATTTTTTTTTTGTGTCACGTTTTAAATAATAATTCGTGGATCATTTACGTAAATATTTACGATCTGCTGACTGCACAAAATATTTACAATATTTTCGGGGAGACTGACTCATTAACACTAAAAAGACGGAATCGTATGATATACCGTTTTTTTTTTAATGACAAATCCATTTAGGGCTGAAGCAGCACTGAGGAAATTTATATAATCAGTCGAGGCATATCATATTGTACAATAGCATACCCTATACCATCGCATTTCCCGTACCAAAACATACACAAACATAATAACTGTTTCGACGCCATTTTGTACCATTAACTATTGCTAATCATAACGCTTTGCACTACTTCGTTTCAGCACAAAAACCATAACCAAACGTCAAGGCAAATGGTAAATTTTTGAAGCAGCTTTATAAGTAACATTCGAGTGCGACTATCTCGGCTGTGGGATGATCGATCATCTGCATATATATTATATTAACTTGTAATAACCTATAGCCGAGATATGTCGCGTCGCGCTTAAACGAAGCTTACTTAAATATATATCCCAAGAACAAAAACTAACAAAATTCACACTTACCTCACATTTGCACACATTCGAATACTTGCAAACTTGCTTCCACTAAAACTTACGCTGTGACTCACGCTTTGTTCTCGTTCCGTAACTGTATTACTCTATGTACTATATATATATATATATATATATATATACCCCATGATCTCTTTGTACTATATAATCTCTGATGTCGTTTACAGGTGCTTCACATATGAGAATAATAATCGCAATAATGCAGCAAGTCCTACGCCTGATCTGAAATTGGATATGGATATGGAGAGCATTATATTGGGTGGAGATGGTGGAGTACGTGGTCTGCCGGTAAGTGAAAGGGGACTTTGTTGCAACTACATCTACTAATATCTATTATTCTTGCTTGCAGTATCAGCAGTACTCGGCGAGCATTTTGGATGATCCCGAACTCATTGCGGGCAAGCATCGTACGCTCTTAACATTCACCTCGTACATGACTTCGGTTATTGACTATGTGCGACCATCAGATCTGAAGAAGGAGCTCAACGACAAATTTCGGGAGAAATTTCCCAGCATTCAGCTCACCTTGAGCAAGCTGAGAAGGTATGTGAATAACAACTGATGAGCAATTTACGATATGTATAAGAAATTATAAAAATGATCTAAGATTTACTAAGATCAACCTTAGTTCTTTAGCTCTTTCATTCTTTTCTCAAATAATAGTTCTCATATTGCGAACTCTACTTCACATTCTTCCTTATGATATATATTTTGGAAAAGTTTTGAAGATGTCCTATTAAAAAGTTTCTTAATGGGTTATACCAATATAATACTTAGTTCTTAGAAATATAGAATGTAATAAGATATATTATAAGAAAAGTTATGAAAATCTCGTGTTAAAGAGAGTCTTATTGGGTTTTACAAAGTGAAAAAGTGGCTTAATGGGTTTATTAAGAGCGTCATTATATTTATTCTTTATATTCTCGAATAACTTCCCCTTTACATCCTACTCTACTAACTTTTCCTTCTTTCTTTCCCCGCACAGCATCAAGCGAGAAATGCGTCGCATTAACAAGCTGGACACGCGCATCGATCTGGTCACAATCTCCCAGGCCTATGTCTACTTTGAGAAACTGATTCTTGCGAATCTGATCAACAAGAGCAATCGCAAGCTATGTGCCGGCGCGTGTCTGCTACTCAGTGCCAAGATGAATGATGTCAAGGGCGACTCGCTGAAGAGTCTAATCGAGAAGACGGAAAACGTATTCCGGCTGAATCGCAAGGAGCTCATCTCATCGGAGTTTGCAGTTCTTGTTGCTTTGGAGTTCAGTTTGCATGTGCCAATGCATGAGGTGCTGCCACATTACCAGCGCTTGCTCTACGAATCCTAGAGTTGGCCTAAGCGCCGCTTGACGGCGCTGGCAGCGGCAGCAGCAGCTACGACGCGTCAACATTTGCGACGCAAGGGAAGTCGAAAATAGTGTTGCATACTTTCGCGCGACACTTTAGCTCGCATGCCGTTGCCTACTTTCGGGTGTTGGACTATTATACAATTTGATTATTAAAGATTATTTAAAAGTTAAGAATATTTAACGACGATATAACATATTGTGACTATGGAGACGAGAAATATATATGTATAAATCTAACTACCCACTTAAACCTGCTCCAGTTTATAGGCGCTTCCACACACACACTCACACACACACATAATATGAATAGTTGTTAAGTGTTTACTTTATTGGTTTTTGTTATAGATCAACTATGAATATATTAAATAAAATGACATTTACGATTATATAAGCGTGTGTATATGCATAAGGTTCGATTATTTAATGGGTGTATGGGGCGATTGTAGCTCCAAAAACGGCTGACGCTTATCATTTGTTGTTCCACTTGTTGTTGTCACAGTCGGTGGAGCCCCCATGCAACGTGTATCTAAATATTCAAATTCACAAGCTGAAACTAAACACGATCTTTACCTCTTCGCTTTGCTGCTCGCCGCATGCGCCAAGCTAACTAATCCGCCCCAACGAAACCGATGAGCTTTCGCTAAGGTTCTAGAAAATCCACACCCCATACCCAAAATGGGGAAATACTCTTTATAAATCAATTGACTTTGTGGGGCATCAATCAAAAATCAATAAATAATTTGCGATCGATTATTTGTCAGCGCAACAGGCGCACAGCACGTTGCAGACAGAAAAACATCGACCAAAAAATAAAAAAAAAGAGTTCTGCCCTACCATAAACAACAACAACAAACAATGCTCGCTACGATAACCGAAAAAAACAACAACAAACGAGCTCGCACATAACACACAAACACGTGCTTTAGCCGGGGCCCCCAATATGCATTACATTGTTTGTTGTTGTTCTTGCTGCTGTGTTAACACTGTTAACTCTTGCCTGATAAGCGCGCTGTCTCCGCTCCCTTCCTCTCTTTTTCGCCACATACCCCAAACGTTACGGGCAACCAGCAATGGGCAGAGGTCTCCACTGCACAAGAGTAATTGCTTGTGCACTAGTGTGAGCGGATTGCATGTGTGTTTTCCTGTTTGTGCGAGTGTGTGCGCTGGTGCTTGTCTGCATGTGTGAGCTGCATTATAATGTGTGTTTTGTGCCTTATCAATGCGAGCTGTTGACGCAGATAAGCCGCAGTTAAGTCGTTTTTTATGATAAACAGTAAGTAAAGAGAATAATAAAGGCCACAGACAAAGAAGTTAAACATTTCTTAGTTCACAGGTGGCGATCGAGAGAGAAAGGTGCGGTAATAAAATTATCGATAACACATTTCGATTAATATTTATGCAAATATTTGATTGCTAAATTCGGAGTTGCCAGATTTGCCTAATGGCGAATAGGAGAGCCAAACACTTTATAACAATGCAAGTTATGCTTTGCGTTAGGTATACCTTGTAGAAAATGAAGTGAGTCAAGGCCACTCACACACACTTGCACAGGCAGCTGCATGTGATAATTTTGTGTGAAAGAAACATACAAATGTTTTTGTTTAGAAAAACACACACATATGTACATACAACTGTTGCTGCTAGCCACATGCCACACGCCACTTGCCGTCACACACCGCCCGTCTGCCGTGCCGCATGCTGATGCATAATGGAAATGCTTAAAACTAATTAACGCAAAAGCAAAGCCGGAACCGTATCTGTACACACACACGTACGCACGCACGAACACTCGCACTCTCTACCATACTCTCTCCCACTATCTCTTTCTCTCTCTTTTCGTGTCTGTTCTGTTCGCCTGCTATTCGCGTCTGCCTTTCGTCTAGGCAGAGCAGCAGCGCAGTGTTTATTTATTTTACTTTTATTTATTGCTCATTAGCACGCGAGACGGAACTGTGACGACTTTTGCCATCTTTAGCTCATTTATTAAGAACACAAGTCCAGCACTCTCACTCACGCACGTACGCGCGCACACACACACACACAAGGCAAACTACTAATTGTACACCAGACTCATCTGGCAACCCTACACATACAAACACATTCACTCATTTGCACAGTCAAAGTTTTTCATTACATTTTCGTACTTATTTTGTTCATTTATTTTGGGCAGCGCTGCTCATTTCTTCGATCCACCCTCACATGGCTTTATCTGCTGCCGCTGCTCGTTAACAGTTTTAGCTAGTTAGCCGCTAGTTAACTTCTCTCTCTCTCTCCCCACCTCTCTCTTTCTTCTCTGTCCTGCTCTGGCCGAGCGCTCGACGCTGATTGGAAAGTTCTGTCTGCATTTTCCGTTTGCGACGTTCCGCTGCTGACGCGTTTCTTTTGCTTTCGCTGCTGCTGCTGGCGCTGCTGCTGCTGCTGCTGGTACTGGCGTTGCCTGTCAGCTGGCTGTGGTTTTCTGCGCGCCTGATACTGTGCGCCGAGTTAATTGGTTTGCAAACAAATTAACCAACGTGGGTGTGTACGTTTCCTAATTAGCAGCTTTTGTAATTAAATATGCCCGCAGCCATTTACACACACAGACACCCGTACTCATGTGTACGTTCTCTGTATGTGTGTGTACAATGGCATAACGGTTCATGTGACTGCGACTCACACAGTGGCAGACAGTGGGGGGGCGGCGGTTTTCTAGCTAATGAACAGGCCGATCCCCTTTATAGCACGTCCCAGTCGCCAGCAGAGCCAAGGGAGAGTGCGGCCAGTGTTGGGTTGGAGAAGGTGAGGAGGGAGCTGGAAGGGCGCTCTGCGGTAACAACGATGACGTCCCGAATGAAAATGCATTTTAATTAGGGGTTTTTGTTGGCTTTTGTTTTTAGTTCTTTTTTTGTGCGCTGTGCCGCTTCTGCCGCTGCTGCTGCTTTGGCTTCGTTCATTAGTTGAATGGCGGCACACAGTGTGCGCTGTCCAGGGTTGTCGAGTGGCGTGTGGGAGTAAATGAATTAAGACGATTACTAAACTTGCAAATTTGAAATATTTGATTTTTAATACTATTTAAAATTAATTTAATACTCTTACAAAGGAATATAACTTAATAATCCAAAAACATTTTACATATATAATACAGCTGAAATGCATTTAATAAGTTATTTAGAATTTAAGAAGCATTTTAAAATATTTAATTTCTTTGGTATACAACTGCTTGACAACCCTGCACAGCTCGGACGATAATCGCAACTAAAGGTACAGAGAGTGAGGGTTGGGGAGAGTCTGAAGTCGTTACCAATTCCACACTGTGCAGAGCGCAATACCACAGTTATACGCCGTATGTGTGTGTGTGTGTGTGTGAGTAGAGCCTGCCTGTACTGGCTGACAGGCCCACAGTACGTGCCGTTGCATGATGTGCCCCATTCATTTAATTGTTCTTTTTGTTGTTCAATTGTATTGAATTCAATTTGAGCAGCAACAGCAGCACAGCAGCGAAAAGGGTCCAATTAAAAGACCACAACAATTAACGAGCCAAGTGAGTTAACTTGGCATAAATGGAATTTTAATTGGCAACATGAGCGAGACAGAGTGACTTGCCGAGTGCCGATAAGTGAGTGCAGCAAATGTGGGAAGAACGGACTGTTGGGAGCAGGAGAGCAGAAGGAGAGCGCATTCAGCAGTGGGCTGCTCTACCAAAAAGGAGAGATGGGGCAGAAAGAGAGTGGTGAGAGAGAGAGAGAGAAGAGAGAGAGAGAGTCAGCAGGGAGTAGTTAAGTAAATGAGCATTTTGTTTCACTAATGAACACTAATGAATGCCGGAGACAACACTGGCAAACGTCTACGTGTGTGTGTGAGTGTGTGTGCTGGGTCTCTTTTACTGTCTCCTTCACTCGCACGCTGTATGTGTGTTAGTGTGTGCTGCCTTTGTTGGTTTGGGGTTTTGTGTTGTTAATTAATAAACACGAAAGCCGGGCCCGGGCCAGGCCCATTGTATGTGCAAGTGTGTATGTGTGTGCACAGTTTTGAAGGGGTTAAAATAAGCAATTAGTTGGATTTTCAACTAGGCGCACAGCAAATGTGCAGACGTCGAAACAGGCAGCAGCAGGCAGCGGCGGCAACAGGCAACTTTGGGAGGCAGCCGAGACGAGACGACATGAAAAACTTTCAAACTGTTGCCGACCAGCGCGCGATGCCGGCGTCGCTTCTTCTAACAAGCAGAGCGCATAGGAGAACCGCTGCCTACGTTGGGGGCTTGGGGTCGAGTCAGCACCAGCAGCCGCGCCAATGTCAGGCGCGAGAGCCATCCGAGTGAGGAACGAACATAAGCCTGCCACGCATCGTGCGACTCGCGTGTGTGTCTGTCTCTCTGTCAGCCTGTGTGTGTGCCTGTTTATATCATTGTCCCTGTGTTAGCCCAAGTGTGGGTGTTTGCTGGAAAAAGTATTTTGCCTGTCCCTTGTGATTCAGTTCACAGGCTTTAATTACTGTGTTCGCTTTCGACACAGTCGTCGAACTGTGGCCTTTGCCCATTCGTTCAGGTTGATTAGTGTAGCGTAGCATTTGGGGCATTGCCTTTAAGCTGTCACGGAATAATTAAGGCGAAAGTTAATCGATTACCAATTATATCTTTAATATTTCGATTATATTTGTACCCATTGATACACCGTGAAAATTCTTAATTCCTGTATTACAGGCTGTCTTCCTGCTAATAATACCCTCTGCAATCGAGTATTATGACTGTAGGTGTCTATAAGGCATGTCTTGCAGGGTATTTGTCAGTTAAATAACCCGTAAAATAAACATTAAATACGCTGCGTGATTAGTTACCAACAATATATCTGTCAGAATTGATCTGGTAAACAACAAGCCCACAAATAAATCTAACAAAACAACTACGACAACAACAATTACGAAAACAAAAGCAAAGAAACAACAGCTCTATTTATATAATTCGCCCAAGTTGAGACAACGACAACGGCGTGAATCACGTAAATGCCGACAATTATAATGATCATATGCAGATGACGGCTTGACGACTTCGATCTGCTGCTGCTGCCTGTTTTCTAGCCTCATATGGTAAAGATTGAGTCTCAGACGCGGAATAGTCGCACATTGATTGTACTGTTATTGAGATAGCAGCTGTGGAGGAGGTGGCAACCTTAACGACACGACTGACACGGCGAATCAGTGTTGCCAGTTTAGCATTTTTCTCTCCAATTAAGTCCGTTTTGAACAATCTAATGTCAGCAGGGATATTCCTGCCTTTTCTCTTTTATTTTTTATAGTATAACAAATAATTTGTTTATTGAATAATTAATTAATTTGGAGATTCTGTTTTTTACTTTAGCTTAAAATTAAACAAAATGAATACAGTCATAATTACCAAAAATTTCAATAGCGTTTAGAATGTTTACTTCAATAGCTCGTATTCATAAACATTTAAATCCTGCAAAATTGGGTTGATTAAATATTGATTTGATATTATTTATTAAATGAAAACTTTTTTATTTTTTAAGACCTTTACAAGCGTTTTTAAAAAAGGTTTGGCCTTTTTCAAGCTTTTTTTGTTCACAAAAGTTGCCAACCCTGTGGCGAACCCGTTTGGCTCTATAGAGAGTTATCTGATAGTTACCTGAGAGTTACCTGACGTCATCGTTTTGTCTCATGTGTGGGGGCCCAACGTTGACGTGCCAATGTCTAGGCATTGGCAATTCGCGAAGTGAAATCATATTTTAGAATATCGCTGGCGTAGCGTCAAGTCAATCGAATCTGAATACTCGTCAAGCGCGCAACGTCGTTTGGCACAACAATTTTAAACGAATAACGAAACGACAACAATAACAGATAAGTTCGAAATGCCGCTGCGTAGAAGAGAGGATTATATACCCATTAAGTGTGAGGGCTGGAATGGGAAATTCGAGTATCCTGATGGCGCCGTGAACAATGTTTCCAAGATTCGTCGTCAGAATCAGAATGTAACCAACACGAACAATTTCTATGGATTTAGCACGGAGCCCATTGTCCTGCCCACTGCATGGGATGGAACTTTCGTAAAGAGTGGTGAGACACGCATCAAACCGGAGCGTAATCGTTCCGATGATCAGGATTATTTCGACTATAATACGGATCCCACCATATTGCCCCCCACCTGGAGTGGTGAATTCGTTACCGATCCAACTGATGTGCGCATTAAGCCCGAACGTAATTTTTCCGATGTCAGAGATTATGCCGAGGCCAGTCGTTTCAGAGTCGTCCAGAAATAAATGGATATATGAGATAGAGCATAGTGACAGTGATAGTGGGAGTTTCAGAGACGTCTACTAACAGTTTCTTTTCTTTCTAATCGCAATGTAATTTCATGTTCTCTCTGTTTCTGCAATCGAAACTAACCCAATCGTTTCATTCGTGTTATTTTTAGTTTTTATCGATTATGTATTTATTTTAAAACTAAATAAAAGCTTTTGTGAAAAACATAAAACCGGATTTTGTAAAATCG
Organism: Zaprionus ornatus; assembly: GCA_018904035.1. Classification (NCBI taxonomy): domain Eukaryota; kingdom Metazoa; phylum Arthropoda; class Insecta; order Diptera; family Drosophilidae; genus Zaprionus; species Zaprionus ornatus. Next base: position 5,220,075 of record JAEIFZ010000238.1, read on the forward strand.
AAAGTTACGGCCAGTTTATTCAAGACATTTCTCGCAGCCCTGTGGGCGTTGTGATCGAATGTTTTCGCCTTTTAGGGCTGTGTGGATTTTGGTTGTATCTACTTACGGACTCTTTAAATGAAATTATATCTGGAAATTTCTATTTGCAATTATAATAATTATATAAAGGTAAGTCGTAAGCGAAATACCGCCAATGACACGTATTATTAAAGATAATTTATTTCTTCCAGCTTGACGAAATTATGACTGAGGTTCTGTCAGTTGAAAGTTGGTGCCGCTGCTAATGGGAATAACAAGTATATTCTACAATTTTACACATACTGAAGGTTGAATACCCTTTCAAAGAACGGGCAACCCACGTTATCTTTTGGGAATTAAAAAAAATTATTCTCTCCTACTCCTTGACCCCGACGTGAATCGAACACGCAACCTTCTGATCTGGAGTCAGACGCGCTACCGTTGCGCCACGGAGTCCTCGAACAACGTTTGGTAATGTGGTTACTTGAGCCTGTGTTGCAATTGTTTTGTTCTACACATGGAATGACATTCACAGCGTTGCCAACTCGACAAACTACATTTCGACTGCCGCGTTTATTTAAAACTAAATAAATAAATAACATTGAGCAATCATAGCCATTTTGTCACAATTTCACAATTGTTACGATATCACAAACATCCTTAAGAATTGCTATAATTACTATTAGGGATTATATTCATTAAAGCAAATCCTTTTTTTTTGCCTATATTCTGGCTAAAAACAAACATAACGTGTATATTCGATGGCAACATTGAATTTGATTTTTAACCTTAGTTCATATAATGAAGGAATATTAATCCAATCCTTAGTTTAAAAATAAAAATAATATAAGTGGTACAAAAATGGATATCGATATTTTTCATTCATCGTTCTCATATATAAGTCATTCGATATATTATGGCAATCCCTGCATTCTTAATCGCAGCCAACTTCACATCAACGCGTTCTCGGTATAGGTTTTAGCCATTATTTATTCGCAATAAATGCGAATGCAATTGCGAAAATTTATCAACTTCGCGGTGTTTGCGAAAAAGCTATAATTTCGGTTGTTTGTTAAGTAAAGGCGGGAATTTCGCATATATTCTACTTACTCTACGTCGACGTTTTCATTTTGCCTTCGTTGTGCGCGTAAGTGTGTGTGTGTATTTTTGTGCGTGACGCGCTGCTCTGCCGCCATTCAAGATTGAAGCGAAAAAATGGATTTGGCAAAGCTGGACAAGATGAAAGTGGTGGACCTGCGTACCGAATTACAAACGCGTGGTCTTGATACCAAAGGTGTTAAAGCTGTGCTCATCGAGCGTTTGCGGGCACATGTCGAAGGTACTGCCGGCGGCGATGGAGGTAAGTCTGTGTGCGTGCGTGCTTAGCCTGTGTGCGCTTGTGCATGTGTGTGTATGCATCATTGCGCTTTGTAGTACATGTGTGTGAGAATCACACACAAGCTGAGAATTTTTACGAACTGACTTATGTGTGTATGTGTAGCGCGGCTTAATGTGTTTTTATTGGAATCGCGCTTTATATAACCCAGAATACGATATTTACATAAACTACAATGCACTCTCTTTTTATCGCTTAGGAGATGGAGCTCCACTTACACCAAGCAGACGTCAGCGGCGAACGCGTTCAATGTCGAGGTCACCCTCACCGGTGGCAGCGGCGCCGGTTGCAACTGAACCCGATTTAGAGACATTGCAGGAGGCAGAAGAACAAGCTGCAGCAGAGTCGGCAACCGAAGCTGAGCTGGAAACCGTGGCAGAGAAAGAGAGCGTCGCCGAAGAGGCAGTCAAGCCACAAGAAGAAGAGTCTAATAACATGGAACAGCAGGAAGAGGAAGAGAATGATGAGGAAACTGAAACAGCCACAGAAACTGTTGTCCCATCAGAGAAAGATGAGGAAGAAGAAGAGACCACAACTAAAGAGGAATCAAATGAAGAACCAGAACCAGAGACAAAGCAAGAGGAATATTCACAAGATGGGGAAGAACCCTCCTCCATGGAAGTTGATTCAGCTGATAAAATAGCTCATCAATCTACCAATGGCGATAATGAGAAAATGGATGTAGATGACGAAACTGCTCCCGCTGTAAAGACAGATCAGGAACAAGATCAGGATGCAGAGCAAGACAAATCGAGTGAGCGACGCAAGCGCTCGCACAGTCACACACGCTCTCGTAGCAGCTCGCGTTCTCCCAAACGTCGCAGCAACGATAAGCGCGACTCAAAGGCCGCTGCTGTTGCCGCCGAGGAGCGCACTGTGTCCGAAGATGAACCCACCATCGAGGAAAACAAAGTGGGCCTCAGTTGGCGTAAGTAGAAATTGAAAATCATCAATTTCATTGCCTTAAACCTTCTACTTTCCTCCCCAGTTGACTCGGATTTGCATCTTCGCATTGATTCAACAACTTTCACATCGGCCAAGCCATTGACTTCGGAGATTTACTCATTGATCTGGTCTGGGGCACGTGCCAACTATGGTGTGCGTGAGGGAAAAGTATGCTATGAGGTGCGACTCTCGGAGGAGTCAGTCCCAGAGAATTCACACCATTTTCGCGATGAGCCACTTGTGCGTGGCTTCCGCGTTGGCTTCTCAACTCCCCAGTCTCCCATGTTGCTGGGCGAAGCGGAACATTCCTTTGGCTACTGCGAGAGTGGCCGCAAGGCCAACAATGGCGAGTTCACTGACTACGGTAAGCCATATCAGCTGGATGATGTGATTGGCTGCTACTTGGATCTGGAGAGCACACCATGCACAATTAAGTATACTCTGAATGGAGAAGATTTGGGTATCGCCCATGAGTTTGATAAGAGTATTTTGGGAGAGGAGAATGCCCTTTTTCCACACATTCTTACCAAGGGCTACGAGTTCTCGGTGAACTTTGAAAATGCCGAGGAACTGCTCGTAAATGCAGAGAGACCAACACGCAAGCGTCGCAAGCAACGTGCTGAATCGCATAAGGATGATGACAACGATGGAGAGAAGTGGAAGGTACTCGACGAGGCCACCGCGGATGATGATGAGCCCGAGAAGAAAGATGATGATGGCGCAAAGGCCAACACAACCACCGAAGAGAAGGCTGAAGAAAGCGATAAGTCTGGTGAAGATCCTGAGGTTAACAAGGTTAAGGATGCTACTGAAGCAGAAGAGGAAACTAAAGCAGACACTGAAGGGGAAACCCCTGCAGATCAGCCGCAGCCAGTTGAAGGTGCTGAGGTGACCAAGGATCAGGCAGCTGAGCCTGGTAAGTGATGCCTGGATATCTATTAGAAATTTATCTTTTATTCATGTAATCTTTAAACGCAGTAGAGGAAGCAGCTGAGGTGCCACCAGAGACAGCAGCAGCTACCAATGGCGATAGTCAACCCAATGCAGATGCAGATAAACCTTCTGAGGATGCAGAATCTGCTGAAAAGTCTGATGAGAAACAAGAAGGTGCAGCTAAGGAAACAGAGGAAGATGAAGATGGTCCATCGCCAAATAAGCGCGTTAAAACCGATTCGGAGACAGAGTCGAAGGCTGGAGCAGCGGTAGCCGCTGCCGAGAAGCCAAAACCAGCTGAAGATGAGTATGAGGATGTTGTGCCAGTGCCTCGTGATACTGTCACTTTGATGTCGGGCTACGTCTTGATCGCTCTCGTGCCTGTCGAGCAATTGATTGCCGGACCACGTCGTGCTGAGTCTCGCAAAGAGTGTGAGGTCATCTTGCTTGTTGGTCTGCCTGGCGCAGGCAAGACACACTGGACACAGAAGCATGTGTCGGAGAATCTCGACAAACGTTACGAGATCATTGGACCTGATTCCATCATAGCCAAAATGACGGTGAGTATTTGGAATGGAAATGGAAGGTTGTAAAAATCGAAGACTTAATTACTTTCTAAAAAAAAAAACGGGTGCTGAGAATTTCCCACTAATTTCGCGCATTTTCCTTCCCTTAGATTGACGGTGCGTCGCGCAAGACTGTGCACAAGGGACGTTGGGATAAGGTCTACGAGATATGCCTTAATAGCCTGGGTGGCCTGGAAGATATTGCCATGAAGCGCCGTCGCAATTTCATACTCGATCAGGTAAAACATCAATCAAATGACCCTAAACACACAAAAAAAAAAAACAACACAAACAACAAAAGACACACACACATACTCATGACACACGCACAACATACACCCACAAACACAGCCACACACTCTCACAAACAAACATGAACCGAACGATAAATACCAAACACGAAACAAGCGAGAATTATGCGTTGATGATGATATATACGTATCATATGATGTGTATATCACACGGTCTACGTTCCCTTTTAAAAGGAACACCAACTATTGTTGTTTTTTTTATGCGTTTTTGTTTTGTAAATTTTGAATATTGCATATAAAATGAGAGACAGTCAAAGTAAAAGCAAAAAAGAGTTAAAAAGAAAGAAATCCAAAGCGTCGTCGCCGACGCCAACCACCTCATAAGGTGCTCAGGTATGTGTTAGGTCCTAAGTCGATCCGATAATTAGACTATGTAAGTGTGTGCGTGCTGTAAGTATCTGTAACTGTCCTCTCGTATCTGTATCTGTATTTTGTACTTGCTAAGCTTAAGTTTTAGGTGCAACAGTTGAGAAAACAGTGAGATGTGAGAGAGTCATAGATGGAGATGATGGAGTAAAGAGGAGAAGGATATGTGTATGTATTTAGAAGAAGAGGATGGAAAAGGAGGAGGAGGAAGCGTGCGGCAATTTGGCCACTGTAAGTAAACCCAAAATAAAACAAACTCTCACTATATCCAAATCGGATTGTTCTCGTTCGTTCTCGCCTGCAATGCAAAATCTTATCACATTATCGTATCGTATATCGTATTAGTATATCAACTATACCTACTACTACTACTCTCTATCTCTCTAAATGCCGGCCGGCCTTGTACAATAGAGCAATACCAATACATATATATCAAATTCTACTTAATATTTAATTAAAAATTCGAGTCAACTGTTGTTTCGAAGTAGTTCCAACGACTCCCTGGCGGAGTCTGTTGCCTACATGTGCCTACATGTATGCATACAAACAATCTCTACAATCATATCAGGTATGTGTTAGTTTGTAAGCGCGTCTGGGAGGGTGGGGGGCGATGCAGGGCCTCAATGGAAGAAGAGAGAGGGCGGCAAATCATCAACGTGTTTCTCAGCTCTGGCTTGCTCTCAACCAACCCGACTAAATGTACCAACAACCAACCAACGCACAACGCATCCCAAACAACAATATAAACAACAACTGTTCAACCAACCAACCAATCAACAACCAACAACAAGCCAATCAACCAATCAGTGCAACCACAACCAACCAACATCAACCTGTGTCAATATTCTTGTAGACGAATGCGTATGCCTCGGCCCAGAGACGTAAAATGAAAGGTTTTAGCGACTTCAAGCGTATTGCGGTTGTTTGCATACCCGGCGAAGATGAATTGAAACGTCGCATCGCCGAAAAAGAGGAAAAGGGGAATGCTTTTACAGTTAAAGAGTCAACAATAAATAACTTACGAGGTAAATATTCTCCACCACAAAACCAAAACCAACGAAAAAAGAAAAATATAATAAACTTTTATATGATCTAGTTCTATAATAATTGTACCAGATCGCTCAGCGCGATGCAAATTTGTATAAAAAAAAATGAATTTATATATTTAATATGTATAATGCTTATAATGTAACGTATATATTTATAGTTTTTAAGGCAGCTGCATTTTCTATTGTGTATTTGTAACTGTTTTCTCTAATTCTAAGCATTCTTTAATTCATCTTTTTGTTCCTTGTTAATTTTCCATTATGAGACACCTAGAACCCTCCCATGAAACATCCAAACAGCTTTGAACTGTGCGTGAATCTCTACTCAAATCCATTCCAGTCATTAGTTTAGTTATTCCGATTGAAATCTTGTGATCTGGGAATCTTACTGTGGTTTATGTCAATGATCATATTCCCAATATATATATTATTTTTCCCCAACTTATATTTTTCCAATATAAATGTCCTTTTTCTCAACATAAATAATCTTTGATGATTCATACATGATTCTTTTCTTTGGAAAAATGAAATACTTTCGTTCTATCTGCAATATTGTCAAGTCTGTCCGTTAAATACAAACCAGAGTTATTTCCGAGTTTTAACACGTCGCAAGCTGAACTCAGCTCCCTCTTCCTCCTTTCTCCCTTCCAATTCCTCACCCACTCATCCCACTCAACTCCTCCTGATCTCCCCACTTAAAGTGTAATGCGTAAACTTGATATACATCTCTGCCCCGATATTTGATGCTATTCTTTCTGCAAGAGTCATTAAGATCTTTCCGCACACTCTTTTTACAGCCAATTTCACGCTGCCCTCGCTGGAGTTTGGCTGGTTCGATGACATCATTTACACGGAGCTAAACGGTGATGAGGCCAAGGCCGAGGTCAAGAAGTACAACGAGAAGGGAAAGAAGGCCATCGATGCGGACAGGCAGCGTGACAAACGGTCTCGCGGTGGACGCGATAATTATCGACGTGATGATCGCCATCGCAATCGCAATTACTTTGACGACAGGCGTCGGGATCATGGTGGTGGCGGCGGCGGCGGCGGCGGGCAACGGCACGATAGTCGCTGGAGCGACTCAAGACGCGGCGGTGGCGGAGGAGGCAACTACTCTAGTGGTGGCGGAGGTGGAGGAGGCGGTGGTAGCCGTGGATACGATAATCGCAATCGCAACTATGGCAGCGGTGGAGGTGGAGGCGGCGGGGGCCAACAGAATTGGATGCAAAACAATCGCCGAAGTGGTTACGATGATCGTGGCTATGGAGGCGGCGGCGGTGGTGGCGCTGGAGGCAGCCGAGGCTATGATAATCGCAATCGCGGCTATGGTAGTGGTGCTGGTGGAGGCAGCAGTGGCGGTGGCCAGCAAAATTGGATGCAGAACAATCGCCGAAGTGGATACGATGATCGCGGCTATGGTGGCGGCGGTGGGGGCAGTTCACGAGACTATCGCGACCGAGAACGCGGTGGCAACGATCGCAATCGAATGGGAGGCGGCGGTGGCGGCAGCAGCAACGATCGCAATCGAGGCAGCAGCAGCCAGGGCAGCTATCGTTCCGGTGGTGGCAATCATCAACAACGGGATTTTCGGCATGGCCACCGCGACACCAAAGAAGATAGTCGCGGTGGCTATGAGCGGTCAGCTGCACAAGCGCTACCCAAGTACGGCGCCAGCTCGGCGGTCCAGACTGGCTACGATCAGTACAAGCAACATTCGAGCGGCGGACAGCAGGCGGGCAAGGTAAGCAAGAAGGCATATTGCATGATGATCTTTCCTCTCTTCAATAATTTATATTTGATATTCTATTCGTCCATTGCAGTCTGCGCAGAGCGGCAAGTGGAGCACCTATGCACAGCACCAGCAACAGACGCAACAACAGCAGCATCAGGCAAGCACCGGCGTCTGGCAACAGCAGCCACCACAGCAACAACAACAATACCAGCAGCAACAGCAAACACAACAGACCGCGGGACAGCAGCAGCAGTACTGGAATTATAACCAGATGCAGGGTAGGTAGCGATACCGATGATACCACAACCATCACCACCACACCCAACTCGCTGCCACCTCGACTATGACTCGTACTCCTACCCTTGCTATGCTTCTTATAAACTACTCGCACACGCTAATAAAATGCAGTCTCTTCATCACAATTCAAATTCTTTCATTGAGCGCGAGAGTTGGAGTCGAGTTGAGCTGGGGCGGATTGGCTGATTGAGATTCCACTGATTCACTGACTGAACGCTGTTCTCTCTCTCTCTCTCTCTCTCTGGCAGGTTATGGCAGCCAGCAGCACCAGCAACAGGCCTGGCAGGGTGCCGATCCGCAGCAACAGCAACAACAATGGATGTCCTGGTGGCAGGTAAGGATCAGACTGAAGGCCAGAAGAGTCCCGGCAAGCAAACTAATCTAATCCCAATACGCCTTTGCAGCAGCAGCAGGGCGCCGGTGGTGTAGGTGGAGGAGCGGCCAATAATGCCGGCAGTGGCGGTTCTGGCAGTGCGAGCGTTGGTGGCGCTGCGGGCACCACTGGCGGCGGTAATGATGGCGGTGCCAGCAATCATTATTGGTCTCAATATTCATACTCTACACAGTCCAATGCGGGCGTCGACAAGAAGTGAGCGCGGATCGTCGTCGTCACAACAACAAAAACAACACAAACAAACAAAACCAACCACAACAGCAACAAACAAGCAACCACAACAACAAAGCAAAAAATGTTAGTTTTAAAACTGAACACAAAGCAAAACGTAAATTTAGTTTAGCAAGAGTTTTTAAGCGTCTGAATGAAATACAAAATACCCTTAAAAAGAACAACAACTACAATAGTTGATCGATAACAACAACAAATTGAAGAGCTGTTGATTTTTTAACAAAAACAAAAATGTATTTACTACTGCAACTTCGATATCAACTTTACATTTACTCTATGCATTATAAAAAAAAAATGGTTTAACTTTGTTTATTCATGTTATTTTTGGGTCCGAATCTGCTGCGGCCAAAATAAGAAGAAAATCGTAGAAAAACGTCAACCCAAATTCTATCTTTATTTGGCTCATTACATATGTATCTAGGACAGTACAATTTTTTTAACTTTTATCATTATCAAATACCATTATTGTTTTATTTCCTTATACTTTAATGAAAAGCTGGAAGACAAAAAAAATAAAAAAGGAAACAAAAAAATTTAAATTTAACAAATAAATCTACAAACAACATACAAAAAAACAACAGTTTTTTTTCTGCAGTTTTTTTCTTTTGTTGAAATCATCAAATTTTAAATACAGGGAAACCGCGCAATGGGCAGCACTGTTGGGATGCAAATGCCGAACTCGTTATTAAGTGGGCGATCGACTGGAAGTGTTATCGATTGACTTGGGGGCGAAATTGCAGTCAAAATAGAGACTTCGATTACCTGTTGTTGAGTTAACTTATTAATGATTCCCGAGCATTTAAGTGCATTGATTGTTATTATTATTTTCGGTATTTAATATGCAACACTAACGCAGCTCTGGTGGTAATTGGTATATTTCGTTGAGTTGTCGATCAAATTAAAATGTTATCGCATTGCGAGCGATAGCAATCGATAAGATACAAAAGATTCTCTCTCTGGTGTTTTGTGTGATAAGATTTTGGGAGGAAATTCATTGCCGGTGCATGAGAATTTAATCTACCTGCGCTCATTAATAGCGGGCAAGTCGTACAAGGTGTGTGTGGATACTCGACCTATAGCTTATAGCTTGGTGTGGCGATAAGACCAGCGTCGAGGAGCGCGCGAGTGACGCATACGGCGTGTAATTTTTGGCGTGACTTTTTCCAATTGATTTTTCACATTAACAGAACAAAAACTCTCAAGATGATTGGAATTCAATTGTTCAACGAAATCGGCAGCATTTTTCGCAATGTAAGTGAAAAAAGGAATGTTATATATATTTATTTTATTTATTGTCGCCCGCATTTGTTACAGACGCCAACGTTTGCGCTAGTGCTGGAGACTTTGCTGCTGATCACAGTGATATGGCTGCTTCTGCAGCGACGTGGTGGTGGTAGGCGTGGTCAGCGACTGAACAAAGAGCAGGAAGATTTGATTATTGAGAAATACAAGCCGGAGCCCCTGGTGCCAGACACAGATCCAGAACATCCGTTGCTACGCACTCGTTTGGTGCAGTCACGAGTGGGAAAGAGGATTGTGGTTGATGGACATGATTGCCTCAACTTGGGATCGCAGAACTATTTGGGTTTCCTCGAGGATGACGATATACTAGAGGATGCCTGCAAATGTCTGCGCAAATACGGTGTCGGCTCCTGTGGTCCACGTGGCTTCTATGGGACCATGGATGTGCATTTGGATCTGGAGGATCGACTAGCCAAGTTCATGGGGTTAGAAGAGGCTATTGTCTATTCGTATGGCTTCTCCACAGTTGCCAGTGCAATTCCCGCTTATGCCAAACGTGGTGATCTCATATTTGTGTAAGTTGCGGAAGGGGAAAGGGATTACCTCTATATATTTATAAGGTTCCTTGATCCTTTCTAGCGATGAGGCTGTGAACTTTGCCATCCAGAAGGGTCTAGATGCCTCTCGCAGCACCATTGTGTATTTCAAGCACAACAATGCCAAGGACTTGGAGCGTCTGCTAAAGGAGCAGGAGAAGAACGACTTGAAGAATCCCAAGAAGGCACAGAAAACTCGTCGATTTTTGGTGGCCGAGGGCATCTATCTGAATACAGGAGAGCTATGCCCTCTACCCGAACTTGTGGAGTTGCGCAAGCGCTACAAGCTGCGCCTATTTCTGGATGAGAGCGTCTCCTTCGGCACGCTGGGCAAGACCGGACGTGGCCTTACCGAGCACCTTAATGTGGATGTAAGTAGAGCGAGGGGGAAACACATTTTCTTATATTTCATGAAACTAATTTCATTTTGCAGCGCGATGACATTGATCTGATTTCGGCTGGCATGGAGGGTGCCATGGCTACCATTGGTGGTTTCTGTGTGGGTTCGCATTTCATAGCGGAACATCAGCGACTTTCCGGCTTGGGATATATATTCTCCGCGTCGTTGCCCCCTATGCTGACACAGGCTGCGATTTCATCTTTAGATCGCTTTGAACGTGAGCCGCAAATTTTCGAGCAGCTGCACCAGAAATGTCGGCTCGTACAGAAGCTGTTTAAGCGCTTCAGCAAGCTGCATTTGGGTGGCGATGATCTGTCGCCTATTAAGCATTTGTATGTGGCTGTGCCGCGCGAGAACTTCCAGACGGAGCTGCAGTTGCTCACCCAAGTGGCGGACAAGGTAAGAAATGAGGGAAATAAGAGATTAAGGGACTTGATATAACCAACATTCCCCTCCCCCTACAGTGCATTGAACGGGGTGTGGCCGTCGTAGAAGCGGCGTATCTACAAAATCGGGAGCGAAAGCCAGTGCGTCCCAGTCTACGCATCGCCATCAGTCGTCTGCTCTCCGATGCAGAAATTCAGACAGCCTACGAGACTATTGAGACCGTTTCCAAGGAAGTTCTTTGAATAATCCATTCGTAATTGGATCGAATCACTTTGCATAAAATGTTCATTGTTGTTCACGTCCGCATAGGTATATATAGCTTAGCACACTGGCCGATTTTTCCTGTAAAAGAAAACTGTTGTATTTACTTTAGCATAAACTTGATTTTACACACTATTTCTACGTAGAAAATGAGTATTCGAACAATATGAATATATAATAAAGGGTATTTCTAGCACTGATCTAATTCGAAATATTTTTCATTTAGTGTTATTCGAAAATATAAATAAACATTGAAATAATAAATCGATAAATACTTTATTTAGCCTGCAATGCTATCGTCATTTAGTCTTCGTGCATTTTAGTGATGGTAGAGTTTGGTCACACCGCCACTCTTAGATACGAAACCGAAGCGAGTCGCACAAGTACGTCGTCGCGCTGTGATTTTCTGTGTAATTTTGCATTTTAAAAACTGTAAGCAATTGTTTAATATTTCAATGAAAGACGCATCACATGCATTATCCTCACAAAGCTGTTTGCCAATGCTTGCGAAATTGTATATGTGTGTGTGTGTGTGTGATTAGGATTAAAACCAAAACGCATTAATCGATTTTTTCAAGGCATGCCGGTCACATAGACGCCGCCAAGTGTTAATTGCCTCTGTGTGTGCGTGTGTTTTTGTGTGTGCACCAGTGTGTTCGAATTAATAATATGACATAATCGATATACATACTATGCGTATGCGGTTGTCTTAATTGACATAGTTTTTGTATGCTCTGCGAATACTTAAAAGTGTCGTAAACTCTGTGGTTAGCAGCACAGCGCATCAGGACTTGGCGATTTCCTTTTGAGTGGCGCTGTTTTTTCACGCTTGCTTTGCTCACTGTATTCGCTGTGTTACCAACACACATAAACACCGCCACACACGTATATGTATATATATTCCCTTTTCTTATTTGGGCGTTGCAGGATGATGGTTTCCAGGCCGCTTTGCGGTCATTTTCCAGAGAGAGAAAGAGCAGTGAATAAACTATAGTTGTCTCGCTCTTGCAACTTTGCGCAAATCATAAAGTGCTGCATTTGTTGTGTTCAATGAAAGTAGCAACATTTTGTAAAGTGCAGCATTAATTAAATATGTATTTTATTTGAATGTGCATTTACATATTTGGTGTATACACCAAAATATTGTACTTGTTAAGACTGCGTCTCTTGTGACGTTAATAAATCGCTACGCCCACTTGGCGTTTATCAACACTGTTTGCCCCGGCCGCTTCCAGTCTTGCTGAGCGGCGCACTCTCGCTCTTCTTGTTGTTACCGTGCGCTTGCCAACGACAGACGTGTGTGTTGCACAAATAAGAAAATAATTTTAATAATAATTTAAATTGTTAATGGTGACGTTATAATTAAATGCCTTACGCAGACAACATTAGATAAAAAACAAAAACAAATTGTGCAACAAAGGCTTTTATTAGTTTAAAAGAAAACGAAAATTGTGCAGTGCAAGTGCCGTCAGAAAGACCCGCCATTAGAAAGAAGGCGGCATTGAAATGTGAATTGTTCTTACTGTATGTGAAAGATCTTTTCCATTGCTAAATAAATAAAATCATAAAATTCTCTTTCCTTTTTTATTTATTCAACAACAACAACGACTATACAGCCAAAAAACGAGCGCGTGTGAGAAGAGTGCCTGTGTTCGACGATTTTGTGTGCCTGTGTGTGTGTAAACGACTTCCCAGCAGCAGCAGCGGCACGCAATAAGAACGAAAAAGCGAAAAGAGACAACGAGGACTACAACAAAAAAATAATTGGAAGCAGAAAAACAGACACATTGTAAGTGCGCCGCGCCAGTCTATTTTACTTTCTTATAAATTATATTTCGATTTCTAAATAAGTTTGATGGGTAACATTCATTGTTGTTAATGCGTACTCTTTGCTCGAACTTATTTCGACTGAGAAATGTTTAATGTGTGTAGTTCACCGGTGACGCCATCTTTTAACTCACACCAGCAATTTTTCGTTGATTTTTTTTTTGGGATTGGTCAAGCACATTCCGTTATTGAGAAGGAGAAAGAGGAGGAGGTGGAGAATGTTGCGTTTTCTGTGTTACGCTTTGCGTTTAAAATTCTCTCTTAGCGCTCAGGGCAACAGTTTTTTCAATTTATTTATATTTGCTTCTTTGCCTAGTCATATTAAGAATTTTTGGCGTGTTTCCCCCTCTCTCTTTCTCTCGTTTTTGGGTGGGTGGGCTTGATTGCACAGATATTTTGCATACACAGACGCATACATGTAAATATGTATTTAGCTTTCTATTCGTGTCCGAGAAATGTCATCTCTATACTGGTTTTCGATTATAAGTAATATTCTTCTCTGGTAACGCGTGTCTAATGCATTTCTGTTGATAAATTGCCGAGTGGTTGTTGTTGTTGTCGGGGCGCATCTGTTTACAAGTTTCGTCTCGACTGTGACCCACTTTTTGCCAAGTTTCTTTTGTAGCTTTTCGTTGTGTTTCTTTGCCATTTGCATTGGATTTGGCGAAAAACCTAGTTCATTATGGTAGTTGTTTTTGTACAAATACAGTAAATACGCTAAACAAGTGATAAACAGATTTGTAAATATCGAAAACTTGTTTATTTGAAAATAACCGAATAGACGGATAGATAGATAGAGGAGTGGAAAAAGACTTACAGACAAGCAGGCAGGCCTTGTGTGCCAGTTTTGAGTATTGGAAGTCTTGGAAGTCTAATACAATTTAACCGCATCAGTTTGGCAGCCATTACGACGAAGTGATCGGTAAAACAAGCGAACAAAAAAAAACAGCTGAGTGTCGCCAGTGTTGCCATAAGAAGTTATTGCAAATGACGTGTATTCACTCCCTTTCTCGGCTTCACTGCTTCACAATCTAATCAGAACTTGCGTAGTGTATTCTACTTTAGTTAGATGCGTGTCGAATACATTATTGCAATGTACGGGTGTGTGTGTTTGCGTGCTCTTTATGCTCTTCGGCTGTAGTTAACCTCATTTTCAAGCTATTATGGCAGCCATATTTTTATTGCCTTTAATTAGCAGACTGGGAGAGAGAGCTATTGTGAATATATTTAGATGACAATCGCATTTTTGAATTTGCATTTCATTAAAAGAAAATTCAATTTTTTTCAGTGTGAATAAACTTTGATAAGAGGCATCGAGCGATCGTGCTTGAGAAACGATGTAGTTACGCCCCATATCAAATTGGTATAGCAAATAATAATCAAGCGATTCTCGCAATGATAAAAAGTCAGGTATTTTGTGCCAAATGACGTCATTGTGCACATTGAGTAATGAAATTTGCTGCCTTTTGTTGCTAATTCGAATTTGCGCTTCCTACTCTATTGCTCATACACTCACACAGTACACACACTAACACTTGGTGATTTTGTATAATTTATTTCAATGCTGTCTGTTTTTTTAAGCCTTTATCATGTATCATGCGCGTGTGTGCGTGCGAGTGTCTTTGTCGGCTTCCCCTGAAATAGTATATACATTACTTTTTGTTGGTTTTTTTTTGTTGTTTAACAATGCTGCTACTGCATTTGCCACCTATTTGAAAGGGGCTTTGTGACCGACAAACTTCAACAGGTCAAAAAAGAACAACAACAACTAGTGACGCGCTCTCTTTAGTGAGAATCGCACCGTGAAGAGAAAAGCGTCCGCTCGCTCTGCTCAGCTTTCAATTGACAAATTGAATGAAAGAGAGAGAGAGGAAGAGAAGAGACAATCGAAATTTATGTTTAGATGTGTGTGTGTCTCTGTGTTAGTGGGAGGAAGTGCATAGTTAAAACTGTAAACAATTGTGTGAGGTAGCCCAGAAACGACAACAGAAATGTATTTGAATGAGGAAAAATTAGTATAGGTTCTGATTTCTGTTATTGTCACGTTGTTGTCTTCGTTGCGCCGGTTAGGACGGAAGTGTACAATATAAATATGTAAAGTAACACCAGCAAAAAGAAACTCCAATATAAACACGATGCATGACTCAGTCGATAAGAAACAATATTGAAAGTTGATTGATGTTGCAACCGGGTCAAAACTTTCTAAGCGCCACAGCAAACCCAGAAAAATTTGAATAGAGAGTAAAATACCTCATATAAGCTACTGATGTGCTTTAATTGAAAATTGTTTACTCATGCGTGCGATTCGACTGACTGTCTTATCTAATTTCCCGATGAATCCCCTGAATAACTGACGTCATTCTTCATGGCAGTGATTAATTGATTAACAGTTTTTCTTTATTTCTTCGTGGGGATTAAGTGCATATAGAATTGTGACGTTTGCTGTGATTAATGGAGGCTTTTTATTCTCCTGCGCCTAGAGCGCGAAAGATCGAACGGTCTGGCAACACTGTTGCCTGCCACCCTTTTCAAACAACAAAATAATTTGTCTAAATTGCAATGGCAATGGTAAGTTAGAGTTGCAGAGAGAAAGAAAGAGAGAGTATGACAAAGAAAGCAACAACAACAAGACGACGAAGAAGAGTTAAGTAAACTCGTCTTTGCCTACGGGCGTTCAAGAGCTGTTCCAGCCACGGCTGTAGATACAAAAAGACAGAGACAAACACACACATACACAAATACACGTATATGAGATGTGGGGAGAAAGAGTGACAGACGAATGCATAAATAAAGAGGCGTACGTGCCGGGCTTCAAACAGAGACATATACAAATAAACGCACACATACACGGATGTAAGATTAAAAAGATGTTGCTGCTGCTTCTGGCTAAACAACAACTGCAGCTCATCAATAAAACAACAACAATAACAGCAACAAGACAAAAGACAACAGACAAATGTACAGTTGCATCAGACTGGTGAGCAACAAAAACAACAACAAAACAGCACCAGCAGCAAACACAACATAAATCTTTTAAGAAATATCAAGAAGAGACCATAGAGAGGATCGCAGAAATGCAACAAAGCAGCAAATGAAGTTGAGCTCAATTTAGTGTAGGAGAAAAAGAGGGTCACGAGTGAGGGGTAGAATAGTAGAAAAAGAGAGAGAGAGACGAGGGAGAGACAGAGAGAGAGGGTCACAGACGGAGACAAACTGTAAAAGCTCAGGCACAACGGACAATGCTGTTAATTATATCAAATGTTTTCAGAACAGAAAGAGAGGGAAGAGAGGAGAGAAGAGAGCACGATGTGCACAATTTGCACAAAACAAAGATGAGAAATGAGATGCAGCTCTCTGTCTGTGTTTGTTGTTGCTTGATCTCCAATTGAAACTTGCATTGACAGGTAGACGTCTCCGACGAAACGCTGTTACTGTTATTATCTTTCTCCTCATCCCCCTTCTCCTCATGTTGAACCAAATTTAATTGCGCTTTTTAGGTTAATTTCGTGCGCTGCTCTTTGCATGGGCGTGGGAAAATTGTTGTGAAAATTACAGTTTGTTTGCCATTAAATGTAATTTAAAAGTAAATAGCATTAAATGCAATTTCATTTGTGGCTTTCTTGACTTATGACCGTCGGCCTCCTCGCTAAGTGACAGCTGTCAGTGTTGCCACACTTGCAAGAACTCATCGCTTTTCATTTACTGTGTGTGAGTGTATAACCTACTTAAGCCGTCAATGTTTATGAGGAGTTTCGTTTTTTATAAACCTCACCAATAACACAATGCAACAATAAGCCGCAAAACGACATAATAAAAAGTTTCATACACACATAACAATAGATATAGTCAGAGAGGCACAGACGCGGGGAGACAGGAAGGGGCGGCAACGTGTTGCTGCATAAATGAATTCATAATGCCAAAAGAGTAGATCGGGGATTGACTGAGGCCGACACGAAAGACGCCACGACTCGACTCTGACTGCACTCTGGAGATTGCATAATAACTCGTACAATATATCTTCCTTCTTCTCCGTATCTGCCCCTGGGGCAAGCCTTAAAGCTATAAACAAAATGCAAACCGGCTCGCTCAATTCCCCCAGACATCTCTCGTGCCAGACTTGTTGGCGTTGCATATAACGGTTATTGGCCACTCTGTTTGCATGTGCTGCCCGTCGTAAATTAAACTGGAACATATTTTCTACTATGTTATTTAGTATATAAATAATTATTTAAAATGTTTGTACTTTTAAAACGAAATTAGTTAAATGTATCCACACCAGTAAAATTAATCGTAAATATACATAAAAGTGGGAAAATTTTGTAAAAGGGGAAATTTTAAATAATTTAAGATTATCAAGGAAGTGTTAAAAATTAAATAAGTTTTGTAGTAAAACAACAAAGTTGCGCAATTTTTGAGATGCGTTACACAAATTTCAATTAATATGTTAATTAGGTAAATAATATATAGACTTAGAGGAGTGTTGCTCTGTAGTGTACAAGCCTAGCTTAGCTTAGCTATATAAATAATTTAAAAAAGAGCTACCTGCTCCTTCCCGTCCTCCCCCTGGCAATAGTAAACTTGTGCGTCTTTGTTTGTTTATGTGTTGTACAATTGCGGTACACACGTGCCCCTCACTCTCTCTATCTCTCTCTGCACTGCACAGTGTGTACACACTCACATAACTAAATTATTGAAACGCGCGCTAACTAAAAATATTTGCATGACATCATTCAACGCTGATTCCGACGACGACGTCGGTGTTTTGGGAGAGGGAGAAGGAAAAGAGCAGAGCACCGCATCAATAATTTTCTCTGTTTTACTTTCTGTCTATACATATATTTTTTATGTTGAGGGAAAACTCACAGCGAGGAAAATAAAAATTAAAATGCATTTTTTGTGTGGCCAACGAAATATGCTGAAAATGATTGCTAGTTAGTGCGGCTCATTGAACTCAAAGTTGTAAAATTGACGTTGTTATTTTTATAGTTTAAATAGTTTTCCATTGCGATCTCTCTTTTTCTGCTTTTGTAGGCTTAAATAGAAAAAAGTATTAAACTCGGTATTTTTAAGGTGAGTTTGGCAGAGTTTCCAGAGTAGTCGATAGATTCACCTTCGTCTGATAACGATAAGTCAAGTGGAAGGTAAACAACCGCCGCAAAAGAAACACAAACAAAACTTGACTTTGTGATTATCTCTCTTACTCTCTCTGTGTGTGTGTTGTTGTCAAAATGTTTTCCTTTCGAAATGTGCAACACCGATTGTTCTGAATGATGTTCTAGATCTCTCTCATTCTCAATTATCGCTCTCTCAGTTATCACTCTCTCTGTATGTCTCTCTTCTGTCTGTCTTGTGTCTATTACGTTCAGACAGCTGATGATTTACTACCGTATTTGTTGACATTTGCCTTCATCACATGATAAGTGAGCGCGAGGGAGAAGACAGGTAGAGAGAGAAAGAGAGAGAAAGAAAGTATAACCACACCTAAGACTGTTCTCTCAGTTTTTGCCCTACTGCTTTTGTCGCTTCGTTTCGTTGCTGCGGCCTTACGCCATAATTGCAGTAATTAAGTTTTTGTTTGCCGAACTTAAGTGATATGTGTCATCTCCTGTAATTTGTCTGCTGGGGCCAGTAGTCGCTGACGACTTGATTTCGCAATCTCTTCTTTCTTTCCTGCCTTGTTTGTTGGCCCAAACATAATATATGAGTGAAGAAATGATGTCACTCCCAGCAAAACAAGTTTGCACTTTTATTGTTGTTAATGTTATGTTTTTAGTTTAACATGAAAATAGTTTTATTTATGCGTAGCGAGATTCCGGTTATGTTCGTCGTATTTTTTCATTTCACTTTCGCTAATTGATAAAATTCTTGGGTATGATAAAATGTACGATACCTAGTGATGATGATGTGCGTGTAGAAATGCTAAATAAGACTCTATGGGCACGTATTCCCCCTCACATTGTACAATCTTCTTCATTTTTCTCTCTCTCCTTTATGCAGTGAGAACATCGTCTTTTATTGAATTAGGCTTGAGCTTTTTTGCTACTTATTTAAAAGATTCCGACTGAATAAGATATTATCCACTTAAGCATTATGGTAGATTTGTTTTATAATGTGCGTAGAATCTTTTAAGAGCTTTGTATTTCTACCATAAACTGAGTAAGTTTTGCTACAATACTTTTTCGATGATGTGCAAGAAGTTGTGAGAAAGCAGAGAGATGATAAGTAGTAAAATATAAAATAATGTATGTCATTATGAAGTTCTTTTGCCCCATCTCGAAATTTGACTCGCCGCTTCATGTAGCTGAACTTCTGCTAAGGGGGGCATTATGGGGCGGCTCTAGAAGTCTAGAAGAACATCCATACATCCATGTTGACTACATCACCATCATCCAAAAAGCACTGACAATATATAAATAGGTCAATGAACTGGACACAAACGTTGGTTGTGTTGCTATTATTGTTGATTTTATTATCATACATTTTGTGTTATGGTTTTTCTTTATGAAGAAGGGGGCAATAAAAACAGTTTTCTCGACTTCCAACTGTCTTTAGTGCTTAATTTTGATGATTCCGTTCCATGATGATGATAATGATAGTACTCTACATGCTTGGAGGGTTTCATAGGGGAAATCAGAAACTATTTAAAGTAATACGTTGTAAAGTTTTGATGTGCTTATATAGTAAGTAAATTAAACAATTTCAACTCATCATTATGGAATATGAAAAGCTTCCTTCAATATCATTATATATGGTTTATATTAATGATATATGTATGACATATTTTTCATTTGTATGGAGTACTTTACATAGTCCTCTTAGGCCAAGCGACCTGTCAACGACCTCTGCCTGTTGTTGTTGCACTTACTTAGTAAGTATGACATCATTCTCGATTACATCGCCTGCCCTAGAAGCCGCACACCCTCAAAAAAAAAACAACAAACCGGCAAATAATAAAATTTTCACCCTCGTGGCAAGAGATGACGTCACCACTTCCTGTCATTATGTTCTATACACAAAACCCACCCAACCCCAGAAGGATATTTTTACGACTCGCGTGCGTAGTGCCATGTCGAATACTACTTCCCTATTTGCCCCCCCTCTCCCCTCTGTTTCTTCTTGTGGCCAGGGGTGGCGCCACATATCTATGATTTGCTTGCTCTGGCGCCGGCAACAAATTTCATAATGGCAGCCGGCAACTTTGCTGACGAATGCCGGCGTAAAGGCAAATAAGGAATTGAAGGAGGAGGAGAAAAGTGGGTGGGTGGTGTTGGTGGCAGAGGTTTTCTCGGTGTGGAGAGGCGAGTGTTAGCCTTGAGCAGGAACAGTTGGTCAGGTGTTTGCAATGGGAACTGTGCTTCATTGCGCGCGGGCATGCGGGGGAGTTGAAGGATTGTCGGAGGGGGTTGCTAAACATACTCTGCCTGGCTCGCGCCACTTGTCCCTGGCCTGTGTCGTTGAACTTGTGTCGCCATCGCCGCTTGTGCCGCCTAGCAACACGCAAGTCACCTCGCGACACACATGTGTCAATTTAGTCAATTTGCTGTTGCCAGTGCGTGTTTACCGTTAGTTTTAGGCTCAGATAATCATTGGCCACGTGCAGGATATAGTCACTTGGTAATTGGACGCCGTCGGTATGCTTTAATGGAAATTTAATGACCATTGTTCCCATCAAGATATGTACATAAGCATATTTTCAGGCAATTGTTTAACATCCGTTTTAGAAAAGGTTAAGGAACTTGTAAAGGTGGTAGAAGGGTAAATACTGACTATACTAAATACAATTACAGTTACTCGGACGACAGAACACATATTCGCCCGTATGAGAATTGCAAAACTAGGAAAGCACCTTCTCGAAACTAAAGAGATGACATTAATCCAGGAAAAATTAGTATTCATAGGAAATACTGGTCTGATATTTGGGGAGGAGTACGATAGATCTTGTTGAAAGTGGCACGCGTCTTCCTTACCAAAAAAAAATAAAACTGAGAGAACAATTTAGACATCTTTCCCCAAAAAATTTGGGTTTTGCAGACCTCCATAACCTCCATTTCCCCAGATTACTACATTTTCAACGTCTAAATCAATCATTAGTACACATTAATATCTGCACATATGATATGGAATCAAATACTTTTGGCTTCTGTTCCAGTGAGTCAAAATATCGTGCGACAGCAAATGTTTTTTGGCAGCCATCGCTATAGAAAAAGTATTTGGGGCGACAAGATTGAGGAGAAGAACAATCAGCAACAGTAGAAAATAGAAAAACACAAAACAGTGTGAATAAACAAGTAAAATGTTTGTTGTCTTGTCCATACGTCAAATGATTTGTATTACGTATCCGAAACTTCACTTAATTCAGATATCAGGTAATCTTTGGACGTCATGCAATGGCGCCAACTTTTCGTTAAGGCGAAGATTTATGTGAGAGATCTGTCTGGAAAGACTTTTGCATTGTAATTCAAGCCACGCGATCTACACGCGACTTTCTTAAGTGAAGGCGACGGGATGAAGATGTAGTAGACAAGCAAGGGAGGTTGTTAAGCAAAACAAACAAATCGCGGACAAGATATGAGTCGAATAAAGAGCAGACATTGCAGGGGCAGGTCTGCCTTATTTAGACATTCCAAACACGGCAACATCGGAGCAATAAAATACGTCATAAAGAGTATTCTGCATACACTTCTTAATCTATTTTGGCAATGACAAGCAAAATAAGGTTCGTTAGTCATCCAATTTGTAAAAAAAGTGTATATAGCAACAGCCAAAATATACAAATTATTTTAATTTATTTCATTTCATATTGCAAAATCAATTCCCATCAAATAAACGTAGGCAGCATTAGACATTTTTAAACAGTATATTCAGTCAAAATTTTATTTTTGGATATTAAGGGTAAGAGTGCTTCTTTTGGGTGCTAAATAATTAAAGCAATAATAATAAATAAAAAAATTTCAACCTGTTTCCGCCCGGGATCGAACCGGGGGCCTTCTGCGTGTTAGGCAGATGTGATAACCGCTACACCACGGAAACAGCTGGTGCTACGGTTGCTAAATGTGTGGCAGTTGTCGCACGCGCTTACCATGAGACAAATTCGCTAAGTTGAAATTAATATAAATGCATATTTTTTGTTTATACAAAATGAAGATGATTCACTGGGATTAGTTTAGCCTAGTGAGGCTTGTTTTACAAAATTTTTACTTCCAATTTTATTTGTATCTTACACATGTGCTGCGCTGTTTCGTGCCATATTGATATGGATTTAGAGTACAGCTACAAAGTTGTTGTAGGCTGAACGTAAAATATTGTCATCTTATTTAAAAAAAGAAAACTGTACTCTTGTTTCCGCCCGGGATCGAACCGGGGGCCTTCTGCGTGTTAGGCAGATGTGATAACCGCTACACCACGGAAACAGCTGAACGCAGCCCAACTCAAAAGTAAGCACTTCCTTTGAGCAAGTCATTTGACGAGAGGGTTTCGATTGTTGCTTGTTCAGCATGTTGTGTGAAATTCACCACCAATGCGGTGAATTTCTTTTTTTTGCATTCCAATACGTAAAGGTGTGTAATTCTATTAAAAAAAAAAAGACTAGCATTAATTTAACTTAGATACAAAAATGAAGTCTTCTGCCAAACGTTTGTGTGAAACAAAGGAAAAACAAAAAGGAATCGTTAAACTCGCAGCCGGTAGGATTCGAACCTACGCTCCCAGAGGGAATCTGATTTCGAGTCAGACGCCTTAACCACTCGGCCACGACTGCTTGTGAGTGCGGCACGACTAAAGCATGGTATGTGCCACAGAACAATTTTCCTTATGGTCTGCGTTGTTGTAGGCATGCTCAAAAATGATACTTGTACTTTTGTTGTGGGCAGTCCAGAGATACACAATGACTATAATCTTAATATAGAATAATCGCGTGATCTAACTCAAAAGTTGATACGTGCTTGAATTCATCTCAGCGAAAACCCAGATCTCATTTGCATAACAGCAGAAAACTAAATGGATGCAAAATATTTCATACTTGATGGTTTTGTTCGCGCTTCAGCAAAAACTCAGTGACAGCTACAAATTATCATTATTTCCGTTGTTCAGTTTATTGCACTCGGCGTTTGCTCGTAATGTTTGTTTTTGCCAGCATGTATTTGTTGTTATTGTTATTTATCAGCTCTTTGTGTATTCAATGCCTTTCTCCCTCTCCCTCTCCCTTGCCAACTCTGACATCTCCAGATGCGTGTTAGCTCCAGTAAACTGTAAGATCTTTATGCAACAACAAACTGCCTGCCCCACTGACTGAGTGACTTGTTGCGTTATTATTATTGAAACTGAAAAGAATCTCATTTGCTCATTGATATGTGGGGAGCAGCTTTAGGATATGATGGTGATAATGATGACGTTGATACGACCTTATTGTCGCTCTGGAGAATGACAGCAGAAAAATGTTACGTAAGATTTTCTGCTCTTTTGATAATTGAATACTTGAGAAATTTAATTAACAGACACTGGCGGCGTATGGTGTGAAAATGGAATAAAGAGCATGATGATGGTGATGATGATGAAGCTCTCTGGGGTTAATTGGTTGCCTTCCAAATAGATAATTAATAACAAGTCTCGTTGTATAAAGAGCATAATTTTATTTAATATTAAAAAGGAACAATATATACTGCAAATATGGGCGTGTCTTAGGAAATTGGCAGCCAAATGGAGTGTGCTATTATTGCATAATGTCAGCCAGCGACTGATAATAAATAGATACTCCCGGGCAGCGACACGAGGCGACGTTGGCGTCGTCTGCCTCGCCTAAATTTAATTGTTGTCTTCCGTGCAAAAAGGTCAAATTAATGGAAACTTCCCTCTTGTCTTCTCTCTCTATCTCTTTTTGTCTCAGTGGGAATGCAGTTGTCATCGTTTTTGCTTATTGAATTACTTTGATGATCGCATGGTGTGGTAGGATAGGTTAACTTGATTTGTTAATTACTACAAATGTAATCCGATTAGTGTCTGCTGTCATTGCTAGAGTTCAATAAACCTGGCACAATTCACTTTATAATGTAAACAGTGTTGGCAATATTTTAACGTTTTTGTACATATGGTAAAAGTATATATCTACTATATCATACTTGCTATGTAAAGGAAGCTTGATCCTACGCAAAAAATATGAATTGTAAGGCAACACTGGCAGGCAGACGAACGCAACAACACCTACACGTCGCTCGTTAAGTTCGCTGCCCACACTCGCTTTGGGGCACTTGAGAAACAATGTTTATTTTCGACTTTATTCCGTTTGATTTCCAGCAAAACTTCTACCCATCGTCGTCGTCGTCATCATCAGCGTCACCCACGCAATCGTAAGAGTTCAATTACCTGACAACACCTCATGGTGCTGTTGTTGTTTTCGTTGTTGTTGTGCGGTCATTCAGAATGTGCGGCACGCGCTCTTTGGCTCAGTCGCTGCAGTCATCACGTCATAATTAGCTGAGGAGCGCAGCAAAAAACGCTGCACCTAAGTACACTGCACATTTGCATGCACACGATGATGGTCAATTGTCAAGCCAACAACTGCAGTATGCAAAGGTTTTTCTTTTTCGTTTCCCGCGGCAATAAGCCTAAGCCGACAACAAAGCAACACCGCCCTCCGTTTGATGATGGGTGCACACTTTCTTTTTTGCCAAGTTGTTAAGCTGCCGTCGTATAAATACCCTAACATTACTTTATAGACTATTCTTCTTTACTTCACTTTACTATAGTCTTCTCTACTCACCTGTGTTCTGCTCTACTCTAGTCTACTCTACTATAGTCTTTTCTACTATACTTATGTATCTTTATTCTTCTCCACTCTGTTATACTCTTCTCTCAAATTCTCTATCATTTAAATCATAATATTCATTCATAATAATATTCTCAAAAAGGATGCCTGGAAATACACTTTCAATTGAAATTCCATAGCACGCATGTGCTTTTTAATGAGGTCATAAATGACATACCCAATGTTATAGAGTGTGTGCTGAGTGTGTTCGCATTCAATTTACAATTTGTAATGCACATAAAGGTCGCTTCTCGTATACACATATTTGTGGTATTTATATGTCTCAAGTTTTTCTGCTCAGGTTTTAAATTACAAAGTGCAGTTGATATACATATGCAGAAAATATTTATATTCAAAAAAAATGAGGAGTTTAAAGTTCATACAGAAATATCTATAAGTTTAAATATGCAATTATAATAAAAAATAATAGAAATGAATAATATTAAAAAATAATAATAATAGTAATAAATAAAATTAACAATACAAATAATAATAATAAACATTATAAAAAGAAGAATAATAATAAAAATAATACAAATTTAAATGCTGTCAATTGTAATAGAAACAAACAGAATATAATTCAGGAGTTACGAATCTGCAAGTATATCCGCATTCGCGCTATACTCATTGCTTGTTTTGTTAACCTATGTACAATACTATAAGTGAGAATTTTCTATACATTGATAGAAAATCTCACACAGACTCACACATGTGCAACGCTGTGGCAAGACGCAGTGAAATTGAAGGTTAATACCACTTTCAAGCATCAGCAGCACCACGCCTAAAATTATACGAGCAACTCATTTTTAGTTGTTTATTTGTTTTAAGTGGCGCAACGGCAACGTCGCGACGTCGGCGTCGCTGCACTCCACTCCACGCTGCCTCTTCCCTCTCTCTCTCCGTCTACGCTTGATATGCGGCCTTTTTGCTGCTGCTTCTGCCACTTTCTTCATTTTGTTTTAGACATCAATTTAATTTACAGTCGAATCTCGAATCAAAATAAAACAAAATTCATTTTAAAAATAGTTTTTGTTTTTTCCATTTCTGTGGGCGCTGCACTTTTTATTTTCACACTCTGTGGGCAGCAGCGTCGCAGTCGCTGTCGCTCTGC
This sequence comes from Zaprionus ornatus, assembly GCA_018904035.1. NCBI lineage: Eukaryota > Metazoa > Arthropoda > Insecta > Diptera > Drosophilidae > Zaprionus > Zaprionus ornatus. Next base: position 5,245,934 of record JAEIFZ010000238.1, read on the forward strand.
TGCATCGTGGTCTCCACACCCCAAAATATTTTCCAAAAATATTCCCTTCTGCAACTGTCAAAATAGAGAAAAGGAAAGCAAAATTTATTTTATCCAAAATTAGAATTCTTTTTCTTTTTGTTGTTGGGGTTGTAAATAAGTGAAAATCCCAAAAGACGAAAACGAAATGGAAACGGAAAATAGGAAAATGGCTAGTGAGAATGTTTCTCGGAACTTTGACTCGCTCTTGTGCTTTGCTCTCAGTCGCGTAGTATGTGTGTTTGTATATGTGTGGGTGTGCGTGTCTCAGTATCTGCAAGTACGTGTCAGTCTGTCTGTATTTCCCCCTTTGGACTTGTATGTGTGTGTTCTACTTGCTGCTCTCTTTGTGCTCTTTTGAGCTCTCTCTCGGTGCAGTTGCTTGGGTGGTTTATTATGCCTTGCAGTTCGTTCGCGCTTTCTCTCTCTCTCTCTCTTTGGTTTGCTTTTGTCAACCCCTTTTTGGAAACGGAAACCAAACCGAAAATGTTGTTGGCCTGCAGTTTTTAAGGTCAGTTGAGAATTTTCATCTGAGTTAAACGGAGAGCAGTTTTGAATAGAAAGTAATTATATTCCGAAAATCTTTTATAATTCAATTACAAATAAAAGCACTTCACTCATTTGAATTTATTATTTATTTTGTTTTATAGCATTTCTCTACTAAAACATAAACAAAAGAAACCAAAAGATGACCGATGTCGAGCAACCGCCACAGAATGGAATAGATCCCACTGCGGGTGATGATGATGAGAACAGTAAAGCGCGTCCCGCAGATATTGAACAGGTAGGTGGTGTACAAGATGATAAAGACTGTATTCTCATGACCAGCTGTTTATTATTGTTGTTGTTGTACTTTGCAGGATATGCGTGAAATGGAGCGACGCAAACGCGTTGAAGCCATCATGGGCTCCAAACTGTTTCGCGAGGAACTGGAACGCATTGTCGATTCGGCACGGGAAGGTGGTGCTGGTGCCAGTGGAATACTGCAGCAATTGTCTGATATTGTCGGTGTGCCTGTGAATCGGGTGAGCAATGTCTTCAAGAGCAGCAGCTGCATGGTGCCCATCAATGATATACGCGGTGTCGAATCGATGGGATATGCCAAGGGCGAAAAGATATTGAGATGTAAATTGGCTGCCACATTCCGTCTGCTGGATCTGTATGGCTGGACACAGGGTCTGGGAGCACAGATTACGGCGCGCCTAAAGGTCGATCAGGAATACTTTCTGGTCAATCCTTATGGACTGCTATACCATGAGATCACTGCCTCGGCCCTCAACAAAGTCGATATGCAAGGAAACATTGTGGAGCAGGGCACTACCAACTTTGGAGTGAACAAGAGCCGTAAGTGCATCGATACTACATGTTTTTTAACCTAGCTAACTGCGTCTTCCGATCTTACAGACTTCATTTTGCACTCGGTGGTGCATGCAGCACGTCCCGATATCCGTTGCGCCATCTATATTGGCTGCAGTCCCGTCGTGGCCATCTCTTCCCTAAAGTCGGGGCTACTGGCGCTCACCAAGGATGCCTGCGTATTGGGCGAGATTAGCACCCACGCCTATACAGGATTGTTCGATGAGGAGGAGCGCAATCGTCTTGTGCGTAGCTTGGGTCCCAACTCCAAGGTCATCTTGTTGGCCAACCACGGTGCCCTTTGCTGCGGCGAGACCATTGAGGAAGCTTTCTATGCTGCCTGTCATATTGTACAGGCATGCGAGACACAGCTTAAGCTTCTCCCCGTCGGCATTGATAACCTGGTGCTCATTCCCGAAGAATCGCGTAAGCACATCTATGAACAATCGCGTCGCCCACCAGAGGATTTGGAAAAGAAATTCGCTGCTGTCACAACCGATGAAGATGGCGCCGCTGCTGCAGCTAGCAAAGAGGAAGCACCGCCAAAGATTGGCAGCCCGCCCAAATGGCGTGTGGGTGGTGCCGAATTTGAGGCATTGATGAGAATGCTGGATAATGCTGGCTATCGCACTGGATATATCTATCGTCATCCATTGATCAAGTCTGATCCGCCAAAGCCCAAGAACGATGTTGAACTGCCACCAGCTGTCTCCTCGCTGGGCTATCTGCTCGAGGAGGAGGAGCTCTTCCGACAAGGGTAAGTTCAAAATATTTATTATTTACTTAAACTCATTAATAAGTATTTTTTTTTTTATTTGTTTCCACAGCATTTGGAAGAAGGGCGATTTCCGCAAAGGCGGTGATCGCAGTCGCTGGCTAAACTCGCCCAATGTCTACCAGAAGGTAGAGGTTCTGGAAACTGGAACTCCAGATCCCAAGAAAATCACAAAGGTAGAGATCATAACATTTGAAGATAAGAAAACTACACAACAACAAACACAAAATGTTGTTAATCTAAAGGAAATCGAGGGCAATTAGTGGCAATACAGCAAAATATACATGAATCCTAGTAGGGAAATTTTTTATAAAAACAACCACAACCATCCCACGATCTGCACACACACGCATTACTTTGACAAGACGCAAAACATTCCAAGCAGCCATATAAATATATATATATATACAAATAAATCTTTAGTGCTATGTATATCTCTCTCCCTGAATAGCTGCCTAACTTTTTTCTGTTTGGTTTCTTAAGTTTAAAGAGATTCCGACTTGGCTAAGAGATTCCGACAGACTAATTTTTGAATATGAAGAGAAATAATTGCAAATATATTTTGTAAACACGCGCCACTAATTTAATAATATTTACAGAAACTAATGCTAAATCAAAATAATTATGAAAATGCTTTATACATTGTAATTGTGCATTAATCAAATAAATACAACAAAAATATAAAACTAAATCGCATAGATGATTTCGTGCCTTCTTAGGGAGTTACCCATTATAATTTACCTTTAAAACAATGCAAAGAAAAGAAAAGAAAAGAGAAAGACATTTGTTACTAAATAAGTATTTCTAATTAAATATTTACATTAATCTTTAACAGACTTCACATGATCTAATCTCCATATATTACGCATGTCTTAAGTTCAATCATATATTCAAAATTTCTTTTTCTTTGCATGGTTTGTTTCGTCTTTTGTCCGTTGTTTTCTTTAATTTAAGGCACAAAATCATAAATAATGCTTGTTGTATTTTGATTGTCATGTATAATTTTATTTCAAATCTGCCTAAAAATATGGGATATATTCAGCTTGTAAAAACTTCATGATAGTTGCATTAATTTCAAGCAAAATAAATCATAATAAATGTTTACTAATTAATGTACAATGAAGTATTTGCGTTATTCAGGTTGAGAGATTTATATTGCAAAAAAGAATCGATCCTAAATATAACAAATTTCTTTCTCTTTCCTTTTTCTTGAATTGCCCAAACTCAACTCAACTCGTTGAATGACCCCTGAAAATACGATAACGTTCCCATATGAAATTAAAACGAAAACAATCAGTGGGTTGCCGAAGGTTCGCCCACTCACTCAACGCCTGTGCGAATTGAGGATCCATTGCAATTTGTGCCAGCCGGAACCACCACGAAGGAGTTTAAGCGAGTGCAACAACAAGTTAGTAAACAGTAAATAAGTTGAAGGACCTCAGAAATAAATGTATATTCCTTCCATTTTAGATCAAGGACAATCGACGTGCGGATAAAATCTCCGCTGGCCCACAATCGCACATACTTGAGGGCGTTACCTGGGACGAGGCAAATCGCATCAAAGATGCAACTGTCTCTCAGGCTGGCGATCATGTGGTGCTAATGGGTGCTGCCTCGAAGGGCATCATACAGCGCGGCTTTCAGCATAATGCGACAGTCTATAAGGCTCCCTATGCCAAGAATCCCTTCGATAATGTGACAGACGATGAGCTCAACGAATATAAGCGTACTGTCGAACGCAAAAAGAAGAGCATTCATGGAGAATGTAAGTTGCAGTTAGGTAACGAGTTATCTATATTGTAAACTTATGTAATATCTATAGATACGGATACGGACTTCTCGGAATCAGAGGCACTCAACTCGATGCAGGCAGCGGGCGCACATGCACATGCGAAACACGCACAGAGTGAGCCAGAAACGGGTTAGTAGAGAATGAGAAACTGATTGCTGGAAGGAAATACACTTAATACTCTATTTCTCTCTATATATAGAACACCAAGTCATACAAATCCAAACGCAGCAGGCGCCAATTCCCAGCCAGGCTGAGGTTGTGCTGAGCGATGGTAAGTCTAAAGCTGTTCCCTACATCATTTTTCATATTGTATTATGTCTACGCCCATTATGTTTATTCCACAAACACACATATATATGTATTCCAAGTTATGTCTTCCTACACATTCCATACATATAAAACAGTCATCTGTTATCAAAAATTGTTCAAATGTTTATATTAATTTGTTATTTTTATTATAGTTTGTTTTCTGTTTTTTTTAATTTATTTTCCGTTTTTCTTCAAAATTCTTGTATTACCTTTTTTTTTTTGTATAATTTACAATAATCCCAAATAGTTAAAAGTATATATTATTGAAACAGTAATATGGTTTGCTCTCGTTAACTTTCCTAGCATTAATATTATATAAACAACTTATGTTATTATTTATACATTGATTTTATTCTAACCTTAAATTTTACTTATGCTATTTTCCCTCTATTTTTTGCCTCTACTCCACTTCTTTAACATATAAACAAACACCAACAAACAAAAACAACACACAAACTATATACTATTATTTCATAAAAATTCAACAATCAAAAGTTAGCAAAAAAGTACTCGTAGCACTCGATATAGTTTCGACCAACCTATTGTAAATCAAGTACCGTTTCACACCCAATTACAACAACAACAACACTTCTTTCGTTATTTACATTCCATAACTGAATTATCTACAAAGAACTTTGTGCTATTTTATATCTCCCCTACAATTTAAGGAATTTCCTGTTGTACGGCGTGTATTAAGTGATTTTTATTTCAACAACAACAACAACAAAAGTACCACTGCAACAAAAGGCTCCTCCTTCTATAACTGCAAACTGGTTTATTCTTGTTTCTTTTTGCCCCAAATTCAGCCTGCAATTTTGCTTTGCAATAGTTTTTGTGTTTTCTATTTGATCTGCACATGATATTGATGAGTTTTTAACTCCCATACGATCTGGCCAAGTTGTGAATCAAAATTATTAACTGTTTATATTCCTTAAATTCTTTTATATTAACTCCTTTCCCGCCGAAACACCACAAGCCAAACGCAGGCGTAATTAGATACAGACTCTTAAATGTGTGTAGGGAAAACAAAATAAAAAAAAAATACAAATAGAAACAGCTCAAACAACAGCGAAGCTCAACAGAACACGAAACTACTACTTCTATACCAATACTACTACAATACTACTTCTACTACCTACTACCTTTTCTACTACCACGCATTGCTGGTGCTGCGCGCGCTATAAAACACACACAAAACCAAAAACAAAATATATACAAAATGCAGTTTAGTAACATATTTTCAGTTAGAGGTGAGTGCAGTCCCAAGGATTAGTGTGTAGTATATAAAAGACAACAAATTAACACAATACTCTCGTGCATAGTTTATAGATCAGCGAAAATTAAACTTAAGGACATAATATATGTAATAATATTCATCAATACACTCCTCACACATTCACAACGAACTAAGAGAATGCGCATTATTGTGTTTGATATTATGAATGATATTTTGAAAATATTTCGCCTTAGAATTTATGAAAATATCGTCACAATATTGACGGCGCAATCACACTCACACATTCCGCTAGCTTTGCAGTTGCTGTTAATTCATATTTCTTATTATGTTATCCACAGTCAGGCTCGCTGTTAGCTTAACATTGCTCATCATGTTATCGATATGCTGCAGTTTTGTGCTATCAATTTGCTTTCTCGATTGTACGATAAATAATAAAAGTGCTTTCTATAGCTAGTTAACACTACACAACACAACACCCCTGCCTGCTAATAGAGCTTAACTTACGCCTATGCATGCATCCAAGAATACTAACAACATCTTAACTCAATATTTTATGATATGCGCATAAACTATATTTATAATATCTTTTATTTTTACTTACTTTTAATGTATTCTTAAATTATTTAATTATCTGCCTTCTTCCCTTAATTGCAATTTAAGCACTTGAACTATGTGTGAATTCTTTTCATATACTGTTTGTTTCTCAAAACTATTTTAGCAACACTTAGTTTTATAAACGGCGAACGCTCTCATACAGCAACAAATCGCAAGCCGCCAACTGGCCGAGGTAACGAACAAGTTTCAGATATACTCAAATAGCTAATCGAATATAACCATGCATATTGTTGCATTTTGTACACTGATTCAGACTAATGATCCATTCCCACCCATTATGTTGTTGGTCTTAACCCAATTCATGAAATTGGATATGCACCCAGTTTAACCCAGTCATAGATAAAGCACAAAAATTTTTGTATTGTATATATACTCCCTGCTAGATTAAGGTTTGGTTGTGGCCCCACAGGAAATCATATTTATTTATAACTCCTATCAGTCTCCGTAAATAGATTTAATTTCAGTAAGATCTTCTATACCAGAACTATACGTATTGTTTACTATATTTATGTATATCAGCGAGTTGCAAGTCGTATTTGCCGCCCAAGAAGTTGTCGGCTTTATACTTGAGTTGCGCTGGAGAGTAAGTCTTGTAATCTTTCTTCTCCCTCTCTCTGGTTTTCCCGTCCAAAAAAGTTACTGATTATTGTTTGCCTTTCTTTCCCCCATGGAAATCCAATTGAAGAAGTTCTAGTTCATGAAATTAATTCCGACACGAGCAACAATATGATGATCTATGAAGAGCTGGATAAGGATAATCAGAATCAGACTCAAACTCGCAATCAGCATCAGCAGCATCAGAGTTCAACTTCAGTCCCGGCAACTAGCAAGTGTCGTCGGGATTTGTTCCCTGCCTTTAGCCAAGGAGTGAATCCTAAATTAGCAAGTAGTTGTACTAGTTCCCATTCCAATCCCTTGCCTTCCCTAGCCCAGGATGTAGCCAACCTGGCACAGAGATCCCCGCCTCTGCTGGTGCAGGGCGAGATCTATACGTATGCCTATAGCAGTGGGGCAGCAGCTTCGTCTTTTGGTCATTGTTGTCAGCCTCAAATCTGTTCGGTGCTACTGCATGCGCTACCCACGGAGTATCTGTACTATGCAGGTGGCAACAGGGGCTTTCGATCTAGTGGCACTTCCAGTTCGGGCGTCGCGCATAGCCACAACAATTTCATCTCGCAATTATCCAATGGACTGCCACCACCTTATCGCACCCTCTCTCACTTTGGATTCAATTCACCACGACAAGAGCCACGCATGGAGCATAAGCATTTACCAACAGGTACGGCAGACTACATACGCTATCGAGCCATGCATCGTGGCATTAGCTATGAGGAGATCTTTGCCTCGCCACGCTACGAGCAGCTGTGTCAACCCTGCTTCGAGCAATTGCTGCGCCTCAAGCCCGAGCTGCAACGACGCAGTGCAGCAACCAGCAACAGCAGTGGCGATGAACATGCCGAGGACATTATAAGCTATGCCAGCGGCTCAGTGACCCCTCAACGTTTGGCCACATTGACCGAACTGCACGACGAGAATGAGTACGAAGAGATTTGTGACAGATCAAGATGCGATGCTGGCACGCAGACAGACGAGTTTAAACAGTTAAATAACTTTCTATCGCAAATCGATCGTCTTAACTACTCACAGGAGTCGGCGAATCCAAACTATGTGCCAGGACACCCGTCAAGTCCCGCGGAGAGCGCAACAAGCGCGTTATGTTCGTGTGCAGAAGTGCGTACAAATGTCACGGAGGTGTTGAGTTTTGGTAACTGGCAGGAGCAACAAGAGCAGGAACAAGCGCAGCAACCCCTGACTGAACATCGCATTACAATAGAGATAAATCAGAAGTTTAATGCAGATCAACAGCAGATGGAACGTCAGTTGATGTCGCGAGAGGAGAGACAGCGTCGCAAATTGGAATTTGAAGAACTATGGCAAGATCATGTAGAATATTATGGTGCCAAAGAGGAGATGCAACAGGAGGAGGAAGATAAAACAGTATCCAATACAATTGTTTATTGCACATTACCAATGGCGCAGCAGGCGGAAACACTAAACTCAAACGAAAACCCAACCCTGGATCATAGCGAGGATGAGACTTCACAACATCAGGAGATCTTACCTCAGATAATACAGAATTTTGAGCAAAGTCTTAGTGCGGCTAGTGAAAATTTTGAGAAACTCATGGTCGCCGCCAAGAAACTGCAGACAGAGGAGTATATCGAGCTACCGAAGCTAGATGAATCTTTGGATAGTGGATCGCTCTTTCGTGCCATCGACTTGGAGAATATTCCCGATGCCGATGAAACGGCATCGATACTTGAACCTGAACGTGTTATTCTGCCCGCATTTAGCAGCAGCGATGAAGATGATGATGATCATCGGGTGGTATTGGAAGAAGAACCTCACGATGAGAAGCGGGACGATGAAAAGCCTGTAACACCTTCCCCAGTACCCATAGGTAAGGAAAAGGATTTTGTTGAGTGCAGTCACATTGATGAGAAAGATGTGGATGAGAATGAATATGTCAATGATAACGTGGAACCCTTAACGGATTTATCAGTACCTAAAATAATTATTGATGACACCTCGCAAGGGGATCATCTTCCAAGTAGTTCCATGTTCTCGCCACTGGAACGCGAGATACTTGAACGCATTGAAACGGATCGCTTGATCGAAAGGGAATCCATTTTTGGCCGAATCGATGAGAGTATACGCAACAAGCTGACGCCGTGTCGCTTGCAGTGCATGGAGCAATGTGATGTTGAAGAGTCCTTTAGCACACGCACACACATTTTTAAGACGCCGACAAGTCCGGTAAAAACTGACACCAATGCCGTGACTCCGCATCTCTTTCAGTTTAGCAGTGAACCACGTCCATCTGCCTACTCCATGCACAATATTTCTGCTTCGACTAGCTCGGAGGCTGCACATCTACGTGTAATTACTAGCAAGTCTCCACGACGCTCGCGTTCCTGGAGTACCACGAATGGGCGCAGCCATTCGTCATCCTCATCTCCAACCCTGTCGATGACTGGATCAAAGTCTTCTCTTAATCGCACAATATCTTCGACCACTTTTGTGGCCCGTAGTAGTCCACGTAAGAAACGTAACTTTATATTGGAGAATATTCGAAATGTTGGTAAACAACGTTCCCCTTCTAGGACACGGAAGCCCATGCAAATCAGTACAAGAAACGCATCCACGATCTGCGCGTTTCAACCCAATCAAGGAGAGTTCAGCACCCGTTTGTGGGTCTCGTTACCCACTTCATCACATAATGCTATCGGTCAAAAACGCCAATCGGGTTCAGCAGTTAATACCCCTTCCATTTTGTCCAACTCTGGCAGTGCCAAGCGTCGCAGGCAGATCTATGGTGGCTTATCTCAAACCATGTCCGCCAAAACATTTACGGCCAGCACTTTGACTCCAGAAGTGTCCAGCGAAACCTATCAGCTGGAATCGGAGCTGACTAGTTCGGATGGCGTGCAACCAGAGGAGGAGGATGAGGGAGAGGAGAAAAGGAACAACACGAACAACTCTGTGTATTTTAGTGCCAATGATAGTGCTACAACAGATATTCCGAGTAGTCTGTCCGTCCAGGAGAAGATTTCGCGTATTTCTGGTGGAAAAACCATCAGTTTAGAAGATGTTGAAACCAGTGAAGAATTATCTAATCCCTCGCAGCATGAAATAGAAAGTAATACTCAGGATAACGATAATGAAATCAATAATGAAGGCGATCCCCCAATTGACCTTAGTGCCTCTACAGAAAATGATACTGATCCCAGCCAATCTGTAGTTTGTGCAACCTCATTGAGTACTGTGGAAGAAATCAATAATAAGGAACATTTCAACAAAACCAAAGACTCTCATTCTAAAATGATTCACCAAGAATACTCTGCCGATCGGACTGAAGAGAATAATGAAGCTATTGTAACATCCATTGAAGACGGGACTTCGAGTTCGGTTTGCAATTTGGAAAGTCGTTCCAGTTTCGGCGAAATAAAAGAATTAAATATTGCACAGGATCAAAGAGAAGAGAATGATGCAAGGGAAAATATAGAAAACTATTCTTCCGGCTATACACTCAATGCGACACAAGCTTGTATTGATCTACAAATAAAACCCTCGGCTACTTCTACAACTTCCTATGATTCCAGCGAATTTCTACTCGCAACTGATAACATACATATTCCTGAAAAGAATGAGTCCGAAGATGATGACAAACCAGCCACATCTAAAGCTGCTGGCCGAAGAAATCGGCGTAGATTACGGAATGCAAAAAGTTCCTCGGGGGGAAAATCGGACTCTAAAGATTCGGTTGTCCTAAAAACAAAGTGTACGGTTCGTGATGGAACACTGCATCTCAAAGAAGAGTCCCTGGATGATATACAGCCGCCACGCTGTGGCTTGAAACCCTATACTGATCCTTTTTTACCTTTGTACGAAATAGAAATTCATCCTGAAGAAAGCGAAGAAGAGCTCGATGAACTCGAGGAGCTGCTGTCATTCGATTTTGATCTAGTTGAGCAGTTACCCACTGCAGTTGAAACTGAGCAATTACAGTTAGAACTCAACGATAGCTCAGATAAGTTAAATGAACTGAGTACCTTCATTGTAGAGTTGGCTACAAGCGATGAACAAGTTCTGGAAATCTGTCAGAACGAGGAAAATCATGCAAAAGATATGGCACCATAGACCAAAAGACTAATCTGCCCCCCTCCGTTTCAATGAGAACTTTTATATATATTTTTAAATATTTTTTCTTCGTTTCTTACACATTTTACACTTTTCGAAACTCTGCTGCCAGGTTGATACAAAAAACAAAGAACCTAATTTGAAACAAATCCCTTTGAAAAGTTTTTTATGCATGAAGAACATAACTAACATTTATTTTTACCATCATGATTACTAATGTAGATTATTGGTGTATATTCTAATGAAAAGAATACTATATAAATAAAAGTTAAATTTTTTATTTTGTTTGTTAAATGTATAGTTTTAAAGGAATTTTGGGTTATTTATCAACTAGAACTGCAAAACATGTGGTTATTGAATAAAGTAGGAATAGTATAATTATCTATTCTAATATCAATTATTGCATAATATGACATAAAGATCTATTCTAACATCAACTATAACATAATAATTATACTATATACTATCAATTCTAATATCAATATTAAAGTCTGTAAGTGATGTTAAACCAGTCAATGTTAAGTAGAACATATGTTATTGTACATTTTTAATGGATATTGTTAAGTGGAGTCACTGTTAATGTTACAGTTTACTGTTAATTCGTCTGGTGACGTTATATCTAGTTCCTCTCTTTGCAATTCGTCTTGTGGCCCTGTTCTGTGACGCGTACTACATCTACACACACATTCCCAAACACATACACATACATGCTCACTCATTGCCATTGGCGCCCCTCGCTCTCTCCCCCTCCTCCCTCTCTCTCTCATCTCTCCGTCTCAGCTATGCGCTGTGCTTTGGCAGCCAAATACGCGTTTCTCTATGCGCCCAACAAGGAGCGTTATCTTGATGCATGCGTGGCACGCTTTCAACACGTGCAGGCGTATGTCATTCACAAGGTGGATGCACAAAATATGAGCAAGCACAGCTATCCGCCTCTCAGGCAGGACACAAACGATGAAAGCTTTGCTGTAGGCGTGGTTGCCAACAGCACATTGGCAACTGCTGGTGATAATAGTGATAGCTTCAACAACAGCAGCAGCAGCTTTACTAATTCCTCTGCTCCATTTCGCACTGTCTCGCACTACGGCTTCAATTGCCCCATGGCTAGTGCACCCAAAATTCTATGGCATCCGGAGAATCTTAGCATCTGGCAATCTGTAGCTGAGCATCGCGAGCGTGTTGTCTCCTTTCTTAACCTGACCGTATTGAACTTTGCCAACCGTAAAATGCTAAGCGTGCTAAGCGGTTGCTCTGGAAGTGGCAGTCAAGTTGCTCCCGTAACAAAATTGACACTGCAGGAGGAGCCCGCTTCGCCGTCGTATGTGTCAGAGATGCACATTCGACTGGAGTCGGCGACGCCGCCAGAGCGCAAGCGACGCAACTATAGCGCCATGACCAGCGACGACGATCTGGATGGACTCATCAATCAGTTCGGCTCCATGTGCAGCATATCGGATAAGCCGATGAGGTCGCGACCCACTACGACAACTGAGCGCGACGATGACAGTCTCTATCCAAGCACTTACACAATGCGCAGCTTCTTGCCAGACAATCACGAGCCAAGGCTTGTCAAGGATAGCGAGACTATGACACACGATAAGCCGGAGGCGGAGCAGGCCATGTACGAGGAGCAGCAACAGCAGACGGGAGATGACAGTGGTTTGGGTGACAGCGGCGGCACCACCACCAACAGACGACGCGAACGTTTGGTGACCAGCAGCAATGATTCCTCCACCCAGGAGGCAGAAGCATACAGTCAAGGCAAACATATTAGGTTAACTCTAAGCAGTTCTCCCGATATGCAGGCTCAGTTCAAGAACTCATCCTTTGAGATACTCATCAATGTCTCCTTGCGCAACTCGGACTGTGTCCAGACGGTGCAAGCGCATGAACAGGAATTCCGCAGCAAACTGGAGAAGGTTATTGATGATGAGATTCATTATATATCCCAGCAGTTGGCCATGAAAGAGCGCAGCGCACAATTGTTGCAATCTTCGGAGCGTGATGCGCTGCCACGTGAGCCGCTTGCGACGCCCACATCATCTTCAACGATTTCGTCGCACTTGCTGCAACGTTGCAACTCGGCACCTGCACTGTGCCACACTTATAGTTATGTGGCACTGCCGCACAATGACTCCGAGTTGGCACATACACCACCATCGTCCCAGCGTCACAACATCCCGGAGGTGGAACATTTTGAAATGGAGTTGCAAAGTCTACTCAATCGCCTAATCCATGACCACGAGTTGCACCATCGTGCAGTAATCCGGGAGTGCCGCATGCGCATCTCACAGATGCGCGACGATCTCAGGGGAGCGGGCAGGAAAACTAGAGCCAAGTAGAGCCCAAGTTCCTCAATATTTTCCTTTTTATAATTACTTTGTATTGATATTATATCTGGATCACTCTGCAACACTATACTATATCTGGAATATTAAATATTGTATATTTTTGTTTATTATTATTTTTTGTAAATCGAAATTTGTTTTTTGTTAGATTCACATTTTTTTACGAATTAAGAATATCAAATTCAAGTTGTTATAATAAATGTTTCTTGTGAGCTTCATGGGATAGTTTGCATTATACATACATATAAGAAAATGAAGATAAAGTTTGCCTTATACAATTAGATATAAACCCAACTAAAATTATCCATACATATAAGAACATAGAGAAAAAACTCTTTGACAAAGTTAAGGTTTACTTTATAAAAATAATATAACAAAGTAAAGAATCTTCTCAAAGGTTTGCCCTATACATATAAGAAAAGAAAGAAAAGCCCGTCGAACAGGTAACATATTTTATGCACTTTTTGTTTGTGTTTATTTTGAATGTTTTGCTGAGTATTTTTGGTATTTTAGCATTAATATTTACTGCATGTTTCTGCTTGTCGTTCTCACTCTCTAACAATTCTATTTGTAATACTAAAAACCTCTCGAACTCAATACATATTTACATTTTCTACATGTTTCGGTTGTCATTTCAATCATTTTGTGTTTATCTCGAGTGTGCGTGTCTCTTCCTAACGGTCAAGAATAATCCATATATGTTATAGATATCATATCGTGTGCGTCCACTGAGTTGTACAGATACTAAATGTATACAATATATCATACTTACGATCATTTTTTCTTTCTTGAACTCTACAGGCGAGAATGTACAAAACGGAGACCATTCGGAGGCGCATCTGAGCACCTTCTCACAGAGCAGTAAAGAGGTAAGTAGAATTAGAAGGGGAAAGGGTTTCTACAATATATACATATAGACCTATGTTACCTTCGGAGTAACGAAGCCCAAGTCACCAACTACATGTCTCTTAAGGGAATTTCAATCTGTAAACAAACGATATTCTCATTGCAAATTTCTATTACGGTTCCAGGATGTGTCCACAGATGGATCGCCCAAGAAAGACAAGAAGAAGAAGAAGGGACTGCGCACACCGTCGTTTTTGAAAAAGAAGAAGGAGAAGAAGAAGACCGAGGCCTAAGCAACTAAGCAACCATAACAACAAGAACAATGCAGGACAATGCGGGACGAGATAGTGTAACCGATAAATCGGAAGAGAAACGAAAAGAAGAAGTAGAAACGACGAAGCTAAACAAACAACAAGAACAGCAAATATGACTAGTATGAAATGAGGCATTAAAACAGTAACAAATGAGCAGCTAAAACAGACGATCGAGGGTGGAAGAGAGACAGAGAGATAAGTAGATCAGAATCAACAACAACTTAGTCTCGATGTCAAGTTAAAACAAACAACAAAAAATCATAAACAAAAATATAAATCAGTTTCGACACATTTGCCGCTCTTCTCTGTACAAGAACAACAACAACAACAAAAGCAAAGCAAATCTATAAAATAGTTCTCTAAGCGCTTAAAATATACTACGTAACAACATTACATAGTAAAAAAAAAGAAAACAAAAACACAAAAGTAAAAAAAAAACATAATGCGATAATTCCGCAAGATTTCACAGTGTGTGACAAATTCAGTTTACAAAATTATTCATATTTTTTGTTATATATATGGCAAATATTTATTGGAAAACGCCAGCACCCTCACACACGCACACACAGACACATAGATACCCTATATGCAATATTTTTATAAACGCAATAAAAACACTTGATATTTCTGAGCATGTGTTTGTGTGTGTGTGTAGAGATATTGCTTTGTATGTTTTATGTATTGTTTTTTAAAATATTGTTTATAAATTTCACTCACACACACACACACACACACACACACACACAATAGAAATGTAAACAATCAGCATTGTATTAGTTTTTTATATGAATAATATATATATATGTAACAGATATATATATATATATATATATATTTTTATGTACGTACAACTATTTAAAAATAAAAATATGTATATATGTATGTATGTGTGTATATGTAAACTGCTATATATATGCATATATATATGTGTATATCTATACTTGAAAACGATTAGAATCGATCAGCAGCAGGAGGTGAGTGCTGAGAAAAGCAGAAACAGAAATTTAGAAATCGAAAAGGATTTCGAGAAATTGTAAGTAAACAAAAAAAAAGAGGTGAAAAATCTGAACAAATTTTGAATGTAGTAAGCAAGATTAACCTTAATACTGCCATAGCATGTAAAGCGTTGTAAGGCAACAACAACAACAAATCCAACTGCATTTCCCCCATAATTAAACAGTTTCTGCTTTTCACATGCATCACACAATCTCCCACTCAAACACACACACACACACACAGACAGCAACACACAAGCATTGCCTGAGCCTTAAAAGCGTATAATCCATTTTGAAATAATAATATATTTATGATATTTAAAGCAAATCGAGCTAATTCTTCAATGATTATTTGCGCAACGACAGAAGCTTATTTCTAGCAACCTTTTTCGCGACTGTTACGAAAAAGTTTGTGTACAATTTCATATTTGATACGAACTATCATAGAAATATGTTAATATTCTCAGTGCAAATAATAAGAATACAAAAATATAATAATGAAGATGAAGAAAGAAACGAAACAGAACGAACAATGACGACGAAAACGATGATGGAGTAATAGAAAGCTGTTTCTTAATATTCGTTAGACCTTAAGTAAATTGCATATAAATATATATATATACATATATTTAAATTCGTATTAAATTAAACACACAACACGACACACAAAACTCAAACAAACAACAATTAATAAACACTTGGAAATTGTACAAAATTCTGAAATTTGAATGAATTTATTGGATGCATGTGCTAACTAACAATTGATTAACATATGGATCTTGAACCCAACGGGTAAGGCCTGTGGCAGGTAGGTCCAAGATGTAGACTCCACGGCCCCTTAGGGCAGTGCATCAGTATATTTCAGGATGCAGTATGCGTCATAGGGAAGTGCATGGAGATAAATTTATACCGCAATTACTTAAACAAAGATATCGCAATCGATAGATAACTACAGGATCAGTATCTACAGAGTCCCTAGGGTAATCAATATGTTCCAGGATGTAGTTACGTCATAGAGATTAAGAAGATTTGTTAATACTATCAACAACTATAGGATTAGTATGTGCAGAATCAAATTGAAACTATAGTTAGATCTTAGAACTAAAATCGACAGTAATTTGTATAATCGAAATATTTGTAGCTTTATATAGACACCTGTTTATCACCGCGATTAGTTTAAAGTGCTGTCAAATTTTCCATATACCACAAATAGAAGATAAGCTACCTGTAGACACGGTAGTCATTCCTTAATTAATAACAACTTTCTCGTTATTATCAGAAAATTCTTACAATTTGCGAACATTATCTCTCGCACATAATAATCGCCAATGGATAAGATATTATTGTCAAATTAATAGTTTAACTGATTCGATTTTGATACGTTAGCTTGACATAGTTCCTGCCGCGTCATACCTCTTAGCGATGTCTACAGACGTGGTTTTTTATTTGTTAACGTCTCGATTAAAACTTTATACTTAATTGTTAATTAAAGTCTGGTGTTTGTTCTTCACCTTATCACGAGACACAGAACAATAACAAGAATAACGTTACCCGTTGATAGAATGTTGATATTTGAACAATCTGAGAGACGACGGAAGACAAATGTTGGTAGCGTGTCTGCATATTGATTTGACTGGGCAAGGGTAAAGCTATAATGGGTAAAACTCTTCCAAAGTTAACTGTACCCGAACTTAGTTAAAAGTCTCGGCAATATCTAAAATTGAATTCAATTCAGATTTGGAACTGAAGAAAAATATAAATCACATAACTTTGATTAGGTCAATCCTTTGTTTATTCTTATGGTTAGGAATTATAGCTAGTTTAAAATATCTAGGAATACGTATATACATAGCATATTTTTGTGCGGGATACGGGCTCTAGTTTTTAGAGTCCATCTCTTTCGTGGTTTTCTTACCACCCGCAAGAATGTGCTGAATTTCAGCCAGAGATTTACCCTTTGTCTCCGGCACACAGATCATGCAGTAAAAGAATGCGACAACGGCGATGCCAGCGAAAATCCAAAAGGTTGCCGCCGATCCAATGGCATTCTTAAGAATGGGGAAGAGTAGGGTGACCAAGAAGGCAGAGAACCAATTGCTGGTGCCGGCAATAGAGCCGGCAACACTCTTGACATCCTCGGTGAACAGCTCGGCCATGATAATCCATGGCACGGGTCCAAAGCCAATAGAGAAGAACACGATGAACACCAGAATGCTGGTGATCGGTAGCCAACCAATAGATTCAACCGAAGCGGGATCGTCGGCCTGCATTTGGAAATATACGCCCATGAGAGTGGTGGTGATAGCCATAAAGAATGATGAAATCAGCAGGAGAATTCGTCGTCCGGCCTTGTCGATGATCAGCGATGCGACTACGGTGAGAAGCACTTGGGTGGCGCCAATTATAATGGTACAAACGCGACCCTCGAGACTGGAACCGACATCCTCGAAAATGGACGTGGAGTAAAACATGATGGCATTGATTCCCGTCCACTGTTGCAGGGCCTGCAGAATGACCGCAATGGAGAGACCCTTCAGTGTGATGGGTCGACGCAGTGCTACAAAAATGCTCTCCTTCTCTTCATCCGCACCCTTGTTCGTCTCCTCGAGTATCTCCTTTAGCTCCTCACTGATATCACACCCGTTTCCACGTAACCAATGCAGCGACTTCTTGCAATCCTCGTTACGATTCTTCATGGCATAGTACACGGGCGACTCGGGCATAAAGAAGTGAACTGCGGCAAAAATCAGTGGCAAAATGGCACACAATATATTGATGGTCAACAGGTCCAGATAGCCGCCCACAATGTAACCGTAGAGCAGTCCCGACACTGTGTTCAACTGGAAAAGACTTCCCAGGGCGCCACGTGTGGCAATTGTCGATATCTCTGTGTTGTACATGGACGCAGTAACGCAAAAAGCACCGCCGCACACTCCAAGAATGAAGCGTCCAATGTACAACATGATCACGCTATTGGCAAAGATCATCAGCAGCCAGGCCACCATATAGGGCGGTATCAGAGCCAACATCACCGGCTTGCGTCCAAAAATATCGATGACAATTCCCATGGGAATACAGACTACAGTGGCGCCCAACGTCAGCAGCGAGGAGATCCAGCCGAATTGATCCGACGACACAGGAAACCCGTAATCTTCATCCACCGTCAACTTGGACTCCACAGGAGCAGACCAGCCCATGCTGGCGCCCATGCAGAAGGCTCCAAACGCAGCCGACAAGCCGGCAATGTATTGCGGCAGCACCTTTGCTTTGGCGTGGCCTACAGTCATTTTGATTGATTATGTTCTGTTCTAACTTAAGTTCTGTGTACTGTCCGTTGTAACGGCTCAAAGCAAACTGATTGTTAACGGACGACCATTACTTGGCTGGAAAAATCATTGCACTGCGGCTTCGCAGTGATAACTGTGGCGTCCGCGTCGACGTCGACTGCGACGCGCTGAAGTCGCTGCTGCCGCTGCCCCTTTGGCAGAGAATGGCCATAAATCAGCAACAACTACAAAAGTCTACAATTGGGTTATGAGCCCCCCCTCAAGCCCTACAAAAAAAAAACAAAGTTTAAAGTACAGTAGAGTTTCGTTGATTAGAACGAGGACTCACGTTATCAAAACTAGTAACTACTAGTTTATAGCATATTCTATATAATAAATACTTCGGATTACTTTAAAATTGTACAATTCTATAAATCTCAGTTTATAATCAGATTAACAATTGGAGTGGGCTGCACTTATTGATTGATTTATTGCATGGGAAATTACGAATTTGCAAGTTTTATACTGAGTATTAAAATTATTATAGGCCTTATCTAAGAGGGAAATTAATATAATCTACATATAATATAATCTCGGTAATCTACAATATATATGTATAATCATTTGGAATTTTTGAAAATGCTAATCTTATTTTTTGTTGTGGGAATGGAATAGTAAGAAATGCTTATCCCAATTGTGGTCATATTTAGAAGAAACACTTAGTTTTATTTTGGATTTCAACTGCCTGTAAACTGTTAAAGATGTATTTTACTCATCAAGAGTTCCGGTTCCATTTATCCACTTTATGCTGCCCTCACTGTATTGTCTAATTAAGTCTGTTTTGTCGAGCTTTATGTAAGACCTCAAGCGGGCATAAGATCGGCCAGCCGCCTGAAAACAATCTGTGTAATTGAATTTTTACAACTCATGCTGTTGTGGTTGTAGTTCCTGTTAGTGCTGTTGTTATTTTCGCTACTGGAGCCGCGTGTGAAGAGCACACATGCAGGTAATAGCGCCCTAAATCGCTTAAAGTGGATCTAATCTTGTGCTGATCATGGCCAATACGAACACATACCGCGAACTCGGCCGACACGTCAAACCCTGAGTGATTGTACGTTATATTATATATATATATATATAGTATAGTATACATATATAATATCGGTAAATTCGCAACGGTCAACTGACGGTCACCGGCAACCGAGAGGTCCGTCGTGATACTCAATGAAGTGAGGCGTCATAACGAGCGGCAGCGACAACGACGACGGCGACGCACACAAGTGGCGCAAGTGGGCGATAATGCGGAGCGCGCGCAACGAGTGGCCAACTAAATCATGCTCCATTGATAAGTGGATTGTTTTTGCCAGAGCATGTTGTACTTGAGCTTGCTAAACCACTGATTCGTAATATCTGCGGTCCATGTGATAGAAGCCGCTACTCAAAGTTACCGGGAAAACTCCGAGAGATAACCTCGACATTGTTTATTTACCCCCACCCAAACATACAAAAGGCGCAATTACATGGGTAATACAAAAACAGATATATTTATTTACTCAATGACACATCGTTGCACTCCAGGATAGATGGTCACTGAAAGTGCCACTTGTCTTACATAACGAGAACGAAACTGATATCGTTTATACAACTATTTCACCGGCCCGTGTCGCGTGTTTTACTTCTTGCTCTCCGCCTCCTCCAGAGCACGCATTATGGCTGCATCGTGCTTTCTGTGGTGCTCCTGTATGGCGCGTTGCAGTTCCTCGTGATGGCTCTTGCTTTCCGGTGGATACAGCTCGCGCTTCTTCTTAGTCACCCACTCTTCAAAATACTCGGGCTGATTGAAGATGTGGAACAGTGTAACGGGAAATGCCATATACATGCCCATTTTGGCCACCTCGAGTACCCAGGTTCCCATGTTGTTGTTTTCGTTTGATATTCCCTTGTTTTTTCTATATACTTTTGTTGTTGTCTCGCCTTCTGTGCCGCCTGTCAACAATGATCAGCTGTTTTTTTAGTATTGCGTAATGCCTTTCTAACGAAAGATAACAGTGTTGCTTAACATTTGGTTGCAATTGACCCATCGATAACATTTGCAATCGAATTTTTATCTTAACCCTTATGTCGCAACGGCTTAAATTTAAATATGAGAAAAATAAGTTAAAAGAAAATTGTCTCTAATAAGATTAATAAAATACTTTTATTAAATGTAAATAGGCTTGAAAAATGTTTAAAATTCTGTGTGGGAATATTCAAGAGGACGTCATGCATTTAAAATGAAAATCTTACGGCTACATTTGAATGAAAACGATGCCAATTACAAAGCGAATACGTTTTCCCATCTATGCTAAAAAAAGCGTTAAGCACGAATCTGTGAAAACGCCAGTTTTCGAAAACTATTTCACGGAAGCAATGTTTGATAAGAGATTATTTTTAAAACCGTACAACGGTTTTAACGTTCGAAGGTGCAAAGGGTGCTGTGTGAGTGTGTGGGGAGTGTGTTATTAAAGCTAAAGCGCCGTTTCGCCTGGATACTCCTCATGAGAAGTAATCAAATACTTTCTGCTGTGCATCGGCTCATCGGCATCACCGCTTGAAATATTTTCCTTGTTGTCGTCCATATCCGGAATAAGGGCACTTGTTTTCAGAGGCGTGTCCGCCGAACGTTTTCGGCCATTGTTGGAGTTCTGCAGCGGTGAGGCAGAGATCGCTGGCTCATTTCCATCCAAGCAGTACAGCAAACTTGGACTCAGCTCGGACTCATCGAAATCCTCAATGTCCTGTGTGGTATTTGTGCCACCAAAGTCATCCGATCGACTGGCGAAAGATAAATCCCCCGGACTGGCCGTCAACACACTGCGTGTGAGCAAATACTCCCTATGGACGAACAGATGAGTTTATGAATATATGATATACCTCAGCACAACTCACTTGAAATCACTCGAGAGAGCATTTTGCGGTTTCGCGTCCATTGAGGGCTCCAGTTCCAACTCAGTACTGTTACTGTTGCTGCTGCTGCTCGAACGTTGCCTCGATGTCAGCAAATTGTTATTTACAAATTGTTGCTGACGTCTCAGAATATCTGCATAGCCGCCCAACGAGGTTGCATCCTCGCTGTGCAATACAGGTGGTTCCAACTGCCTGATCCCAGCTGGTTGGCTACTCTGATCGGGTTGCTCAACAAAGGTTGGATTTTGCTGCTTATCTCCGTTGCCCAAAGCAGTGAGTAGCATTACTGGCTTGCGAGAACGGGGCGTCATTATGGATTCCTGCAAAAACACATCAACTAGTCAATCAAGTTCCACATGAGATGTATTAAGAGTCATGCTAATCATATTAGGATAACAATCATGCCGGACTTACCTGCATGGCCTTGGGCATACGCTGTGTGGATTTGGTGATTGGTGACATCGATCGACGACCCAATCTCAGTGCGGGAGTGCTCGTTATGAGATCCAGATTGCGATAAACACTGCTCTGCATTAGCTGCTGATGATAACTGACGTCCACAGTCGCCAGACCACTGGGCAACTCATTCGAGCTACCATTCGTCTCGGACAAGGTGTCATCATCATCGTCAACGTCGACGTCTTCTAAATCACTATCGTCCATATCCTCAAGCAATGGACCGTCTGCAGTCTGTAGATGACATCCCGTGTGCTTGGCATCATCCGTGTTGCCGCTGGGTCGACGCTTTAGCGTTGCCGAAACGCTCCGCACCAAACGCTTTGTGGTTTCCGGTGTGCTGAAGGGGAAGCGCAAATTGTGCATGCTAACGCCCTTCATTAGCTTGCGAGTCAATGACTTTCCCATGTGCCCAGGGCCAATGTGTTGGGTAGTGGATACCTCGATTATTGGCGTTAGTGCTGCATTTTCATCGTCATCGACGTCATGATGCACCTGTGGTCGCATACTGCAGAGATTAGGCTCGGACTTGTAGCGGGAGGATTGTTGCACTGGAGTGCAGGGATTCGAGAACTCTTCAATTTCAAGCAGACGACGATCATCCCAAGCCACAGTCTTTTTATCGGCCACACTTATCAGCTGCTGTGCCGCTGCCGAAATGACTTTTAGTGGCGTCACGCAGCAGGCATCGTCGACTTCGTCGAGCTCGGGCACAGCGGCTGGGACGTTAGTGGCCAGCTCATGCGATGCCTGGCGACTGACTGGGGCCGACTGGCTGCTGTTGTTGGTGCCACAACTGCTGCTGTCCGACGATGATTCGATGATCTTAAGCGATGCCGATGAAATGGATTTCTGAAGCGGGTGCAGCGGGTTAGTCGTGATAGAGGATGCAGATGATGATGTGGTGACCGAGGATAGAGCATGTTGTCTAGCTGGCGTGGGACTTTGGAATAGTACACGCAATTTTGGCGCCTTGACATTCGTTAAATTAGGCGTCTGCACAGGGGGATACACAAAACATGCGGGGTTAGTTCACAAACCATTCAACAAATTGTAAATGAATCACAGAATAAAGAGGCCAATTTGTACCCACCTCATTTCCGCCCATGGCATGCAGGGCAGCAGGGGCCCGTTTGGGAGTACGTGGCATGAGACTTTTATGGAATATATGCTTCTTTATGGAGTCACCCAGTGATTTGGCGCTACGTGTCGCTTCGTTGTTTTTGAGTCTATTCATGACAACCAATTGCAGGGGAGTACCTAAGTGAAAAGCAACAGAGATGAGTCCAATATATTGTTCAACAAACAATATATATAAATATTTATAACATACCTTGTCCATTCTGTTTGTTGAACTGTTTAATCAGTCGTCGCTTCTTGGATGACTCGGGCAGACTCTGTATATGTGCATAAAGCTGCGCAAGCTCTGTATCCGTGGTGTTGGTATTGGTGGCCGCTGCAGTGGCGGCACGGTCTACAAAAGTGTACACCGTGTTGACCGTCGAGATGTCCGAGATTGATTCATCGAGCGTTTGCTCCGGCGACATTGTTTTCTTGCGTTTGCGTTCAAGAAAGTACGCCCGAATATCCGTTGCTAGCTTGGCAGGAACAGCAAAGATTTCTGTGCTGCGGTTGATCATGTAGGCAACGATGCTAGACATGCGTTTGGCCGTATAGTGCAACACCTCGGGTGGCAGATTACGTGGGCAGATCAGATGTGGAGTGAATATTGTTGCAAGGTTGTCTGCGGTCATTTTATTGCTCTGCTCGTGTAAGGAGACTGCGTGCAGCATTTCCATAATGTGTTGTAGCAGCTCACGGTGCTCATCGGGCAGTAGGAGAACCAACAGCTGCACTGAATTGAGTAAATGTTGGTGACGTTCCGATGTCGTCTTCTCTGCCAGAGCTTGACAGAGCGGTGCAATTTGCAAATGTGCGGGATAGTGTGCATCGGTTAAGAGGGGCTCGGGCAACTCTGCCAGAAAGCCCTTGAAGACTGTAGCGCAGTCATGGGCTGAGAATCCTGCCTGTTCTAATTCCAATGGCTTGTCCTGCTGAATGTGCAGGCGCAGTTCGTTCTGACGCGAAACGGCACCTGTTTTACGGAATAGTCCTTCCTGCGTAAGATCTGACAAAAGGATGACAAAGGTTAATACTCAAAAAAAACTTCCGACTTACTCTTTTCAAGCATAAGAAACTCCTTGAGCTCTAGAAGATGCATTTGAAAGCCAGCATCAATTTGCTGCTGCAGACACTCGGTGGGACTGTTACCCACTGACTTGCTGCCACCGCCCGTGGCACAACCAACCGTAGTTGCAACACTTGCTGCATTGCCAACGTGCCCCAAACGATGCTTCTTGGATAGACGATTCCATTTCTTGAGCTTGCCTTTGTCCTCGTACACAATCTCGTGGCAGGGTAAATCGAATCTAGACATACGTGACGTAATTGGAAATCATTTATTTAGAGATTCTCTACAATTCTCATTCACATTCCCTTTCGCAATTCTACTTACTCATCGGTGTTCAATTCCAGTTCGAATGAGAGGTGCATCCGCACAAGAGATTTGTATTTCTCATAGTTGCAGGTGCGCATGCGCGTCGCTAGTTCGAGGTCGTTAAATTCATTGATATTAACGTATTCCATGTCCATTGTTGGCTCTGTGACGTTTTCGGCCAAATAAAATTAAAAATCTACGCGAGTGTGTGTGTGCAGGTATGTATGTATGTTTGTGTGTGTATGCACGTAGCAGCTGCTGCTGCAAAAACAAAAACAACGACAACGGATCGGAAATAGCGCGCAGGACAATGACAATTGCTACGAATAGGCCAGATTACGCCATTTACTTCAATTGAGTGTTCACTTTTAATCACTTAAATTACTTGACTATATGCTCTTTTTGGCATACACTACACATCCCATGATCGCTGCGTAGCTCGTCAATTAAATAATTATCGCAAAGAAAAAATGCAAGACGCTCTCTACCAACCGCTGTGAATTGAAATTACAGAGTTGCTACGCTCTGTCAAAACACGCACAGATACAGTGTGAGAAAGTATAAAAACACAGATACAGTGTGAAAAAGTATAAAAACAAAATATTAGAAGTCTATGATATATAAATATATTTATTTACTTATTTTTTCCGTTATTTTTATTAGTGTGAAATTAGTAAAATTAAGTAGGTAATAATTAAAATTCTTGAATTACCAAACCCGTTCTTTGCTCACACGTTTATCAACACTTGTTAAATATACCGCTGCCAGACTGTCTGCGCAAATCTGTTCATTGTCGTGTGTATTTTGCACAGTTTTATATTAAAATGGTAATAATAACACCCATAAGTCCGCCCGAACACGGTCTTTTATATACAGCTAATAATATCAAGCTCAAACTGGGCGACAAAGTAGTGGGCCAAGGCACCGTATACATTTCACAAAAGTGAGTGCAAAATTTGTCGGCAACTCTTCGAATGTTTGCAAATTTTTTGTTTTCTTTTTTTGTTTTCTGTTTTCGCACGCAGCACCCTATCCTGGCAACCAGTAGATCTGATAGATGGGATATCAATCGAATGGAAACAGGTTAGCCTGCATGGCATCTCATCGAACCCCAGAAAGTGCATTTACTTTATGCTCGATTGCAAAGTGGAGTGGGAGGGCGTCTATATGGGGCGAAGCCTCGAACTAAATGGCCAGAATGGCGGGGAAGACGAGCCACAACGAAATGCAGTCGCTGTTGCTAACAACGATGTTGACGAGGGAAACGGCAGTGATGAGCACGAAGACGATGATGACGACGATGACAACTTTGAGGATGCAGTCGATCAGCAGCTGGCCGATGTCACCGAGTGTTGGTTGCTGCCCGACGATATTCACACTGTGGACACAATGTATAATGCGATGACCACTTGCCAGGAATTACATCCAGACTCGGCAGATAGCAACTCGGAGGATAGCGATGCTATGGAGGATGCCGGCGGTGTAGGCATGGCTTTTGACGATCAAGATATGGTAGAGGATGCTCTAACGCTTGGTCGCAATGGGGCCGAAGTGGGTGGCATGCAAAATCTAAGTCTGGAGGACGATGATGAGCGCTTCGAAGACGCGGATGAATAAGGCTGCATGAAAGTGAATTTATCTACACACTACTCCAATTAAACAATACATCCATATGCATACGTATTTATATTTGAATCTTTTATACAAATTGTAAGTCTAAAGTGTATGAATTGTGAACATATTTTATTAGCTTTTGGAATACTATATACTACATGATAAAATGAAACCGCTAAAAGCGCACCGAAAACAATCAATCGCTCTTCTTTTTTGATTTCAACTGGAGATTGATCTCCTTTTCGAGAGCTTCCTCGCTCACTGGGGCAGCCAACTGTAGAATGCATAAGAATTGCTTTATATATGTAGGAATGTACTTCTTAAATCGTATTTGCAACTTACAGCCTCGGCTATTTGCAACATGTTCACTGCCTGTTGGTATCCATCGCCATTTGAAGGCACTTTGTCGTAGTTCCAGTACGTGAACTCATCAAACGTTCCGGTAAGCCTAAGTTGTCGGTCTCTGATATTTGCATCAGTCTCCTGTAAGACTAAACCTTTGTATCCCTCGGGCACAGACTCGCGCTTTCCTAGTAGAGGGTAACCTCTTAGGGAATTTGTTAGCACACCAGCACCGAACTCGGGGGCTTCGCGTGTGTAGTTATTGAAATATTTATCAACATCGGCACACTCACCGTCGCCCACTATTTTGGCAGGCAAATAGTGTACGTGCATTGGCCTTTTATTTTCCACTTGTTTAATATCGAAATCCAGTGTAATTGACATTATTATTATTGATAAAGACTCAGATTCAACGAAAACAACAGACCAAAAACAAACACCGCCAAAATGTTAGTGCTGGGCAGCGTACAAAATTGTGTGCACTGTTAGCAGTGCACATAAATGCCCTGTACAACACTGTGCGTGTTTTAGACCAACAATTAAAATGGCGTTTCTCGTCGGACAAGAACTGATTTGTGCGCGATATAAGCATTAAGATAGTTGTGAGCATGGTTAAAACGTGAGTAAAGAAATATGAACAAAGCGAAATAATGTAGTTTAACTGAAATCAAAACAATTGTTGTTAAATCCAACGGTTCGCGTAGCTAACGTGCCTCATCCGAATTCAGTCTTCGCTGTCGTTGTCGTTGTCGTCGTTGTACATACATATTTTATTCGCTCTTTCGTTTGTCTCTCAGTAAGTATTAAAACGAGAGCAGTGCGTAAAAGCTAAAGAATATTATTTTTGCTAATGTTGGTCGTAGTTCATAACTCAATACATACACATAGACACATAGTCGCGTATATATGTGTAAATGTTTGAAAATGTTTTAAAAACTAACAAGTGTGTGTGGCGGCCCTCTGCGTTCGCAAGTTTAGTTTATTGCAATTTCTGTGGCACAGACATACACAGAGACAGATAAATACGCACAGAGGCAGACACCATCGAAGTAGTATGCACCCATACAACGACAGGAAACAAATTAAAGTTAATTAAGAGAATGCTGAAATACATATAGACCTACATAATTTAACACAATTTATGAAAAAATAAAAGTTGGTATTCGTAAATTGCTTGTGAGTTGCCTACAGAGTGCGCCGTGCATTGACTGTTTGTGTGTGTGTTTTTGTATCTGTGTGTGTGTGTGTGACATGTGCCTGTGGTGAATGGTTTAAACAGAAACAGCAACAGAAGTAAAACAATTTTGGGTGAGTTGTGTGTGTTACCTGCAAAAGTTGTTTTCCTAATCCACTATCCATCGTGTTTCGTGTTTCGTCAATTCGCCGGCAGCTCGCACGCCCTTCTATACGCACACTCACATAAGAGAACTCCTAATACCTACGCACTCCATTCATTCTTCGGGCACAGACACAGATACAAGTGCGCTTATCTTAACAAATGTTCGAACGTTTCAGTTATCAGAATGTGACTACGTGTGTGTACGTGAGTTTGTGTGCGTGTTAATACAGCAAATCGTATAAATTCAATTATGAAACTCGTCAATAATCAGTTTTGCCGCTCTTCTATTGCAGTTTGCATTTGCTTTTTGCCAACGTTATTGAAACCGTCAACAAAACAACAAAAAAAAGATAAATTAATATTTCATCGTTCAAACAATGACACACAACTGTAACAGCAGCAACAACAAAAACAACAACACAACGATTCAAGGCTATAACTATATTAATATAAATAACGACAACAACAACAAAATTATAAGCACTAGTGGCTGGGATATCTTGTTTTTGTATTTCTCTACCTCCTCCTTCTGTTTTTCTATGCTGCCAGCGACAACAAAAACAACAACATTAGCAACACTTTAATGCACTGAGACTATGCCCAAAAATGAGCAACACAATTGTCCGACTGACCAATTGTTTTATAACGAAATAACAAAAAGTTCAACTATATTTTTTATATTCACTTGAAACTATAAAAATATAAAACACCCAAATTTAAAAGTCTGAAATTATGAATAAATTGGATTACCCACGTCGCAATGGTACACAAAAAGTTCGAATAACGCGTAAGTTAAACAATTATTAATAACTCATTTGAGTGCCTAACTAATTATTATTAATTTTTACAGTATTGTGTGCAAGAAACTTGGCGCGTAAGGATTTATTTCGTAAGTATTAAACAAAATAACATTATTACCCAATATATAAAATGTTTTTATAGGCTATTGTATCTGAGAGTTATTGAAATGTTTATAAATATTTACTAATCGCCCACTTGTTATAGATGAAAACAAACATTCCAGCAAATGTTGGCACTAATCATTTTCGAATCGCCTGTTATGGGTACCTTAACGAGTGCTACGTGCTTCGTTATATCTAAATTTAGCACTTCCTTTTGTCTACTTTCATTTACTATATACACAAAGTGCTAGTGCAAGGGGGCCTGAAATTTCAACCCCTACCCACCTGTACCGACAAATTATTACAGTTGCCATGCCGCCGTCAATTTTATTTTACTTTTGTTTACAGACAACAAAAAAAAGAAGAGGAATGAAATGAGTATTTATTCGCTTTCATTGTAGCTCTCTCAGTCATTCTATTCCATGTCTTTCTCTCTTTTGCCACACGCACTATTATTATTATTATTATATTTCTCGTTCATTTTGTTACACTTCGTTGCACCTTAATCACGCGGGGTACCCTGTACACAGGGTGTGCGTTGAATCTATATATACAATTTATATCTGTATTTCCAAATATATATCTCACGC
Organism: Zaprionus ornatus; assembly: GCA_018904035.1. Classification (NCBI taxonomy): domain Eukaryota; kingdom Metazoa; phylum Arthropoda; class Insecta; order Diptera; family Drosophilidae; genus Zaprionus; species Zaprionus ornatus. The sequence goes on from JAEIFZ010000238.1 coordinate 5,275,192, forward strand.
ATTGTCGAATACTGCCGACAACATTCTCGAATACCTTTGCGACAGGTGGGGCTCCAAAGAAGGAGTTGCTTTCGTTACCAAATGACATAGCACATTAATGCTAATGTATAATTAACATCGGCTTGCCAAGTAGTGAGCTGAACTGACTGACTGACCGAGTAGGGTCTACATGACCATGCCCCCATCACAGTGCGTATACCTCGTCCGATCTGTGCACTTGGTATACTTATTTTCGCCGCACTTGATCGCTTTCATTTCCATGCTAAATTCGTAGTTCGCACTGTACGTTTGTTTATCGGTGCGCTGATTAGATTCGGTTGCTATATAGCCAAGAACTCGGCATACTATGATTGAGTTGGGAAAAGCCAAGCCAAGCAAAGTTGTTAAAATCTTACGTAGGACTCGGCGGCGCTATCGTATGGCGCCTGACTCAGTTTCTTGAGTTCTATACATAAAAATAGATATTATAGGCGAGGGATTTATGAAGTAACATTCATAACATGACTAAGTTTCCGGGTGTCTACGCACTCGGTTTTTTTTGCTTTTGCGGTTCATTCAAGAAAGTATTTTGGTATTATGCGCGACAGGGAAATTAATTATACATCAATATAAAAAAGAATGATACTTTTTGATATAGTAGTTGATTTTTAAAAAAGTCCCTATTTCAGTTTTCACTTAGTACGCTAGGTGTTTTCGGCCTTCCGTTTTTACGCTAACCATCAGTTGAACAAAAAAACAAATACAGTCGTGTTTTAATAACTTCAAACAATAAAAAATGAACTCATTATTGTCGCGCCCCTATTTACAAACCAATTTTAAGAAATCTCTCATTTTACCTTGGATAGCCCATAATGGTATAATACCCAAAAAATATTGGCGATCCATCGATGGGAATGTCTTAACAAAGCAGACGAATGTCGACACTCGACAAAAGTCTTTCATAGGATATTCGACTGTCAATACTAATTCTAAACCGGTTGCCACACACTGGTTAAAATTAAGGAAGTTCTCCCCTAATATGATTCAAGCTATGGGCATGTGCAGCAAGGCAGGAAATAATGATAAGGACGCAAAGGAGAAGGAAAATGACTGTGAGAAAGTGACAAAAAATCAAAAAAATAAATCGGATACATCAACATTGCAAAATAAATATTGTGAAAAGAAACTTCCTATAATTGATAGCATGAGCCGACCAGAAGTATCCGCAAGGCAAAAAATAAAGATGCGAACAAAGCTCAACCAATTAAAACTTGTTGGTAAAGTTAACAATAAGAAATGGAAAAAGGAAGTACCCAAATACAAAGAATACACAAAATTTCCAGTAAACACTCAAAACGAACCTACGGAATTCCCACGTAATGAAAGATTGCTTGAAACTGAGGATTCCGAGGTGGCGAAAGTATTGAAAAAAGCTAAAGATAATTACGATAAGAGTCATTCGACGTATCGTGGAATCGGAGAATGCGGTTCCAGACCATTTTCCACTTGCAGTGCTACTTTGAAGGCTGCCAACAAGTCTGGTTCAGATAAGTCAAAACCACCAACTCCTCCAACAGCACAGCCGCCGCCTGCACCACCAGCAGCTGGAGGAGGGAAGGATCCACCACCCGGTACACCGCCAACGCAAACTAAGACTAAATTTGGTTCATTGAAAGATGAGGATCGGATATTCACAAATCTGTATGGTCGTCATGACTGGCGACTGAAAGAGGCCATGAAACGTGGGGATTGGTACAAGACACGGGAGATTCTCGAGAAGGGTTCGGCGTGGATAGTTAACGAGATAAAGACGTCGGGATTACGTGGACGCGGTGGCGCTGGTTTTCCGTCGGGCCTCAAGTGGTCATTTATGGTTAAGCCCCCCGATGGACGACCCAAGTTTCTGGTCGTAAACGCAGACGAGGGTGAGCCGGGTACATGCAAAGATCGCGAAATAATGCGTCACGATCCGCACAAGTTGGTGGAGGGTTGTCTTATTGCTGGCTGCGCCATGGGTGCTAACACTGGTTACGTCTATATTCGTGGTGAGTTCTTTAACGAGGCATGCACCCTGCAATACGCAATTCTGGAGGCCTATAATGCTGGATTTCTGGGCAAGAACGCATGTGGCTCGGGGTTTGATTATGATCTCTACGTGCATCGCGGTGCTGGAGCCTATGTTTGCGGCGAGGAGACGTCGCTAATCGAATCATTGGAAGGCAAAGCTGGCAAGCCACGGTGTAAACCGCCTTTTCCTGCAGACATCGGTGCCTTCGGGTGTCCCTCGACTGTGACCAATGTGGAGACGGTGGCTGTTGCACCCACTATATGCCGTCGTGGTGGCAATTGGTTTGCCAGCTTTGGCCGCACCCGTAATTCGGGCACGAAGCTATTTAATATATCGGGGCATGTTGAGAATCCATGCACAGTGGAGGAGGAGATGTCGATACCCACACGGGAATTGATTGAAAGACATGCGGGTGGGGTTCTTGGAGGCTGGGATAATCTGCTGGCCATCATACCAGGTGGTTCCTCGACACCTGTCATAACCAAAGAGAATGCATCGACTTCTATACACGACTATGATGGTCTGGTGGCTGTGAAATCCTCTCTGGGCACTGCTGCCCTTATCGTAATGAACAAGAGCACAGATATAATTAAGGCCATCGCTCGTCTCTGTGAGTTCTACAAGCACGAGAGCTGCGGCCAGTGCACCCCATGCCGCGAGGGATTGCACTGGATAAACATGATCATGCGTCGCATGGTCACTGGTCAGGCTCAGAGTGGGGAGATCGATATGCTCTTTGAGATAACCAAACAGGTTGAGGGCCACACCATATGTGCTCTTGGGGATGGTGCTGCCTGGCCGCCACAGGGATTGATACGCCATTTCCGACATGTCATGGAGGACCGCATTTGCCAGCGTGCCAAGACCGATAAAGAGGCTCAGGAAACCAAAGAAGAAAAATGTCAATGCTGATTTTCGCCAAATAAAACCTAAAAACGCTGTTATGCGAAACTGAAACCTTTTGAAGCGCCGTCAATCTTCATGCAACGATGAGTTCTGCTGGCGCTGACTGCAGTTGGCGAGTGAAAGTGCAGCGAATCGTTAATTTCCTACTCTACTCCCGACGTGCGCCGCCGAGCGAGCTACAAAATTGTGCCATGTAGCGTTAACTCAAATGGGGTTGAACGACATGTGGTCGAGACAATCGGTCGAGGCAGTCGCTCGACGACGACGGACGACCGTGGGGTAATCCACAGCTACGGAATGTTCATTACGGATGGTGGTTGGAGAGCTATGCTGCTAGTTAGCTTACTGAAACCATTTAGTTACACCCTATTGAAGCGTAGAAGAGTATTCTTAATTTGTGACCATGCAGTAGAAGGCATCTCGAACCCCACAAAGTATATATGTATATGCTTAATCAGTTGAGTTTAAATAGCCATGTACGTTTGGTAACGTATATCTATAGCCTCGACTTCCAATCGATTTGAACTGGTAATTTTATAGTAAGAACAATCGCTATTGGTGTGCATATGAGTATCCGAATGATTTCTACGAAGTTCGTATTCAATTGAAGCTTTCATACTTGCTAATAATCTCTATTTTGCTAATAATGGCCAAAAATATATTAAATTCCTTTGGGTTCCTTATCAGCACTGTTATCTAAGTTTCTGCCCATAATCCCTTTGGTTATATACCATACATCTTCCTTTTAAATATGCAGTGTTAAAAGAGCATAGCCTTGTCGACTTCTCGCCGTCTTCTCTTTCTCTATCTTTCTTTTCGCTATTCCCTTTTACTTTTCAACGTTTTCCTTTTGTGTTCTTTGGTGCATAAAATCAATCAACAGCTGCTGCTGTCTGCATCTCAAATTACACACGCACACACATACACATTCAAAGAGAGAGAGAAACAGGTAAATGTGCGATTGCAGGTACCGGTACAGAGCAGCAGGTCAGGTATACAGCAATATCATTTAATGACGTAGCAGGACCGCAAGCGGAGCTGAATTGAGGGAATTTCAGAGTGGCCTTCAGGACATTTAAATAGGTTCTCTGGAATGCGAAGGATCCTGTAAACAAATGGCCAAACTCGCTGCATAAAGAACAGACTCTATTACAACTTTCTGAGTTGAATAATGTCAAATACTTTTTCCGAATTTCCGGCATTTATTGCTATAATGATTTGGGAATGGAAAACACGTACAGAACAAGACATAACCTGATTTTAATTTGGATAAATCATTGCAGTCTCTGATTGTTATAAGTGCTGGCAAATCTCAACATTTGACTATAGCTGAGCCGCTGCTTGCCTGACTGGCGCTCTTATCAGCAACCTCACTGGGTTAACTAATGGCCCCACTTGGCCCCATTCCTCCATTGCGAGTAAAACAATTATTTAAGCGCTCTTGAGATTTAATTGAAACTTATTGCCCTTTGCTCGGCCACAGTGGGTAAGAGATTCCACTCGTCAATCAGTTAATTGTATCAACTGTGTCGTCTATCGTCCATAGGGATTGAAGGGAGGTGTGCCAGGAATATTAGGCATCTGGTTAGTACGTGGCTGGTAGTTTGGTCTGCCCCGCTCGTCAAAGGGTGCAGCTGTAGTTGCAGTGATGCACATACCGATTAGTGCCAGGAACAACCAGGAGAAAAGTGTAGTGAAGCGAACGGAAGCCATGGCTGAAGTGTGTTCAAGCCTGCAGCAACGATGGTGCTTTTATATATGTGTGTCAACCGGTGATTACCCTGCATTGTTGGAGCGTAATCTCCCAAGAAAGAGAGAGAGAGTGATGCCAAGGGGACTCACAATCTTTTAGCAAACAGACGGCGTCATCGCGAGGGGAACTTATTCTTAAAGATTAGAAAAGTTTAATTGCTCTTGCTGTTGCTGTTGATGTTGTGTTGACCTCTTCGACTTGATCTTCTACAATTCTGCTTGCCTCTGTTGCTGTCTCCATTTCCTGCTGCAGTTGCTCCAAGCAGTTCAATGGAAGTTGCCTTGGATCAATTGAAAACCGATTTGGAAAGCCAGGGCGCGGATGAGGTGTATAGCAGAAAGTAAGCGCAATCAAATGGATGAGCAGGCAAAGCGGAACAAAAACTGAACAATCCATAATAAACTAGATAGCTCTAACTGTTAGGAAATATTCGTTGTAATGAATAGAAGCAGTTGGCAATAGTTACTGACTCCCCCTAGTGAAAATAGTTCTATATATATTTATTTATTGCAATTCATTAGCTCAATAATCGTTGCAATTTACGGCACGCATATTCATCATTATATTTTTATTGTTCATTTACAGGTTTACCCGATCCCTTTGCCAAGGTTCAGGTGGATGGCACCGGTCAGGTGTACTCGACGGAAATAAGCAAATCCTCCCTGGATCCTAAATGGAATGCACACTACGATCTGTTTCTAGGGCGTGGCGATTCAGTTACGATAACTGTCTGGAATCAGCGCAAGATACACAAAGGCAGCGGTTTCCTTGGCTGTGTACGCATTCCCTCCCAGACCATACAGAGCTTAAAGGGTGCAGGCTGTAAGTAGAACCAAATGTGAATTAAGTATAACTACACAGTGTCTAATAATTCCCCTTCCTCTCCACAGTTCAACGTCTTGATTTGGGCAAACTATCGCCGGATGACGATGAACTGGTGCGCGGTCAGATAATTATATCGTTGCTGCCCAAAGATGGACCCTGCAGTGGCAACCCCTTGGCCATTGTCGGTCCAAGCGGTGATGTTCGTGGACCTTCGGAGGAAGATTCATCGGAGGACAACTTGCCAGAGGGCTGGGAGGAGCGGCGAACGGACAATGGACGTATTTACTACGTGAATCATGCCACCAAATCGACGCAATGGGATCGACCCAGATCCGCAACAACGCTTGCGGGGACAAAGTCACCGCAGCAACGACAGCATAATGGAAACAACATTGAACGACAGCCACCGGCGGGTCCAACGCGTTCCACAACATGCACGAACCTCCTCAATGGCCATAGCAATCGTCAGGGATCGCGAGAGGTACCTGACGAACGACGGCATTCAACTGAAATCCTATCGACCGTAGGAGTGGGTGTGGCTGGCGGCAAGGAAAATACCAGTCCAACGAGCGGGACAACTGTGGCGTCCACAACGACAACACCTGGCAAAAAGATGACGTCAAGTCGAACCGCGAATGCGGCATTAGAGACGGCGACTCCTAACAATAGCAGCAGCAGTAGCAATGGTAGCAGCAACACAGGAACAACAACAACGACGGCGACTGGTCGCCTGCAGAGTAGCAACAATGACAATCATATGAAAACGCCAAAGCATCATTCACCATCGACAATGATCAACGGACATGCGCCAAGCGAGGCGACGCCCACATCGCCCACAAACAGCCAACAGAATTATGTGAATGGCAACGCACAAAGTGGGCAATCGGCGCAGCCTCAGCAGGCCAACAATGGATGGACGACTGAGGATGGTAGCAGCAACACCACCACGATCACGACGACAACAACAGTCGCAACGCCGCCAAGGCAAAGTCCCACTACGACAACGACACTGGTGACAGCACCTCCTACGCCAAATACACCCATCACAGGCAACAACGGTCACAGCAACAGCAATGGCAATGGCAATGTGCAGAGCCCCAATGCGAATAGTCAGCCGGTTGGCAGATCGGAACGCACGCCCACAACAACCAATGCCCAGCGTTCTCAGCGTCGAAGCTCGAGACAACCTGTGGAGGAGGTAACGTCGCGTCGACGTTCATCACGTGGCACACGCAACGCCTCGGGCACTGGTACAACTGGAGGGACGACCACTGGTGGCTCTGGACTACGATATGTTTCGGCTGCGATAGCAGCGGCAAATCAAGCGGCGCGTCCATTTCTCGATCTACCGCCGGGCTACGAGATGCGCACCACGCAGCAGGGTCAAGTGTATTTCTATCACATACCCACGGGTGTGTCCACCTGGCATGATCCGCGCATACCACGTGATTTTGATACACAGCACTTGACGCTGGATGCGGTTGGACCGCTGCCCAGTGGATGGGAGCAACGCAAAACAGCATCGGGACGAGTGTATTTTGTGGATCACAACAATCGTACGACACAGTTCACGGATCCACGTCTAAGCGGAAGTATATTGCAGATGATACGACGTGGAGGAAGTGTACCGCCAGCTACGCCAAATGCAGTGGCAACAGCAGCAGCACCAGTCACAGCAGTAACAACAGCAGCGCCACCAGCCCACACAACGGCAACACCGCACAGCGGTGGCCACACAACGACGCCGGCAGCGACGACGCCACATCGCAGTACGACACAGCAGCACATTGTAGTTCCCGATCTGCCACAAGGTCTGCTCGAGGGTGCCGATTTGTTGCCAAAGTATCGTCGTGATTTGGTGGGCAAAATGCGAGCGCTGAGATCGGAATTGCAAACGATGCAGCCTCAGTCGGGGCACTGCCGGCTGGAGGTGTCGCGAAGCGAGATATTCGAGGAGAGCTACAGACTGATTATGAAGATGCGCGCCAAGGACATGCGCAAGCGGCTCATGGTCAAGTTCAAAGGTGAAGAGGGTCTGGACTATGGTGGTGTGGCGCGTGAATGGTTGCATCTACTCTCCCGCGAGATGCTCAACCCGCAGTACGGACTGTTTCAATACAGCCGCGATGATCACTATACGCTGCAAATCAATCCCGATTCGGGTGTCAATCCCGATCATTTGTCCTACTTTCATTTCGTTGGACGCACTCTGGGTATTGCTGTGTTCCATGGTCACTGTCTGGATGGCGGATTCACGACGCCCTTCTACAAGCAATTGCTTAATAAGCCAATCACACTGGGTGACATTGAGGGCGTGGATCCCGAGCTGCATCGCAGTCTTACTTGGATGCTGTAAGTAATGGAGATTCCCAATTAGATGCGGTTACTTTATTTAATTTTTACTCCCGCAGAGAAAGCAACATAAGCGGGATTATAGAGTCAACATTCAGTGTGGAAAACAACAGCTTTGGCGCTCTGGTGGTGCATGAACTGAAGCCCGGTGGTGCCTCCATACCTGTCACTGAGGAGAACAAACGAGAGTATGTGAAGCTCTATGTTAACTATCGTTTCATGCGGGGCATTGAGCAACAGTTTCTAGCGTTACAAAAGGGTAACTAGATCTACTACTTCCTCCCTATACATTGTTCTTCATCCTTCTTCTTTGTCTCCCTCTTCCTCAGGTTTCTGTGAGCTGATACCAAGTCATCTGCTGAGACCCTTCGATGAGCGCGAACTGGAATTGGTGATTGGTGGCATCTCTAGCATTGATGTCAACGATTGGCGCAACAACACGAGACTGAAACACTGCACCAACGAAACAACACAAGTTCTGTGGTTCTGGCAGGTAAGTTTTGTGTTCTAGTTGCGTAAATAAACTGGAGATTAACTGTTCATCTCTGCTTCCTCTAGGTCGTTGAGTCGTACAGTTCAGAGATGCGAGCACGTCTGTTACAGTTTGTTACGGGCTCGTCGCGCGTGCCTTTGCAAGGATTCCGAGCGCTACAAGGCTCAACGGGAGCAGTTGGACCACGACTCTTTACCATTCACCTTACAGCGGATGTGCCCACGCAAAATCTGCCCAAGGCACACACCTGCTTTAATCGCATCGACTTGCCACCCTACGAGAGCTATCAGCTGCTCTGCGATAAGCTGACCCAGGCCGTGGAAGAGACTTGCGGCTTTGCTGTGGAATAGATTAAAAGATACTACGGCACACAGACAGACCCGCATTCACAGAGAAAATATAAAGAAAAATACATATGCATTATATCATATATAAATATATATAGAGAGAGACAAAAGCGATTTGAAATCAAAATTATATTTGGCCTGGGCCGCCATTAACAAAAACACAATTAACAATTGCATTGGAATTTGTCTGTTGAAAATGCTCCGCAATGCTGATTATTCTTTTTCTGCGCCTTTTGCAGTTGAAATTGTAATTGTAATGATAGAACATTATATACATACATAAACATACAGACTTATTACGTACATATTTATGTGTTGCATAGGGAAACAAAAATTCTTATACATAGTTACCAACCAAGTGCATATACACTCAGAACCGTACATAACATAGAAGAAAAATACGTACTACAATATATCTATTTGTATCTTGCGATCTGCCCTTGGCCCTTGTTTGTTTACGTCGTGTTATAAATTGTAGGTTTAAATATTACAAACCCTTATAAATATACATACACCACACACACAGATACGGTTATATATATATTTATATATATACTAATTAGGCGTAACCAATACAACCACAATACAAATTTTCAAGTTGTAGGCATTGGACCGGCAATTACTAAGTGCTTTTGTTTAGTTTTTAATGCATTTTTATGTTTATTAATTATATTTTGTACATTTATAAACGAATCGAACTCACTGCTAAGTTTTTAATTATTGTTAAAAATGTCCTTAAATACACTTAAACTTATACATACACACACCTACGCTCATACACACAAAAACCTCGTTCACACACACACACACACACACATAAACTTGCATATTCTTTAGGTATTAACATATACAAATTGATTAGCCACACCCAAAAAAACCACAAACACAAAAAATGAAAAATTACTCAATTATTATAATTAGTTCTTTTTTAAATAAATGAAAACTATTTTATTTGCCTTTTATTTATGTTATATTTTGTATCTTGTGTTTTCCCCGGACTCTAAGAAAGGAAATAGATATTAATAAAGCCAAAACTAGGTAAAACATTTGAGGAACAAATTACATATTCTTACACAAAATTAAATAGTAGTACATACATAGAAACTAAATACATTCATACACAAAACATCATCATCATCATCATTAGACACATAATACGAATTGGACAAATTTATAGAAAGTGATATTAGTAAAAAATTTTAACTGTCTTTGAATTAAATTGTAATAATTGGTAGTTATCTAAGAATAATTCGAACTTACATGTATTGAAAATTTATATACCATTGATTTTATTACATTGCCGGAGGGTATAGTTTAAATGAAGCCCCATACAAATACGAGAACGACACAAATCGAACGTTAACTTTTTAGCTTTAGAAAGCTCTAGGATGTATAATACAATTGAAATTAGGCAGAAGATTCTGCTTACTTATTGACAAAAATTAATAAAAAATATAAACAATAGATGGATTGTTTCATTCTAAAAGGGTTGTCATTATTAGTACGTTATATTTAATGTGGGGGTGGTCTGCAAATAAGTTTGAAACGTGTGGAATGATGATGTTATTTAGAAACAGGCAACCCAACAGCCGAAATAGCTCAGTTGGGAGAGCGTTAGACTGAAGATCTAAAGGTCCCCGGTTCAATCCCGGGTTTCGGCAGTGATTAATTTTTTTTATTAAATTCCGACAATAATTTTTAGAATTCAGATTTTATACATTCAGAATTTCTCAAGCCATATTTTTATATTATTGGCTTTTTGTCGGAGACGTAAAAACTTCTGTTTTAATAAAGTTTTTCATTGTGTATCAGAATAATACGTTTAGAGCTCAACCCCTCATGTGCCGAAATAGCTCAGTTGGGAGAGCGTTAGACTGAAGATCTAAAGGTCCCCGGTTCAATCCCGGGTTTCGGCAAACAGTCATTTTTTTAGATCTTACTTACCGTGAACATTTCTTTTATTTGCATCGTATTAAAATCTAAAGTCAAGATTCGGAACTGATGACAAGGTTGCTGTCCCTAATTTAAAAAAAAGTTTTTTGTCTGCTTTTTGTTTCGTAATATTTTTGGTTGATTTTTGTCCATTTTTTTTATGTAAACATTCTAGCTATTCTTTAGTCGAGAGTCATATATCCCATCGACTTTTATTACAGGGAAATTAAACCATTAATTTTGATTATTGCTGGGAAATTAAAACAGTTATTTTGGTTTCTGCAAAAATAAAATAGTGTTGAAATATTCGAGGCAAAACATTTAAAGCAGGGACACAAACCATTACATGCCATTCATGCCAGTGCATGATGTCTAGTGGGCGATTTGGTCCGCTCTTCACATGTGCCGAAATAGCTCAGTTGGGAGAGCGTTAGACTGAAGATCTAAAGGTCCCCGGTTCAATCCCGGGTTTCGGCAACGATTAGTTTTTTTTGTTTTACCGGTGTATCATATAGAAAATAGATACAGCCTTTTTGTTTTAAATAATACATTACTTTATTTTATTGATTGTCTAAGTGTAGACAGTAGTTACAATACATATAGTATTTATTAGGCCGCCATTATTAAATTACTCAAATGTAAACTATATAATTACGAGCTAGGATTAACTAAGAGTGCATGACTATATACTTTCTTGGGAGCACGTCGAAGTGCTCCTAATTTCCATTTACTCACATAGAAAACACACGTATTATGTTTAGTAAAGATTAAAGTGTAAAGGGAACGCACGAATAATCCGCGATCAGGTAGAATACGAAAGAAAAGGCATCAGCTCGAGTTCGCCCTGGTCAACTCACAGTTAGATTGCCCTAAATAGTACAAAATCTTCTTCTGCCTTATTCATTATATACATATACATACTCGCTCAGAGAGACACGAATTAAGCTAAATCGGGCGCAATTACTAAAGCTAGATGTGGTTAGATGTGGTTAGTCTGTGGGGGAGTCGGACTTGCCGCTGACCAAGACTAGAAGTCTGGGTCGTAGTCGCGCGCATAACGCGTCCGACTCGCGTGATTGTTGTAGCTGTACATCTGATGGGCATCGGCAAATGCATCTGGGTAGGCGGAATGGCCATATCCCTGTTGCTGTTGATGGCCGCCGGAATAAGGCTGCTGCTGCTGGATATGATGGTGATGGTGCTGCTGCTGCTGCAGCTGAGGACGCTTCAGGGAGTCACCCTTCGTCGAGTACGTTGGCTGCTGATCATAGAAATAGTCGCCGCTGCTGTGTGGATGTCGTGTGGAGCGCCAGCTGTCGTAGATATTGGAGCTGTTGCTGCCGTGCATGGAGTTGGTGAAGCGCTGGCAAGAGAGAAGGAACAGTATTAAAGCTAGCAGGAGACTCTCGTGTATATTGTTGCCAAAAACCCTTTAGTTTTCAAATTTGGCAACCGATTGAAGCTCGATAGACGAATCGTTATACCGGAATATTGATATGCATTTAAATTATGTGGTGGCACGTCGACTCTTATAACCTAAAAAAGTATTGAGCTGGCTACACTGCTCCATTGTTTACCTTTGGCTTGATGGGCTGCTTCGTGTCATTCCAGGGATCGTCGATGTTGTAGAAGTCATCCACTCCGTAGTTGTCTGCACCACCCATGTGGTTGACCTTCAGTTCGTTGAGCATGTCATTTGTCAGCGGAATGGGCGTCTTCTTGGCGCGCTTCTGGCGATTGAGGAGCTGCAGGCAGGAAAAAATTAGGAATTATTTAAACGGCACTCGACCGCGAGGGGGAAGTAGGCAATACTTACCACAGTGACGCCAAAGATGACCACAAAGACAAGCGAACCCACACCGATCACAATAACCACTATGGCCCACTGTGGAATGGGCAGATCATCCTCGGGCAACTCCACATTCGAATGCAGATTCTTGGCAATAACTGAAAGGGAACAGAGGAGTTAAAAGGGGGATCAGCATCAATTTGCCTTCAATACTCACCACTGAATTCGGTTGCCGCTGGGTCGATAATAAACTTTCCCATCTGGTAGCTTGCCTTGACCAGTTGCTCCTCCTGCGGGCCTGCCTCGTTGTCTGTCTCATTCTCCTGTGCATCCTTGTCGGGCAACACAGGCATTATGGGCTTGGTCAGCGCATCGTGGAAGAGCTGCTTAATCTCTAACGTATTTACATCGTCGGTTATGTTGGCTAACTCTACGTAATAGTCAACCAACACGCTGCCCTGGCTGAAGCTGTCGATGCGCACCTTCTTGTACCACTTGCTCAGCTGGGCGGCACTTGAGTAGACCTCATTGAGCTAGGGACGAGGAAAGGTAGAGATAAGAGGATTAGATGAGTAGGTGGCTGGTGGTTAGTGATTCGTCTTACCTGCGCTTCCAGTTCGTGTGCTAAGTTCTTCCACTCGAGCGTGTTGTGATCCAGCAGCTCTGGCTTCCAGGCCACGCCTTCAATGATCCTTATGGTGGCCTCCAGATCACAGTCTGCTGTGCAGTGTCCCGGCTTGGTGGGTCTTGGCGTGGTGGTGGTCGTTGTGCTGGTTGTGGTAGTGGTGGTGGTGCTGGTTGTGCTGCTGCCTCCAGCTGCCGTCAATAGATCCTCAAAGTTGATTGTCGCCGCGTTGAGCTTTTCAATCGAGAGTGGAGTCGTTGGAGGAGTTGGCCAGCCCGTAAACTCGGTAGTTACCCGCGTAGGTGGACCCTTTTTGATCACAACGGATGGCGATGAAGTTGGTCCGTCTCCACCATCGTGGGTTGGATGTGGCGTGGTTAGTCGATGTGCGCCCAAACGCTTGTGGAATCCCTTAGGGAAAACCACCTTCAATCCACCACCACCACCTCCTCCAGCAGCTGCAGTCTCGTTGGCAGGTGTTGCCTCCGTGGAAGTGGGCAGGGAACTGAGCTTGGGTTTGCTGGTCGTGCTGGCGGGATGCACCGGCTTGGACTTGTAACCAGGAGGCAGCAGAGAAGCGAGCAAGTCATCGTTCTCAGAAGCTACAACAGGAATCTTTGGCTTGACGGAGTCGGTGTCATTGAGCTTGAAGCCTGGCGGCAGGAAGCTGCTAATGTCGGCCACCTTGGTCACCTTGGGCACCTCCTCCATCTCTGGCTGCTCCTTGCTTGGTGGCTTGTAGCCAGGTGGCAGGAACTTGCTCAGATCATCAAATGGCACTGCCACAGCGGGTGATCTCTGCGAAGTCGTGCTTCGCTGCGTCGTCGTGGGCGATGGACTGAAGCCGGCGGGCAGAAACTTGGAGATGTCATCGACGGGGCTGATGGCAGGCTTCGCCGTTTTGGTCGTATTCAGTTGGTAATCCTTTGGCAGCAATGCAGCCAGTGAATCGTCGAACTTCACCTCGCTGAAGAGACTCTCCAATCCACCTCCAGATGACTTAGGAGCACGGGTTGTTGTTGTTGTTGTCGTCTTGGATGGCCTGTAACCCTTTGGCAGTAGTCCGGCCAGGGCTACATCCTGCACAGCAACTGCTCCGTTCTTGAAGCTGCGACTGATAGTTGAATTGCGTTCGGGTTTCCTTAACTGATCCTGAGCGGGTGCCTCAGTGGTTGTTGTTATTTTACGATTCTTGTAGCTCGACTTGGGCTTGAATCCCACAGGCAGAAGTCCAGCGAGTTCGTCCATCTCATCCATTTCATGCAGATGCTGCACCTTCACCTTGTTGGCTCCGCTGCTAGTCGTGCTCGGCGCCGTCGTTGTGCGTGGCTGGAACTTGCGTATGTTGGGGACGAACTTGCCATGTGTGCCTGTCGTGGTTGTCGAGGCTGGTGTGGAGGAGTCCATTTGATGACTTATGATGGGATACTTGCCGGAGAGAACGCCACTGCTGAGCTCCGACTGTACACGGTCCAGTTTGTCGATGATGCTCTCCGTGGAGACGCCACCCTGCGAGGCCGACGACAGGGAACGCTCTGTGGTGCTGGAGGAGATCGACGAAGGTGTCTCCGTTGTTGTCGTTGTTGTCGTCGACGTTGTTGTTGTTGGTTCCTCGCTGCTCTCTGTGAGCTCTGCCTGCTTCTGCTGCTGCTTGGAATGCACCTTGCGCTCCAGCTCGGAGAGCGTCTGCTTGGTCTCCTCCTGCTCGATGGCAGGGAAAGGCAGGAATCGTGCGCCGTTGATGCTACGACTGGTCTGAATGGAGGCCACCACCACGTAGCTCTCGGTCACATTGGGTGTGCTGGCATCGTCGCCAGGCTGTGGCGTTGTTTCGATGCCATCCCTACTGCTAGTGGGTTCAGTGTGCTCCTCCAGCTCGGCCTGTGGTGCAGGCTGACTATCTGCAATGGTGGTGCTGCCAAAGCTGCTGGGTGTCACTGGTGGCGATGGATACGCTGTGGAGCCATTGACCACGCTCTTTGTGGTCACTACTGAGATGATCTCACGCTCATCCTGGTGCTCCTGGTTCTCCACCTCCTCCTCTCGACTGTGCGTGACCTCCTGCAGCGACGATGACTCCGATTCGGTGGTCACATTGGCATCGCTGTGAGCCTCCTCGTGATCAGTTCCATCCTCGGCTTCCTCCTCCTCGTCGTACTCGTACTCCTCATCACCTGGAAGGGATTTACAATGGAAACTGGCGTAGGGAATTTATATCAAACTGTGTCCACTTACCTTCCTCTCCCTCCTCGTCATCGTACTCGGACTCGGAGGTCTTTGGTGACTCCTCGTGGCCAACTGCTGTCGATTGATTGTGCTCAGCCTCGGCAGTCTCCTCTGGTGCATTGCTTGTGGTGCTTAAGCTCTCGTCTGGCAGCTCAGTGGTCTCCGTTTCCAGCTGCTCCTCCGTTGCCTCCTTCTCCTCCTCCTTAGACGATGGCATCTCTGTCGTTGTTGCCTTCTCGTCGTGCTCCTCCACGTACTCGTACTCGTGCGAGGGATTCGATGGGGTTGTCTCCTCGGTGAAGTCACTGCTGTCCGAGGCATCAGTCGAGCTTTCCTCGGTGCTGGTCGTGCTGTACTCGGGCGAGGAGCTACTCTCCTGGCTGATGGCAATGGGTGAACTGGTCTGCTCTTGCAGTGGCAGCTTCTCAAGACTCGCTGGCTCCGCTTGCTGCTGCTCCAGCTGCTGTTTCTGTTCCACCTGCTCTTGGTGTGGTTGCTCCTGCTCCTGCTCCTCTACCTCTTCCATCTCCTCCTCTTCCTGCTCGTATTGCTCGTTGCTGTCCTCTGCCTCCGCCAGACCTTCCGTAGTGCTGGTGGTGCTCGACGTGGGTCGCAGCAGCAACTTTTGCCTGGCGCTGTTGTTGAACTGGAAGGGTCGCTTGCTGACCACGCTCACGGGCTCGTTCACCTCGCGGCTAATGAAAACTGGGCGACGTGGATTCGGTGGCTTACGCCCGAAGCTAGGACGCTCCGAGGCAGGCGCACTTGTGGTGCTGCTGGTCGTTGTCGATGTCGTCTTGGACGTGGCGCGATTGCTGCCGAAGCGATTGTAACGTTTGCTGCTGCTCACCTCGGCGCTGCTCGTGGTGGTGGTAGAGGAGGGGGGTGACGATGTGCCAGGCTGAAAGCGATTGCGTAAGCGATAGGGTGAAGCTGCTTGGGGCGTGGCATCTTCAACTGGAGGAGCAGCGGGTGGCGGCGCTTGGGTGCGTGTGCGCGTCAAGCTTGGCGAGAAGCCGCCGTTGCCAAAAGGTCGAAGCGCAGCCGAGTTCGATGTCGCTGGCAGACGCTTCTCGTTCTGCAAAGAGAGAAGGGAAGTAGGTGAGTAATGTGGGTAATTCGCATAGCTGTCCCAATCCTCCCATCCCCCCTTGGGTTCCGTTACTGTTTCACCTGCTTCTTTTTTTTGGAGCGATTGCAGCATGAACCGTTCACAGCGTTGGCTTTTGTGGTCATATGTTATCGTCGTCGTCGTCGTCATGGGAAACTGTTACAGTTTCAACATGACCCGCCAATCACTGCTCCCTCCTCCTCCAACCCCCCTTCCTACACACAATCTCTGCGGTTCGTCTGTCAATTGTTTTGCGTGCGAACTCTTCTCAGCCAGCGACCCCCACTGCTATCCTCTCCCTTTGCCCCGCCCCTTCACTTTGAGTGATTCTCTCAAATTTGTCTAAAGCGTTTTGTGCAAATTTCCAACCCCGTCTCGTCTCTGTTTCCCCACTCCCCAGTCGTATTTATTCAATCTTCATGTGAAGGCAGCAGCTGCCTCAGACTGAGGCGTGCAACATGCTGCAGCCACTTCGTGTCAACTATTGAGAGCCCCAAGATGAAGTGCAGCACGATGATATTTGGGTCGTTGCAACTGCCGACTAGTGACGACTAACGACTGACGAGTGCGGAGTGCTAAGTGAAGTGCGCCGTAATCGAAGCTGCCAAAGGTTGCGGCTTCTTGGGAAAGGCGTGCAATATATCGATGAGACCTCTCTTGAGAGGAGCGTGCGCCCCATAGACTGTCAGCCGGGAGAATCCCATGACAGTTCTTACGAAGTAGGTACAGAGATAGATATGACAAGTACGCAAGTGTATGCATGATATACCTAGAGGGACTGCTCATCTTGAAGATGATTATACAGATATTATAGATGTTATGCATAGGGTAGAAGCACTGAGCATCGAACAGCGGATTTTACTCATTTGATGCTTATTGGTATTTTTTAATATTAGTAGTTCAATTCTTTCTTATTTATATTCTTTTAGATTCTGTAATCAATAATTTTACAGATAATATAGAAGATACACATAAATGATTGTATAGATGATCAGATGATTGATCCTTTACATTTGATATATTATCCTTATAATCTGTATTAGAAATTGTTTAGAACTCTCATTTCTTTGAGGTTCTATGAAGATATTACCCGAAATACCCCCAAAAAAACTTTAAATTCTTTATCTTAATGTAAAAAAAATAACATTGGTATACTGAAGTAACTACGTAATACACTCTAGTATATCAGTATAGAAATACCATTGATAGACTGAAGTAACTACATCGTGAAGTCCAGTATATCTGTGGTATTTCATTTCCTTTTCAGTCTGTCTTTAGGTAAATTACCCCTAAATTATTCGCTTATATCGAGGCAATTGATTCACTTGCATTGTGGGCGGTCAATTTGTTTATTGAGCCAAATTAACGGTCAAATTTTGGCTAGGATTAAGTAACAGATTGTTTACAGAGCGTGGGCGAATCGAAAGAGGAGAGGAGGATAGAAAGCGGCGGAGCTAGAGAGAGCGCACGATCCATTCATAAATACTGAAGACAATTCAATTATGAAGTTAATATTGACATTGTATGAGCACTTATCGTGTATATACATACATATATATATATATATATATATATATATGCAAACTACGTGTATGGAGAGTTGAACAAACAAATCTTCGCATATGTTAAGCGTGTTTGAAAGCCCCATAAAGATTGCGATTCCGCTTCGAAGATAAACAAATAAAATATGCTCCACATTGTGTTGGGTTGACCTGGTGAAAGGTAAAAATGATTTCATTCGATTGTTACGAATAGATTTATACATATATATAGACTACTTCAGTTATATACGGTTGTTTTTTCGGGTGTTTCAATTGTTGTTTTCTAGCGTTTTTTGGCTATTTTTGTAGAGCTGCCTGCGGTTTTGTTGGAAAAGAAAAAACAAATCTGGTTGGCAACTGGTTCTGGGATTTGTCAAAGAGGGAGGGAGGGAGGTATGGAGAGAGAGAGGGGAACTAGCGCCAACTGATATTGGCCAAATCAGAGCATGGCCAATTGTTTTGTTTTGGCCTTATGCAATGCCCCACACTGGCTGTCAGTCTGTCTTGCTGTTCCCGCTTTTACTTTCGACTCTTTCGATATCCGACAGACTGCCCCTCCCCCTCGGGCAGCTGCTGATCGATGGTAGATCGCAACTGCCTCCGTTTCCTTACCTCACTGAAGTGCGCCAGAAATTGCGTTTGCTGGTGGGGCACATTGACGCGCTGCGTCTGCGCTGACTGCGGCTGGAAGCTGTTCAGGCTGCTGCCCAAGCTGGCGCCGTTGCGTATTGCCTTGGAGCGAGTCAGTCCACTTGGTGGTGGCGCTGCGGACACCACGGACGTTGCGCCACCTCCAACGACGGGCACGCCAAAGGGGCGTGGCGATATATCGTAATACTCCGATTGCCGATTTGGTTTCTGTGGGAAACGAAACAAAAAACAAAACAAACATAACGTTTTCGGTTATTTAAGCAAAGTTAGTTAATTAGTTTTGCATGAAAGGGCGTATCCCGAAATTTTTAATTTATTGACATAAGGTTTAAAGGTAATGAATATCGAGTATATTCATAGAACTATTATGGTATATTGCTTTAATATAATGGTTCTTTAATATGCATATTCAAATTCTTTAATTAGCAATAATTATCTGCAAATAAATTGTCTAATACCTATAAAAAGCTCCAGCAATAGTTTTGCCATAAGAGTTGATTGTTTTTTTTAATAATAAATATAAGAAAATGTTTCTTAATTTACAAGTCGCTATAAAACTTTAGTGATCATTTGAAAAAGCCTTTAAGACTGTGTAAGACAATCATTTGATCGCTTGGGGCGACAGCTTGAAAAGTTTATTTAAAAATTGTAAGATTATATACTATTTATCATGCCTGGGAAAAGATTCCAGTTTTTTTCATTTCCATCTTCTTCTTCGCAGCTCACTTTAAAGTCCATTTCAGTTCGCGCCGAAAGAAAATTCATTTCCGGCTTAGGACCCCCCTAAGAGCCTTTAAATCAAAACTTATCTAGCAATGACCTATGCAGATGTTGCTCCAAATCTTTAAGCTAGGCCTAATCGGACTTATAGCCTGCTATAGATGAGTTTTTAGTTGTCGACTTGGACCTAAGCCGACAAACGACATCTCCCTGTCTATTTTCTGCCCTGCACCAGTTCTCACACTGCCACAAGAGACCTCATAATGGGCGCACTTGTCTTTCCCTAAGTACTTCAACGAGAAGCCTTCACTGCACGTGTTGCAGACAATGCCAAAGCGCTTGGAGATCCGAGAAACTCTGACAACATATAAGGTTGATTGCAATCGAAGTCCGATTCCAAATCAAAGTCGAAAGCGGCAACGAGAAATCAGAAAACAGACAATGGAAACCTATCAAAAATATTTGATTGAAGTGTATCAAGGTTGTGGCGGAGTAGTTAACGGAATTCCAAACTCCGAAATTCGACGGGTCGCTAATTACGAAAATCGCCGTCAGTTGCCGTCAGTTTCGCCCCAATCGCGGCGAATAAGTACTTGTTATTATTATGCATTATTGTTGTTTTTCTGTTTGATTGTTATAGTTTTTTCTCGGGGTTTTTCTCGTTTTCGGGTTTTCTGTTTTTGTTTTTTCGAAAGTGCTTCTAACACGCTGCAGAGTTTTGCTCTGTTAAGCAAATTGCATACAAAACGCAAGTTTTGTTGCCAAAAGGCGAATTTCCACTGCAGTCGGCGGCGTCGTCAGTTGTTTTTCTTGTTTTCCGCTTCTCGAAGTTTACGCATCACAGAATCCCCCACAGGCGATGCCCAGCCCAAAGCTGAAGAGATTTGCGGG
Organism: Zaprionus ornatus; assembly: GCA_018904035.1. Lineage (NCBI taxonomy): Eukaryota > Metazoa > Arthropoda > Insecta > Diptera > Drosophilidae > Zaprionus > Zaprionus ornatus. Next base: position 5,295,401 of record JAEIFZ010000238.1, read on the forward strand.
CGGATTTTCTCTGCCAATTACCGAGAAATGCGCGAGAATGGCTTAATTTAAGTTCAAGCCACAAGTTTTAGTCTGATAAGCCTGCCTTAATTGCGGCGAATTGCAAGTAGGGATGTGCAAAAGTATCGATAGTCGCAATTATACAATAATTTAGAACGATATATCGACATGAGTATTCATTATAGCTTATAACAATATCGATAGATCCGTGAGATATCGTTTATGTTTTTACTAATGCGATCAAATATTTTGTCAATAAGATAATAAATCGTACGAAATATGGATGTATCGTACTGAAAATCACGTAGGACTCGCCTTAATAAACATAATATGCAATATTACAATATCAATACCACAGTGCAAGTTGCAAGCACCCAAATATAAGCAATTTCTCTGCGGAACGGGTGCAATAGCCGACGCTTTGAGCCGTAATGAGGCAGCTTTTTTCAGGCCAATTGATCTACGTGAGTTTTGTATATGTGCGACGAAGAAAGCGTCGACATTAAAGAGCTCTTAGGTCGTTTGTCAATATGGAAACATTAAAAAAGTTGCTCACGTCTCGTGTAGAAATGGTTTGAAATAATCGGGGAATGGAACAGACAGCTGCAGTCGTAGAAAGAGCAAGGGGAATCCATAGCGAACTCATTTTTAAGTATTGCACTTTCACTTTAGCCAAACATTAGCCGAACTCTCAACTGACCATCGGAAAATATAATGAATCAGTGCAATCATCTCTCTCACTTCATTCTGTTTTATTATCATTTTTTGTCTATTGTTCGATTCGCTTTGATTACGTATCTAATTGAAAACTGTTAATTTCAAATATTATTTGTTAAAAATGAATACTATAACAGTAATCTACCAATAGATAAGTTTCTTGAGCTTAATTACTCATCTCTTTCTCAGCTTTCATTGATCCAATGCATTTTCATTCATCTTGCAAGAGAAGGAGCTGTTTGTCTGACCGTAACCAAAGTCAAACAAGTTAATTGACCCCTTGATTGGCTCCTCTTGCAGCCTAAAGAAGTCGCTTCCATTAGGCAAACCCGTGTTCAGCCATAGAAAACGACTCAATACAAACTAACCAGTTCAATCCAGGCGGAAAGGCGGACGGAGGCGTTGAAAACTGCAGCCATTGTCGGGCGGATCATGACAATAGATGCCAAGACCTCTCGCTGGGCGCTGACAGACTGCAAGCCACTTTACATGCACTTCCCTCCCACCTCTCCTAGTACGAGGGCTGTCCACTTCAGGTCCGACATGCGATTTCAATTAGGGAGCCCAAGAAAAGTGCGTGCTCATCGCGAACTGGTAATAAACAATGTGATTATGGAGGCCTTTTCAATTAGGAACACGTTCCACTCAGAGAGGCCGGCCCACAGTTGGACCGTCTTGGCCGACAGATTTGGTCAATATCGTTGATATGCAGATGACGTCGCGCAGTCTCTTTTGTGGGTGCCTTTTGGGCGAAGTGAAAGTGAGGTGGGAAAGTGGGAAAATAGATTTTGGATTTGGAAACCGCTTCCATTTCTTCAGTGCGTGTAATTCGATTTGCGTTTGCGTTTCGAGTGTTGCGTGAGTCGTCGACGAGAGCGATGACCAACTGCAGACGAAGAAGAAGAGCCGAAGCGAAGAGCAGACATCAAATTAGAGGTGGCTCGTCAAGCGGGGCAATCGTGCGGTGGGCGTAGCGAATCGAAGACCCATTTCTGCTTCCCTATTTGGTTTGTAACATTTCTCGTGATCACGTTGGAAACTATTATTTCCTACAAGTGAGCGATGTGCCAAAGACCCATTGAGCTGGAGGAAACTGTTTATCTCGAGTAGGAAATGCAACTGGGATAATACTTTGCTTTTTATTTTTCATTGCTGTGCGGAAGTGCGTGCTGTGTTAAAATCTGAAAAAAACGTATGCAATTTATATAAACAATGTATGATGAATTCGGCACTCTGTTAAGCTCACTGCGATTCCCGCCGTTACTGATTCGATACATTTATCTGAACATTGATATCGATTACTGTTTTTGGCATTGCAATATTTGCATATTTATAAACAATCGAAACAAGCGCTCTCGTGTCACGCGATCATCGCCAGTTGCAGCGCGCATTATTCTCTGTCTGCTTTTTGCAATCCGGTTTAAACAAATTTCAAATGTGGCAAGTGGCATGTGGCATGTTGTAATTTATGAATTTGATTTAATTTTGTTTTTGGCGTTGATTGATACAGCTTTGCGGGCAGCAAAGCCGGAGCTCGAGCTCACCGCACAATCAAACACACTCACAGGCAACGAGTTACTTAATTGCCTGCAGCCACAGTCGGATTGCACATTTGCTGCAGGTTGCCAACCCCCGCCCCCTGCTACATATGGAAATGTAATGCACTGTCCGAAACTCGGAAAATTTTAATTTCAGTTTGAATTTGAATTCAAAGTTGGAGCTGCAGTTGAAGTTGACGTTGGAGCTGTGTGATTTGGGGTCGGAGTCGAAGTTAATTGAGAGTTCGAACTTACCGCAAATTGTTGGCTGCTGGCCCCGAAAGGTGTTCCGTATGGTGAATTGACGGCGATTGCGGCCTGTTGCTTGTTATTATTGTTGCTGTTGTTCTCATTCGCGATGAACAGGAGCTGCTCCTGGTACGATCCGGGGGCAGGCGAGTAGCCGACGGCGTTGTTGCCACTTCGAAAGCCATTGAGCGTCTGCTGCTGGCGCGGAAAGGAGCCCGAGGAGGGTACGAAACGATTTTGCGATGGAAAATAATAGCCAGAGCCATCTGAAAGGTAAACAAGGTCAAACGTTAATAGGGTAAACGCAGCAGCCAATTATCAATTTCACAACATAAAAGTTGCCTCGTTCGCATTGTTGACATCTTTCAGCGCCGCTGGCTTTAGTTAGCCATGAGATGGGATCGCAGACAAAATCATTGAACATAATTGACAATAAATTGTAATAAATAAATAAAAAAAAAGGCAATGCGGCTGCTGCTCGTGCGTGGCAAACATTTGTCACGGCCAGGCAAAAACCTATGAGGTCGCCGCACTACTTGCTCGATTTATTTTCACAGCTTTGACCTATGTAAGTAATATGCATTGCGCACATAAGCGTATTTACAAACAAACACTATATAACGTAAAATTAATATTATTTTTATTTATTTATTGAAAATATGACACATTTGCCTTTACTCCCAACTAAAATGAATAAGTGTGCCACACAGCAATCAGTTTTGATTATAATGCCGAGTTGCCAACTGCTGGGCGCTTTTGTACTTTGGCACCATTTGAAGATTTGCTCAGAAAGAAAAACCGAAAAAACCGCAGTGTAACTAGTTGGCTTTTACATAAGTGCATTCATATGAACATGTACAATCATGGCTAGGCGCGCATATGGAGCGTGGGCACCCAAAGCAGCGCTGGCAACAACAACAGCTGCAACCCGGCATGCGTCACACTTGGCTCTTTGACCCACAATGTCTGAATGCCTAGCATGAAAGACGTGCCACGCAAAAATGGCGGCCACTAATTGAAAATTGAAATATCATACATGCGCAATATTTCAAAAGAAAATACAGATCGGGTTATCAGGCAACAGATATGACAGTCCCCCAAAGTTGGCAACGCCTACACGACCCGCTGCTTAGCTAAGTTTCACACCTTATTTCTGTGAATGAGTGTGTGTTAAAAAGAACGGGGAACGCGCAAATGTGATGAGTGTTGTTGCAATTGCATGGGCGGATAAGTTAAAGTAATGATTAATTGAAAGAAACGTCAGGAAATATTATTAACCAAATAAGGTAAATAAATTTAAAGTGTACGAGCACGAGTTTATTTTACTATGTCAAGGTAGGTTAAGAACTGCTTGCACGGTGAATGCTTTTAAACTGCTTGCTCATTGAGCATAGAACAAGAACAACTAGTCGCTCATCAGACAAGCAGTTTGTGATTTCGGTGATGGTCGCGTGCGTTGAGTTGTCGCACGAAGTGGTAAATAATGTGTATTTGGGTTTTGGTGGATCGAATCTTCCGAAGGGCCATTTTATTTCAAGTGAATTTAATTTTAAGTCTCTCATTTTAAATTTACAGTTAAAGTTTATCAATACTTCTGTAGCCTTCGGTGCACACTGGCAAGAGTTACCGTGTAATTTTCAAGCCGGTAACTCTAATCAGCTGAAGGTAGATCAAATCGTTCAATCTCCTCTGCCGTTGACACTGCACTATTGTTCCGTTACATAAGTGGGCATTGCAGTTCTGACGTGATTGAATACAATTTTTAAATTTTTTTCTATCACGCAATCTATATTGCAATACAGAATAATGCATACCTAAACTAAATATGTTGCTGTAATCGTGTTACTCACATAGAGAAGAAGCAGAAGAGCAAGACAAGTTTATATTATTATTCCACGCACACACGACCTAAAATCGAAAAACCATCAAAATCGACGCTGTCGTGACACACAGCTAACATATATTTGCCTATTTTGCCTATGTTCCTAGATAGAACGCGAAAATTCGAAGACAACCTTCGCATAAATGGGTCAATGAGGGCCTATCGATCGATGATCTTGGAATTTATTGTAATGAATGGGCGAGAATACATTTTGAATTTTAAATGCGAAACTGAATGTAGTTGTATAAAAGGTATGCCACTATAAAGTTGGAAAATGACAGTGGATAATTTAGCGAAATTTACAAATGGAGTTACCACTACAAGTCGAAGAACTGATCGATTACAATGAATAAAGATTTCTAAATATAAAATTTTTTACCTTTACAAATTGTAGAAAATAAAGAAAAAAAGTTTCTATAATTTCTTTTTGGTATCATAGCGAACAATTTAAAAATAACCAATCAAAAATTAAAATAGAACAGGGTAAACTATATGAAATGTAAAGCTCTTCCATTGGTACTTCCCGCAGCGCCACAACGGCAGCCATAACAACAAGAATACCTATAAAAGCTGCTTCATGGGCTAACGCGAAATTGTTTCAACTTTACCGCGCGCGGCCTTTAGTCAAGTGTTGTCTCCCAATCCACCGCATCGCATTTGGCATTTGGCCCAAAGCGAGCGCCAAACAATGAGGCAGGCCCAAGCCATGTACAGAGAATCGCTGCTACAGAGACGCCAACGTTGCACAGTGCACTGAAAGCGGTAGATAATTGAGCAAAAAGCTAAGCAGATAGTAAAACTAATTCTGAAGAATAACCTGATTATTTCAAATATACGATTGCTATACATGCCATTGCTAATATAATAGTAATTGAGATACATCAATCATATTGATTGAACACCACTGTGCGCATGGGAATCCCGCCTGCGCCGACAGTTTGACATTTACAGTTTTGAAGCAAACTTGCCGTTGCAGCTGATATCGTATATTATTCTCTTTTCTGATTGGATTAGCTTCTTGGGATTGGGCAGGTTACGCTGGGGATGCCGTCTCTAGCCTGCTGTGGGTTAATTTTTTAGGTTGCACAAAAAACGCATGAAAATCTTCCGCAATCGGCTTTTTCTTTAGTTGGCTCTTTCTGCTGTTGCCTCTGCCAGTGTGAAATGTCAAGAGGCCAATGCGAAGAGCCATTCAGAAGTGCAATAACAACAACAACGACAACAGCAGCAGCAGCAGTTGGCAAGAAGAAGACGCAACAAGTTGAACTTTAAATTTTTTCAACTTTAATCAAGTTTCTTGTTGTTGCTTCTTCGTCTTCAACTCGATTGAAGGTCGTTAGGCTGCAGCTCGTGCAACAGTTTTAGAGTTACTGGAAAGTGTGTTAACTCAACTGACTGACAGTTTGTTGCGATTGTTTCTATATAAATATTGCTTAAATAATTTTTGTAATTATTCACAGCATATGTATATATAAACAAATATGCTACATAATATATTGTATCATATCGATATATCATTATTGCAATATGGATACCCATCCCTAGTTGTGCTTACCTATTCCTCTATTTCTGAATGTGATCATAGCTTAAATGGGGGAACTGAAATTCCACTTCTAACGTGTGTGACATCATGCCACGCCCAATTCGAAAAATATACAGATAATTTCATTTAATTTACTCGCTCTTTTAATGGACTTCAGCCGGGGTGACAGAACCATAAAACAAACAAAAGAAATCAAAGATATCAACGCGAACAAAGAGAACAATGCAGAGAACTGCGAACTGTCTAGAGATCGTAATAACTGAAAAGGCAAACACAAGAAGTGGACAACAAGTTGGTTTCACTTCTTCTCTCTCTCTCTCTCTCCTCCCCCTAGTTCGTTTAGGGGCCTGCGGCTGCTGCTAATTAGAAAATAATAATGCGCCGCTGAAGGTCAATGTCGAGAGTGGAAGAAGTAGAATGGGACATGGCAATGATGGAGAATAGAGAGAATCGAGAGAGAGAGATCAAAGTGAGTCAGCTAGAAATTTGGTGTATACAGATGAATGCGTATTATGTTGACTTGGGCGCCCACGGAAGTCGGTAATGTAAGCCGATCTGCTACGAGTTTGGCCCCCACGCACGTTCGTCGCCTAAGTCTTTCGCGTTTGGCTGTAGAATTTCGAGGTGCGCTTCTTGCATCACTCTCAACATTCCAAGCTGCTCTTTTTGTTGTTGCTGATTTTGCTTTTGTTGCTGGTGCTATTTCAGTATGCTATAATTATATTTACTAATGCATGCTGTGTTGTTTGTTAATCGCGTATGCAAACTTGTTACACAAAGTAAACGCTAAAACGAAACTGGGCGCAAAGCGAGCAGCGCGTGAGCAGCCAAAACAAAAGCTAAAAATGAGAAACAGCAGCAACAGAAACAGCAACAACTACTACTAAAACTGCTACTACTGCTACAATAACAACAACTACTACTACAGCAGCAACAAGGCACTACCCCAATGTGTTGCATGATAAATCGCCAGCTGTTCGGCTAGCCCGCTGTTTCGGCTATTGTTTAGCTCGGACTAACAGCGGGCTGCCTAGATAAGGGGGAAAGGTGCGAGGGGGCTGAGTAGGGTGCACACACACAAATGTAAATGCGAATTTCTGGCACCGCACTAAATAAACCATATATTAAGTTTAGCTGTAAATTTTCACACATTGTTCAGTAGCATTTACCGCTGGTAACAGCAAAGCAGTTAGCGGTTTTATGGCTAAAACCTGTGTGTGCTTGTTTCTTAAATTTACCTAAGTTTTAAGATACGGGTATCAGTATAATAAGAGTTATGTATATCGATAGCAACTGATTGGAAATAGTTGTTTTAATCGCAGCCAACTTAATAGCGTACAAAGAAGACACATAGTTTGAAAAATGATCTAAATAAAAAAGAGCATAGTTGTACGACTTATTTATTAATAAAACTTAATTTGGGAAATTTAAAAACAATTTTTCATCTTGAAGAGATCACTGCTTGTACTGGGTTAGTAGTGTCTATTGAAAAGCCACCTGGGGCGCAACAGTAACAATTATCGGAGCTGCCACTGCGCCAGGTAGTTGCTGCAGCACCACTTACATAGCTACCCACTTGACTGCCCACCCAGTTAGACTTGTTCGGTAAATATTAACAAACAAAAACAGCAGCAGGTGCTAAAAGTCGAGTGCACTCGACTCACAGTTACCCAGTAGGTTGTTTTAATTTACCATGTTTTTTCCAAGATTTTGATAGGATCAAGAAGTCAAAGGTATCGGCCCCATTAAAATAACATTGGATCATATTCATTTTATTGCATCAACGGTGGTCGGAAGCGGGCGTGACAAAATAATTAAACAATTTGATCTTTGTCGAATTTAGTAATTGTCAACTAGATCTTTGATTTTTACAGATCATAAGTATATAATATAAATGTGTACATAGTTTGCTACATATGTCACGAGCGTGTGGCTAGATAATGTTATTTTGAACCAGTTTAAAGAGCTCGCAGCAATATTTGTTGATCTGTTCCGCGAACATTCATACATAATATCCGTGTTTTGGTCTGCGGGAAATGCTAATCAATCATTTTGCATAGCACTTCAAGGTTGAAGAACCAATTGAACCTGGAAATGGAACGCGGCTAACACCCGCACAGAGCCACAAGAAACGGGTGTTCGCAACATTCTAAAACTGCAACGTTGTGGAACCTGTTTATGAGTCGTGCCATGGATCAAACCAGAGCGACTTGACTTGACTCCGAGACTCTGACGATTATTTGGCCTTAATTGTGTCTAAGGCAATTACAGAACTGACACTTGACTTCGCCTCGAGGGTGTGTTGACCAGTTCGACCGATCGGCGATCGAGTATTTTGTCAAAGGCTTTCAACAACTTTTCACTTCGACCACATTCCAGACCCACATCGTCGGTGGGTTTCGATTTCCTGAACAAACCACTGCGAGTGGCAAAGGCCAAGTAAATAACTAAGATAAATATTAATTTCCCAATGGCCTGGGAAAGCTGAGAAGCTGAACAAAACCGTCCAAAGGTGTTTGGGATAATATATTCCCAAATTCCACTAGCCGCTTGACATAATACCCCAAAAAAGAAGAGGAAGAGAAGAAGCGAATGAATTGGATTGAATCACTTTTGGGCAACCAGGGAAAAGCGTATAAATTTGTTAGCCATTTAACTTGGAATAATATACAATTTTATAGCTCTCAGATGCGGCAACTACAATAACAACAGCAACGACTACTGGGCGTGGCTTAAGCGGGAACTTACGTAACGCTTGAGGGTCACTGCGAAGAGCAGAGCGAAATGAATGAATGAATGCCGAGAAAGAAAGGCCCCGAACGAAAGTGAAATTTAGTCGGACTGTGCCCGATTCGATCATTTTCGTAAAGGTTTTCTTTTCTTTTTCACTGAAATTAAAACTCATCGCATGAGCAAAGCAACAGCATAATCAATGGGTCTTCAGATCGCAGCGGCCTGAATGAGGTTAATGCTCAATTGATAACTTAGTGGGGTAGGAGAAGTACAAAGGCAGTAAAAGGTGCTTTCTGAACTAAGTTATACTGTGTTGTCGATGAAATAAGGACTCATAATACAGTTTTAAGTTAATCTTATTGGTAGTGTATCTAATAGTGATACTTAACCTCCCCAATCGGAGTCCCAAAACGAATGCCAAATGAACTGGAAAACCGTACTAAGGCTCTTATGCAATGCTAAAGCTGGAGCTCTCGGGTTTCCATTGTGTCTCTCCGTAAATGGCAAACGAACATGGAAAACTTCTTAGCTGGAAATTCTTTAGCCGGTTTTCGATTACCACTCCCGCAACACGTTGGGAGCTGGCGGCGACTGTGGCCAACAGAAACTGGTTCAATTCAATCTTTGCTCAGCGCGCGTGCGGGTGGCAATGCCCGCTGAATGGAGAAGGGGAGGGAGGGCGGACTTAGCTAGCCCCTTACATACCACTTCTGCACACCCTCTCCACGACTGAATTTGAGTCACGATTCCAGTTGGAATTCGGTACCTCGGTCCCTTCGTTCGAGGCTCGTGCTGGGTCAGCGCCGCAGCCCGTAGCGGGTGAAAGGCCGACGATACTTTGCATTTGCCTGGGATCATTTGGGATCGTTTGGCTTGTCGACTGGCTGCAGTTAACCATCATCAATATTCTATCAATTATTTGATGTTTGATTTGTGCTTCACACTTCGTCTGTTCACCATCGTCTCCCTCGTTGCTCCTTCTTCCCTAGCTGCTCTTCTTTCTCTTTGGTGTCTTCTTCGCCGACTTCGTCTGCTCGTGCCATGACTTTTTGTTTTGATTGCGAGGTGCGATTTCGGTTTGTTTGGTTCGTTTTGGTTGTGTTCGCGCTCTCCACTGATTTGGTTTATGTAATTCGCCGAGCGTGCTCTGCAAGCTGCTCTAATAAAGGCAGGCGAAAAACAAGTAAAAAGTATATTGCAAATATTAAAAGTAAATTACGAGCGCAAATGCAAACGAGTTTCGCGCAAACGAAGTCGGAGTTAGCCCCCAAACTGGAACCCGAGTACGACTGCGAGTAGATCGCGAGTGGAGTGGGGGAGGGGATAACTGTATTGCAGTCTCCTTGCATTGGTATTGGTATTATGCTGGGCTTGGCTACACCGTGTGGCAATAAATTGTGGCCAATAATAGAGCAAATTGTTGAGCAAACAGCAAACAGAAATTCAACTTAAGATTCAGATTCATAGATTTGACTGAACCAAGCCAAACCACCATACCGAACCCAAAACAATTAAGTTCTCAAATCTCGATTTATGCAACGACTGCTAGGCAAATGTCGTTGAATATTATTTAGTTTCTTATTGGCTTCTAAGAAGTGTCTCCAATTTTGCTAAGTTTATGCGCTTGTTAACAAGATTTTTATTTCCTTATATCAGACCCTCAGTTACTTTCTGCATCAATACTGAAGCTTTATTAACTTTAAAGATAATTAAAGGCCTATAAATTATGTAGCCTATTTAATTATATTATCGATAACAATCGATTAAATACAAAAGTCTATCTTAAAATTTAAACCCAATACTGGCAATCTCAACCAACTAAATTACACTTGGGAATGCCTAACAAAGAAAAAGGTAGAAATAAAAGACTTTAAACATCTGATATGACTTTATAAATACCTTTTAAATAAATCTATTATTTTAATCAGATAACATTTTACTTCATTACGAACAATTTTCCCAGCAACTAAGCTGGATTTTCCATTTTCCTGCCGGCTCATTGCACATTCGAGTCGACTACGAACTTTTGCTCCAATTCCAAGAGAACGCGACTCCAATGAACTGAACATTTCAGTTTAAAACGCTCAAATTACTATGCAGAGAGCGAACAAACCGAGCTCATTAGACACAACGCATAGAGCACAGTTTGGAACCCAACAAAAAGTGCCGCCAAAAGCCGTAAGTGGTTCTAGGTAAAACATTAATCCGAAGCAATTCGATGGCTAACGAAAAACTGAGGCACGCAGTTGTTGGCCAAAAACGTGCTGTTCTAGGTGTGAAAAAACGGTTAACCCTCTACAAGAGTCGCCTACTCCAACTCCGACTGAGACTCCAATTCCAACAGCAATGGCAACTGCAAGAGTCGAGTCGCCTTTTGAGCCACGTCGCCTTTCTAATGCAGGTCTTGGCAGTCGTGGCTGATTGAATGCCTCGCTTTGGAAACTTTGTTGGTTGAATTTGTGGAGGATCTTGTGTGTGCGCGCCCGCTAGTGAATGCACTGCCTGCACCACGTCCACATTCACATCCAGGTTGGCAACTCTTCATGCCACGGCATTGTTCGCATTAGCGTAGTGTATTAAGTAATAGAACTGTTTTGTGTCTGGCTGCCACTCCGAGTGCCCCGCGTACTTCAGATGGCGCAACTGCAGTACTTAGTCAACTCTTTGGATGCTGCAGTTGTTGTTGTTTTTTTGTTGGCACTAAGATTGGCGTTGGCGGTGTCGCTGATGCTTCTGCTGCCGGTGTTGTTGCTGTCGTCACGGCGTTGAAACGAAAGGGATCGCACTGGAAATTGTGTGTTTTTTGGACTCTTCTGCTGTTTGAGTTGAGTAATACGCTATGCAAATATGGAGGAGCATTATCTGCTTATAAATAGGGTCATTCCTAAAATAAACAGATAAACTGCAACTATCTAAGTTTCATTGTTTACTTTTATTTCTGTAAATTTAATATCGCAATACATCGACACATATTTGTTGATCTCTTCTCGATGTGTGCAATTTCAAAATACTAATACAATATACGCGCAAATAAGCAGCCCTGACTCTTTAATTTTGCAATTAATATCGATACATCGTTACAGATCTCCATGAAAGTATCGATCGATTAAGCAAACACCACCACACGCGTAAACTGATGTAAGCTGTAATTTGCAGAATTTTCGCTTTAATTTTTGTATATACGTAATATGTAATTGCTGTGTTGGACTTGTTTAAAAAAATTTTTAACAAGTTCGTTTAGCAAACCTCGCTACGTTGCCCTTTTTCGCCTTGCAGAAAACCCGAAACTGCAGGCCCAGAAACCGGCACACAATGTTGTTTTCCTTGAGATTACGGTTAACCATAAATAATTATATACACACAAACATACATATATGTATGTATGCGTATGTGAAGCTCCCTTCGATACCAGGAGCATTTGAGCTGTCCATGGGCTCCTTTGTGCCGTTGTTGTTGTATTAAAGCATTTAAGCAGGAAACGATGCCCAAAAGCAACAGCAGCAGCAGCAACAACAAAAACAACGTCAACTGCACTTTAGCCGGATTCGAGGGGCAATTTGGCATGGACAGTTGCCCCGTTGGACTTAACGAGCGGCATGCATAAAATATGCCCTTTGTTCGCGAGCATTTTTAATAAAAATGTCAAGATATCTGCTGAGTATAAGCAAAGGAGAGAAGACTGTGACACCCAGAGGGAGCTGGAGATGTAGACGCTGCAGTAGCAGTTGCCCTGTTGCCAGACGTGGCGACAATGAATTGCAGTTTGCGGCGAGCTCTGGTCCTTGACTTGTGTGCATCGAATTGATTCACTTTTTGCACTCGCATTCAGTCGAAGATCACTGCGCGGGCGTTCAAGTAGACACTCGAAGGTGCCGTCAACGCGCTGATTGATGGCTGCTGGATCGCTCTCGCTCTCTCGGTTGACGGTGTGTTGACGCCGTGCCGGGTGCCAAGTTGTTTGCTTAGAAAACACTTGGAGCTGCAGTGTGGCAGGGGGCATTGAACTGTTCCGCGTTGAGAAGAAGCCAATTGCGACCACTCGAAGCGCTGCCGAGTGTCGAATCACTTAAGGGGCATATCGTATCCGAGCATGGCTTCTAGGCAGAGCTCACACCACGCCCACTCTAAATGGACAACACACCCAACCGGGGAACGGTGAACGAAATGCAAATTTAACAAGAACAAAAGGCGAAAGAACCCAGAGCGGGACAGACCAAGGGGAAACCTGCCTGTCTACTTGTCTGCTTCACACAATAAATCACAGACAACAACAATACCATTTGTAATTACAACAACAACAACGGCAACATGGGCTTAATGGGCAACAAACTAAGCCAAGACTATTGACCATTTTTGCTGCTTACATTTCGTTTATTCGTACTCTCTCTCTCCCTCTTTTGTCTCTTGTTTTCGCAAATCTATTTTACTTTTGGCCTTTTGCGACCACGGCGCGCTCTTTTGTTCGTTTCTATACCCGAAAATTATGCGGAAAATCACAATTGAAAGATCTAATCATAAATTATTATGAATTACGATAATCCCCGAGAGTTTCTTTGCGCGTGGGCCACAAAAAGTTGCGTAAAGTCGGTGAAAGAAATCAGATTGTAATCAAGTGGAATCCGCAGAAAGAATAAGTGTGAGTGGAATCCCCAAAAGAATCGATGATTGGTATCACTCTGAGAGTGTTAAATAGAACGAGGCCAAGTGTGAATCAACTTGAAGATGGGTAAAAAGTAAATACAATACACGTAAATCTTTTGTTATATCCGGTGAATCATAAGAAATTTCAAATATATTTCGAAATTCTTTTTAGGTATTTCTACTGGTTCATTGTTTTTTTTCTCGCATTGCACAACATTTTATCTGCAATTGTCATGTGGCAAGTGGGAATGATGAGGTGCAAGAAAAATCTGCCAACCACACGCAAATTTACCTTGAAATCGGATGAAAAAACTCTGTCAGACTAAAAGTGCTTAAGCGTTTAGGGTGAACAAAAAACGCATTAAGGGCTGCCGATGCCAAATGGCTTCTTTTTTCGTCTGTTGCCATTTGCACTTTACCTGAACGGAAATGCCGAAATGCGCTAGCAAAACGAGACAAGCGAAAATGCCAAGCGGCGCTTATGGGTCAAGGATTCGGCAGCTGTAATCAATTTGCCCCAAGCAGGCACACCTGGTCGAGAGCTGCCCTGCAACACGACTCCAACTGCGAACTCTTTTGTATTTTCAAAATATTTGTGCTTGTTATGTCACTTGCCTCGCACCGTACATGCGTCTATTCCGCTGTCCAAACGCAGCCCAACGGGGTGTCTCACTCATTGGAGCACCCACTCAAAGTAGTATAGACTGTGAGTCATCGGAACTGAATGAATAAACATATAGTATATGGAATTTAATACCTGAATTTAAGTATATTCATCGAGTGATTTTCGGAAATCTAAAAGTTCCGTCGCAAACTACCTCTAATTGTGGGAATTTTAAAGCACATTCATTTATCATACGAAACATTATATGATTATTTACCATAGTATGTTTCTTGTAATTGAGGGTAAAAACGTGTGAAACCAATTGACTTAATTAGCAAAAATTAGTTTAGAGGAAATTACAAAAATGTCTTACAAAGATTAAAGCGTAAATATGATAATTAAATTAATGATATTCTTTCAACAAGAGGTTATCGACCTAGGTGTAGAAAGAAATGTGGAATAGATGTTAAGCATCGAGTTAAAAACTGGAATATAATATGCCAACTATGTATGTACACAATAGATAGTCCTAAATAGAAAATTGAAACTATGTATAGTACATGTATTATATATACTTTTCTGACTATCCGAACTTGCTTTTAATACAATAATAATCCCTGATCATGTTGTAATTATTGAAATAACTTATATTATGTAACTGAAATCGGTAGCACTTTGCTTCCTTATCTGGGTCTGTTTATCGGGCCCATTGAGCAGTGCAAAAACCGATAGAGAGAGAGGTGAATAGTTAAATTAAGTCGCGCTTGATTTGCGCATTACTTTCGCTCAACCATTGCCCCATTGGGCAGTTGCCTTGGGGCCACGCCAGGCCGGACTATGCCGGGCTCAAAAACTTCCGTTCCGGGGCAGTTGTCGCTTTCTATTTGCCAAAACTAGTGTTTTTTTTTTTTTTTGATTTTATGATTTATGACTTGGCTATTTGTCAAATGAAATCAAAGTTTTGCACATGTTCTGCTCGACTGCGCTGGGACCTCAGGGCAAAAACTGGAAGCCATAACGAAACGAGGGTCGCAGCGAATCGAGTCTGGAACTGGACAGTGGCACAATTGCAACAAGTTGTGAGCGGAAAAGTAAAGCAAGCACAGCAAAGTGATGCAAATGCAGCAGAAAGAGGCAAAGAAAAACAACACAAGAAACAGCAATTAAAAGGAAAAGCGAAAATGCATGAGGAAAGCGAGAGAGATAAACGCGAAACGAGCGCAGCAAATGCGTTCAATGCACCCAACGGCTGTGCACAGTAGGCAGTGCAACGTCTCTCTCTCTCCGCCCAGTAATGGGCGTGGCATGGGCACATTGCCCAGATTGAGCTATCGATGAAGGAGCTGCTGGTACTGTTGCTGCACACCACGCATGACTCATGGCACAAGCACGAAGCGAAGCATTTTGCATACAACTCAAAGTTGTTGTTGCGGAAGTTGTAGGCGCAGCAAGCCAGGTAGGTGAAAATACCTTGGCGCAACTTGATATGGGCTTAGCTAACTGACTAATTAAGGTTTTAAGAAATCAACAGGAACTTGGGAAAGGGAATGCGTATCGTTAATGTGAAGCTAATATCATGTTGGAGCCATTACGTAGTAATTAGGAATATAATATGTAATTTAAGTTCAACTTGGAACCATTACAAAGTATTTAGATATATAAAGTATTCTAATGAAATGCAGCTAACTTTACTGATAATTTTAGTTCTCAAGAACTGTACATTGCATCAAGAATTCAGACATGTATCAATTTATTCAGTATCTTGGGATTTCTATGCAAATACAACTCAACTTAATTGACTCAAGACATTTGACATATTTGCATGAATTCACTCTGTATAGGTAGTATACATATATCAGAAGGTATGTCTCTGTACGGGGCAACAAAAGAATGCAATGTCTGCAAATTACCATACAAATTCATTTTATCAATGGGGTCGCAAGCCAGCAACACACCCCAAAACGGAGAAGTGCAACGACACGAAAACTTTGGGGCATACAAAACAAAATATAATAGTATCGTATTGTAGTATTTTTCGAACCGATTTCGTGGCGCTGTTGCAGTTGGAAATGTTTTCAAAAGTCAAACAAAAATGTCAACAACACCGACGTCGAAAGACGGTGGATGCAGAGATCGAATTGGTTACATTTTCAATTTTGAATTACAATTACAGCAAATGACATTTAAAATTGCTTGATGATCTTACGAAAATACAGAAATATATACATAAAATATATATGTATTACATATATTGGAAGCATATTATCAACGTCCTTGGGAAGTCTATATTTATTGTATATATTCGCCTATATACATGTATAATCCTTTACAAAAACTAATTATATCATTTTATAATCAAGAATCATGTCAAATAATTATTGATTGCGTTAGTTTTACGACATCATCCCTAAATCATCTCTTTCTCGGACATGGGCAGAACTGTGCTGGTATTGTTATTCCTTTCTTACCCGATGATTTAGTATGGGAATTACTTGCCCAAGTTGTATCTCAACTCACCTGGAATGGAACAAATGGAAATGGAAATATGAATTACAATAAAGTTTTAATTCGAATAAACAAAATGTGAAATGAAATTTAAAAGGGGTAAGCTTATTATAAACAAGTTCTGGGGCGTGGCAGCGAACAGTAGAAAAACAAAGCAAGGTCGTTTCCATTTGCGTCGCTCTCACACACAAAACGGAACAGATAAAATTG
Source organism: Zaprionus ornatus (assembly GCA_018904035.1). NCBI lineage: Eukaryota > Metazoa > Arthropoda > Insecta > Diptera > Drosophilidae > Zaprionus > Zaprionus ornatus. The sequence goes on from JAEIFZ010000238.1 coordinate 5,312,023, forward strand.
GTGAAAATCGTCGGTATTATTATTGTTGTTCCAGTGTGTATTGTTGTAGCTTGAGTTTTGAGTTACGATACAATCAGTTATACTTATTAAGGTACACCATAAATCTCAGCAACAGAGGAACTCAGCCAGTGGGAAGCCAGTTCACAGGTTAGACGGTCAAGGTCAGGTCGAAAGACCTGAGTATTTCTAGTCAGGCCTGCCAGACAAATGAGTGGCTCATTAAAGAGCTCATGGAACACTGAACTAATTGTCTTGTCTCTACTAACACGAAATACATTTCTAATACGAAGTCTATGAAACAATCGTACAAAATTATATGATTTTGGAACGCACATTGATTAAGACACTTCCGCACAATGATAAATAATACATTAGAAGCACAAATTTATGCGTTAGAAATAAGATTTTAATAGCATCTAACAATATAACCAAGTAAGGACAGCTACAAAGGTTAAATTTTTCACAAGTTAATTACGATTTTTCTCGCATTATCAAGGAGTATCAAGAAGAAACAACTTCAAAGATTCCTCCTTATATGGCCAGTGTGCTGCTTTTAACTGTGGCCAACATATTTTTTACCTATCTACCAATTAGAAGTCTATCAGATATAAATTTATATATACATATGTATGTGTTAGCCCAGTTACACGGTCCAGATGGTAACAAAGAAATCGGTCGTTGCTCGGTCGAGCATTATTTCCATTAGCTGCATCAAGTGTCAGCACACAGAGCGCTCTATTTCACTTCATGCATTCATCATTCAAATGCTAGAAAGCGAGTAAACGAGACAATTGCGCTGCAATTGCAGTTGTAACTGCTGTTGCCAGTAACCTCCAGGCAGTGCCTAATCGAATTCATTAAATCAAACTAACAAGACAATAAACAATGCTCCACACCCGCACAATATGCTGGCAAGCTCGAAAGATGTGGTCAGAAAAAGGAGGCATGGAAGGGGAGTGTGATATAATATGCATATGGGATTTGCTTTACTCTAGTCCGTGGGGAGTGTATAGATATAGATATAGTTATAGTATGTATACATATATAAATCTATATCAAATCTTAATCGAAAAAGTTATCAACAAATGTTAGAAAATTGAGAATGAACGCAGAGTAAAGGAATATAAGATTACTTACTTAATATTAAACTACACATTTAAAAGAGTGTTGCACACATTCCAGGGTATTCACAAGTCTGACTAGAAACTGTTCACAGTGCCCTTATATTCTTTCCCTCTCAGTTAGGGTAGCCGGTAGTTCGGTGCTTGGTATTTTCCTATTTATATTGTATTTTATTCAACATGCTTAACAAAATGTTGTACACCAAGATACACAACAATAACAACAATAAGCAGAGTAACAGCAGCAACAACAAGCAGAGTAGCAATAATAACAACAAGCAGTCTAGCAGCAACAACAACAACAGACAGTGTAGCAGCAGCAACAACAACAAGCAGAGTAGCGGCAACAACAACAATAACGATGTGGAATGATGGAGCACCTCAAATGCGTTTGCTGTTTTTGGTAATAAACGAAGCGTTAAACAAATTGCATTACAGCAACTACAACTACACCAACAACAACAACAACAGTGACGAGCCAGTGTGTCGAGATTTGTTGCTTGTTGTTGCTGTATGCAAAGCGTCATAAATGAGGGCGCCCGATGGCGTCTCGGCCGCTTTGGGCGTAATTACATCAACCACCCAAAAATGGTCAAGAGAGACTGCAAGATATTACATGTGTTTTTGTAGCTGTTGTTGGTATTAATGCTAATGTTGTTCGTATTGCTGCTGCTGTTGTTGTAATAATAATCGAACCGACTAGAGCCCCAAAACAGCAATGGGAAATGCCGAGGCAAAATTAAATGCAAATTATTGCCAAAAAATAAATGCTTGAAGAATTTCAAAATCTTTAGCCAGGAAATTAAAAATTATTTCCCAAATTGCTGGCAATTAATTAGGGTCTGTAAGAGGCCAAAGAGTTATGCCTACAAATACAAAAATAGACTCTAGGAATAAATACTGTCGAACTGCGAAGCATTTCAGCTGCAATCGAATCACCATTTTAGGTATTATATGCAAAAAAGACAACATGGAAAACTTGTTTTGCTGTAAATTATGGCCAAGTGAATACAACAACAAACAACGGGGCTGGGCAAAGAACAGCAACAACAACTAAAAGAAATCAACAACAAGTCGATGTCGATGTCGGAATCAAAATCGTAAACAAAGCTCGAAACTAACTGCATAGCAATAATAAGAAATAATAGCAGAACGAACCGATAGAAATCTGAAAGAGGTAAATTGATTAAATTACGGTGAGGAATTAAAATCAAACACACAAGTCTGGCGCAATTTGCCAAGTGGAAGTCGATTGTTCAAAAAGTTCTTGAATTACTTGTGTTGGAAACGGGGAAACGATTTAAAGATCCAACTACAATCTACACAATAATGTGAACGTTCTTAAAATGATCTAACGATGTATAAAATGATTATTCCATTTTTGAGTTACTCTAGTACAGATCAAGAAATCAAGCTGTAGCTGAGATACTTTATGGTATACAAATTATACAATAAAATGAACAATCTTAGGAAAAACTTTGCCATGAGTAACGATTTCTTGGAAACAAGCCATCAAATTACACTATACTAGCCCTGACTTGGCGGGGTCTTACCTTGACTGTAGCATTTTAATAGTTTACACAGCTTTAGTTTGACTTAATTTAATTGTTACAAACTCTCGGCTCTAGTTTACACATTGTTCGAAACCTTCAACGCGCCCCGAAATCCCATGAGAGAGAGATCCCATGCGTTAAAGCCAAAACTGTCTGCCTAATGATAAAGCCAAAGCAAGTTGCCAAATTGCTGCAAAATGCAATCGGCAAATGGACTTACAAATGACATTGAAATTGCACAACCAGATCGGCGCAATTAATGGATACATTAGTCGAGGCAGTAGCCAGCCACAGATTGAGGCAGCTACAATTCCACTGGGAGCAGTTATTGTGTGTGTTGTGTGTGTGTGTGTGTGTGAGGTGTGTCTGGTCTGGGCTCGGGTTGGTCCAGACGAAGGTTGCGACAGCTGAACAAAACCTCAAGTCAATTTTGGTTGCCATTTTTGTCAGGCAAATCGCTGTTGAACAGTTCAATGAACTCTGCCCCTAGTAACAGGCGAAAGCGAAGGCGGGGGTGTAATGTCTGCACACGTCACAGATAGATAGATAAATATAAATCCTCTGCTATAACCGCAGTGTTCAAAGTGAAGGCGTCGAGGCTTGTTGTCGCCAGCTGTCAGCAGATGATGGCGATAAGGCGAGAGACGCTGAGTCAAGCCAAGCAGTTTGTCGCAGCTCTTAGCCTCATAACTGGCACGTTGATCTGCGGCCAAGAACAAGCTACAAGTGAAGCTAGTGAAAACCTCGTCCCACAAATCTTACGTTGATAAAGAAAATAGATTAAAGAAATGCATATTAAATTCCATAACCAGCGCCAAGAAATGTGCTTTGAAACAGCTGTCAACAAATACCCTAAATGCCAATTGAGACAAGAGAGAATCACATTTGAAACGAAAAAAACAAGGCAACAATCGATTGATGATTCAATCTAGTTCATTTCAGTTAGCTCCGTGTTCAATGACACAAAACTTAAATAATAAAATACCTTTGGCTACTGTGTATACAACTTTTCGTTTCACAAACAAATTTAAAACTGACTAAGATGAAAAATAATTTAGTTTTTTAGAAAATAAGTATATCAAAGTGAAAATTCAATTAAGGGGAAAATACAAAACGCACGTTAAAATTTGGCAAAATATAACGAAAAATCGTATTAAAGCAAGAAAAACAATAAAAGTAAATAGAGGGGTTCTGTAATTTTCTGAGAAAATCTATAATATTTATTTTAAGTGGGGTTGAAAAGCATTCAAATACTTGTTTTATTTAATTATTTTATTTTTATTATATATTTAAGCATTCTGATCGTTCTTAAAGTTTTCTTAGTTCTTTATAAATAAAGCCAGTTTTTATAAAGACCGATTTAAAAGAAATACAATAAAAATAAATCAAAAATTAAATTAAAACAGAATGGTTACACCTCTAACTACAATATAATAAATTTCTCAGAATTCATAGTATTTTATACGTGTTTGAGCTGACTATGCATTAAATACTTACAAATCATTCCGATTTTGCTACAATAAACCCGACACTAAAGTTCAGTAAAATTAAACAAAAAAAAAAAAAAAAAAAAATTTAGAAACAAACGAAAAAGCTTTTAAACGAATTTGTATTCGTTTCATATTTTTAAGCATTTTTTTTGAGCTACAGTAGTTCCCTTAGTTACTATTAATAATGAATTTCTGCAATATTTATATGGCAAACTCCACATTGTTCTTATTAATGTTTTATTCTTTTTTTTTTAGCATTCCGATCGGACTACAGCTTTCGTTAGTTGTTGATTAATGACGGCAGTGTATATGAAGCCCGAGAAGATTTTAGTGAAATCAGAGCTGTCATACGACAGATCCGTGAGAACAGATAAAACAACGGCAGAGAATATTTTATGATCCTAAGCACACATTTCCCACTCCACAGCCGAAAAGTGTGTACAGTGTGCAGTGAGTCACGCGTGTTTAGCACCACGCACAGCGCAGCTAAGCGAAAATAATTCACTTGCTAAGTGATCGTAAATCAAATATAAACCGTGTTCTATGCAACGTAACAGGTAAGGCAAAGCCGAAGAGGAAAGGCAGCCAACAGCAAAGGGGCAATGCAATTTGTCATATGGTTAGGTTCGTTCGCGTTATCAATGATTTATAAAGATGTTTGAGGGAAGCTGCAGATGCAAGGGAGCTGAAGTATTTACGACTTAGTCGCAGTTACAGTCGTGTTGTGTCGAGTCGAGTCGCATCGTCTCGTGCCGCGTCGCGTAGTCAGGGCGGATGTCGATGCTTTTTGGCGGCAAATTTATCTTGACCCAAACGCTAGCAAAATGTTCATGGCCCATGGCAATGTGAGCGTCGAACTGTAAAGTTATGAAGCTGTGCCAAACGGAAGCGGCGCTTTAAGGTTATAGGCACAGGGCCAAAAGCAAGAACTACAACTACAGCAACAAATACAACTACAGCAACAAATACAACTACAGCAACAACTACAACTACAGTGTGTTCGACAACAACGAGGGAAACTCACATGTCAACGCAACGCATTTCCAACGTCTCAAAATACTCTATGACAAGGTGTGGATACAATTCAATTAGCCGTGTTAGTAAGACGGCATCGAGCACTGAGCAATCCTTCCATTTGACAATCAGAAAAGTATCGTTATGCATTTTGTATGACTTGTATATCTTCTCCAGCACCAGACCGCGTTCGATGCCCTGCGGTGTGCTGGGTAAACGCAGCGATTCATTCCAGCGACCGTTACTTGCCAACTCCACACTGCGCCTGTCAATGCGGAGCCCATTACTACCAGTAACGTACGAGCTGCCTGCGTTGCTGCCAGAGACACTGCTCTTGATGGACCTTGTGCCCGTGTTCTTTGGGGTGGTATTGCACTTGCCCGGCGACTTTTGACTTCTATTAGAGTTGCCGCCATTGTAATTAGCCACGCTGTTATTTTCGCCAGGCATCTACAGGAGTGTGAAAGATCAGTGGAAAGATCACACTTGGAGCTGTTAACCACTTACTTGCTCCGGGGTCTTCCTGCGGAAATTCTGACGGCAGCTTTTGGGTGTCTCCGGCAGTGCGTCTACTGGCTTCACTGGCCCCAGGCCAGCCCTCCGTTTAAGTTCCATTGCCAATGACATGGTATCTTTGGTGTCAGTAAAGGATTGAACAACTGATGGCAGCGGTGGCCAGTCGTTATCTTTATCGGATGTCTTATCCTTGAAATTTCTAATAGATGTGTCAGTTTTAAAGATGTTCAATGAAGGCGAAGACTTCTTAGAAGACTTGTCTACATGTGCATCAGCATCATCGTCATCGCTGCTAAGGTTCAAGGCTTTATCCAATTGCGGAACTTTTCCATTTTGATGCTGCTTCATTGGTGACAGCTTTGCCTGCTTCGGCTTGGAGTGCAGATCAGTGTCTTCATTATCGCTAGAGCTGTCACTGCTGCTGCTCGAGCTGCTGCTACCGCTGCTACTGCAACTGTCACTTTCGCTAGAACTGCCGATGCTAGAACCACTGCTGCTGCTATCGCTGATGAAAGTTCGCTTTAAGTTCTTTTTCCCAGCTGGCGAAGAAGCTTTGCCAATGGATTCCTCATCTTGGTGCTGATCTGATTTCGATTTATTCTGTTGTGGCTTACCCTTGTTCCTTCTTTTGCATTGTTCAGCAAACATTTTGGCCTCAAAGTCGGCTAACATTCCCATGCATTCTCCGCTTAGATTCTCAATGGGCTCCCAAGTACTCTCCGTTTCGGGATAGTTTTGCCATTTTAATAGCAGCTGAGGACGCCCGTTCACATAGCGCTTTTTCAATATCTTCTCCACCAAGTGAGTGTCTTCCTCAAGAGTTGGTTGAGGAGGCTCTGTGTTGTTGTTCTTGCCGTTCTTGTTATTGTTGTTAGTGGCCTTAGTTCTTTTGGACTTTTTACCGCCTGCGGCAAACCCGATTGCAGCTGCATTAGTGGCCTTCCTTTTGCCGAAATTAATCGGAGCTCGTTTGCGGGTATTAAATTCAGACATTTTAAAAAGTCAACTAAATCTATTGCGTCCAACAACAATGTATGACAGAAACGATTTGCCTTTTATTTAACAACTTACACAGCAACTAGAAAATCAATGGTTACAATCACTAGAAAAACAAACGAGAGCAATATTTTTTTACCTCAAAATAAGTTTAAAACCTCAAGCCGAATGATATATATTTAGACGAAGTTAAATTGAAAGCAAATAGGGAGCAAACGTATTGCAATTCTGTGTCAATAGAGAAGCGAGAGAGTAAAAAGGGTTGCCGGACCTGTCAAGCAAAGAGTTTTCGCTAACGATAGCAAAGACAATAATTGCTCGGCGATGAATTTAAAGCTTAGGATAGTCCGCAGCACATCAATAGTCTGCAATAGGAAATGGTGTTAAATCATGCTGTCTTTCATTTGTTTTTTATCCATTTCTTTAGCGTGTTTGTATGTAAAAGGTGCACTACTCCAGGTTAGTTTGTTGATCGAATTTTTAAACTCGTTTTTCCAGCTAAACTGCAGGTGACTAAAGCGGAAATAATGTGAAAACACAAAAATTTTAATTGGCTAATACTAGAGTGTTGCTATTTCTATGCTTCACCCGTGTTTTATTTTGCTGTAAAAATTACATGTTTTCACAATGGTTGGTTGTATCTTAATTGTACTTTTCCCTGAAATAATGCTCATATCGAGGTTTATTTTCCATACACTATACACCATGGACAATGTCATTGGCAGATTTCTCATGATTACAATACAGAAAGCGTTAATTTCAAATAAAAAAAATTAAAACAAAAAACTGAAAAAACTCACTACTAATTACCTAAGTACATGAAGTCTGCAAACATATCAATGTTGGTATGTTTTTTATATATGATATATACATATATATATATATGGTATATATGGTATCTACACATATGCTGCGTTTGATGAATGAGAGCAGCTCATGCGTCGCACTTGGTCGACTACTAGACTTGTTTATTAACTGAAAAGTCGTGTGTGACAGTTTACCTGAATCTAGTCAAACCCGTGAGGCATACGAGTCTGCTGTTACGTTTAGTGCGCAAACCTGTGGGGCAACTTGCGCATTTCTTTCACTTGCTTTCACGAGACAGCAGCCTATCGGTAGTACCATCTCTATTTATCGCATTGTTGATGGTTCATACACACACACATACATGCATACATATATTTTAATTTGATTACAATTTACAACCTGACACAAGGCAAGAAAGAAAAGAGAAATGCCGTCGCGACGAGAGCGACAAGGGCGACATCAAGGGTTTTCAAAGTCACTTTCATTTCTTTTTCTGTTTTTTTCTGTATGATTGTTACAAAATATCAACTCTCTATAGACAGTTTGGTTGGACAATACATACATATTTAGTATTTAATTTGCATAGTTGTCGGCAGAAATGCGCCCAGAAACTTGTTTTCTTATGTACAGTGTACACACACACACACACATACACGCGCGACAAAATGTCTGCATATGAAATGAATGTAGATTTTTCAAGAGTTGTATTTCTTGATTTCGACTATGTGCGTCTGTATTGTACATATTTACGGCATGATCATCATCTTCATTAGTAAGTTAATTTTATTAGCATTGTTTTTGTTTGACAACTCTGCCATAGCCTTAATTGTTGTTGGTTTTTTGTATTTTTATTTAAATTTTATTTGGTGGGGCCCAGTCCACGCTGTTTGCTTTTCGTTGCGGAATTCAATTTTAGTAGAAAGGTTTTATCAATCTTTCATGGCGGAGGTGTTACGTAAGAATTGGGATTTTAATTTGTCTAGCTCTGTTTCTGTGTTTGTATTTAGTTAGTTTCGCTTTGTTTTCTATTGATTAAACATGCTCGTTTTTGGGCATCATGCTGATATTCGTTTAATTTGCAGATGTCAATCAGCCAAATATTATGTAAGGGTCATGTGCATGGGTGTGTGCATGAATAAGTATGTGCGTAGTGTAGCTTAAATATTTGTAAATATAAATTTTGTTTATTATTAATAATATACTGTTTTTATACACATTTATTGAGATGCTTTCAAACTTTCTTGGAAAAGCTTTCAGCTTTTTATCGATGCCTAAATTAATAAGACATTCCTCGTTAAAAGTTGCAGAATTAACATGCATGTATACATATGTATATATGCATATATATTCACGTGTATATGTACCTATGTGTATGGGCATTAAGGACGCTTTTGTATTCGGATTTAACCGCTACGCCAATATTTGTACAGTTATCCATATAAATATTAGTTTAAGTGTTTACACACTTGTGCGGTTAAGCAGCACAGGGTGTAACACTTAATTGACACGGTGACATTTTAACACATTTTGTGAACAAAGTTACTTTACTGCAACAGCAATAAATGTTTTGCAAAAAACGGGCACAAGAAACAGTAAGATTTTACAACCAAATATGTGAAGAGTAAGATGAAGAAGGAAAACACGAGAGAGAAAGAGGGAGAGATGGAGGTTGAGAACGAATTAGATGTGTAAAGGTGCTTCTAGTTTAATCAATCTCAACAAATCTTTGTTTGCAGATGTTTGTTATATTTTAAACTTGACAATTGAAAACAGAAAACGTTTATTTACAATTACTGCCAAAAATATTACCAGCTCGCGGAAGTACGTGTTGTATTTTTATTTAGGCTTATTATTGGGTTCTTTTTCTTTCGTTTGTTCTTCCTCCTCTTCTTCTTATTCTCCTTTTTCGTAACAAATCGCAACTCACACGATTTAAAAATTTTTGGTTTTGGAATACACGCATTTATTGTGTCATATCACTCGCTCTTGAGGCTCTTTAGCGGCAGAGAGACCTCGGCTAAGTTCCGGCTGAGCCAGAGGGGCCCCCAGAAGATGAGATCTCAGGGGCTTTAAAGCAGCCGCAGTTTCAGTCGGCAGCATCGAGATAAATTAGCATGAACAGTGAATCACGATGGTCGTTTCGGCTCTTCTGGTTTAAATGAAAACCAAGATAAGCGAAGACAACAATAATATGAAATACAAACAACAACAACAGCAACAAGAGGTAAATTAAAGGCGGTAATAACTGCGACAAAAATATGACTAAAAGCCGCGAGATTTTGAAAATTCAATTTTAATTTTGTATGTACGTATACTTGTTGTGTACGAACAAATGTACAAACCATAATAAAGCATAATAATAAAAAACCCCGCACATGTAAAACTCACTCACCTTGTGCGCTGACGCTGACGCAGCAGAAGAAGAGGGCGATGAAGACGCTACGGCTCCACGCCGGCGACAACAGCTTGACAGGCATTTTTCCAGGGGGGGATTTTGAGATACGAGTATCCAAAAAAGGTGTTTTGGGTTTCTCAACTCGCGGTGTCTCGCTTGTAACTTGTTGTCGTCTGTGTTGTTGTTGTTGTTTTTTTCGCATAGTTTGTTAAGCTTTCAATTTGTAAATTATTAGCAATTTATCTGGGGTTGCTCAGTATTTGCATTTTGTGTTTTATATCACTTTGCGGCGGTTTGCGGCGCATTTGCACCGAATTTCGAATCTCGAGTTGCCAAACTGGTTTTCACTCCTATGCTAAAAAACACACGCAAAAAACTTTTGAATTATTGGCTAACAGCTCGATTGAGTTACCGTTAAAATGTAATTAATAATACTGCGATTTGGTTTTTGTTTTTTTTCTGTTTGAAGAGGTTCAAGGCCACGTGGCTTATAATGAATATTTAGAATTGTGTGTGAGTAGAGCATGCTATAAACGGTAATGTGGAGCTAGCGAGGGTAGTTAATGAACATAATTCGATATATGGATTTATCATATAATAAACCAATTGTAAGAAAACTGAAACATCATATTAGCAAGGGGAATTATAGATCTTTCAGAACATTATTAGTTAAAATTGCTAATCGATCGAGAGCAAATTTCTATTTAAATGACAGATTTATTAATTTATTGCGCTTTTTAATTGACTTTTGCCTCTTGTGGTTTTTAGCCATAAATTTTCACCTGCTTTGTCAAAATATATAATGGCAAGATTCACCTTGAATGCGACTCGCTCACAGTTTGTTTTTTATTCCATTCAAAAATTTTGCGCAGAGCGTTAGCTCATTTTTTTATTATTAACAAATTATTTATGCGATGTTTTTGTTTTCTCTTTTTTTTTGTTGCATTTAACTGCTGCGATCTGCTGTTGTCATTGCTATTTCTAGTGTCGAGTTATCGAAGAGACTTTTGTCAATTATCGAAACTAATTTCTTGCAACAACATCGAACACTGGGTAAGAGTGTTGCCCCACCACCTCCGGCCCCATCGATTGCCGTCTATCGTTTATCGGCCTTCGGTATTTACGACTCGCTCTTTAGCGAGTTTTTAATTATTGCTTTTGCTGTGTTTATTTTTTTCTGTATTTAATTAATAAATTTTAATGCATATTCTTGTCAGTTTAGTAGTAGTTTCTAACTGGAGGTCAGCCCACTCGCCTGCAGCGCGTTTGTTTTATGCTAATTTCAACACCTCCCTCCCCTCTCTAAGAACGGACGCGTAATTGGCCAACGGGTGCAGTGAGGCAAGCAAAGCTGCAACAACTGTGGCACGCACAGTGATCACACAGCGATAAAACTTGATTTCCAATGCAAAGTGAAATTTTTCACATGCGAGTAAAAGCGACACAACAAATTCGAAATCAACAGTAATCACAGCAACAAAACAGCAACAGAAAGAGCAGTTAATGACCGAATGACTGAACTGTCAATGCAACAGTGTTGAAAGGGGGTAGACGGGGAGTGAGGGGGTTGATTGTCCAGTTTGTGTAGATATCACTTTTATGACGTTGGATGATCCGCCGTAATGCGAATTTACGCGTTCTGCATACGTAAAAACCGACAAAAACCGAATGAGAGAAGAAAAAACAACAAACCGATTTACAATTCGAAGCCCCGAAAAACGTTCGACGACCCACGGCCCACCGAGCGGGCGGACGCACTTGCTCCTCAATGCGACGCGACACACGCACACACACAAACAAAGATATCGCGCACCTACAGAAATCAGCGCTTTGGCTAGTTAGCTTGGCTTGGTCTCTTCTGGCCAAGACGAAGTCGACGAACAACAACCAAACTGAGACGCGTTTCGAATTAAACTGAAACCGAAGAATGGCGGCGAACGGCAACTGAGCGAAGAAACAGTGGAACAGTGGGCAAAACACGTTTCCAGCTCAAACAAGTGCAAGACACAGCAAAAGAGAGCCAGAGAAAGAGAGAGGGAGAGTAAGCCAAATATTTTGAGAGTTCAAACTCGCGTGGTTGCTTGGCCCAAGACATGGCCAGTTGGGTGTTGTTATTGTTGTTTGTTGATCAGAGTTGTCAAGTGTGCGTGAACTCCAACAAAGATCGGGAGCAACAGGGTAAACCTTTATTTAAGTAGGAATATTCAATTTGTAAATAATTTGTGTTATTATTTATCTAAACAATTTTATTTATAAGTGTATAAAAAGGAACGAAAGTTATAAAATAGTTTTTATTTTATGCGTTTTATTTTTTCTTTCTTTTAACAAGTTTATCACGTGTAATAACCATTTGATTGACGAAGTCTGCTCCACACTGAACGAAGGCAGCTTAGGCACATTTAGCGAGTGCACAAACCTATAGCATGGACACAACTTCTTTTATGCAGCTTAGACAATTAATGATTATTTTATTAAATTATTTTATAAAATCAATATATTATCGAAATAATACTGATAAATCAAGATAAAAAGTAAAGAAAATATTGCTTATATTGTAATCATTTTTTATTTATTTCCGTTGCTGTTACAAATGTTTCGTTTATACTTCCCACAAGTTGCGGATCAACTGTTCTGTGTTTTTTTTATTTGAATTCAAGCCGAATTGACTCAGCTTCACCGCATAATGTGGCATCCAATTTCGGATGTCAACGGAATTCGGAACCCGCGTCAAAATCAAATGTTTGCGCAGCCCAATAAACTACGGTAGCACAGAAAGGGTTTGTGGCGTATTTTGATGGCGTCCAATGCTTACGAATCACTTGACAGCACCCTGTAAACAATGGGAGAGTTTTAAGATGGTCTGGATATTTGCATAATATAAATAAAAAGGTAACTTAAGATATTTTAAAGTTGTCTACTTTGGCAGAAAGAAGAATCTGATTTAAAGCCTTTAAAATCGATCTGTATTATTATCCGTTCCTACTTTGCAAGTTGTGTTAGGGTATTCCTCAGTCAGTCAGTTTGCACTGCAGAACATTGGTTTTTGGCTACAGTTGTCCGCACCGCATGAGCTCGATTGTCCACGGTGTCTGTTTCTCTCTCTCTTATTGTTGTTCGGTTGCCTGCGGGGACAAACCTCTTTCGATCCGTGGATATCATTGTGACATAAGCGACGGGGATTTGTACCCCTTTTACTGCAATATGCAAATGACAAGTTGCTGTCTCGCTCACTCGTAGTTGGAGGTGTGCAAAAAACTGTTGCATGCGGCGATGGCCAGGCGGGGAGAGGAATGGGCAATTTGTCCACCTGTTTCCTAAGCGTATGCAACAGTCAAGCGACTTTGTACACACCTGTGTTTGTGTATGTATATGCGTGTGTATGTGTGTATGTCTGCAGGTGTATGCGTGTGTCCCCAATTGTGTGTTACATCCTCGCCCGCTTCGATATTTTAATCTATTCTCCGTTTGCTGCCGCTGCTGTCGCTGACAGCCTCAAGACGAACATCGCGCAATTTCTTTTACAATTTAAATCGAAAAATGTTTACTTCAGACATTTTTTTGTCACTTCTCAGTTTTCTTTTTTATTCTTCATCCTGGCCACATTCTCTTTTGTTTATTTCACATCTATTCGGTAACAGCGCAAACTGAACCATTCTCGAGTACATAATTCATTTCATGCGTATCTTTGACCTCGACAGTTGAGGTCCTTTTATGTGTCAGTGTGCGTGTGTGTGTGAGAGTTTTTGGCATCTGCTTGGGCTTCTAGGAGCCCTTGGAATAAAGAACGATGCAGTTTATATAAAATACGTGCTCCATATATGCAGAAAGGTCCGAAGGGGAGTGCAGTCTTAGACTTAACTTAAGTTTCTTTGCTTTAAAAGCTTTAGAAATCAAACTACGTATATAAAAGTATTATAATATTATATATTAGATATCTATATATTATATTATATATAATATCATTAAAAGTATTATAGATGTTATAAACATGTTTGTATTCATTTAGAATACAATATAGTCCATCAAAATGCTGAGATAGCAGGTTTTCTATAACTCATTCACTCAGTTCTAATTGATATAAGGATTCAAAGATGGAGAATTCAACATGGCTACAATTAATAAATAATCACAAATCCAGTGAGCTTTTTCAAAAACATTAACCTGGCATTACGATAACCCACAGGCGGAATGTATTATACAAATATATTGTTCTCGAACACAAATATGCATGTATTACGTTTTATTAACATGTTCGTGGAACGTGCTTTCGTTTCGACCGACAAAAATGCCATAACTCAAGTGCTTAAAACCATATAAAGGGAATACCATACCCTGTCTGTCTGGAGAGTAACGAAGCGATTCCAGGCGAGGAATCCGCAAACACGTACTAAACGCTCACTTGCCCAGTTAGTCGATTATCTCTGTCTCGCTCGCACTCAGTTTCTCTTTCTCTACCCACAATAATTTGTCATTATTTTGCATGCAGTCGAGTGGAAAAGGAACAAACAGGCAAACCGAACTCCGCTTCCAAGTCTAGTAAAACTTGGGAAAACTTGCTAAAAGTTACCAAGGAGGCGCCCTCTGTCCACAGGATTTGAATTGTCATCATTGCAGCTGTCAGACTTCAGTCCCCGCTCCTTCCCCTGCATCCCCATCCCCCATCCCCTTCTCCTAGCAGCTGTCAACTGCGTGTAGGCGAATGATTTGGCAGTTGCAGCTGTCAGCGGAGTCAGGCTTTTCCGACTTCTTAGTCTCAGTACACGCAGCTCCCGTCGGGAGTTGCCCGCCCACAAAGGCGTCACTTGTGCCCGCCCATTAATAGTTTTCTGGCGACAAGTTGTCAAGTTGCCTGAACTTTACCCCATGAAGCCGTTCCCGCTTGGAAGCCACATCCGGCGCGGACATAGTAAATCGAACGATGGCTTAATGACAGGCTGCGCATAAGACTGCCAGACTGCCGGGCGGGTACTCCAATAACCCGCATCATTTCAGTTGGAAACTGAGATTAAAGTTAAGCTCATGTTTTGATATGAAAACCACATTGTGTGCTCAATAATAAAGTGTCCAAGTACTCTGAAAAGTACTTTTCAGGATCTCCACCAGCAAGAGATAACATAATATATTGTATATAGCTTCTTAAACCTTAACGAGCTGCTATAATAATGTTGGGTGCTGGAAAATTGCTGGAAAATGTTTACTCTTCTTTACGTCCTTCGTGGTAAACATATTGCAAATTTGTGCAACATAAACATTTAAATTGTATAAAATTGTAAATAGATTGTCTAGCATTGATTGATAAAGTATATTTAAATATATCTACTGTCCAGCTTTAACATGTTTATAAGTATTTGTTCTTCTTTTCTTCAGCTGTTACAATTGCAATCGGCCTACAATTAATGCAAAACTCGACGGCAATTCCAATTTTATAGCCCAGTAAACAGGATAAGCACACCGGGACCTTAAACTGCCCCCAGCACCACCAGTCTTTTTCCTCATTGTGTCTGCTGTTCGATGATGCTGCGTTAATCTTGTAGTTCTTTCAATTTTATCAGCTGCCGTTCAAAATGATTGAGCGTCCCGATTGCTGCGGCTAATTTGATTGAAAAGGGTTCGCCTTCATTCGCAGTTTCTGCTTTGCAACGCGCACAAACAAATAAAGTCGTGGATGCGCATAAGTCAAGAAAAAATAAAAAAACAACATTTATTTTATCTTTTCCCCTTCTGCCCCTTCTGCCCCTTCTGCCCCTTTTTCCTCCGGGTTAAGCCCATTGAGCAAAGTTCATGCTCACCAGTTGGGCGCCAAAAGTTTTAGAGAGTCCTGTTTGTTTTATGCGGAAGATGCGAGTGAGACAGGGAGACAAGAGACCTCAAATTTGAAATTAATTAAACACGTGTCTGATATTTACTTAAAGTTGGCAGTGGCAGTGGTGGAGTTAAAAGTTAAATTAAATTAGCATTGTGAATGAGGGAACAGGGTGTTTCTTTAGTTGCATAACGATCAAATGATATGCTTGTGCAGCAAACAATAGTTCGTTTGGCCCGTGCTGCCAGACTGGGCACTTATAATTGATCAATTGTGTGGCGGCAAAACGATGAATCTATGACCAACGTCGAGGAGAAAGTGTATGAAATTATTTGCAAACGAAATTAAATATGTTGACTTCATGTCTAACATTTATGCTATTGCAAATATCTTTCCAGGAATTTGATGTCCGTGCAAAATTCCATGCAACCGAATGAGATTTCTGCCCCACATCGGAATGCTGTGACACCTCCATGAATTTTAAAAAGCTCTATAACTTGGTGTCTGTTCAAGCAGAAACTTGACCTCTGGCGTGCGTCGTAGACATTTATTCGTTCATTCATTCATACTTAAACATATGGAAATTCAAGCGGCACTCGGAGACTTTATGAATTTGTTAAATGCAGCGCAAGAAAATGTGCTGCGAAAGGACCTTGACTTTGACAACGAGGACGAGCATAGAATGCCGTCACATAAATTGAGATACTTTAATCCTTTGAATGGTCGCAGCTCGTCCGTTAAGCGCACTACTCGTGACTATGTCGTGACAATCGGGGCGAATGGCCTTTTTACGGCTTTGATAACTTTTCGAACAACGAATGGAAAATCTGGGAACGAACCAGGGCTGCATATGTATGTGTTTATACTAATTCTGCTTTGACTGTTATGAGGGTCGTTCTTAAAATAATACGACCTACTATTTATACCCTTTAACCAATATCTTTTGTTCTTGGTTATCTTAGATTACATTAAGTGCAGCGAAGACTAGTTATAAAAATTATCGAATATTTGTGCGAAGTATTTTATAAATATTTTAAATCGCTAGATTTCACTCTTAATTGATTGTAGAGTTTAAAATAAGTACTAGTTAAGTGTTGGAATTGGATATTAATTAGAAATTTAGCATTTTTAATAGAACTTCTAAACTCACTGGTCCAAGCACATTTTGTTTATGTCTTGATCTCCTTAGTTATCTTACAATTCAATGCCAAGTACTTATGCTGTCATTACAGGGTATCTCTCAGTTTATTTGCCAGTCTATATTGCTTTTATTCGCTGTCGCTTCAGCTATAAACGCAATCAATTTGAGTGTCGCATTTTGATATCTGTGTAAATTCCTTGCGCTGTCCCGAGTTTCACGAATTTGCCTCGCATCAGCAAACTTTTCGTGCTGAAGCTGAAGCTGTCGCTGCTTAGGGCTTTGAGGGCTTTGTTTGAGTGGAAGAGGCCTAGCTGGGCCTGCATACTTCATAGTCATTTCGATAATTACGCCAATCCTTGCTCTACATTTAATTGGGTTAAACCTCGTTCGCTTTTGCTCCCTCTCTTTCCTCTCTCTTTCTTTTTCGCTCTCTCTTAGCTGCCAAATTGAGTTGCTTAATTACTGACAGCCTTTCGCTGTGCGCTTTTGCTTTCGCTTTCACTTTCCTTTTCACTTTGTTGTCGTGTCGCATGGGGCGTATGCTTAATTCTCTCGTACTTGAACTTGGCATGGTGTCGGATTTGTGAAGTGTGCTGCTAGAGATATTCAACTCCTTTCCTGCAATTAGGCAGGCCAAGAGCAGCCGCGCATACCCCGTTCGGTTTGCAGGGGACGAAGTAGAAGCAGCAACCGGAAGCAGCATCCTAACCACATAAACCACCCGTTGTGGCCGGTGCTGTGCTGCCTGGCGAGATTACTCCCAAAAGGAAACGGGGGCTAAGCCGACTTTAAGAGGAGGAAGAGGAGGCTTTGTGGTGGCACTTCGCCACTCTTGACCGACGGACAATAAAGTTGTAAATGCTTAAAATAGACCCGAACTCGACTCGCAGTGCCCAGAATAAATTGGACGGGTGTGGGCCTTAGCTCTGCAATAAACTCTGTGGGTGTGTGTGTGTGTGTATGTGTGTGTGGCAGGAAGGGATGGGAGAGGCGGTGCTCAGAGGGGGGCGTGGCGAACGGCGGGTAATTTCAGCTGAATATATCGAAAGTCAGCAGGTGATGAGTTTCGGTTGTGCGTGATTGCTTGAATAGCTTCGGGTAACACTGCTCTGGTAATACTCACACCCTCTCATCGAGATGAGGCGTGCTTTTACACTCATGTGTGAGCATCATGGCCAGACAATGGTCTCGATTGCGTCGCCTTCAATTGACCTAATTGAAATTTGTGGCCAATAAGCGTGCTATCGAAAAGGTCAACTAACTTATCGAAAGTTGCCAAATAGTTGAGTAGATTTCAATTGATTCGGATTGAGGGTTCTCTAAGGACTGTATCGGATGAACGTAAATTATAATCAACTGTGAAAATGGATTTAAAAGTGCAAATACTAAGAAAGAAACTATTTTAGTAAAATTCGATGATTTATTCGTAGGTTCTTTTGAATAAAATGCCAATTCAGAAATTTTATTTAAATTTAAGGACCTTTTCATTTTGAGGTAACTTATAATCAACTGTGGAAATGGATTTAAAAATGATAATACTCGAAAGGAAACTATTTCAGTTAGTTTTGAAGTTCATTTCTACTAATAAAGTCCTATGCAGACATTTTAATGTATATTTGTATTCTTTCAATAGTATCTTTAAATGTATCGATCCATATATAATCGTACTAGACCACAGCTGGCTGTCAAACGCTTCAAAGCACCGTCAAATCGTTTGTCAAACCTCAAAGGCGAAGAATAATTTCCGAGGAGTGACATGCGTCTGGTATCCGTATCCCGCTGTAAGAACTGCTCGTATTTCTGTAATTCGAATGCACGGGCTGCCTTCGTCAGAGGCGTTGTCCTGGCGACATCTTTCCGGATCCGACGCCCACGACCACTCAGGAGTGGGCTACGTGCCTTGTCTGGAGCACACATGAAAAGTCACTGTGAGTGAACTCGCTCGGGTGACAGTGTGAGTCTGTGTGTGAGTGTGTGTGAGTTGCCCCAAAAGTGCCCTCATGCTTATTGAGTGCCAATTTTTATATCGTTAATGTGTTTATGTGTGTGTGTGTGTGTCTGCAGATTAGGCGTCTTTCTGCTCAGCTTGTTGTTCTTCTGCATGCCGCAATTTACGATTAACAATCTCCCAGCCCCCCCAGATGTCATGGCCCACCTCAACTAAAATCCACAAGCACAATATAACCTCACTCTCTCTGCCCGGGCTTGGCACCTTGATGCTTTTCCGTATTTACATTTGCGTTGTGCGTCCCAAATCGTTTTATTTATTTGCTACAATACACCTCAGTTCACAACTCACCGCCGACCCCCTCCCCCTTATCTCAAGCCACCTTACTCCCCCGCTAATTCCAGCACTCGAGCCACACATATGTTTTATATACCGTTACCATTTGCCAATATTGTTCTGTGTGTGTGTGTGCCTAGCAGGGGGGAAGTGCGGGGCACGTTATTTGTTTGTTATTGTACTTTCATTACGGCTTCCCCGACTTCTGTTTTGTTGTTGTTTTTATTGCGGCTTTTAAGTGTCGAGCCATGAATATTGATGGTCGTTTAAATAAAAGATGAACAACTAAACGCGTTACAATTTTTTCGCTTCTCGTTCTCGCTTTGTTTTCGCCTTTCCGAGAAGCCTAAAACCACAAAAAAACCCAAAGGAATGAACTCTCAACCTGGGCCCAAATAAAGAGAAAAATTATATCACCCAACTTGAATAAAACCAAAGTTCCGACAACGAACACGAAGCAATCACTGCCTGTCTACAATGGGGAGGCAGTTTCTCCCTTGGCTCGTGTTACCTGGGAAAGCCTTTAAATTTTCTTTTGTTTGCTGCTAGATTAGGGAACAGAGACGGTTCTATGAAATATATGTACAACGTGCATAACAACGCTTAGAAGGATGTATTAGAAATGATACTTTATTGTTTCAGGGCTATCACGTTGCCCTTCAATAGAAAGTGCTACGCAAAAAATAGGTAGATTTCTGAGAGGAAATTAATTGTTTATTTTATTTCGTTTTTAATTATTTTAATATTTGTTAGCAATACCCTAAAACAGTTTGCGAACATCTTGTTGCTAAAAATAAATTGCCATATAAAATACTCCGTAAATTAAATGAAAAGGCCGTAGTACATAGAGTCTATTAAAGCAATATTAAGGTATTGACAGCTATCGATACTAGTTTATCGACACTATTTAAGCAGTATTTAAATTTGAAATACTACAGTATCTATAGCTGTCTATCTACCGAAGTCACATTGAGATCAGCAATTGTGGCTATCGATGTTTAGTAGCTGCATTAAACAATTATTAATTTATCGTTGGAGATTAGAATACATTTCAGGTTGCAGGCAACTGATCTGAACTTTCGTTGAACCTGCAATTCCTTCACCTTAAGGTTTGGGAATTCAATGCAAGAGCTAATCAGGAACGCGTCTATAGTCGCAAGAGCCAATTAGGTGAGCTTAATTGCATTTGCATATTTGATAACCACTTTGGCAAGCTAATTAGCTCACGCGGCGCAGCACGGGATGATGTAAAATTAATATTATTCAATTGATACGACCGCAGAAACACGATGAGAAGAAAGTGCTGGAAACACAAAAAAAAAATAACAAAATAACGTAGAAATCAGCGAAGCAAACTCAAATGTTGAATTAAAGTTGAAATTCAAAACCACAAAACCAAAAAGGCAACTCGGACAGTTAATAATGCCAGGGATAAGCACTCTCGACTCACGGCCCGACGACGAGGACGAGGACGACGACGCGACTTGACGTCGCTAAGCCAGAGCAGCCTGGGCCCCTTTAATAGGTAAGAGGCAAATAAATATGAGTAGGAGCTGATGGCTTGTCAACGCTGTCGTCGGGAATGAGGAGGGAAGCAGAATGATGACTTGGATGAGTTGGAGGCTGATGCTGATGTCACAGGCATCGCAGCCCGCACACAAAACTGTCTCAATTTGCCAAACAGATCAACGCCTGCGACATTTTGGGAAAAGTTAATTTAATTTCTGCAACTGTCCCCGCAGCCGAGTCGACTCAATCGTAGTATAAATGTGCTTTGGCTGCGACTTAGCATGATTGACTCACTGCACCCGCCGCCAATCGGCCGGAAATCGAGTCGCAGCACAAACTTTGCGGCTTAAAAGCAACGGGAGCCACATCACACCACACCTTGCTTGTTGTGGTGCCTGCAGCCAAACCAATTAATCTGCCTCATGCTTATCGCACCCCACGCAAAGTAGAACAACCGAGCAGTCTGTGCCCGACGGAGGCCGCTCCCTTTCCGGTCTTCAAAATCGGCAATCGACAAAAAGTTTTCGCCTTAAAGTCGCCAATAAAAGTCACCACAGCTGACAATGTTTTATGCCTCGCCCTGAAAGTAGGCAACGATTTCTGCCCATGACATTTGAAAAGACATCGTTTAACGCACACACAAATTTACATTTATTGCAACAATCGTTTAAAATCTTTGGACACGTACATATTCTCTGGTATATTTTATATCTATTTACACAGCTAGTATTAAGCATCTGGATAATGTACAGGGCGAGGGGAAGGGAGGACAAATAGATTGCAATTGATTTGCTTAGCTCGTGGACCCTGCGAATGCATGCGGAGCACGTAGTACGTTGTGCTTGTTCGCCATAAATCGCATTGTAATCGGTTTAATTAAATTTCGTCAGCTTAAAGCCGTCGGCAACGGCTGCAAATACTTTAGACACAGTTAGGATAACGACTAGAGGGACATGAAAAACACATCAAGTTCTTCAACTTCTTCTTGAACTTCTTCTTAAACTGCTAAGAAAGTCATTAACTTTCTGTTAACCTCACTCACTCTCTCTAGCTCAGTAGTATATGGTACTACCACCGGATCTATAAAAATACAGGGGCAATAAAAAGCGCGGCGAAAATGATTTCTGTAGCTCGTTTCGCCGTCGTAGCTCGCTTCAATTATTTAAAACTTAACGTTGCGCTGCGGCAACTTAACTTCCTGTAATCTCCGTTAGGGTCAATCTAGCTGGCCACGTTTTAGTTCAAGCGCGATTCCTGCATGCGCTGCTGGTGGGTCAGCTGTGGATCCTTGAGCGGGCCGTAATCTCCAAGGGGCGCGAACTCATAGCTGGCACTCTCGTTGTGCGACACGGCCGTGATGGGCGTGGGTGCGCCGCCATTGAGGCCGCCGCCATTGGGTAGCGTTGTGATTGTTGTCTCCTGCAGGCGGCAGCTGAAAGGGATGGAGAAAGGAAGGGGAGGCATGTGGGGTTGACAATATGAAGGAGGTAATTGCCACACTCACCTGCGCACTGTGCTCTGGTAGCACGAATGCCTCGACTGATAACGCTTCGAAGCTGTGCTGGTCAGCGAGGTGTCGCGGTGCATGCAGAACGTGTCGTTGTGCTGGTTTCGCTTCTTGCGTCGCCCGCTGACGCCGCGGCAGAACAGGTATCTGAATTTCCCCAACGCGCAAAAGTATGCAACGAAAAATGTGAGAGAGCAAACGAAATGCGGCGAAATTAGGCGAACGATTCGTTCGATTTATGGGCGACAAAGTCTCAGCGATCTGGCAATTCTTGTTGCTCCCAGTGTGTGTGTGTGTGTCTGTTTGCGTATGTGTGTGTGTGAATATGTGTGTGTGTCTGTTGTGCAGCTGACAATACTAGTTTATGAATAGATGCAGATGAATTTCTAATTAATTTATGCGAAAATCATTTACTGTGTAACATTTTGCTTATCATTCTTCAGACTTTCTGTTTTTGTCTCATGGATTTATGCACTTTGTGTTACGCACACACAATTTAATTCAATCAATTCAAAGGATTTAACCCATTTCCAATTCCATTGTGCGTTTCTCGCAGCTGCAAATCGGAAATCAGCTCAACTAACACACACTAACTAAACTGGGATAGTTAGGAGTCTGCTGTATGAGTGTGCGTGTGTGTATGTGTTGCATGTGTGAGAGTACAGACAAAACAAATTGCAGTTTGGCTTACGCTTACGGTTACAGTTAGAGTTTGATTGTTATCGCAATCGGCAATCGGTTATCGATTGCCATTGTCTGCATTCGCTGGTGTGATGTGAATGAACAAATACCTATTGAAATGCTTGCGAAATGCTCCGCTCACAAAGTAAAGAGCCACCGGGTTGGCGCAGCTGTTGGCAAACGACATGCAGAAGCCGACGATGCGCAGCACATGCCAGAACATGTTGTAATCCTGTTGTGCAGTGGGCCTGCAGAATGAAGAGAGTAAGATAGAGAGAGAGTGAGAGAGGGGGGAATGCAACTGTAGTGTATGTAAACCTAAAAGAGACATAAGCCGACGACAGGCGACAAATTGATTGACCAGAGCGGGGCCAAAGGAGCCTCACATACGCATGGCGAGCGCATTACTCATACGCCCGTTGGGCCAGCGTCAGCATCAGCGGCGTCCTCATCATAAATCCCACAACGACGTCTTGCCGCCTGTCGCTGACGAGAAAGAGAACAAGGACGAGGACACTTACCAGTAGTAAAACCAGAGAAAGAAGACGTGATAAGGCAGAAAACAAATGCCGAAGATGACAACGAATGCCAGCACCGTAACGGCAACTTTGCGACGCGCTCGAACCTGCAGAGAGAGAGAGGGAGGGAGAGGGAGGGAGAGAGAGATAGAGAAAAAGAAAGGGAACCAGCAACTTTAGACACAACTCGAATGTGATGAAAATGCGTAAAACTAATACAGAAGCTTACAAAAGTATCTTTTATTCATCTCACTGCATAACTGACCTGATGTAAGCGAGACAGAGACTGAGAGAAAGAGAGAGTATAAGAGGAAGGACGACGGCAAATTCAATTGCTACACCAATTCAATTTGCTACCTGAATATTTAATTTCATTATTTTACTGCCAAAGTTTCAAGGAAGTCATCAAGCAGCGCTTGTCTTCGCCTTAAGCGCTTTGCAAATCGAGTCGGAGGAGTTTCTCCTTTATTCACAATAAGATATTCATTTAAATTTATACTCTCCACCATTTCTAGTGTAATGGAACTTACAAAAAAGTTTAGTTAAGTGTGCATCATTTATTCTCTCAGTTTCCCTTTAGCAGCATTATATTTGGCTGTACTCACTATCAATCATTTTCAATCTCTTATAATATGTATGGCAAAACTGTATAACAACTTACAGTCAGGTTCAATCATAATGTAGTACCACTTTACAGGCTTACTAAGCTAATTGTCGTTTCTTTTTCCTCTACATGACTCTTTGAGCCCTACTCAATCACCGTCAATCACTCTCAGTCTAGACTTTGGCATATTTAACATTATTTAGTTTCCTTCTTTCTCCTTCTTAGCTTGCTTCAATCGACCTCAATCAAGATGTACTACATTCCAAACTCCATACCAGGCCTTAAATTTCATTTCATGAATGCATACATCAAGATTAGTTGATTATTTTACTTCAATCAGCTCCAATCGCTTATAGTTGTTCTCCAAATTTCATCAATCAGCCTCAATCGGGACACTGCTAGCTCAACAGAAGGGATTTTGCCCATATCTACTGCTCTCAATCTTGATGTAGCACCGTTACTTGCTCACCTGTCTGACCGCACCCTGCATTTCGCCGGGCACACTCGCCGAGTACATCAGATGGAGCGCAATTAGAACGTAGAAGGCGGCGATTACCACCAGCGGAATGGCGTAGTAGACGAGGAAGTGCAGCATTACCATCAGCTTGGCGTAGTTATGGCCCCAGGCATCCGGATATGGATAGCAAATGACAATCGATTTCTCCGGGTTGATGCCCAGCGGCTGAAACGGAACACCAAACAAAACATAATAAAGTACAAGCCACGTGACACGTGATGCGGCAAAGCAGACGCACCTTGAGATTGCTGCCGATGAGCGCAGGAAGGCCGCAGATGATGGCCAGCAGCCAGATGGATACAGCAATGGCGAGGGTCATGCGAGTGGCGCGACGTCCGCCTCCTATGGAAGATAATCAGATAAGAGGAAGGCGATGAGAGACCCATCAAGATTGTGTTTACTTCTCCCTTATTGCTTACCATGTGCGTGGAACTTGCGTAGTGGATCCACAATGGCGAAGTAGCGATCACTGGAGAGCGCAGTCAGCGTAAAGACGGAGACGCCAATGGAGACATCCTTCATGAACTCCGACACGCTGCACAGGAAGCTGCCCCAGGGCCAATACTCGACGGTGTAGATGGTGGAGACAAGGGGCACAGTAGTCAATATGACCAGCAGGTCGGCCAGTGCCAGTGACAGGATGTAGCTGCGGAAAAGAAGACACAGGGGACGAAACATTGTGAGAAAGGGAGGGAGCGAGAGAGAAAGGGAGGCAGGGGAATTGTAAATTGAAAATCAATAAGCTCAAAAATGAGCGCGCTTGATGGACCCCTAGCAGATTTATACTTTTCCCGCTGAGATAAACAAGCTGACCCTTCATTTTGGTAAAAGTAACACGCCCCTTCGCCCTTTTTTGCCGCTTCACCAGCACGTGTTACGCCCCAACAATGATTTATGTAGCTCAACTTTAGGCAAATTTGCGGGTCTTGTCACTTTTCACTCGTGACTCCGGGGCTAATGCTCGCTCTCTCTCTCTCCTTTGCACACTCGCCTCGCGCGCCGATAAAATTGATTTATATGACACTTTATTAAATAAATTCCTCAAAAAATGTGGGCAACTTCCCTCAAGCTTTAAGTCAGCTTGACTTTTGTATGCAACACTCTGTGACGAGTTCAAGTTGGCAACGGAAAAATATGGAATAATTTCCGAAATTTATGCAACATATTTTGCTTCATATTCTATGAGGGCAAAGATCAGGGTGTATTTCCCTTAAATGAGTTTGGAGTATAACAAAGTTTCGTATACCTAATTCCAATTTACCTTAATAATTGTGTATAATACGAGGGTCGTTTGATAAGTCCGTGACTTTTTGAATAAAATATATTTTTTTCGTCAAAGAAGCGTTTTATTTCTCAACATAATCTCCTTTTAGCTCTATACATTTAGTCCAGCGTTTTTCCAATTTTTTTATTCCTTCCAAATAATAGGTTTTCTCAAGGCCCTCAAAATAGTCGTTTGTTTCTGTGATGACCTCTTCATTTGACCCGAATCTCTTACCGCCGAGCCATTTCTTCATGTTTGGAAACAAAAATAGTCACAGGGGGCTAAATCTGGAGAATATGCTGGATGGGGTAGCAGTTCGTAGCCCAATTTATGAAATTTTGCCATGCTGACTACACACGTGTGCACCCGTGCATTGTCCTGATGGAACAGCACTTTTTTTCGCCAAATGCGGTCGTTTCTGCTTCAAATCAATATCGAATCTGTCCAAAAGCTCTGAATAATATTCGCCGGTGATCGTTTTACCCTTTTCAAGGTAATCGATGTGAATGATACCTTGTGCATCCCAAAAAACTGTGGCCATGACCTTGTTGGCCGACAGACCCACCTTGGCCTTCTTTGGTGCACGTTCACCAGGAGAAACCCACTGTCTTGATTGTTCTTTGGTCTCTGGTGTGGTGTGGTGGATCCATGTTTCGTCTACGGTAACGAAACGGCGCAAAAATTCGTTTGGATTGCGGTTGAACATCGCCAAACACTCCTTTGAAATGGTCACACGGTTGCGCTTATGGTCGTGTGTGAGCAATCGCGGCACCCATCGCGCGGAAAGCTTTTTCATGTCCAAATATTCATGTAAAATGTACCCGTTCAGTTGAGATGCCTACAGCCTCAGCTACCTCACGCACTTTCATTCTCCGATCATCCAATATCATTCCATGGATTTTGTCGACGATTTCTGGCATGACGACCTCTTTTGGGCGACCTGAACGTTCGGCATCACTTGTACTGGTACGACCACAACGGAACTCAGTAAACCATTTCTTAACCATTGAAATTGATGGTGCAGAGTCCCCATAATATTTATCAAGTCTTTCCTTGGTTTCGGTGGTGGATTTTTTACGCAAAAAATAATGCTTAATTAGCACACGAAATTCACTTTTTTCCATTTTCGTTAAAATTCACGAGATCGTCTGCTTTCAATGCCTATAAAACGCAAACTAAGAAACGCAGCTTTCTCAAAATTTTACAGTCAGCTGTTAATCGATAACTGCTGACAGGAGCAGGTGCGCGGCAAATACAAAAAGTCACGGACTTATCAAACGACCCTCGTATTTAATCAAACCGTGCCCTTCAATTGAGTTTTGATTGAGTGAGTTGTCATGCATTTGCATAATGAGAGATATTTGCAGGAGAACCCCTGCTTCACAGAGGAAGCTACTCTACACCTCGTCCACATAGAGCAACCTCCTCTGCATAGAGAAACCTCCATTGCACCGTGGAGAGTCTTATCTCTCGCTGTCCCCTTCCATTCCCTTTGTTATTACGTAATTGGTTGTCGCCTGGAATAATTCAAGCATCGGTTGGATAGATAAGAAGAGAGAGGGAGATACCAAGTTGGGTGGGACATATAAATTGCAGTGGCAATTCAGAGTGCGCTTCCTCATGCAGCCATTTCATTTGATGTCACACGTCCACACGACCACAATAAATAAGCTGCATGTGGCACGCTGTTTGTGTAACACCAAATTACATTGCATTGCCACGGGCAGCCAACGACCGATAAGCAATTGCCTGGAGCAGGCGAGGAGGTAGAGGAGGTGAAGCAAAGGCAGCTGCAGACGCTACTGTGCTCCTGGCCCGAAATGCAATTTCAACTTAATGCGATCAGTTGACATTTCCGCCAGCCTTGCTTTCGCTGCAAGAGATATGCAAGTTTTATGCGATAAGCCTGTGTTAAGTGAGAGAGAGTAAGCGTGGGAGTAACGAGGCATGGTAACCCTAAAGTGGCACACACACATATTATCACATATTAAAAAGAGATAACGCTCTATATAAGTAGAAAGATTATAGCTAAAGATATGAGCACTATTAAGGCATATTATAAATTAAGGTATGTGCGCTATTGTTCTTAATTTACAACTAATTTATTTAATATTTATTTTATTCATTGCAACTGATTTATTTAATATTTATGCCATCCATTGTTGGTTGATTGATTGATTTATTAAATATTTTGAAGTCATTTATTGTAAATGATTTATATACCGTAGTATGCCAAATATCGTGTCACTTTGTTTATATCCGATAGTTGTCACTTACTCAACACTTATTTTTGGACTTGATCAACGGCTTATCAAAAGTGGCGAAAGAACGATATTAATTAAGTCAATTAATTCATTAATATTAAAGTATATATTAAACGCATAAAAAGTAAAAAACAAAATTCAGTCAAATTCAAATAATACATTTCAATAGGTGCAACAGTAATACGTTCTCTATTTAATCGAATGAACTAAAATGCTGTTCAACCTCTCAATTAATTAGCAGCTAATGCACTTGACTTCTCTTTCTATCACTCTCTCGCTCTTGCACGTCGCAGTTGCCCTTTGAAATTATGTGCAGTGAGTTGCGAACACATTTTTTCGCTTTTTCATTGCACACTGACCGTAAACTTGCGCGTATAACTGTCAGTTAAGGACACGATATTTTAATTGGACGCTCTCGGGCTGTTGACAAGGTGATGTTGACGGACCACAAGCGAGTTGACAACCCTGCTGCAGCAATGATGAACTTTTTCCCACGTTGAGTTATTAAACAGAAAATATATTGGAAATTGTGGAAGAAATTTAAGTTAAGTAAAAGTATTAATCGAATAGACAATAGGTAAGCCAGCACGTAGTAAGCTACACTCTTTCAAGTGCATCACGAAACGTTTTTATAGTTCCGAATACTAAATCGTGCGAAAAGGTCAAGTTGCCATGCGGGCAATATCTTTGCGAAACGTCGCACACGCACTTAAAGAGCGAGCACACAAACAGTAATTTTAGGTTAAACTCTCTCGGCCTTAAAGAATCAGGCGCAGAAAAGCGCAATATGTTTTTAGACAAACGTTGTAATCCTTAAGGCATTTGCCACATATTCCCCAAAAATAGTGATTTTTGCTTAAAGCGCGTATAAATAGGTAATGTTTTACGGGCAGATGTTGTACATAACCTTTAAGCGCTCTTCGCACAAAAGTAGGCAACATCTTTTATTTGGTGTCAGCGTTTCTTCAACTTGTCATGCGGAAAAATTACATTAAACGCGATTCCTGATTCGCAGACAATAACCTGATTTATGCCAGTCAATTTATGCAAAAACAAAAATGTTGTACACACACACGTGCAGGCATGGCTAATTAGGTACGCCCCCATCTCGTTCTCATTCTCTCCGCCAGGCAGCCGAAATATCTTCCGCCGTTTTGCGGCAACATCAGCAGCGACAACAACAGTTTCCATGCAGCTGCCGCCAGTTACTCTATGAAAATCGTAAGTTAATTCCAGCCAAGAGGGGCAACAACAACATTGTCGCCGTCATAAAACTGGAAACCGACCCACTTTCTCCTCCCGAACTCATCCCTAATTAAGAGCGTTCTCTATCCTCGCGACTTTGGTTTTTGCATGCATAATTTGGCAGCTACTTGGCGAGCAGAGAATGAGCATAATTAGACTCCATTTAAGTTGGGCCCACATCAAAAATATTTTTCTAGCTGGAAAGAAGCGCCTGAGAGTTGCTAGCGTGCATAACACCCTGCAATTATAGAGGAAACTAGGGGAATTGAATTGCATTTGGAATTATAAAATTTGCAGGGAGACGTCAATGTGGTGACTCTATCAATCAATGAATTCATCAATCACATTCAATTGCTCATCTATTTTAATACAGAGCTAAATTTATGCATATGAAATATGTAAAACAACTGAATATCCCCATGGATACTTATGGGAATTGTTTTAGGATTAGATTGACAATTTGCAGGGTATCTTTACTCACGTGTTGGGCACATTGCGCATCTGACGTACGCTGAGAAAGACCACGATGAGTGTGCCGTTTCCCAGCACGCCCACCACGAAGATCAGGGCGAACAGTATCGGCACTATATAGGTCTCGGGGCGACGACCGTAGGGCACGTAGGGTGTCTCGGTGACCGTGGGGACCGCGCTGGCGTTATCATCGTCAAAGAACGATGTCGTCTGCACCGTCGTCGACATTGCCAGCTCCCACAGCGCAAGGCTGGCGTTGAGCGTTGACAGCGTGGATGACGACGATGACGATTCCATGAAGGCGTCTGCATCCTCATTCACACTCGAAGCCAGCGCAATGCTGCTGCTGGCAAAGTCATTGAGCAGACTTGTCAACATGTTTTTTCCCCCAGATGGTTTTTGTGTCGTCGTCGTGGATTCCGAATGCGGCTTTATCACAAGGCACGCGGTCTAGTTAAGCGTAAACTATTAATTTAATTTCCTCTCGCCTCGTTTCCTGCTGCATTTTCCGCTTCTCCTCCAACTCCTCCAACTCTTGCTTCTTTATTCCCTTCTCTTTCTCTGCGTGTTTTATCCGCACGTTCGTTGGTTTGGCAAATTCGTGCGCGGTTTTTTACACTGTTTGCCAACTCGTTGCGAAAGTTTGTTGTTGCAGTTATTTGTTGCTATTGTTGTTTCCACTGTTGCTATTGTTTTTGTTGTTGCTATTGCTGCTGCAGTTGCAGATTGCTGTAAACAGAAGAAATGGAAACAAACGTACTGTGAAATGCATTTATTTCTGGCTTTTGTTTAAATGAAATTGCGCATGTTTGATTGCATTTTTGGCTAAAAACAATTTAGAGTATATGAAAATGTGAAGTGAACTGAGCACACTCGATGTATTGGCAGTTTATTAAATGGAAAATGGGATGGTCAAATAGGGGCCACTGGAGAAGCACAGACACGTTAATAGACAACCATTCATCTAAACACGAGTAACCATAAATAAAATTATTCTATGTATAGAAAGTTTATTCAAAATGTCTCTTGTAACTTAGCTCGATAACATTTTTTCTACTTGTTTCTCAACTATCGATAACTTATTTAAGCCATTCTCATTTATTCTTATTACATAAATAGGTTGCTTTTTTTGTATTTTCTTTTCTAATCTTATTCGTTAATAGGATATCTTTAAGTCATGTAAAGTCGTTGCTTAGTTTCAAAATTAAATGAATATAATTTATAACCATCTAGCGCGTCTAATGGAATATATGGCATACATTAAACATAACCTAATGAGCCATTCAAATTGCTCTCAGTGAAAACTTTCGCAGCTATTTTCACATTTTTGCGCTTCATTTTCTCTCATTTCCCCCCACTCTTGAAATCATTTATGCAGATTTCATGCGACAGACAGAAAACATAACCACAAAAGGAAAGGAGCGGGGAATCTTTAAAAGTCCTTCCTGACAATACAATAATAACGCGTCTGGCAATAGTTCGTACTACGGCGACCCGATGATATTTTTATGAATGCTACTAAAGGAGTCGAACAGGGAGTAAGCAAGAAAAAGAAGTCGAGGAAGCAAAGGCAAAAGCCAGGCAAAGATTTCAATTACTGAGAGTTGCCCTATCTCTTTCTCCCTCCCCTCTCTCTCTCTCTCTCTGTCTCTTGCGCTTTTAAAGGCAAGTCAAAAACATGAAAAGTCAGAAGGGTCTCAGAGCAAGTGAAGCGACGAGTCCTCTGTGCCATTGAAGTTTCCAGGGTGTCTGTAATATTTTATGACGCACTGTATGCGGGCCCATCTGTGTGTGTATATGTGTGTGTGTGTGCTTAATGGCTGGAAATGTAATGACAGTGTGTGAGTATGTTGCTCTACTCCCCTCACCTCAACCCATTCCTCCTGTCAGCGTGTCGGGCTGACTAAAGCTCAACTGAGCAGCATCTCGCCTCAAGCTGATAAGGATAGAAACCTGCAGCTGATGTGCAACTTTAAACTGTAGTCAGCGCACTCAGCCACAATTAGCTGCAAAACAAAGCGGAATTTCCTTTTAATGTTGCAGTGTTTGCTTTAATTACAAGAGATGGCACACACGCAAACATACAGGGAGTCTAGGGAGAATCACACAGAGAGACAGACATTTCTAGTTCGCAGTTTTCGTCGACTGCCTGCAAAATGCTGACAGCAACTGTCAAAAGGGCATTGAAATAAGTCACCTGACAAGAGGTGAACAGAGAAGGGGTAAGGGGAAAGTGTTACCAAACTGCAGGCAGCTTTTGGGAGCATCCAAGTGCAATCCGATTGGAAAGTCAGTGCAAGTGTGATGAAATCACTTTTGACTGCGTTCGCTTTGTGCGATGCAGGTGCAACTCAGAGTATGAGCAATATTTAAGTGGAAATTCTTGCAGAGGGCTAGAGATTGTGTAAGCACAGTTTGAAATGCAATCGAGCTTAAATTATTACAAAACATATCCATTTATTAGGTAAAATGCAGCAAAAAAAAAAAAAAACAAAATCGATATGTCATCGAAAAACTGCGACATTTATTACAGAGCCAATCGACTTCTACAATAATTGAATTAAGCATGTTTGCAGCATTCAATAAAATGTAATTAAAAAGCTAAAAAAACAGCAATAAAAAACCAATGCTAAATGTGACAAATGTTTGATAATATCTGCAAACTTGATAAGTGCGTTTTTTCTATAATATAATTGATGTTTATTAAATATTTGTAGAGCATATTCCAATGAAGACCCTCACTGTCTGAACGATAGGTTTCAATTTCAATAATAAGTGCCTTCCCCCTACTACTTGTTACTGCCTGCTGACAGTTTATGGCGCACGTCTAATTAAGCGTGCGGCAAAATCACTTTGAAGCGTTCAGGGCTGCCACGTCGCAAGCTTCCGACAAATTCTTTGATCGGTGGGGGAAGCACTAACAATGAAGTCGAAGTTTTCCTCGTCAATGTTCAGAACTTAAAGTTTCATTGAATTTCTGTTTGAGTTTGCCAAGTTCATGTAAATTTCAGACGAAAAGTGCAGACTAAGTGCAGGCTAATAATACAAAGTTGATTCTTAATGAATTTATTAACACGCGCGATGTTTGCTATTTGCAGCGTTCAATAAACTGTGTCATTTCATTCATTAAATTTAAAATGTGACTGCAAAACATGTTCATTTAAATTGGGCAAGAGTTCATTGTCTACATTCTGTATGCAATTTAATACAGTTTGGTTTCATAAAACTGAAAGCAGTTTGTTATTGTAATTTAGCTGTCTTATTTATATCGTTAATTTATCGATGGTTAGGCATTGCTCAACACTCAATTTATTGCTTAAGCGATGTCTCGCGCTCGGATATCGATTGTTAAGTCACAGCTAAGCAACTCCCGCTGATCATCGGCTGGCGCTGAATATTCTTCATTGCTCAACACTCAAAACATTTTTTTAACGATATTTCGTGCGCTGATATCAATTATTAAGTCAGCAACTCACACTGATCAACGGCTTGAAAGCGCGCGTACTACCGTAAATATGGTAAATTGGAATTTAAATAATTTATAACTAACTCTTAAGTAACCCCCCGCATACCCCTAATATTTCAATATGAAGTTTCCCTTTGCCAACAACAATGGGGAGAACAATCGACGAGATGCCAGACAAATTAAATTAGAAAATATCGAGGGGCAGCTGCTTTACATAATTGTAAATGTAAATAAAGGGGACGACTTAAGTCAGGCGCCGCAACGCCTTTGATTCCGGCCCAGCACAAAGCTGGCTAATTAAGCACCGAAACCGTTCGCATTGTTTCATTTCAATCATTCTGCTGGAGTCACCAGCAAAAGTTCTCACAGCCCGTTTGATGTAGAGGGTCCGACGTCGAAATGCCCAACGCGGAATGTCAACGCGGGCGCATTGTTTGCCCTGTCGCGTAATTAATTGGCCAACACAATGCCCTGGCTAGAAGAAGTTTCAAGGATGTCAACATATACCCACGCACACACAAACACATATAGGCAAACACACACACACATAAGCACGTTAGTTGAGCATGTTTTTGTTTGTGCTCCACTTAGCTAATTAATATTTACAAACTGCAGGGCATCAAATTTGCATCCACGCAAGACGACGTCAACAGTAGCTCGGCTCGGCTAGGTTTCAGTTTCAGTCTGAGCTTCCGCTGCAGATTCCGTTGCCACTTCAGCGCCAGCTTCAGTTCCAACTTATGTTTCAGCTGGCTCTTATCCTCTTGGAATCCGATTTGAGCTGCAAAGCACTCCCATAATAATTCCATGGCCCGTAGTCCATTAGGCCAACTGACTAACCTGTTAGCCTGTATCAATAACGAGCTTACACACAACACAACAAAAAAGGGAAACAAAGAACAGACAGACAGAAATGTGACAGAAACAAAAACAAGAAGTCCATTGATTTATGTCAACTTGAACAGGAGGAAGAGATGGGAGACGGAGCAGGAGGTGCGCCCGCTTATCGCTCGGCCATCTGGTTGCCCTGCTTTATGGACTTCCATCGAGTGTGTTGCCCTTTCGCACACCGACACACACTCTCATAC
Organism: Zaprionus ornatus; assembly: GCA_018904035.1. NCBI lineage: Eukaryota > Metazoa > Arthropoda > Insecta > Diptera > Drosophilidae > Zaprionus > Zaprionus ornatus. The sequence continues at coordinate 5,346,277 of JAEIFZ010000238.1, forward strand.
ACACTCACACACACTTAGGCATGAGCGAGTGGATTTGATAAATCAATGCAATTTATCAACAGTTCACTTAAAATCTGTCGTATGTTTTCGGGGCACCCGACACTTTTATCTCAACACAAACAGTCCGCACACACGTCCCGCCGCCATCCCGAAACTCACGCGAATCTTATCTGTCCGCCGCGGGGGCTTAGTGCAGCTCCTAATAAATACAGTTAAGACCTCGCTTCGCCCACACACTTTCCCGAAATATTCATATAGCATACCCTGTAACAGCATTTGGGAATTATAGTGGTGGCAAGAGCTGAGGCCTTTCACTTTATATGTAAATAATCCTGCCAAGTTGATTTAATATGCTTCTTTTTCAGCATCTAAGATCTTTGCTATTAAAAGGACTTATGAAATGTTGCATATACGTTTTAAGAAACCTAACGCCTACAACGGTTATGTTAAAGTCAAGTGCCACGCCCGGATTTCAAGAAAAACTATTGTAGAAACTAAAGCGTAAACTGTTGTGCTGAGGCAGGGCCAGACATGATATTGATAATTATTATATGTTATATTTATTGTATTATATGTATTATATATAATATTAGTGTTGTTTTATAAAGAGAACAAGTAACTTTACAGAATATCTAACAGTCGTGTTGGCTAGCTGTTGCTTTTCTTACTTATTTGTAATAAACAACGCGACGCGGCAGCATTTTACACTCGTTATTCGCATTGTGTTCATGTTTATGTGTGCCACAGGATTCCTTGAAATATGCTTTACTTTTGCTGTGTGAAAGTCTCTTCTTCTCTGTGTGTATGTGTCTTTATAGGTATGGGTGTACCTAGTAAGTCTTAGGTTCTTTTTTGGGGGACTGCACAAATAAGATTTGTGTTTTCGCATTTGTTTTGTGCCTGTAATTGAATGTTCCCCAAACGAGCGCCCCTAAAAAAATTGCCTAAAATAATTTTAATGAATAAACAATATTTTAGCAAATTCCTTAAGTTATGAGTTTGACAAACAACGGTAGATGCGCAAGAGAAGAGAAAATCAAATAAAATCCCTAAGCGGAATGTTAAGTTAATGTTGTAAATATCTTTGACCTTCATTTTTTATATCGTTATTACCATCACTTATATCAGCTCATCTACGAACATGCCTAGCTGTAATTGTATATAATAATATATGTACACATACATACATATATAATAATTATCAATACACGTATGTTTACCCATATCAATCTTATCAGTTAGTTCGTCTTATGCTTTGTGTATTTTCTTTTTGTGCCAGGAACTTTTCAAGTTCCGGCAATAAACTGCAAACTTACCGTAGCGTTTTTCTTAGCTTTTAGAAGAGGCAAATAAATATATTTTCCTATGGATAACTCTGCACACGTATTTGCAAAAACGTGCGGGCTACTCAAGAGCACTCTTAACAGGAGAGAGTTGTGCGACTTCATCAGTTTATCGAGTATGCAAGAAAGAAACATTCACGAAACAGAGTACGCAATAAAGTTGGAGCTCATTTACATTATAATGCGGGCATACATATATGGGGGTATATAAGATATATGCGGTTTATAGTACGATGTGTATCTCCTGCCAAATGGAATTAAATTATGACTGGAAACTATTTGAATGCGAATAAAAAGCTGAGACGCACTTGAGGCCGCAAATAAACCGCAGGCTTATTTCTATTGAAGGCATGCAGTCATCACACACACAAACGCGTACTCACACACGCACGAGTTCACATACAGAAACACTCACACACTTGCTTGTAATTGCAAGTGCGGACTTCGGGCCGTTGGGTAGAGCTAGCCAAGTAGGCAGTTTAAAGCGGCCATAAGCCGACACATAAATACAATAAACACACAAATATTTATACATAAACACGTACAGATATACATACTCGTACACATACAAATACATTGTATATATGTACGTTCAAGCAGACTAATGGAATTTGCGGTTTATTGGCAGCTTTTCCGGCTTTAAGCTATCTCACATGATTTTAAATATATTTCCCTCGGCCACATGGCAAAGATATCGAATATAATGATATCGAATCATTATCTGCGTATATTCAATATCTTTATGAATTTCCCACAGCCGAAAAGTATGCTTTAAAAATTGCCTACACCGGAAATCGACTGTCCAAACGAAATTGCGATAACATTTACCCCCAATTCGCTACTGCTGCCGCCGCTGGCAATTCGCATTATATACTATATAAATAATAATGCGATTTCGTCGAGCAATTTGGTCACATAAAATGAAAGTGGATAACGCAGAGAGTGCTACATACACATACTGCCTGGTCTGGAGTATCTATGGAATTGCACTGCTCAATCAATGGAGCAAGTTTAAATCACAGCTGCTCGCTTACACGTAATGTCTTTTAATAACAGTGCTAGGGGCTTACGTTGCGAGTAAGCGCACAGCATATTCCGCCCTCCCTTCCGCTAGCCACATCTCCCCTAGCAGCTGTGCACAATTAAAGTGCATTAGTTTGGGGCCAAAACTTCAGCTGAACAATTTTAGCATTTGAATTCTCTGCCAAAACAAGAGTTGAGTCTAGTTTCGGATTTGATTTTCATCTACGCAACCAGCTGACTGTAACAGCAGTAGAAGCAGACGTGTTGGAAATCTATTTAGCTTTTAATTCGCCAAAGAATTTCTCTAAAGGCTTCTATCAAAAGTACATTAAAGATAAATAATATTATTTTGTTATTAGTTAAACCTTGAAAGTACAATTTATCAAATAATCATGATAATTTTCTTTTTATAATTCATTGAAATCAACGATTTAAATTATTTTAGGCAAACCCAAAAATATGAAAAATTCCCAAATATTCGTGTCTTCTGGAATTTAACTTAAATATCTTACTGTTGTATTTTTATATTACCTGTATAGAAGTAAAAATACTTTTTATTATTCATTTATGTGTATGTACCTCTGAATTTTAGTATTAATCTTATACATTACTAAATGAGTAGTGGGAAATTAGCCAAATTTTTATAGTAAATGGACTTTGAATTAAATATTGCATTTTTATATCGATATAATATCGATATTTCAGTATTTATACTCTCCGACTTAAACATTTCCATTGCACACCAAATATAAAATTTGTAACTTTACAAGCTGACTCGTTTGCAGCGTAATCGTTTGCCGGAACACGTCATTGTTTAGTCCCGGTGTCTGCCTGTCTGTCTGTCTGTGTGTGTGTGTGTTATGTAAAGTTAAATGAGTGTGCCGGAACTGGCAACATACTCAGCGTTCCGTTGCAGCGCGTGTTGCCATTTCATTTTGCCAATAAAATTTCGCGCCATTTGCTGTTTTCGGTGGCATTTCCACGCTGCATGCCCCTCTGCCACCGAGTGCTAATTGCAGCACTAAAAGTGGCAGTTTTTTACGTACACACTTCAGTGTGTGATTCTTTTTTCGGGGTGCGGCTCTTAAGTGTGTATGGCGTCTTCAGTCGAGTGTCTGCGCATGGAAATGAAGACCTCGCCTGGAGCTTGATTTATGCACTTGAATAATGGCTTCCCCTCATCTTCACCCCCCCTGCTGGGATTATTTGTTACTGTTGTTGTTGTGTTGCTCGGAAATTCAAGACACATTTAAAGTGAAGCAAAGTTGGCTTTAAATTTCCGTTCTACATTTAATAATCCTCCAACTGGACAATTTACTGTAATACGATTGCTCGGCAAATTCCCCCTCGATATTTGATTGATATTTTATGGAAGCTGCTCTGACATTGCTCATCCGCCATGGCTGTCCGCTTTGCTGGACATGCTTCTCCCATTTCCTCGCTCGTTGTTATTCCTTCCTTTCTTCTTCCTCTCTTCTCATTAATTCTACATTTCTAGCGCTTTTATTTTTAGCATATTTCTTGCGGCAATTCCAAAATGCCGCCAATTTGCATAATTCGCGTGGGCCGCGTCAAAAGAAACATCTCAGTTTTTGCTATAGTTTGTTGACATCTCTTTGACGAGTTCGCGCGTCCAGCTTGGACTTCTACTCGGCTCGCCCATCTTCGTAGTGAGGCACACATAAATTATGCCGGCAGCTCTTGCTAGTGAGTGTTGGGCCGAGTGACAGGCAGCTGTCTTCGTATCACTGCCGGCTTTTAGACACCTACCCCAACTCCACTTCCCTTCGCTCTCCACCTTCGTCCTCCAGCTCTACTGTTGCTACTGTCTCTGCCTCCTGATTCGACACGAACAAACCTACATACATATATCATTTTCATTTTGTAATTTGTCTCCCACTGCCCCACCTCCCCCTTCCCCAGGTCCATTCGTGCTGAATGGCCCACAGTTAATTGGTTGGGCGACGGGACTGTTCGTATTAAATTACATGACAGCATACATGGCATACAACGCAGAGGCGTCTACACTTCCGGCCACAGCCCGCCCCTTCGTAAGCAACAGACTCATTAAGTGTGTGTGAAAAAGTACGGGAGTTTCGTCATTTATGAATAATGCGGCAGATTCAATTCGTATTATGCAATTTGCATTTGCTACTTTGACTTTTCGCCCAGCGAATTACGTAATTTGGCTAAGCCAAATTGGCATCTTAGTTGAGCAGCCCTCTATCTATTTGTAACTGTCGAGATTAAGTCTGAGGATTAGACCCAACTAATTAGTTTCCACCAAGTTCTTTGGCATTTGCCGAAACGAAAGATTAACTCTTCACTTTACTGGGAAACCATTAAACATAAAATTTAAAGATTAAACCTTTTGAAGGAAACTAATTACTAGAAAAAATTAATGTGCAAGGACTCAAAATGTTGAAAATAATTAATAACCTATACTTAATTTATGAGTAGGATAGTGTAAAAGATTAAGACACATTACGCCTGAAAATCTGTTGATTAATTACAAAGTAATCAAGGTTATGTTTAGATAGTAAGGTTAGCTGCCCTGTCAAGCTTATTATCGATTATTTTATGATTTTTCCCATCCCTATCCCACTTGAATTGACCTTGATTTAGTTAAGTGAATATTGAATATGTTCCACAACGCGAAGCTACTTCAATAACTCAGAATCGCCACAACAAAACAACAAAATGCGAAATGTAAACGCCATATAAACTGACAGAGTTTATGAGGAGTGGGACGTGTAATGATAAATTAATTTCAGCTAAGAGCAACCACTCTCCTCTCATTTGCCCTGTGTCCTTTTCTAGTGCGAAACTAGTCGTCGTGCTGTGCAACAGACGACGCAGAGTCGCCATTCAGGAAGTCTTGGCAAGCAGCGGAATTTCATTAATTCCTGGCGCGTGCGCTTATCAAAAAACTGTCTTGGCGAAAGTATTAAAAACGTCTGCTTCAGTTGGTTAATTAATGAGATTGTCGACACGATTGTCCGGCACGCGCCCCAAATGCTACGCATAAACACCGCCAATTTTGCGAAGTTGCAACAAAACGGTTTGCAAAAACGAAGCGAATGAGGCCAATTTCGCGTCGGCGTTTACACATTGTGCGCAATGCAATAAGACTAATTGCATTGTTCAATTGCATGGGGTGTATGAATGAGAAAACAGATACCATAAATACACTGCATACTGCAAGCGCTCGTAAGCGTTGCATACTTAAAAGGGCAAGCTTGAAATGGACCTCGTACTAGTGATGTATCTAGTATCTAAAGAGTACTCATACTGCAGCGACTTACTGGTTGATACATGGTTAGTAGAAATGTAAAACTTAATCGGAAGAATCTACCGCAGATAAAGGACTTGCAATAAAATTCCAGGAGATTCTATTAAGAGTAGAAGTAACGAGTCGCTAATAATGCATCGACCAATCACTTGGGTCTGAAAGGAAATGGGGAGTACTGCAAACAGCATATCGCATTAACTAAAAGAAGTGGGTGCAGTAAAAATTCTGCCCAGTGGAAACCACCAGTGTTGGTGAATATTATTACATATTGTGTATTTAATTGTTCAGTTCTCTGTAGTAGGATCTTTCATTATAGTAACCTAAAGCAACAGTCAAAATAGAAATATGAATTTCTATATTTCTTTCCTAATAAATATAAACACAAAGGGAAAGAAATGTTGGTAAGAGTGTATAGACTACTTAAAAGGAGCTATAAGCAATCCGATAACTTTGCCAGTTCTGCATAATAAATAATCTATAACAGCAAAAATAAAAATGCCCATTAGCTTTTAGAATTAAAATTTAAAAATCCAAGATGAAGTTTAAAACAACATTAAAAAATAAAACTAAAAAATAATTGTCCTGTGTGTCGAAACAGATTAGTTGGTACACATTATTCATTGCCTCCATAGATTGTAGTTTCCGATAAAGGCGCGTTGCTTCGGTGAATCTACTCGGTCACCAACTCTTTCTCAGTCTTGCGGTTCTTGAGGAGCACGCTTAGGTTGTTGAGCTTGCGGTATAGGATCTGTGACATGTTGACAGCAGCTGCAGACCAAGGCACAAGCGCAGTGGTTTGCGATTTGCTCTGTTGCAGGGTTGGAGTCGAGGACGAGGCAGACAGTGGAATGGCGACTGTGGAGCAGTTCTTCGGCTGAAGGAATATAATGCTCTCATTGTGCTGCTTTGTGAGTGGCATGAAAAGCTTCTCTTCAACCGACGAGTGTGCCCGTATTGCTTGTAGCCAGGCATGCACACAAGGAAACGACTCCTTGTCCACATCCACATGGCAAAGAGCAAGCAACACATCATCATCGCGTTTCGTTGGCATCTTGCCGCATATGAAGAGCACATTGCATGATTCCAATTCACTCGACAATATGGAATCGCGACTATGCGCCGGCGTATAGAATACCTCATCATCCTCATCGTCGCTGTTGTTGTCCCCCTCCTGTAACTCATCCATTTCGCTGCAGACGTTCTCGTAGCACTCGTAGAACTGGATATCATCTTCGGTTTCAGAAATTGTAACGGGAACAGGATTAACAACAGCCACATTGTTGAGCTTAGACGATGATGATTGAATGTTGGCCATTATGCTGGGTGCTGGTTTCTCCTCCTCCAGTTGTGCTTCAACGCGTGGTGTGTCTCTGTGCTGTCGACGTCGTCCTTCTGATCTGCTACCAAAACTCGCTACCCAGGAGCAATTACAGTCCTGTGCCGACTGCCAGGCGACAGAGCACATCTGCTCCGTCTGCAGTGTGTCTGGCGATGGCACAGCTGGCGCCTGCTCTAGTAGAAGGAAGATGCGGTCAGTTATGCAATGTAAATGCTTGCAGCCGCCATCTACATTCAGTTGGGATAACTTGCGTAGCATTATCATCAATTGGCATCTGCGCACAATTCCCACGTCCTGCGAGTAGAAAACGTATCCAGCGACAAGTTCAGCGATCCGTGCGTGAACCTTGCTGAAGTCAATGGTGATAAAGCGCGCATCGTCCTTAAAACTCAATACGAGGTAATTCAGTCGATTGAGTTCGATGTGCAACTTTAGATTGACCTGCTGCAGGTTATCTATGTGACGCAAGAACGTCTTGGTAATGCGCCGCGCAAACACCTGCAACGATTTTTCCACGCACGTGAAGGGGGTCTGTTTGCGCTTCGGAGGAGTAACTCCTTTCCTGCTTGCTGCTGTCGCAATATTTGTCTTAATACGATCGGCAACTGCGTCGAAATACTTTTCCATTTTATTTATATTCATTCCCTGATTAAGTTTCTCTGCAAGCAGCAATATTTGCGACTCCGTCGATTTCGCAGTCAGATACGTTTCCAGGTGGGCCAACCCACTGCTGGTGGAGATATCCATGAACCCATCGAGGAAGTCCCAATACTCACGCCACTCGACTTGCTCGTAGTGTGCCAATTGGCGACCGATCACCTCCAGTCCCTTCTCAATGTCCGAATTCTTGATGTCGCGCTCGCGAAAACTTCTTGCCTTCGGACTAAGCTCTCTGTGGGGCGGGAAAGGTTCGCCAGCTGACTCATACAACGGGGCTGCCTTGCTGTAACGTGGCGGAGTCTTCCAGCGTCGATAGAAACACTGAGCTTGCTCTCTGGTCATGGGACCAGCCAAAGCACTGATTCTCAGCTTCACAACAAAATGACCAGTCTCCATGTTTCTTCCCAGCAGTACAGGTGGCTCGCTTGGGGTAAAAGGTTCTCCAATTCGTGGCGGTAGCTCATCCGCGCAAGCGCGCAGTACGGGAACATAGTACGGCTCCGATAGCAACAGTCGCAGCTTGCCAATAAGCTTCGGTATTGAGTTCCATTGTCCCTGGCCAATTACATCGCGGGGATACATGCCGCTTGTGTTTCGCAACAATTTGCATTGCGGATACGAGATGAGCAGCTCAATAAATGCCAGATGGCAGTTCCTGGCAGCAATATGCAGTGGCGTCTCGCCACGTGTCTTGTCCGGCATATTAAGATAATAGTCCAGCAGATTGCCACAAATTGTGGCGCAAATCTCCGTGTTCGTCTTGCTGCCGGAAATCAAACGGGTGAACTTGCGATCTGAGACAACCTTCAGTATCAGTTCCGCTATGCGGACCTGATTCAGCTGCGCGCAGATGTGCATGGCATTGTACCGAGAGATATCCTTAAGAATGGTTGGCGTGTCGCCCGTGCTAATTAACAAGCGGGGATTCATCCACACTGCAAGTTTGAATTGCTCATGGTTTCCCGTCTCGATGTACTTGCGCAACTGAATGAATTCCTGTTTATTAGGCGTATGGAACGTGGGGTTGGGTGAGCTGGCTGCGACTGAAGCACTCGGAAGCACTCGGCTCGCACTACTAGGAACAGATCTGCTTTGGTCACAGGCAGCTGGCGTGGCAATTTGCACAGACTTTCTGGCTGATTTAGTTCTTGCAATACGTTTTGGCGGCTTAATGCTCGAGGTTCCATGCTTGACATAGTTCTCGGCCTGCTGGCGACTGGGAAACTCGCGCACACGGCCAGTTCTGTAACGCTTGAGCATGTTTAGGGCCCTAAACTTGTCCGTAAATATCTGCCATAGGGGCGAGTCAGATGGAACTTCTAAATCGCCACAATTGTAAACTTTAACGCCCAAGGAGCCCGCAAAGTGCGCTGTGCTGTTGCCCTCGAAACCGGCTCTGTATTGTGGCAAAAAAACACCATAGAATGTCATTGCTGCTAGATGCTGCGGTGTGCGTGGAGCTCAAAATGTGTCTATGAAGTATTGTGAATAAATCTTGACAAAAAATCTACATTTAATTTGAATTTTACAAAATTAAAACTGCATTAACATGTGTTAGTACTATAAACCCGGGGTAATACAATTATGTTGTTGACAATTATGTTAATATCGATATGAAAAGTACCTATCGATAAGAATAAAACATAACGGCTCCTGCTCTGCGATCATTATTACATGAACTGTTCAACACTTTTCGATGTCATATCTCCGATTTAAGTTATTTGCAAGGTGTTTTTGTTTCTATTATGTATTAAATACTGAAGTTGTACGAATATCGATAGAACCACCTATTGATATACTATATAGGGTTATTGGATTAACACTGTTTTAGTCGCCATAATGCCACGGCCTGCTTTGCTGTAAACGGTTTGCTTAACATAACTATTTGCTATTTCAGGGCATATGTATATGTAAGTCACCTGTAAAGATGAGTACCACCTTTTTAAATTTAAAACAAACTACACTTTAATATATACCTTAGATAAAACGAACTGTTCACTTATTGTTACCTTTGCTCTTTGACTTTGCAACGTTTTTTAAATCAATTAAATCTTGAGCTCTGCATCCGATACGAGTTAGAGACTTAAGCCAATAAGAGTATGAAAACAATGGGGACAGACAAATGCCAATAGATATCCTGGAATCCCCTGCTAAGACCCGCAATGCTGCCATAGCAAAGGAGACAAAAGCCACTTGCACAGTTCAGCGTCATTAGTTTTGTGTTTTGTGGTGATTGGCTTTGTGTCTGCACACACACTTGGGCAGGCAGAGGAGACACATACACCAACCCACACAGATATACCCTCGATACACTTAAAGGGATCCGAGACATCGACTCCAGCGTCACTTCCAGCAGGCAGTTGGTAAACAAAACCAAAATAAAGTCAAGCAAACGTCAGAGAAAATGCAGCCAACAATTCAATAGAGTGTGGTGAGTGGTGAGTGTTGAGTGCCGTCGCAGAGTGGTGAATGGTGGGCGGCAAGAGATGTGTGAGTGTGTGGGTGCTGAGTGATGGGCAAACAAAGCGCTTAGGCGATGCGAAGCGCCGCTTATCAATAGCTCTTATTAGGCGTATACGACACAAAGAACAGACAAAAAACTATCAAACTAAGCAAGAGACGCAAAAGAGATGCAGGAACAAAGCGCAAAAGAAGCAGCAGCAAAGCACAGACCAATGTTGTCAGGTCAGATTTTTTCCGTCAAATCTGGCTTTTTTTAATCCAAGAACGGCACAAAATCTAAAAATTACTTTATCTAGCTTTTTTTAAATAGTTCAATACAATTAGCTTATTGTTTATTGCAACTCCATACAATTCAGCTTTTTTTATAATATAAATTGGCTATTCCTAGTACCAAATTTTGTCAACACTGGCGCAGACTAAACTCAATGAATGCTTATCAAAAAAGTTTTGTTGGCGCCCGTTTTCACTTCATCTTCTCCCACTTTACGCGCGTGCTTCGCTTGGCCAGTTTTGATTGCCTGAAAAGTCCCAAAGTTGTACAAAAAATTGTATTATATGACAGTTAGCCATAAAAGTTTAGTCAAGGAATGGCATTTGAAGTACTTTAATATTCTTGCAGTCAGTTTCTTCAGCGCATTCACTCAGTATTCATTCAGTTAGTCAGTGCATTCGTTGAGTTTTCGTTCTGGCATCTCAAGAATTCACTGCAAATGCAGACAAATACTTGTAGCTCTGCCAGCAGCTGCCAGCGCGGGGTCAATTTGATTGTGGGCAGCTCGTTTGTCAGCTAATTAGCTGCAATTGTTTGTTTTGTTGCTGGACTTTTAGCAACGACTGTGCGACTGTGGGCCGCTTACATCACAGTCACATGCACATACATACATAGGAACCAAACAAATGTGCATTATAAAAATTAATGGCTCATAGAAATTAAATGACAGAGCCATTCGTAAGCATTAACTGCGAAATTAGCTCAAAGACGAACGAGAAAGAAAGAGAGAGCGAGATATAGTGAGTCCTTGCAAGGATGCGACTGGGCCAGCTAGTCACGCGGAACTGGTAGCATATTGAGCGATATTAACACCAAGTGGGTAGGTTAATGAGCCGACAAACTTGTGCCATAAAAACTGAAACTGGCATGCGGTATGGACACGTGGAGCCCATTTTGAAACAAAGGTAAGGGATAAGAAATTATCCGACAGCCTAATTAATCAAGTGCTCAACGTGAAGAGTTCAACTGAGATAGTCGGATAACTGCACGAATTAGGCTATAGTCGAATTAAAGTAAAACTCGTTACAGAAGTTGTATCCAATTGTGATTTTCAACTTATTTCCCAAGAAGAAAAAGGCGTAAAACGAAAGATTGCCTCTACTATGAGCCGTAAAAAACTTTGTTTATATTGTAATCGAGGCATAGGAAAAGAATATGGTAAAAAGACAGATGATATCACAACTATATAAGCACTAATTAAATACAATACACATACATATACTAAGCAAATTCGAAAATTACTAAATAAGAAATCAATGATTAACGGAATCTGTTGGCATCGAGATGTTCTCCCCGTTCGTTCCGAGTTCGCTTGGATTCAGGTGAGCGACTTTTACGATTCGCTACTTTGTTTATTTTTGCAGAAAGATATGTGTTTAGCGCTGTCGCATCGTCGGCGACGATAAACAAACTATCGCCGTGGAGCACGCCTCCGATTTATATTTAGCTGGGGCAAACATCTTTCCTGGCATTCATCAGATCGGGTCGCAGTCTTTCGTTCAATATGTACATGCTGCAACAATTAGGCAGACATAGTAAACATTTCCATAAACAGTCGTTGGCCAGTAGAGCACATCGCTATCGCCATCCACACCTCATTCCTCTCCCCTCTTCACCTATACCAACACGCTAGGGAGCTTACGGTAATAGTTTTTGGCTGGGCACGTTTAAGCCACGCGCATCTGCCAGCTTCCGCTGCCAAATGCTAATAAATGGCACGCGCTACGCTTCCAGCTCCCCGAAGGCGTCTCCCAAGTGCCCATCTTCCCTTCCTCCCTTCTGCGTGCCTGCAACCCGAGTGCTTTCTCGACCCCTACACGCCTTGAATTTCTTGACTGCATTTTTAAGTTGCGCTTGCTTTCATTAGTTGCCCTGCGGTGCCAGCTCGGGATCGTGGTTCGATTGCGCTTTCGTGTTTCGCTCATAAATTGCCCCAGCAGTCCCCAAGCGCACCCAGGCAGGGTTATTTTATTTGCGACAGTCTTCTTAGAAAATAAAATTCAATAAATCTGCAAAATCTTTTGACGTTTCGATGGAAGCAAATATGCAAATCTATGAATAATGTTCTTGGTAATAAAAAGAAGGTAAAAATATATAGTTTATATAGTAACAATACATTGAAGCGACCAGGGCCGTAGCGACAATCTCAGGGGTCCTTAGGCAAAACTTCTCGGTGGCCCCTATTGTTATTGTCTTGCTCTAAATTATGTTATTACTTTAGTTCATAAAACATTTCCAGAATTGAAGAAACTTATTGCTAGTTACATCTTATTTTTTCGCGATTTTATATTAGCAAAATCATAAAAATGTTTTTGTCAAACCTATATTTCGAGTCTCCTTATTCTTGATTGATAATATTTCCAACACATTAAATCATTCTTACTTGTCGAAAATAAATGAGAGGGCTTAATAAGACGTGACACACACACTCCAGAAAGTATAAATGTATATGTCCGACTGCCCGTCTCTCCATCCGATTGGACGTTAAGATCTCAGCTATTCTATAACGTTTGAGACACTAAATATGATATAAAATCTTCTGTACACCATAGCTTTGGATGCTTGTTTAAGTTTTGTTTATTTGTTGTAGCAGGGACCTACTGGTAGTCGGGCCCTTGTGCTTCCCTGCCACGCCTAACTACGGGCCTGGAATAGACCATGATTTTCTATGATATAACAACGTAAATATCTATTGACTTTTCGTTGGAATGAAATTTATGAATAATGTTCTTTGTATAATTGAGATATTTTGGAAGGTGAAAATGTATAGTATATAGCAGATATACATTAAATAGACCATTAACATACATACATATGTACATATAGAAACATGTAGACCATGATTTTCTTCGGTAAAAGAAATTTCAAAGTTGAAACTTTTAATTCTCTCATTTTTAACTTTTGTATACTTAGTGTGACTCTATTTGCATAAGTGATTTACATTTCAGCAACAACAATGTTTGAAAATGTAGTTTATTGAGTGAGAGAAAAACGCATGTAGCAGACTGATGAAGGCATTTTTGCATAGACCCCATAAAACCCTTGGCCTTTTGAAACTAGGCATAGATATAAAAAAGAAACTTTTGTGTGGGCAGGGCTAAATGCAATCAATACATGCAAGTGCATATCTATGCATGCACAATCTTGTTGGCGGACACGCCTGTTACTGTTATTTTAAACGGATTACCGAAAGGGAAGCGGGAACTGAAGAATGACCGGCAACGACCAGATAGAAAGCTCATAAAAAAGTTTAATGCATGTGGAAGTAGACGATTTATGGACGATTAATGGACGATAAAACAGAAACAGGGAGAGATCCTTGACCCTTTGTAAGTGCCAAAGTGCATTAAGTGCGTTGCGACATTTCATTCGATTGATGGGGCCAAATAATGCATTTGTTGGCCCATCCATTTTCGCATTTTGGTATCTGTATCATCAAATGTATCTGTATCTGCGCCATGTCAGCTGTCAGATGTCAGTTTACCTGGTCAATTTATGATTTCCATTCGGTGCGCTTTGAGCGACATGCTAGATAAACAGACACAAATTTGCATCAGATTGTAATTATTTTTTATTGTGATTACATTTGCGTTTCGAGAATGTTTCCTTGTTTTGCCCCGATCTAAAGATCGTACTTGGCGCACACGTGTCTGGGGAGCGGAAGATGAGCGCTAAACACTTGTCTGAATTTTTGTTTAATTTTCGAATTTTTATCACTTAGCGCGGCCTGTCGAACTGAACTGATACCGGAAACGGACTTTTGAACGCACTTAAAGTTCGCGCTACGCGTCGAGAGAGATGCAAGAGATTTGCCGCTTCCGCCGATTGGGGCAGCTGGTGAACTGGCCACGACAAGCGAACGCAAGCGACTTGTTGGCGCGCGCAAAGTCGTGTCGAAATGTTAGCCTGGCCCGCACACACAGTTCGCAATATTCATTCGTTTACATGTGAATTATTTGGCCAGGCAGGGGATTGCGGGGATGGTTTGCGGCAAACGCCGGCTGATAGATGCGCCTGCGCAGATCTGTTTGGCTTTTCATATCAGTATAATTAACAGATATCATTATGAAAAAGTCAGATATTTATTGGGATGTTTTTTATTTATTTTATATAAAAGCTGCGCAGTCTAAATTCTTAATCTCTTTCGTAGGTAGTATTGCAATTGTCAACGCGTTAACTTTTAATTGGCACTGTTCAACTCATAATGGCACTGTATAGCTCAAATGGATCTGTTACGCATCAATTTGAATGTAAATCAATGAATTAATTGTGAACAGCTATTATATAAATAAAATGCTTAAAAATAAAATAAAAACAAAACAAAATATGAGATTCCAACTTCATTCATTTAAATATTTTGAGAATTTAATCGATAAGTTAACTATTCGATAACTCAAACAAACGTATTATTAACAGCACACTGTGTACGCTCAGTTCGGAAAAAAACAAAAACTAATAAACGTATTTCCAACTATATGGTATTCTTAACAGATTTTCTTTTATTCGAAATTCAATATTTAGCTGATAACCTTAACAAATTAAGGTAACAAACATTTTTATGGCAATTAAAATAGTTAAAATATTTTCAAAACAAAAGCATAGAGATATTTTGTGACGTCTGAGTATTAACATGCATCGGTTCGCTTAAAGTGTTGATAAATTTTACAATCATCGTTAAAATATATCGATGCCTACAGCTCGTATATCGATTACCAAAAACTTGTATTCCTCTTTTCTTTGATGTCTTGTGAATGACATCGTTTTGCTGTAATAATTGTAAGTTTTTGTAAAAAAGCGTGACTTGTGCTAACCAAAACATAGTCTACAATCAAGAACAGCACGTCCGGCATTTGTTGAAAACCGTAGACATCGAAGTAACATTGTAATTTTGGCAATACATTGCTGTTAATAATTTGCAAACGCCATGTTGGCCGCTTACACATAACCTCAATCGAAAGTGACACCCCAATTGAATTGTGTGTACGTTTGTCTTATTTTGTTTCAGAAAACGGCATAATCAGAAGTAAACACCATGTCGCGATTCTTTGCCAACGGTTCCGACTCGGAATCTGAGTCCAGCGAGGAGGAGGTTCAAGCACCAGCCTTCAACAAAGCCACCAACTTCGTAAGTAATAATACAATTGATGAAATAATGCAATTTAATAATGTAATTCCATTTCAGCAATTCAGCGATGACGAAGAGGAGGTAAAACGTGTCGTTCGCTCTACCAAGGAGAAGCGATACGAAAACCTTACAGGCATCATTAAAACGATACGAAACCATAAGAAAATTAAAGATATACCAAACACACTGAGCAGTTTCGAGGATTTGACGCGCGCCTACACGAAGGCGTTGCCTGTTATCTCCAAAGAGGAGAACGGAATTACGCCGCGTTTCTACATTCGTTGCTTGGCTGAACTGGAGGATTTTATCAATGAGGTGTGGGAGGATCGTGAGGGACGCAAGAATCTCTCCAAAAACAATTCGAAATCCCTCGGTACGCTACGTCAAAAGGTTCGCAAGTACATCAAGGATTTCGAAGATGATCTTTCGCGTTTCCGCGAAGCCCCCGACCAGGAGAGTGATGTCGATGAGGGTGAAGGTGAGGCACAAGACAGCGATGGTGAACGTGCCGGAGCTGACAGCGATAGTGGTGTCACTGCTCCTGGCAGCGGCAAACTGGCTGATCTGCCCAAAACTGCTAAGCCTGTGCAAGCCAAGGTGGTTGCCGACGAGGATGATTCTGATGATTCAATCGACTGGGACTCAGACACGGAATCCGAAACTGAGTCGTCGGAGGATGAGAATCAATACCAGAACTACCGTGAACGTTTCCTTAAACGCCCAACCGACAAGGAAGAAAAGGAGGATAAGGATGACAAGCGTAAGGATAAACGCAAGGAGCAGAAACACAAGGCTCGCAAGCGTGCTGATGACGATGAAGATGGTGAATGGGAGACAGTCGTCAAAGGAAATGTCGTCGAGAAACCGAAAATGTTTGAGAAAGATGCGGAGATCGACATCCCGCTTGTGTTGGCCAAGCTGCAGGAGATTATGTCTGCGCGCGGAAAGAAGCGCACCGATCGTCGCTTGCAAATCGATTTACTGTTCGAGCTGCGCGACATTGCGGAGCAACACT
Source organism: Zaprionus ornatus (assembly GCA_018904035.1). Classification (NCBI taxonomy): domain Eukaryota; kingdom Metazoa; phylum Arthropoda; class Insecta; order Diptera; family Drosophilidae; genus Zaprionus; species Zaprionus ornatus. Next base: position 5,362,808 of record JAEIFZ010000238.1, read on the forward strand.
CTCTTGGCACAACCATCAGCGTGAAGATTCACTTCAACATCATTTCAGCCATTTTCGACTATAATCAAAAGATATCGGAGCCCATGAAGCTGGAGCACTGGGCCCTGCTGCTGGAGGTTATGCAGAGCATGTTGAAGCTACTACTGGCCAACCCAGACATTAACATGAACGAGAGCGTAGCCGAAGAACACGAGGAGTATACCACGGCGCCATTCTTTATTCGTGGTTGCCCTTTGGCTGCCGTCGAGCGTCTGGACGATGAGTTCACGAAGCTGTTGAAGGAATGCGATCCTCACTCGAACGACTATGTATCCCGTCTCAAGGATGAGATCAATGTGGTGAAAACTATCGAGCTTGTTGTCCAATACTTTGAGCGTTCTGGCAGCAACAACGAACGTTGCCGCATCTATCTGCGCAAGATTGAGCATCTGTACTACAAGTTCGATCCTGAAGTATTGAAGCGCAAGCGTGGAGAGCTGCCACCCGCTGGCACAACTCCAGCTCCATCCTCTGTGGATGTGATGGATAAACTGTGCAAGTTTATCTATGCCAAGGACGATACGGATCGTATCAGGACACGCGCGATACTGGCCCACATCTATCACCATGCCATGCACGATAACTGGTTCCAGGCTCGCGATCTTGTCCTTATGTCGCATCTGCAAGATAACATCGATGCCGCAGATCCCTCGACGCGCATTCTTTACAATCGTATGATGGCCAATCTGGGTCTGTGCGCCTTCCGTCAGGAGAACATTAAGGATGCCCATCATTGTCTGGTCGATCTAATGGTCACCGGCAAGCCGAAGGAACTGCTGGCCCAGGGATTGCTGCCACAGCGGCAACACGAGCGCTCTGCCGAGCAAGAAAAGATTGAGAAACAGCGTCAAATGCCATTCCACATGCACATTAATCTGGAGCTACTCGAGTGCGTCTATCTGGTGTCAGCTATGCTCCTGGAAATACCCTACATTGCTGCCCACGAGTTCGATGCACGCCGTCGCATGATCAGCAAAACGTTCTATCAACAGTTGCGCTCCTCTGAACGGCAGTCGCTGGTTGGTCCACCCGAGTCAATGCGTGAACATGTTGTGGCTGCCGCCAAGGCGATGCGCTGTGGCAACTGGCAGGCGTGTGCCAACTTCATTGTCAACAAGAAGATGAACACCAAGGTTTGGGATCTGTTCTACGAGTCGGAGCGTGTGCGCGAAATGCTTGTGAAATTTATCAAGGAGGAGTCTCTGCGCACCTATCTTTTCACCTACTCGAATGTGTACACCTCGATTAGCATACCATCGCTGGCCCAGATGTACGAGCTTCCCCTGCCCAAGGTGCACTCTATCATCAGCAAGATGATTATCAATGAGGAGCTGATGGCCAGCCTGGACGATCCTAGCGAAACTGTTGTCATGCATCGTTCGGAACCATCACGTCTACAGGCTCTGGCAATGCAGTTCGTCGACAAGGTGACCAATCTGGTGGATGTCAACGAGAAGGTGTTCGACATGAAGCAGGGCAACTTCTTCCAGCGCGGCAACATGGGCAACCGGGATCGCGGCTACAATCGCAACCAGAACAACCAGGGCGGCAACTGGGGTGGACAGCGTCGCGACAATCGTCAGCGTAACCGCGGCCAACGTGGACATCACAAGCAACAGCAGCAGCAACAACAAGTCCAAACTATCGAAGAGGAGTAGACACAGTCGTCAAACATACAAAAGCCAATAAACAAATACATGTTGTTAATGGAGAAACTGCGATCGATGGCCCAATGGAACAAAGGATGGAGGAATAAAAGAAATAACACTGCTGCTAAGAACTGTGGCCAGACCTCCGGTTCGGCTAGGATCATTAGCTGAATCGGAGGTCTGCGTTCATCTGTCGCCTTTTCTATTACGCTGTGAATTTGTTTTAAAGCTCATTATGCCTAACAAAAACTATTGATAAATGCATTTTGTATGAACTTAAATCTAAAGTGCGCAAGTCTATGATAAAAAAAAAATTATAAAAGAAACAAACAGAGAAAAAAACAAGAAAAACAAAATATATGGACTTTTCTTTAGAGAACAATTATGGGAATAATTTATCACTATATGGCATGATGATTTTTAATAGGAATATGTGAAATTTAGTGTATTTGCTATAGCACTATAAAAAACCCAGCAAATATTTCTTAAAGAACAGCCTAATTTTGCTTTAGTTCATTTTCAACACCGTACCTGCCTGCCGTCTATCGATGAGCTTTTCCGAATGTTATCGGGTCTATTGGCAACCACTCTGCAGGCAACGCACATTACATTGGGTTATTATTTAACAAGTGAAAATTGTTAATTAAAGTTGTAAATTTAAAACATGAATAGCATTGGCGAAGATTGCAATGAACTGAAAAAACAATATGACGCCTGCTTCAACAATTGGTTCTCCGAACGTTTTCTCAAAGGCGATACCGATGATTCCGCATGTGCACCCATTTTTAAGGTTTATCAGGAATGTGTAAAGGTGAATTTACTAGCCTTTTTCCCCACACAGATAATTATTATTAGCTAATATATGAATCTCCCTAAACCAACCAACAGCGTGCAATGCGTGAGCAGAAAATTGAATTGCGTGAAATCGAAACGGATTACAGCACCGGCAGCGAATACGATGCGAGTGGCAGCAAACAGCAGCAGACGGGGCAGGGAAAGAGTTGACCGCGCTTTGTAGACGAGGATACCGCTGTACGTCCAACTTGCATCAATGAGGAAGGATACGTTGCAACGATGAAATCCCGTTCCTTTGACAGCGTTGCCGGCACAAACGGCAACGCAAATCAGCAGGGTAAAACTAGGAAATTCCTTAAAACCAGTAGCAGCTTTTAAAATGAGAGACATGTATATTCAAAATTAAATTTAATTTAAGTTAAAACTGCTAGATCTATCAACCGTTTGTTACGGTTTAAGTTTGTAAATATTTACCTCTTTCTTCATTAAAATTAAACAATTGTTATGTTGTGCGTGCTGTAGAACGGAAACATATTGTATTGAAATTTTAATTTAATCTCTAAACTTGGGAAGTGGTAATTATACATATTGCAGACGGGCCTGTGGCCAGTTGAAAAACATGTTGGGGGTCTCTAGGTAACTACCAAAGGGCTCTGGTATTTCCTCGCCGACCCTGCAAGTATATATTGTGGCGCTAAATCAGATAGTAAACAAGTATCTCACTCACTGTGAGTCCCCCTGGAAGAGCCTTTGTGTCACGGTGCCAACGGTGATTTCCAATCCGAGGGAACTTTTACTGATTACAATAAAATCAGTGTGTATAAAAGTCGCTAGAGCATCTGTTGTGATAACAAAAACCAAACACAGTTCCAACCGGCAAGATGCAGTTCCTATCAACACTCCTGATGCTCATCGTAGTTGTCTGTGCTGTTTGCACACAACTTATTCAGGCGGAACCTTTTGGTCCTTCACACTCCAACCTGGGCGGACACAATCGACCACAAACATTGCCGCCAAACAGACCACAACAGCCCAACTTTGGACCTTCACGCTGGTGATAACGAAAGCATCAAAAATAAAGACAATAATGAATTGAACATAATGCTTTATTTAACTAAAATGAATCTCTATGCATAAACCATACGGGGATAATCAATTGGCATATGCTGTCTGTTCCTTTAGTGTCATAATAAAACATATGTTCCAGGTATATAAAACTTTGTAACTTAATAACTAGATGGATTCCGAGTGTTCGCGACTATAGACACGAACGATTAAAAACGTCTTTAGTCGCGGCTTCATCGTGTGGTTGGTGGTGTATCCGGCAAAACTTAAAAATCTACACCTTAATATTATTAACAATGATGCCGGGTTTACTTGCTGCCAGCGGTGAACGTGGAGAGCTTCTCCAGCAGGCCAATGTATGAGGTGTGCTCATGGGCAGTAGCCAAGTCGGAAAGCTTCTCGGCAAACTCATTGCTGACGCCTTTCTCCTCGAGCAGATTCATCAGGAGGTCGTACAGATAACCGTCCAGCACATCGCCAGCAACGGCATAGACTTTGTCATTCCATTCGCCCTCGTAGATGGACAACTCATCGATGGAGAACACATCGTTGTACTCTCCCTCCTGTGCCTCTCCCTCCAAGTAGGAGCAGGTGAAGGAGAGTGTCGAATTGCCCTTGATAACATCCACTTCGAAGCGTGGCTTACTGCGCATCTCACCTAAATCGGGCTTATCGGCATTGGGATTAACTTCTGGCTCCTCTTCGCTGTCCACAGTGTGGTTGACATTGAAGCTGATCACGACTTTCTCCTTGTCTGTCTGTTTGGTCAACTCAACATCAGCTCCACTCAGTTTCACACTGAATCCGTCCAAGGTGCTAGGTACAGTTTTACCCTTCTGCACCTTGCGCTCAGCAATGATCTCCTCGGTAAGGAACTCAACCAGCTCACGCTCGCCTGTTTAAAGAAGAACAATCAAAGGTTTCCCATTAATTTCATCAGCAACACGCATTGAGGTTATGTAATGGTGACGAAGCGTGCACCAATCTTCTACTGAAAGTACGTCCTTTGTGTCTATGAGATACTTACCTTTGGTGTGAACATTGCAGCCACAAGTGCAGTTAATGCTGGGTTTGTGCACGCTAAGCACAGTAACATGATCACCAAGAGCCGCCGGCTTTTTGGTCATGTGCCACAGACTACGGGTGAATTCACGTTTTCCCAATGCTCCAGTTGATGTATTGACCAAATTGGCGAAACGCAGAGTTGCGGTCCTCAGGCTGTTCATCTTGTTATATAATATGCGTACTTTACTGGAAATTTAATAGAAAAATGTGCTACTGCCGCCGTGTTGCAACTTGTAATGCTCTTACATATACCGATGACGATATATTATGTACTCAGGGTATATCGATATTTATTACGTTACGTTGCGTGCATACGTAATAACAGTCCTGCCAGACCAGCAAACAAATAAAAGAGCAACAAGTTTCATCTTATCTTTTCTTTAAAAAGAAGCTTAAAAATGATATCTACATTATTTTATTAACATTTATTATTTATTTATGTAATTTATATTATGTTCATTATTTTAGATGGTAAGAATAGACTTTTAATAAAATCAACAATCATTTATTAAATGAAAAAGGTTATACTTTCCAAAATCTGGCAGCTCTGCAATAACAAATGTGCGCTCCGGTCAAGTAAAAACAAATGAATGAAAACATCAAAGAAAAGCTACTCCTGCAAGTAGAGGATGAAGACGCCGCTGAGTGTGATCAACATCCAAGATGTCCACACGGACCCACAGTGCTCTTTTACCGGGAAAGTCAAACGCCAAGTGAAGGTTTCTATGCGTGCTCCGCCTATCGCAATCCGAAACTTTGCAATTTTCGAATGGATCAAAGCAAATGGAAAACAAATGATTTAAAACGGTTTCCTGAGGCTCTAGATTACCCTAAGCCAACTAAGGAGAATGATCTTGACCCGACGAAACATCTGGAACCACTTTCACACGACGATGTACATGCACAGTACTTCTTCGATGATAAAGCACTAAAGTTCCTTGCAGAACAGATTCGAATACTGGAGATCAGGTAAGTTGGAAGATGGTCTCTAATGTCTTAATCTTTTAAAGTAAATTTATTTCCCATAGTAAAGTAATTTGCATGGGCGCACCACGTCTACACTTTCATCTCAAATGCATTCAAAATGTGCAAAGTTTCCTACTAGATTTCGACGAACGCTTTGGCAGTTACCTAAGTCCGCAGGAGTTTTGCCTCTTCAACATGTGCAACAATCACTTCTTCTATAATCGAGAACCGTTTCAGCAGTTTCTAAGATGCAACAAGTGAGTAGGAGATGGGGATATAAGGTGAATCTCTAGTTAAACCTTCACATTATAGCAATGACCGTGTGCTGATTGTAACCGATCCACCTTTCGCTTGTCGGACGGAGCTGATTGCCCATACGCTGCGCTCCCTGACGCATCTGCACAATCGTCTTAACCGCCTGCCTGTACCCACACCGTTGCCCATATTCTGGATATATCCCTACTACATGGCCAACTACATTAGGCAGGATATGCCCGAGCTGCAAATGAGCGACTACAAACTGAACTATACGAATCATAGTCGCTACACGAACGTGGGCGCAGCTTGTCGAAGCTACGGATCTCCAGTGCGACTGTTTACGAACGTACCACTCGGCCTGCTGCAGCTGCCGTCCGAAGAGGGCTACAAGTACTGCACGAAGTGCAATCGTTACACAGCAGCGGAGAATGCACACTGTGAACGCTGCAGCGATTGCTCCTCTCAGAACGGTCAAACCTACAGACACTGCCGCATGTGTGATCTGTGTGTGAAACCCAATTACGTGCACTGTAACCAGTGTCGTCGCTGTAGCCAACGCGAGGGTCACTCCTGTGAGTTATATCAATCTAAGCAACGTTGTTGGATCTGTGGTCAACGTGGTCACATCGAAACCAGTTGTCAGCTCTGGCAGCAACTCAAGAAGGGTTCAAAGCGAAGGAAGCGAAACTTTGCATGCCTCATCTGCTCTAGAGAGGATCATAGCGAACGTAACTGCAAGCTACGCTGCAAGTACCTGAAGGAATCACAGTTTATGGGCAAAACAACAATAGCACTGCGTAGGGACTGAAGAACAGGACTGCAATGTGATTCTTAACGGGATTAGTTGTTTTTTGTTAATAAGAGATTGAAGATTAAATAAGAATTTAGATTCCACATAATTCACATTTTAACTTTCTTTTAATACCAAATTCTATTTTTCTTAACACTTTTGAATTGCGTCAATGGAACGCGAAATGAAATGGCCACCATAAATTGTGGAATGGATTATCTGCTGCAGACTCGAAAAAAGTGAGCAGCAATGAAGTCAATAGCAAATTTTGACAAATCATATGTATAAAGTTTATCAGTTAACGACGGATAACTTAAGCTTAGACAATAATTAATTTCAAGTGGAAAACACCAATGCCTCAACTAACGGAATGCATATAGCAGCAGCCAAATGCCAAATGCGACTGTTCACTTCTTGTTGTTGTTCTTGTTATTGTTACTCATGTTGTTGTTGTTGATTTAGGCTACTGTTTGTATGAAATCTGATGACGTCGACAATTCGGGGAGGGGGGGTGGTCGCATCATTTGTTCGTTCGTTGAGGTGAAAGTATTTATTTGCTACGATTAAAATGTCTAAGAACGGTTGTATTTGCCCCAAATGTGCAGCATGAAGACAGAGGCGATAAACAGCAGCGACATGACCAAAACTGGAACTGGGCCACTATATGCAGAGATTGGAAGAAAATAACAACAATGATTTAATATTTAGTTAGCAGTGTTCGTTTATTGCACTTACACTTTGATGCCGGGTGAATCGTCTGTGTAGAAACGCCACATGCCACCAGTGCCTGCTCCGCCAGGAGCACGACTCCTTGCCGCTGTTGTTGTTGTCGTTTTGCGTTGTTTCAATGTGCTGCCGCCACCAGCGCCAGCGCTACGTGGCGCCGACAATTTGCTGGGCGAGCGAGAGCCGCTGCCAACTGATGTTGAACTTGCAGGAGCAGGCTGAATTGTTGTTGAAAAAACATACCTCAGTATTTATTGTTGTTCTGCATTAAATGCAAATAACTCACCATTTTACTTTATATTTTTAATTTTAATTGAAGACAAATGTGCACTAAGTCTGTGAGTGCTGAGTGCTGACCTGGAAAGTGTTGAAAGCGTTGAAATCAATTTGACGTCTCTTCGTGTCGGTTTCGTGTTCCACGTCACCTGCCATTCGCCCCGAAGAGAAAATCTGACAGCGACTATTCGATTATTCTATCGATAAAATCTCGCGGCAGGTGAATTATTATTTAATTTAATTATGTGTGCAGTCTTTTAGTTGACGTCTCACTACTACTACTTAGCTTTAAAATCTAACCTGCTTTAGCAAATCGTTACATAGAAAGTTTTTCTAAATATATATTGTTAATTGAATTTTAAAGAAAATGTATATTCACATTATAATACATGTTTTATTTTTTTGATTTTGATTTGATGTTAGAATACAAGCTAAAATTTTAGTACAATACTAATAATTATAATACAATTAATACATTTAATTAATAAAATAATTAAATCAAGATTCACAGAAAACTCTTTTAAATTTAAATAAAGCGGGCACGTTCGATTTTTTTTATTGCAAGCAACCGTTCGATACCGATTTATTGTATTATCGATACTTAAGCCATATCTATTACATTTTTCATGTGTGGAATAAAAAAGTTTTAAGATTTTGCAATGATGCGTCCAATTTTTATTCTGAACCTGTGCATTATGCTTTAAAATAATACTTTTCAAGTTGCTGCACCGTCCTTGAGGCGCTGAAACTCTAAGAATAAGCCTGAAACGACGATAACGACAAGCCCTAACAACTGCAGCAGACGCAGCAAATCAAAACATACAAGAAAATGGACGATATAGAAATAGAATATCTTGATGAATACAAAGACTTGGTGCTGCCAGGTGAGGATTGGTTTTGCAAAGTATTTGTTTGCTCTCGTGAGTTCTTGAACACATCTTACTCAATCAGGTATCAAAAAAAGCAACGATGGTCGCGCGGCAACATCGGCGTCGTCAGAACCAACATCTTCTAGGATTCTGCATCGTAGACGGCCTTCATCTGACTCGAGTGGCTCTTCATCCATCGATGCTGATATCTTTCAAAAACTTTTTGACGGAAAATTTATTGACGATGAGCTGCTTCATGAAAGTATGTAACTATCAATATTTGAGATATCATATACTAATAATGTTTTTATTAGGCCGCTCAAATGCAAACAGAAAGTCACGGAGTCGTTTAAGTTCCTCATCAAGCTGTTCGGACGACGTTATTAACAGATTATACGGCCAACAAAGCAATGACTTGAAAATGAAGAGGCGCGATCGCTTAGAATCTTACGATTCTATAGACGATTTAGGTATGCATTCTATTATATTTAAAAGATAATCAATTAATAAGAAATTTTTCCATTTAGGGGATGCTTTAATGGGATCTAATCGAAATCTTCATCTGCCCAAGGCGACGAACTTGGTTCAACGAAAGCAGCATTATGATAGTTTTAAAAGTAGAGTCAGTGCAAAATTTAAAAAAGTTGAGAAGAAACCACTCGAAAGCCAAGCGAGACGTCCAAATTTCTTTAACCCAAAAAGCAGACAAAGTGGCATTAGGGCTCAGGGTAGTAGCAGTAGTAGTGGCTCATCAAGCTTTTCGCAAATTGCCAACAAAAAGCGGCCTGTGACTATTGTGAAGCCGCCAAAACCAGACTTGAAGCCGCCCGTTCATGAACCCAAACAAGATCCACTACGTGAGTTCTTATTTACCTCATTACATTTATCATTAATAATAAAGTTTTCTAAGGTTTTTCAATTCCATTATTATATATTTTGTGATTTTCTAAATACTTTTTAGACCTGCAAGACTTCTCAGATGAATGTGACAGTGATTCGACCTTCATTTACGATTCGGAGTTCTACGACGAAGACGACACTGATGAGAATAATGCGGAGCCAAAGCACGTTATTGATATATCAACGGATACGAGCACAATAACATCTGTGGCGGGTAAGTCGGCAATGAACAACTGGTTGATACTGCCAACCCTCTGATTATATTTATAATGTGCGTAAACCGTGTAGACACTGTGACACCTGTTGTTTCCGATGATGAGGACCAGCAGAATCAGCACCGACTACAGACACCGCACGGCAAAAACGAGCGTCTGCAGTTATACTTGGATAATCTAAGTAGCGCCGAATCGCCACCGTCGAAACAAAAACGCATAAAGAGAAAATCGCGCTCCAAGGAAAAGAAATCTTTGACTCCAACAACATCAGCAACAACCACAACAGCACATAAGCTACACGAAGCGCATGAACAGGATAACAACACGCCTCAAAAAACGCTTGAAGAGGGTTAGTTCATCCAAATGCCTTTGGAAATATCCCTAATTTTCGTATTTATTAATGCATTTGCTTTAAATATTACAGCCGACGATCAGTTAGACGTGCCCACCAGCAGCGCAGCCAAGCGACGACTGTTAGACGAGCCAGACAATCAGTCTAGTGCCGATTTTGTGGATGTTAACCTCACCTACGAAGCATTAGAGCGATTGAGCCTCAATCTTGAAGAGCAAATCATAAACATTGATACACAGCGCTCTATTGAGTTTGAGAAGCGGTCTGCCTCGAAGACGCGCAGCAATTCCTCCTCTTCCAAACAACCTGACTCTTTAATAGGTTCATCTCTGTCTGTCAGCCATGTTCGCAAGCTCACTTATTCCAACGAATCTCTAGATCAGCTACCGTCAACTGAAACCCAGACAGGTCGGGCGAAGAGCAATAATGCTATTGCTAAACGTGGTCGTCCAAAAAAGACAAAGCCAGCCATAGATAATTCCATTAATCAAACTCAGACTCCTAAAAATGAGGCAACTCCAAGGAAACGTGGTAGACCCCGTAAACATTTTCCTAAGATCATTGAAAAATCTGAACAGATCGAAATAGTTGAGAAAGAAAAATTAGTTGAATTAAAGCAGTCAACGACTGAAAAAGTAAATCAAGAATTGAAGGAAGAATCAAATATTCAAAATATAACTGAAAACGAACAAGTTAATATAGAAGATAGAATAATGGTCGAATCTACAATTGAGAACAATCTACTTGAAAAAGAAGAATCAAATGAAAAAGATCAAGTTAAAATAGAAGAAGCTAATGGAAACGATCCTGTTGAAAGAGAAGAAAGAACTTTGGTGGAATCAACAAATAAAATCGAAATAGAATCAGTTGAAATGGCACAAAGCCATCTGGAGAACTCCAATGACTCATTAATAAGTGCACAGGAGGAGGTCAGCCAGAGACCAAGTGAGGTAGCTGAGGCAAAGGACAAAGGACCCAATCTTGTTGAGCAATTACATGTCAAAGCTGCGACAGAAGAGGAATCATTAAAGAGCGAGGGTGCTGGAGAAGAGCCTCAGAAGGAAATGATATCGTGTGATAGTGCTGTGGAGCGAGACAAAGATATGAATGTTGAGAAGTGCAATGAGGAAACTAGTGTTGGGCAGTGCATTCAAATTGTTGGTGACAATCTGGAACTTAAAATGGAAGCAGTTCTTAAAGATGAGACACCTACTAAGTCGATTCCCCTTGACCAACCGGTTGAGTATAAGAAAATGGCCAACAATTTCGTGGAATCATCTACACAGGATGCAAACGAAACAACTGAGACAGACCCTGTAGAACTACTTGAAGAAAACACTTGTGATTCGAAAGCAGATACCCCGATTGAAGGTGCCACTGATTCAAAGGAAGCAGAGATTAATTTAGAACTACCTAATAATGATGAAGTAGTAGATAATTATCTAGCTGACGAGGTTACTGAAGCAAAGGACGATTCCAGCTTTGTCAAGTTAACAAATAGTCCATGCCCTTCGACTGCAGCAATAGAAACTGGGCGAGAAAGTCGCAGCTCCAAACGCACCCTAAGGAGTGATGTTGATGCCCTAGTTTCCAATGAAATACAGAGACGCAACAGTCCCAGATTGACAGAGAAGTCGCCAGCGGGCGAAAGAGAATCACCTGTTCAATTGAAGGGAAATCGAAAAAATAAGAAAGAAAAATCCAGTAATGTTCCTAAGAAAGAAACTGAAACTAAGACTGATCACGAAGAGGCGGCACTCAAAGAGGGGGGCTCAAGTGAATCCAAATTGGAAAGCTCAAATCCATACGGGGAGAAGGATTCAACGAAGGATTCGAATACACCTGAAAAGGATACAAAAACTCCAGAAACAGATGACCCAGAGAATGTGGAAACAACCTTAGGAAAACGAAAATCGCGTGGTACGAAGAGTAAGTTGAAAAATGATAATTCGTCACCAAGGCCTAAAAGAACTGTATTAGTGAAACCAAAAGATTCCAAATTACCAGAGTCCAAAAAAAATGCACAACTAGCTGACCCATCCACCTCTAAAGACCTGACTAACAGCACAACAGAGAATCCACCTTTCAGCACAGAACAAAGGGAAGCTAAAGAGTCTATACCTAGTCAGGATGACTCTAGTGATAAGCCCGACCTTACCTCAGACCTTCTTACCTCTAAAGAACCACTAACCAATTCAGATACTGAACAAACCATAACACAAACGAAACTTCGAAACTGTACTAAAAATTCGCAGAGGAAGGAAAGGCAAGAATTGACAGAGGAGAAGACTGATGAACGGAATAAGATTAAAACAGAAGACATACCAAAAATGGATGATGACAAAAGTGAAAAGTTAGAGGATATCCTAAAAATGCCAAAAACAAAGCCAAAAAAGGAAGAAAACGAACAAGAAATAACTCGCACACTATCAGGATTAAAGATAGGTGGCATGAGTAGAGAAGTCAAAGGATTATTCCACGATAGTAAAGAAGGAGAACACTTTGATGACGATTTTCGAAGTACTCGTTCAAGAACACAGACGTCAAATCAGAAACATATTACGAAACATACAAATAATTCTGCATTACTAACAAATAATGTAAGAACAAAACGTACTCCAGATATGGGAGGAACAAACAGTTTGTGCAAAATTGGCAATTTGTGCAATTTATTGGCTTCAGAATCTTTAGAACAAATTGAAACACAAGAAATAGCTAAGAGTAATTGCTGTACAATTTCCAAAACAACATGTCGCAACTGTCGAGTGCGGATTAAAAAAATAAATCCTCCAATATTGCCAAATAATTCAGATTTTATGAATAAAAACTGCGAAACAGCTGAAAAATCTTTAGAAGAAGACAATGAGACTGGGGACACGATTTTAACTGAGCTGATGGAGAATTCTGTTGAGATGAAAGTGAAAAATGAGATGGTACAGCTGGATGATCAGGAGATAGGGATAAATTTAGAAGACAAAACGGAGGAGATTAAAGCTTCTCTTGACTCAGAAAATGAAAAGGAGATTCTTGAGGAGAAGACTCAGCTTCCTTTGGATATTACGGAGCACAAAGCTCCGTACTGTACTTCCTCCAGTCTAACAGGAACAACAGGTGTCACCCCAAGTGTCGACAACAAAAACGGTGATATTGTGGATAACTTCCAGAGAGATGGTTAATAACAATTATTATAACTATTCGAACATTGAAACATGTCCAGATTTTCATTGCAAAATGCACTCTTATATATGACCTTCTTCTAATGTTTTCTTTCAATTTTTTTTAGAAGGGACCATGCACAGAGAAATGCTGAAAAAAACGAAGAAAAGCAAACAGAATAAAATGGCACCACCAGCCCCACAAAATAAACGCGAGCTTCCCTCGGTGGAAGGAGGTGAGTGGGTTGTATAGTCAAAGGTGTTCGGAAAATAATTCTATTAATTTTTCTCATAGTACTACGCAAAATGGCCAAACGCAGGAAGATATTAGACTCCAGTAAGACGGTATCCACGGAGTCTGCAGTGGAGGCATCAGTACCAAGTCAAGTATCATCAATAGCACAGCAGAACCAGTTGAAAACGGCGATGCACAAGCAATTATCGCCCATAAAGTCGGCGTTATCATCCCTATTATGTGACTCTGAGTCGGCGACAGTGGACAATTCTGTAATAATTACAAAAACATCTGTAGCAAAAAAAACGCACACAATCGAAACGTTAAAGAAAAAGGAAACCACGTCAACTGCATCCAGTGGCATCAATATCTCCGTATCTGTGGTACCCGAGACCTATAAACAACAGCTAACTGAGCAAGAGACTGTCCCAGTCAAGAAGACCCTGACACAGGCTGAGACGTTTAGAAAGATATTGTCAATGAACGCAAAGCGCAATGTGGATAGCGTGGCAATCAAGTCTAAAGTGAGTACAGAGCAATCCTCATCAGCAGCAGGAGCGATCAAGAAAACAAAGGGACGTAAGCCGAACGTGGGCAAACGAACGTCTCTACCCGCCAAGTTGGCGATCGAGCCGAGTGAATTGGCAGAGCCAACACTCATTGCCAGTTCCGACAATTCAGTCACACCTGATAAAATTAAGAAGGGATCGGAGAAATTATCTGTGCCTGCTAATTCTACGAAAGCGCGGAAATCTGTGCCACAAACACAGACAGAGAAACCTTCGGAAATAACGGAAAATGATTCTAAATCAAAATCCAACAGAGGGAAATCAGACCTTCCGAAGACGGGGAAGAAAGCTCTGTTAAATGATTCTCACATAACCGAAGAACCAATAACATTGGCAACAGTTGTAGAGCAATCAGTTGAAGGTTCCACTTCCGAGTCCCGAGAACCTTCAAATGAACGAACAAAGCGAGCTTACCGTAGTGGCAAATCAACGATCTCCAATTCACGAGCTACAACACCTTTAACACGCGCCACAAGTCAAGGTCGTAGTACAACAGCAGCACCAACGAGCGATTCTGTTATGTCTGTCTTGGAGTTGCCATCAAAACCGCAGCGACAGTCGAGGAAAAATCGAAAGAAATCCTCGTCGGATCTGGAGCAATCAATGCCTTCCCGCAAAAGAAAGATATCTGGAACACCTACGACGGAGCTGACAAGTGTTAAACGTGCGAAAGAGGATGCATCTAATGCTGATGTAGCATTCCCAGTGCGCATCATAGCTGCATCCCCTGCGGCCACTGTTACTGCTGTTGAACATTTGGAACCCGCTGCTTGTGCTTTGGAACCAGTACTGGCAGATCAAAGTAAATCCAAGGAGCTATCACTGCCTCCGCAGCCATTACCATTGAAGCTACGTAAGCTTCGCGTACGGATCAATCGTAGGATTATTAGAATATGGCATGAAGAGCAACAGAAGCAGCGACAACAAGCTGCAGGCGTCACGCTGCCACAGACAAGTGATGTGGTTCCTCCCTTAAGTTATTTCAGACCGCCACCAGTTGCACCAGTAGTGCCGCTGAGGCAAGTACAGCGGGTGCTGCCAGCTGCCAAGTCTGTGCCACTGCCTGTGCCGCTTCCAGCGTTTGAAATCAAAGCAGAACAAGAGGAAATGCAAACGGAACAGCGAGTGGAAGGACCAGAAACTGCACCGCCTGTGACACAAACGGAGCAAACAGCACAACATAGAGTTGATGTCACATCTACAATTCAACCTGCGATTGCTCCAACAGCAGCTGGAAGCAATTCCAGCCCCACGCACGCTGCTACAAGCTCTAATAGCAGTAACAGCAGTGGGATTCCCTTGGCAAGCAGTACAAGCGATTTGCTCACATTCGGTACAACGAAAATGTTCTCTTTCCTGCATCCCTCACGTTATCAGCGCTCGTACGGTCAAGTGGGTCTCGACTTCTGCTGTCCCAACTTGGATGGGCCAATGCAAGCAATTGATCCGACCCGTCTTCATGCGAAAGTGGAGGCGCCGGTGCTTGAGCTGCCCCAATACATAGTGATATCAACCAAATTCATATCGAAACAGGACAAGAATCTACCGCCAAAAGTGCGTGCCAAACTGGAGCAATTGGTATCCAAAGAAGGACTTCCATGTTCCATACAAGCATTGCAAACGACGCTGCCTCCACCAGCTGCTGCAACACCTGTTGTACCACCAGCAGCGGCAGTGGCAACTATTGCGCCAACGTCTGTGCCACCACCACTTAAAGCCATAAGCAAACCGGTAAAATCTGCTCCGATATTGCCACAGAAACAGCAAACGTATCTCGCTGCATCAACTGAGACAAGCTCGAAAACCAAATCAGTCCCGGCAATGCTGCAGCTGCCTACGTTCTGTCCAACAGATAAGCTGCGCACGGAGTTGCAGTCACGTGTGCAGCTCTTCGATATGGTGCTGCAAAGGTTAGCTCGCCGTGCTGCCACAATGAGTGCCTCAGTACGACAAATGGTCATTGAGAATATTGTCAAGACGAGCTCGTTGCTGCCCATTGATGTTGCCGTGGGTACAAAGCTGTTGGAAAGCTATGTCCATCATCTTAATGTGGCGACAAACATGATAGAAAGTGCATCCCTGTCAGCAACTGGAACTACAAAGCCCGCATCTACCCCAACACAAGTCTCCAAATCGATGTTGTCCAAGCCTTGCAATGCCACTGCAACAGTATCACGTCAGGTGCAACATCAGCATGTTGCAGGCGGAGCAGCAGGAGGAGCAGTGCCAGCAGCAGCAGCGGCTGCACCCGATCGCAGTTCAAAGAGTCGCCCCATTTATGATAAGGATAGGAACATAATTGGTTATCAGTATAAAACACAAAAGATAACATCGGATACAACAACGGCACATCAGAAACTTCATGGTACCAGTGCCAGGAGCTCAGTGCCAACGGTTGCACAGCAACAACAGCTGCAACATTCCCGTGTGCCAATAAAACCTGCGACCAATCAAGGCATGAAGGTGAGTTGCACCCAAATTGGTTAACAAGTTAAAATTATAATTTCTGTTCAGATGGTAGCGAGCAACTCTGTGACAACACCAGCTGGAGCTGGAGGTGTGCGTGCAGCGACGAGAATAGGGTCCGGAACTTCTATACCGTTTAGTCCGTCACCGGCGCCAAGGGCCCATGGCAGAAGTCCGGCTAGCTCGAAGTTGGACACAGCAGCATCATCATCGTCAACAAGCAGCTCGAATCGTAACATATTTATTGTACATCAAGTCCTATCACAGCCAGAGGAATGCATCCTGCCGGACACGGTTGGCAGCTCAGTACCATCTGTGCTGGATGCGGAGATCAAGGGCGAAATTGAGGATACCGAAATGTTAAGTTAGAAAATTAAAAAAATACAATATAAAATATTTATAGATTATATGATAACAATCTCTACATGAAACATGCAACATGATTACAAACCTATAAAGTATTTTAAGTTACTTTATACCATATTATTTTAAGGCCAAAATTATTATTAACGGCGAAGCAACACAGGGACTAAATATTGAGAAAAAATCTTGTAAAAATTTTTTTTTTTATACATAAAATAAAGTGTGTTGTAATACTTATACGAAGTATTATTTATAAATGTTTGATTAAGTTCTATTTGAATATCACATTTTCCCGCGCGACAGGTTGGCAGCCCCTTTTCAGCATTAGACACCCGCCCTGTAATTGTTCATTGTGTATGTACATTAAGTAAAAGTAATAAATAAATAATTGTTATTTGTATTCAGTTTGTTTATTTTAAGTATGTCTTATTAAAAATGAGCTTGTTTCAATTTTTAAATGTACATGTTCAGGGCAGCAAACTTTGCCAGGGCTTCAGAAAAATTGCATTCCTTGAACATCATTCCATTCACTCCGCTTTGCTGTGACGTCACATTTTCTTATTGTTTATGTTTACAGAGAGCAACTTGCGCATTACGACACCTTCACATTGCGTGTAACCCTGACGTCGGCGTTCTTATAAGCAAGAGAACATGAAGAAACAACAACAGTTTTCGCTTGCCGGCTGTTCTCGTCGTTTCGCACTTGTCGCGCGCGCTCTTCGTTTCTTAGTAGCTTCTTTCGTTGTATCGGGCGCGCGTTAAACTTAACAATATATAGAATAATAGAGAAAGTATAATACTAAATAGACTTGCATATCTCCTACTTCTAAATCCTCCGGTTAATGTGCGATGGCGGTTGAGATAACCAACTCAATATTATCACTGCCGCCTCCTGGCGTGGATACGGCGCCCCAGCAATCCTTCCATTGGCAGCTCGAGGATTACGCATATTTCCACAAGTGCGGCGAGATTACCACTTCGCCGGACGTCCAATGTTTTGGCTTCAATTGCGCCTTCTGCCCCGCTATTTGCCTGCAGTTCTCGGTCTTTGTTGATCACATACGCGGACAGCACATGCAGGATATGCGCCGGCGCTACGAGGTTGCCGATGACAAAATCGAACAAACAACGCAGACCGATTTCAATCTAATGCTAATGGACATGCACATGGACAGTGATATATTTCAAATGGAGCAGGCAGGAACACCAGCAACAACAACAACTGCGATGGCCACAACAAATATTGCTATTCGCCCCGAGAGGCGTGCGAAGAAGGCGAATTGGAATGAGACGTGGGGGTCGTCAGAGACAACCCTGGCGGGTCTGGCGAACGTGTGCATGGACATGGGAGTCGGAATGGGAATGGGAGGAGTGGAAATGGGAAACGTTGTGCCACAAACGCAATCGCAGGCAACGCTACTGCAGCTTAGCAACAAAAGCGTAACAACAACAACAACGACGCCGACGACTCCAGCCGAAATAGACTTCGTTCATGTTCTAGAAAATCCATTGCCGCCTTCACCTCATTCCAATCCCCCTCCCCCTGTCCATGACAGCACTCGACTGCACTCGATAGATCCATGTGGCATGATACATGAGTTGAGTGATGTCGCTGCCGTTGGCGCTGCCGGCGTCGCAATAACGGCGCTACCTCCACCCGCATACTCAGCTACGCTGGAGTCAAACTCCAGGGGCGCCTTTAGCAGTGTTGCCACCACACCGCACCGTTACGAGACGCGACGCGTGGTAAGTAGCGTTAATCGTAATCGTTGATTCTCTGTCCTCGTCTGTCCGTTGCAAATTATCTTTGCCTCCTGCTCCCCCACCCCCAATGTTGCGGTTCTTTTTTTATCGCTGTTTTCGCTTTTTTTATGCGAATCCGTTATGCAAAAAGGGGTTTCCGTTTGCCTTTTTCTGTTCTGTTGTGTTGCTGTTCTTTGTAACCCTTTGTAAACAAATATTTAAACCCGACAGTGGCCGCACGACCTTCAAAAATAACGGCGTGCATTGGCAGCATTGGCCACGAGCAGCGTAAAATACTTTGTACATACATATGTACATATAAGAAAAAAACTGTGTCGCCTTTAGACTGAAATACCTCTTGTCCATGCTGATCGTGTCGGGTATGCTGTAAAGTGAAAGTGTTGGGTTTATCAGAGATAAGAAGCGCAGTATTTCTATTATTTATGGCAGTCTTTATCTAGAAAGAGATTATTATTTATTTATTGTTTTTTCATTAATTTGTAATTACTGTGTAATAATAATAATATTCTTTAAAAATTTTCGATATTTAGAAGAAAAAAAGAATATTTAATTGATATGCATTTATTATTCTTTGCTTCTATTGGGGGATATCTGTTTTATAATATATAGAACAAAAAGAAGAAGAAAAATAAAGTGAATATTAATATTATTGTAATAATTCAAATATTTTCTGAAATGTAGTACAGAGAAAGGGTATTTAGATTTTTATGTCTGACATATAACAGTATTCACTATTTATGAATTTATTGCAGCCCTTATCTATAAGGAGATTGTAAATTTCTTATGTATTTTTTTAAGGTCTGCAAATTATTGCAATTTTATTTTAACTACTGAAAATTTGTACATTCAATTGAAAGATCTAATACACATAAAGGGTATCTGGCGTTCGTATGCCAGCCATATAACACTATTTTTGTTATATATGTATGTGGTCCGTTAATCACGGAGTACATGTGTGTGTATGGTACATATGTATGTACATGATGTCCATATGTCTGGGCAGGCAGGCAGGAAAGTGACCAGCCGAAGGTGGAGACAGTAGGCACAGCCAGTTCGTCAGCTCCGCAGCGTATCACTATTTTTACATACATATATTGACGCGACGCAAATTTTGGTTTTCCACTTGCTTCGCTTTTTTTCGATTTGTTGGAAATATATTTGACGCCAAGAGCAACAAAAACAAAGTTTTTGTTTTTCAAAAGCGAGCGCACACAATTTATGCGATAAACAAATACAAATGTAGTCCGTAGTATACAAATGTTTGGAAAAAATTTGGGACACAAACATTCGACGCGGTTTTGGGATTTAGAATTCAATGTTTCTATGCTGAGAAATGTCGAACTTTTTCAAATGACACTTAAATAATCTACTCGTTCAGTCGGACAAGCTAATGAATTATTAACGGAAGCTAATTACTCATTATGAAGTTATGACTTAGGAAATGAATATCTCCTCCTGCTGATTCTTTCTAGCTTGTTATACGAAGAATTGCAACTGGTCGCGTGGATTTCTCTTATAGATACGCCACCAACTGGACACATTTATATATTTAGCATTTGTCAGACCAAATATGTACATATGGTATACATATCTCTATATGCATCAGACCCCACTTATCCGCCAACCGTTTCAAAAGACGACCAATGTTTTTTACGCCTGCTTTACGACTTTATTTGTGGAAATGAATGCGGCACTTGGGATATAAATATTAAATTTTATGCGCGTTAAATTATTGTGCCGAAAGTGAATCTTCAAGTGACCTGAAAAACTCAGTTCAGTCCAGTTCATTTGGGGGCAGTTTGTCAGTCATTAAGTAAAAAAGGGGATAAAAAAAAATGCTACAGCGTAAAAGTTTATTAATTTCAAATACATTTATTGTTTTTAAAAATTAGGGGAACAATGTATTTGAAAATTTATTGTTTTTATTATTTATTGTACAACTAAAGAAAGCTTTCGAATGCTATTAATTTCCCTCCTTTTTCATAAATTCCCCTATTTATTTCTTAAATATCAGTATAGAATTTAAAAATGTATACTGTATACTGCATGCGTGCAAGGCGATTAAGGTCAATACATTTGGTACTGTTTACAGGGTATTCGGAAGTCAAGTGCACTCAACCCTAGTTATATTCACATGTTTTTATCTCGAAAACAATTTCCCATTAGAAAGTGTCGTCAGTATTGCATCCATTTATGAGTTACGCCTAGTCGAATACTTGCTATTAGTATATTCCAGCGGCCCCCTCCGGCTCGATATTGATATCGATATCAGAAATGTGGCAACGAAATAACAGAAATACAACTGCTGATATTGGGTCAGACATCAGGCACAAAAAAGAAAAAACAAAAGAAAACATTTACACAAATACGCGTAATAGTGAATTCTGTCGGGGCACTTTTATTTTTTATCGATATGAGTAAGTCGGGTGGTCTCTCTGGCTCGGTCTGCGCGGTCGGTCGGCTGTCGCTATTATCTATAAACCGAGAAAGTAAACAACCAGGCAAATTATCTAAGCTTCGATTAGGGAGGTATTCTATGTACAGCGCTGCACAGTGGCACAATTAACATGATTTTCAATGGAAATTCAGTCATAAATGAAACCTTTTTTCTTCGTTATTCATATTATAATCTTTCTGAGTAGGACGCAATTGTTGGCAGCTGATCGACAGCAAGTGTTCAACACTTGATCCTAAATTCAATCAAGTATAAGTGCAGACATCTTTGTATAACTAACACACGACCAGCCCACTCATCGTGCAACGATAGTGTTGATAGCGCCTGTTGTGGTGGTCTATAAAATAATAATTCGATACTCGACAACGATTCTGTTTGTTAGCCATTAAAACTGCTCAAGAGATAAGCGCTGGAACGTCTGAACGGCACGGTTCTCCATGAGCCATGGGCCTAAGGAGGTTTTAATGTACATTTAAACACCAGTAAATTGATATTTTTAGAGCACCTGCCATAAAACCGATCGCAGCGACATGATTGGAAAGCATAAATCAAATATGGCTAGCCGATACTTTGAAGTGTGGAGGAAATCGAAATACATAGGGCGCTACGTGAAATTGTCAACATGATTCGCAAAAAAAAACCCAAAGTGTCGTATTGATCGAACGAATTTTAAGCTTTATCTCATTATCTGATCTTCAGAAGACTTGCAGGCATGAATTTGTTGTTTCTTAAAGTGCTCTTATAGATATAAATAAAAATAGAATAGAAATATATGTTTAATAGGACGAATTTAGCTTATAAGGTTTCCTAATTCTGGAGTTTTAATAAGTTAATCTAGTAATTTAGCTGTATCTTCCATATAGTATGTTTCTATTTCTATTGAGGAATACATAACATAAAGGTTAAATATATAGGTTAAATATAACAGCATATAGGATACAAAGGTTAAATATAAAAGGTTTGGATGCGAAATTTTCTGAATTCTGCACTTTGCATGAATTGATTTGGTATTCTAGCTGTATCTTCCACATATATTCATTCCCATTTAGGAATTTATATGAATTAATATGTTTGTATTTTGTATATAATGTTTGTATATATCTTTTAAAGTTCTTACATTTTAAGGGATATCTCCCTTTCTAGCTACTTCCATAATGTATCTGAATTTTTTGTGTCTTGTGCCTTCGCTTTATGCGTTCGCTAATTAGACGAATTGTGAACCAAACAAATAACTCAATTTTTATCGGCTGCGCTTATTAAATAATTAACATGTTTAATTCAACATTTGTTTAGCACGTTTCGGCCTTATATTCCCCCTAATTTCCCCTTATTTCCACTAGTCTCTGCTGCTGTTTGTCTGTCTGCGTTGGCGGCTTTTATTGATTGCACTGGTTTTGGCGGGGTCTGTAAGGCCGCCGCCGCTGTCTAATTTCACCCACACACCTGATGCGGGGCCGCCCCCCGATCGATCAGCTGATTTATCGCCTTGGCTTTACAGTCAGTCTAATTAAATTACGGCCGCCTTGTGACTGACTGACGGAATAATTTTGCTAATACTTTTGTTAGTTGTTAGTTGAGGGCGAAAGAAACAAAGTTAATAACAGTGCATTATGGTAGAAATTGATTGCATCGCATACTTGGCGTATTATCTTTGATTCCCAGTCAAGTGGATCGATGGGGAACTAACATAGTGGTAGGTAGTTCGTTGTGGGGACAGTGTGTTTACACTGTCGTACGTAATATTCAAAGTGTTTTGTGTACACGTGTCTCAAAGGCCTTGCGGGGAGACTTGCGTGAAAAACATATTGCAAGAGCTCTTACTTTACGAGCACGTGGGTCTCGTGTATATACCCTGCAATTTCCGTTAGCAGTGGGGTATGCTGAACTGAACTATAGTACATGGGATAATCCTGGTGTCGGTAAACAAATTGAATAGGCGTACCAAATCCTTAAAATTTCTCCAAGGTAACCAAAGTTTTTCCAATGTTCTCCAGAGTATTTGTCCGTCAGAACAATTCGCAACATTCATTTAGGTTTTCTGCTTGCATGTCTTGTGGCCTTTTACGCCGGTTTGGCTTGCGATTATCATATGGACACAACTTTTTATGGCACTTTTTTGCCTCCCTGCGCATTTTCCGTTCCGTTATGTAGCATACAAATGTGCGCCACGCGTGCCACATTTCCCCAGTTGCAACCGAAACGACTTTTCCCGGGGCCTTTAACTCAACTGAATTTTCCCATTTATTTTTACATCGAGGCTATTCAATAAAACTCACATTAAATGCCTGTAATACCCTGTAATATAACACTGACTGCTGTCATCAACTCAAAACTTGGACTATCTTTGACACCATTTAGCCGTCTCTCACTCCCCCAGCCCGTCCGTCTAGCTGCCTGTCGGTAGTAAGTCAGCTTTTAGGCCAAAGTTTTATAATGGCATTAGTCGTGGTATTAATGGTATTAACATGAATCTTTTATTTGCACTGGGCCGCCAGACGCCCGCACCCTGTCACGCATTCCGCTTAGCGAACGCCTTCTAATTGTCACGCCCAGTCTGAGACGGTTGTGGCTCTGTGTTTTCCATTTGATAATTACGAATTGGTCGCGGAATGCTCCATCGATTAATTTGTAGAGTAGGAAATTCTATCTCCATCAAGTGGACAATGGCACAACAAGAAGCCGTCGCCGTCATCGTCATCATCAAAGGAATTGATTGCGTTACCCGCATACATATGTGTATGTATAGTATGTGTGTTCTTCTCTTTTTTTGTCGCTGGTGGCAAATGCAATAAACAATCGTTTTTAATTGAACCGATGTTCAGCACAATAGTTATGAATATTCCCCTATATCATCATCGAGGTCGAATCGATGACGCAGCTGGGACGAGACATGGATTTGATGATATTGATATGGTTCGCATCGCACCATGTTGTATGTGCTACGCTTATCAGCAGAAAGTACACGGTTCCAAGTTGCCAAATTGGCAGCCACAAAGTGTTATATAAGTCTGATTAGAATGGGTTTCGTTTAGTTCGCTCGTAACAGGAAATACGGACTAAGGCAAGACAAGCTCTATCTCTCTCTCTCTCTAAATATAACTCGAAAGCCTTTTTCTATAAATTTCAATAAATGCGACAGACTTAGCTATTGATGTTGATTGTGATAATAGTACAAGCAATACTTTTATCATCATATATGATCAGTTATTATCAGGTTTTTCGTTTATTAAGGAACTTGGGAAAGCTTTATCTCGTTGCTCCCTTTCACTACACAAAGAAGGTATAGTATATAAATCAGTTATTATCTGGTTTTCAATTATTAAAGAACTTCTTATTTCAATTTGCAGCTAATCATAATTCATACTACAAGCAATATTAACAACGTATGAACAGTTATTATTAGATAAGGAGAGCTTTATCAATTTAATTCTTGACTATGAAGTTTTTCAACCCTAAAAGAAGTTTATTTTTTGAGGTTTTAATTATTAGACGACTTTCTTTAGAGATATATGTAAACAAGTTACTCTTTCTTTATTTTTTTGTAATTAAATCAAAGTATAGACAAATCATTACTATAATATAAGATCGGTTTTTATCAGGTATTCGATTATTTTTTTGATTATTAGATACTTTATTAAAGCTTAAACTTTTTGTTTTGATAATATCATCATGTATGAGATCAGTTATTATCAGCTTAGAAAGAAGCTCTTCAGCCTTTTCTTTCTTTTTCTTAATTGAATCAACTATAAATAGGCAATAGTATTGTAGAGTACAATATTGCTCAGCATTACAATCTATAGTAGTTTCCCCATCTCTGAAAATCTGCCCTAGACGGTTTTAACAAGTTTCGACCCCTTTCCATCAGCGACCAGTCTCCATTCCATTCATATATTGCTAAATAAACATTGAGAAGAGGAACCTAACTCGATAAATGGGTCTGCGATCGGGTTTCAATTTGTACAGACGGCATTCAAGCTGGGAATGGGAATGGGAATTGGAATGGGGTTGGCTCTGTCTTTGTTGTTGTTGTTGTTGTTTCTTCTCTTGTTGTTCCTTTCGTTTGTTGTGGCTGCCTTTTTATTGAATTTTTATGCAATTTTGTTAACTGGATCAATTATTTCAATTGCGTGCTCGGTAAACAGACGCCGTCGTGACGCAGAGGCCTCATCAATAGCAGCAACAGCGGGCAGCGGTCAAGCCCCCGAAAACGACAACCCAAACACAAAAGACCCCAGCAAACATACCACACCCAATAATTTCCAAGTAAAGCTCACCCTAAACTGTGCAGAGCTGGACAGAGAGAGAGAGAGAGAGAGAGAGGGAGAAAACTCGGAAAGTTGCGAGTCAGCGTCATCGCGCTTCTAGCTTTGCCATTGTTTGGCACGCTCTGAAACAGCTGCTAAGCCATTTTCTGGAAGAACAACAACAACAACATCAACTAGATTCATAGATGATATACTATATGTACTCTATAAGTAATCATAGCATGCAGTAGCAGACCCCACCCTGGCTGCGCACCTATGTTTGCGTTCATATTTTCACTTCTTGCTTGCCAGACAAACGTCAAAGGTGGTAGAAGGGAGGGGGAATGAGAGGGGGAACTGCACTAGGGGTTTAGGTTTATTAAATTGCTTCACTTGTGGGTGGCTTAGTGGCACTAAGGGGGTGTGCTTGACTTTTCGCTTTTAATTTAAAGTGGAATTTCTGTTTTTTCTGCATTCGTATTGAGGTCAAGGACTGAAATGGTTCAGCTCTTCAATTAGCTAAAAGGGGAAAGGGGGAGGAAAGGTACATATATATGTGATTACGAGCTGTTAACAGCTTTGGCAAAGGTCAAGGCTTGACTATATGCGGCATATCCTGTATTTAACCCGATTACTTCTTCCCAAATTCATTTATTCTTGTTTTATTAGCCTCCACAGTTGATCTAAATATTTCCTAATCAACAGGGCGGGGGGCGGTACTCTACACGCATAAATCAAACTCAAATGGGGGCAGCAAACTGTTGCAGCAATTAATTAATGTACACACTGCTTTATCGATCCGCCAATCATTCATTTTATTGATTCTCTGCAAGGGCCCACAAAAAATATACTCGTATCATTGAAAATCGAACAGAACCCAAAGAACCGCAGACAATGATGGAAGAAGGTGGAAGTGGAGAGCGACGCTTTGGCAATTGTAGCACTTGTCGCTTTAATTCAAGACAATCATCATCGAAAAGGGGAGAGAACTTCGCGGTTCGCGATTATGATCCGTCCAAAAACACATACGAAAGCGTATCGGGAATCGGGCATATCGGGTAGTCAGTCAGTCGAGTGTGTTACTCAGCCGAGTAAACAAGTGTGAACCAGATAATACCGAATACGTATGGCATGTAGTCTTCAGTCGTCGATGGTTGACTACCCTACATACGAGTACGTATTTGTTTTGTATACAAGTCTGGGTACTATAAAGATTTTTAGCTTATCGCTACGGAATTCCTGAAAAGAATTCAGCAAAAGGTTACTCAATTTGAATAACCTCAGGTTAATGTTTTATTTATAGTAAAGCTGCTTAAGAGTTTGAGATTATAATAATAACAATAACTTATATCTATAATTAATAATAAGTAATATCCTGTTATACAATATTTACTTTCTATCTGTGCTCTTTGCTAGTTTGTACTGCGGTTTTACAGAGTATCTTTTCATTAATCACACTCCCCTTAAAAGTTTTCTTTGTGATACTAGCAAGATATTTGGCTTCTCACTTGGGAATTCCTATAAATAGGTCAGCGAAAAGTTACTTAATTTGAATATTCTCTGTTTGTGGTAGTATAAAGATGTTTAGCTGATGGCTTTGAGACTTTGCGAATAAAACTGCTGAACATAATATTACAATGTTTGACTGCAATCAGATTACTATTTGATTAGCAATACATACATTCATCATAATTCATCGTACATGCAAACTTGAAAATTTCAGCAACAACTTTCTGTTATTAGAATTTATTTAACAAATAACTGATAGTTGTACACATGGAGTTTCTTGCATTAATAATGCAAAACATGAATGAAATATCTCTCAATTTAAGTCAGTCCTGAAGTTCTGTTATCGTTCAACAGATTCTAAATTCAAAGTAAATCTATATATACACTATATCCTTTCCTTTTTGGTATCTTCTTGTTTTAAACTCCATTTTTACAGCGTATCTTTTCATTAACACACTCCCTTTGAAGCTGCTCTTTGTGTGTCTTTGGCTTTGTCACGCTCAACGTTGCGATATTTCCTTTATGGGCAAACATTGCGAGAGCCTTTTCGAAGAAGCTCTGCACAGTGTGGCACACGCAAGTCGCCCTTGAATTATTCATAGACTTGGCATGTAAATATGTAAACGTATGCGTGTATATAGATACATATGTATATTGGTGCGTTGGCAATACGATAATGCGCTGGCTACTTTCGTTCTCTCCAGCGAAACCAAAACAGTATAAGATATACGCATATAAACACATTGATATACAGACACACACACACACACACACCATATATATATATATCGGCGAAGTTGTTCTTGTAGTTGTTCGCCTAGGGGTCTGTGCAATACGAACGATAAGCCATGTTTATGACGATTGCGACGCAACGCGACGCCGGCGCAGAATTCCAAAGGCCAATAGCCGCTGCTGGGAGCGTATAATAGATAGAGGGGTGAAGGAATGAGGGAGAGGGAAAGGGCAACTGGTGATCATGTGGCATTGTTTGTGCTTGCGCACAACTTGAATGCGTATCTGTGAGATACAAATTTATTTACACTCATGTCCATTATTTGTTCTTGCAGCGCAAACTGCGCGACGCGGAAACGGCAAAGACTGCAGAAGAACAGCAGCTGCAACAACAACAGCAGCTGCAACAACAACAACAGAAACAACAACATCAGCAGCAGCAGCAGCAGCAGCAACATCTACAATTACAGCTACATCTACAGCAGCAACAACTGGAGGAAAACTTGCTGGAACTGACGCCTCCAGCAACACCACCAACGCCCGTCGCACCCACCTCGCCCACCAGCAGCTTTGCCGGCAGCGTAGCGAGCAGCGTCGACTTAAAGTTGGTGAGTAAACAGCACAACAACAACTCGAGCTGAAGCTTATGCAATCACAACTGTTGACCTCTTTTTCTCTGCCTGCCTCTCTCTCTTCCCCTCTCTCTCTCTCTCTCTCTCTCTCTCCTTCAGCGCACACGTCGCGAATTGGAGCGTAATCGGGAATTCGTCTGCTCACTACTGGTGGCTTATGAGCGCAACGAGAAGCTCTGGAATCCCAAGCATCCCGACTACAAATACAATGCAAAACGCAGTGTCTATGGCGAGTTGGCTGCTCCACTGCAGGCCGTCTTCCAGATTCCCCTCACAGGCAGCGAGATCTTTGCAGTGCTCAAGGAGCTACGCGGTCGCTATCGTCGCGAGCTAAGCAAACTGAATGCCCTGGGAGCGAAGTACAAGTCGCGTCTGTGGTACTTTGACAAGATGCACTTTCTGCGCGGCGTCATCGAACACAAGCGAGCAGAGAGGGAGGCTAAGGTAGGCACTTCTAATCAAGGCTAGACTGAATCGCTAACATCCTTTCCCCTTCCTTCACAGAGCGAGTCAACGGAGAGTGAGAAATCCAGTGAAACGGACAATGAATCCACCTCAAAGTCAGCGCAATATCGCGAGGTGCTTAGCTTTATAATCGATTCGTTTCGTCGCCAGGAGAGTCTCTGGAATCCGCAGCACTTTGACTACAATAACTGCTGCAAGAAGGAATTGTATCGCGAGATCTCTGCTGAACTGCTCGAGGAGCTTAACTACGAGATGAGCGGCGAAGATTGCTTCAAGGAGATTCAAAAGCTGCGCACACGTTACCGCAAGGAGCTGCGCATGGTCATCAAGCACAAGGGACTCTATTTGCCCAAGCTCTGGTGCTACGATGAGCTGGAGTTCCTGCACAAGATACTGCAGGAACAAATCTTCAACAAGATCAGCAAGGTAAGTTGGGAAAGAGTAACTTAATCAACAGAGATAACAAAGGCGTGCCTTCTCTCTTGTAGAAAAAGGGCGTTGTGGAGACGAATCAGAAGACTAAGTTCATTAATGCCAGCTGCATTCGCTTTGACTCGCAGGAGGATCAGTTGCAGTTTGTGGAGATCTATCGCAATTATCCAGCACTGTGGGATGTGGATCACCCTGATTATCGTTCGAATGCGTATCGCAATCAGGCGCTGAGTCAAATGCTTGACGAACTGAACACCACATTTCAGTGTGCCTCGACAGCGGCACAGCTGGAGAAAACACTGTTTGAGCTGCGCAAGGATTTCTCGGCGCAAAAGCGTAAAATACTCACCAACCCAGCCGGCTCCAGTAGCATTCCTCTGCTCCACGCTAAGCTGGGTGAATTTCTCGAACCAAATCTGGGTCCATTTCGTTGTGATATCTGCGAGGAACTGATCAAGACCTGCGATCAGTATAAGGTGCATCGATCCGGGCACGATGGCACGCAACCCTTCATCTGCACACTGTGCGGCAAGGGATTCCAGATGCCGTGCAATCTCACAGTGCACATACGTCGCCATAGACGCGACTTTCCCTATGCGTGCGAGCAGTGTGACAAACGCTTTGCCACCTCCACCGAGGTGGCCATACATATGCGCACCCACACCGGCGAGCGTCCCTATATCTGCGATCTGTGCGGCAAGTCGTTCAAGACTTGGTCCTTCTTCGACATCCATCGACGCACTCATCTCAATCAGTCGACGTTCCATTGCCCGATCTGCGATAAGGGGTTCTACGAGAAGAATCGCTTCACCGATCACATGAACGCCCATCTCAATATTCGCAAGCATTTGTGCACCGTCTGTGGCAAGACTTTTACCACATATGGCAACCTCAAGAAGCACACTGAGCTCCATCTGGCCGTGAAGAAGTACAAGTGTGCAGCGTGTGGCAAGCGATTTGCGCAGTTCGCCAGTCTCCGCTGGCATCGCAAGCGCGTGCACAGCGCAGAGCAGCAGCAGCAGCAACAGCAACAACAGGAGGAGGAGCACAGGGAGACGGAGGCAGAAGAGATGTGAAGAAACGGCAGTTGCATTGGCCCATTTTAAGAACTGTCTGTCTCGAACACTCTCTCCACAAACACACACATATCTTTAGGTTAACTAACAGTACTTTGTATATTGTTGTCTAAACGTACTTATAATGGAAACGAAGAAGAAAGTTCCTGTTGTCCTCTTAAATAGCCAACAATATCCCCAACTGATCTCAAAGTATTTAAGAGAGCGCTCTCTTTTATTATATTAATATAAATTACAATTCTCTATAACATTATAAAGCAGCTATTTCGACTGAACTTGAACCTGAAAATAATGAACTCGTCATAGCTATATGATTTGTAATGTTCTACGTATTGAGACATCTAATAGCAAATAAAAATCTATTAATAATCCAAAAAAACACTAAATTATAAAGTGATTCATTATAATTACATATATGTATGCCAAAGTTACAAACATGATCGATAAGTATACTATTTTCAGCTCTTAAAGAAATGAAATACTTTAGCGAATGCAATGAACCATAAAGAACAAATGTGGAATTACAGAAAGAGAGAGAGAGAGAGAGAGAGAGAGAGAGAGAGAGGAGGAGAATGCAGAGCAGAAACAAATTGCTAAATGGGGCATAGCGAAATAGAAATTAACAACTAAATGGGGGCTTATCTCTTTGCGATGATTTCAAACGAACGCCGACAAATTGACATTTTTCTCAATTTATAAGTACGCGAAATAATTGTTTATTAAAATTGATTGTTAACCAGTGTTTTGGGTCATTCATTCTTAACGATCTTCGGTCGTATCATCATCTGTACCGACTTCAAGGACTTAAAGCTATACCAGCGATCCCAGAAGATTCCCTGTTCGTTGTCGGTCTGCTGATCGAAGTATTTTCCATTGAGATTGCTGAAATATGAATTGAGTTGGTTATAGTCAGTTAATGATGTAGTATCCCTAAGTAAAAGTACATTTGTACCTGCGTGAACAGAAGTCATACCACCACGCACCATGATGATATTCAGCGCAGTTTATGTGGGTGAATTCGTCATTGTCCTTATCGTATGTGGAGAATTTCATTATGTCGTGTGTGCGCATTGCATCACTGGCATTCCCATGATAATGACCCAGTAGTTTCATTGGGTAACCCTCCTCCTCGCTTCCGATAACGAAATTATCGTATTTTGCAAATCGAGTCGAGCCATTGAAAAGCTGTAGCGATACATAAAGCTCGTGTGGCTCGTGTGTTGTCAGTCTATGCAACTTCTCAAGGCCAATGAAGAAATCCCCGTTAAGTTGGCCAAAACCTTTTCGATACTCAGTCCAATTGCGATAGAAATCTACAGATCCGTTGAGGCGCCGTTGTATCACTGTCCAGCCACTGCCAGCCTCTGTAATCCCATCGCAGGAAACAAGAAAGGGTCGAAAATTCGGAAGTTGTATCAAGTGAATGCTCGATGTTTTCCCATGTGGCAAACAACTGTTAGTCGCCGCCTCCCAATCGGCCAACAGATCATCCTTTCTTTCCCTAAGTTTCGCGGTCAAGAATGTGACCCTTGCTTTAAGTCCATTTATAATAACTGTATTCGATATATTCAGCCTCCTATATTGACCCAAAAGTGTCTGCTTTCGCTTCAGCCTCACTTCATACGTGCTAACCTTTTGCGTGAGGTTTTTGATCTGTGCTTTCTTTTCACTCAACGTTACGGCGAATGAAACATTTTGTGCGTGACACGATTCTGTCAATTCCTGATATTTTTTCAGTTCATCATCGATTGATTTGTCTTTGGATTGTAATGCTACGATTTCTTGTTCTTTATCATTGATCGCGACAGCATTTTCAGCCAACTTGGTCATGTACACGCCCAAGAGATCATTCAAATCATCTTTAGTTATACTGATTGTTTTACGTGCTTCAATTTGAAATTCTGCTAATTTTGGTTTAGGTGTCAGACTAATTGTCTGATTTCCACCGGTTGGGGCTGTGGCATTTAAGCCCACACAACCTTCTGTTTTGTTATTGGAACAATCTTTCGCTGGTTCCTTTTTCTTTGCACTAGAAACTGTTGGAGATTTCTGTTGAGACAGTGGGCAAAGTACTAAAATCAGCATAATAACAATTAAATAATTTCCCTCTTTCATAATGCTTAATTATTTATAATCTGAGGCGCGAACCGTTGAACCGTTGACTCTTAGAGTAATACTGATTTGACATCCATAAATCAAATGCATTAGCTAGCTATTTCGTTTAATTCAGGAAGTTCAGCAATATATTTAAGATAAGAAATTAACTATTGTATGCCACGTGCTCTTGGGATTTTCTGTCTAATTCTGTTTTAATGGTAATTGCAGAAGTATTATTTGTATAGTACATACAAAATAACCTTTGTTATTTTTTCTTTTATTTATTAGTAATGTTTATTAAAAGCCTCTTAATTAATATGTTAAAATAAAAACACTTTATGTTTTAAATAGTGCGCGCATTGAAATGCGTTGGCAGCCCTGTCAAGGTAGTTTTTCTTGTCTGTATAGTTATCTCTATCACTCGCATTGGCCGCTCGCAATTACTGTATACAGAATTTTTCTAAAAGGAAGTCGTGTGTGATTTGAGCTCTCGAAAAGTTTTAAGAAAAGTTATTAAAAACACAATAAGTTAATACAATTGTTGTATATATAAGCTATATATGGATTTATATTTCGGAGTTTTATGTTAGAATAGGCAAAAAACGACTATAACGTGTTAATTTTCGGCACTTAAAAACTCGACTCAAACCAGTTTTCACGCAGCAGACGACGCAACTTTCCCAACTTCTTTGCTTCACATCGAGTGCATACGTCAGCAAGTGTGCAGGCGCATTTTCTTACAAAGTCCATAAAATAGTCAAGAAAAAACAGAAGAAAGTTAATAAATATATAATTTAAACAATATTAAACTAAACAGTGTTCATAATGCATACAAAAGTCATTGACAAAGTGCCAAATATCTTTTCTCAAAATTCATATGAGAAAAGTCAGAACAAAGGGCATCAGCAACATGGGTGCTCCACTGGCCAAAGCAGCGCAGTCTCTGCTGCAGTTGAAAAAACTTGATTGTGTTAGTGCGTGCGTGTGTGACAAAGCAGTGGCAGCGCAGTCAGCATGAAATTTTCTCTATATCTGAGTGCACTCTTTACGAATGCAATATGAGGGTACAAAGAAAACGAGTCTCGCCTTTGTTCGTCGGGAAAAGCAGCGGCAGCGACGGCGACAGCAGAAGGGTGTGTGTGCATAAGTGCACATGTATGTGTATGTGTGAGTATTTTTAGACTTCCTTTTCCAGTTATCTCTTGTTTACTTATTTGCTTCATTGGCTAATAGCTATTTATCTTGACTCAGTGATTTACGTGACTAATTGAAAATTTCGTATTTTCAGTTATGGCTGCCCGTTGTTGCCTTTTCCTTCGCAATGGAACTTTCCCCAATTGAATGCGTGCTGCGGTAAGTGACCTTTTGCCCCTAATTGGGTCACACCAGTTGTTGCAATCAGTTCAATTGGTTCAATGCACTGACGCAAGCAAAACATAAATGTGTTTTCGATATAGAAAGATTTTCGAAATAAGTTTTCAAATTTAACTTGCAACAGTAATGAAACCGTAAAGTTCAAATTGGAATTTTGCCCCATTTTCTACAGTTTATAATTGATAGTTGAATCTAAAATGAAATACACACTCAATTAGTTTTAGTACTTTATCGTTGTCTGCCGAATTTCTTATCAATGAAAATGTTGTTATCTATGTAAATAAATCATATTTACAGTTCAGTAAACTCGGAACAGAAGCAAATGATAATAATGTCAAAGATAAGACATTGTACGGCCGGAGGGAAAGATGACGATCAAGTTCAGTGAGCAGTGCCGATGACAGGATTTGGTATTTATGACTACTATTCTGCTTGCCTTCTAAGCATCGCTAACGACCCACCAAATACCACCACACATACTAAGTATATCCCCAGGCAGTGTAAATGCGTCGAGTATCATGATATATTTTGAATATCTTCACATTGTCTTTGTATATACATACGTTATATGTCCATATGAATAGCCAGTAAGTGTCATTGCAGGTAACATCATCAACCAAAACCAAAACCAAACTACAACAAAACAACGCAGCATCACTAATTAATTCTTCTCTATTAATTCCCTTCATTTACATATACATATACATTTAAATACATTATATAGATTACTATTATACTCATGTAGCAACCTTTACAGCGCCCAAATACCAGACGGCCTACGCTTGCGAAGGTAAGAAACTGACCATCGAATGCGAGCCAGGGGACCTAATCAATCTGATACGGGCCAACTATGGACGTTTCTCAATAACCATTTGCAATGATCATGGAAATGTGGAGTGGAGTGTTAATTGCATGTTTCCTAAGAGTCTCACTGTACTAAACTCAAGGTAATTGGCATTATCTATCTGTAATGCATGTTAGATATCATCCATTTCCATTCAATTTCCGCACAGATGCGCTCATAAGCAGAGCTGTAGTGTCCTTGCGGCAACCAGCATGTTCGGTGATCCGTGTCCAGGAACTCACAAATATTTAGAGGCACATTATCAATGTGTTTCGGCCGCGCAGACGTCTACCACGACAAATCGACCAAGTCCACCCCCTTGGGTGCTCAGTAATGCGCCTCCTATATTTGGCAATGGCAGCGGTCATATGCAACCGCCACCACCACCGCCTCGTCTGCCAACATTACCAGGTGTTGTGGGCATTCATGGCATCAATGCTGTGCCACCTACTCACACCACACCAAGTAGTGTGAGTACAGCAACGCTGCCTGGCGGAAGACTGAAAGGGGCAGTCACAAGTGCCAGCACAACAACAAGGCATCCAGGCGGGCGACATGATGGTCTGCCGCCACCGCCGCAATTGCATCATCATCATCCCCACCAGGAGGAGACTGCACCCACCAAGTCTAGCAACAATAATGCTGGCAATGTTACAGCTCCATCCAATACACGTATCCTAACCGGTGTTGGTGGTTCAGGCAGTGATGATGGAACCCTGATAACCACCAAGAGCTCGTCCAATCGCACACCCGGCTCGGGAACAGTCAGTGCCGCGAATGGAAGCCTCAGTATCGGAGGAACTGGAGGTGGTGCAAACGTAATGCGAACTATAAATAACATAAATCTGAATGCAGCCGGCATGGCTGGCACTGATGACGAATCTAAACTATTTTGTGGTCCGACGCATGCGCGGAATCTCTTCTGGAACATGACGCGTGTGGGCGATGTGAATGTTCAGCCATGTCCAGGTGGTGCTGCCGGTATTGCCAAATGGCGCTGCGTCCTTATGAAGCGCCTGCCTGATTCTGGATATGATGAATATGACGATGATATTGTTTCCACGACAGTGCCGCCAAGTGCTTCAAATGATTGCTTGCACAACAGCAGCAGCTGCGAACCACCAGTCAGCATGGCACACAAAGTAAATCAGCGACTGCGTAACTTTGAACCCACCTGGCATCCCATGACACCAGATCTGACACAGTGTCGCAGTCTGTGGCTGAATAGTCTCGAGATACGCGTAAACCAACGCGATTCCTCGTTGATTTCTATTGCCAATGATCTTTCCGAGGTGACAAGCAGTAAGACGCTCTATGGTGGCGATATGCTTGTTACCACCAAGATTATACAAACCATGTCGGAGAAAATGTTTCACGACAAAGAAACTTTTCCTGATCAACGTCAGCGTGAGGCCATTATCATGGAGTTGTTGCAAGGAGTTGTGAAGACTGGATCAAATCTGCTTGATGAGTCGCAACTATCTTCGTGGTTGGATCTCAATCAGGAGGATCAAATGCGTGTGGCCACATCGCTACTAACTGGTCTAGAGTACAATGCTTTCTTACTTGCTGACACAATCATTAGGGAGCGCAATGTGGTGCAAAAAGTCAAAAACATATGTGAGTTTTCATCTTTGATGATACAGTTATTCATTTACTAACCTGCTTTTCAATCTTGCAGTGCTCTCTGTGCGTGTATTGGAAACAAAAACAATACAAGGCAGCGTTGTCTTTCCGGACTCTGATCAGTGGCCACTCAGCTCCGATCGCATTGAATTGCCCCGTACTGCGCTCATTGAGAACAGTGAAGGCGGTCTAGTGCGCATTGTGTTCGCTGCCTTTGATCGTTTGGAGTCAATATTAAAACCCAGTTATGATCACTTTGATTTGAAGAATGCACGTAGTTATGGTAAGTTTGCCGTGTATCAAAGGTGATCGCATCATAAACTGTTTCCTGTTTCTTTTTTCAGTGCGCAACACTGCCATATTATCAAATGATAGCGACTCAGCCGGCGGGGAGATGCAGCAGCGTATACGCATACTGAACAGCAAAGTAATCTCGGCCAGCTTAGGCAAGGGACGGCACATACAGTTATCGCAACCTATCACACTGGTGCTTAAGCACTTGAAGACGGAGAATGTCAGCAATCCTACCTGCGTATTTTGGAACTACATTGACCAGTAAATACTTTGCCTAAACTATGTAACTGAATCCATATAATTAACACCTTTCTTTTTTCTCCCTTCCCTTCAGTGCTTGGTCTGCCAATGGCTGTAGTCTGAAGTCAACTAACCGCACGCACAGCGTGTGTGTTTGTAACCATTTGACCAACTTTGCAATACTCATGGATGTCGTGGATGAGCATGAGCATTCGCTATTCACCATGTTCGATGGCAATATGCGCATCTTTATATACATTAGTGTCGCCATTTGTGTGATATTTATTATCATAGCGCTGCTCACTTTGAAACTCTTTAACGGGGTCTTCGTCAAGGTAAGAAATTCAAACTCATCGCAACTGCCACATCAACGTACGGGGAGTAGCAGACGCCAGCAGAATAATATACGAGATCAGACGCACGAGTCTCTCACACTGACAACAAGCACGGGACCGAATAATACAACACACAGCAACAACAACAATTTGCAACAGCACACGAATTTTATACAACATAATTCCATACGCAACTCACATCGCAACAATTTGAATTATAATGTGCAGCAACAGTTGCAACAGCAACATCAACAACAGCAACAAGTGGTTGCTGCTGCCGCTGCTGCTGTCGTACTCTCGCATAGCAACAACAACAATAGTCTAAATCAGCAGACACAACGTGGCATGCAAATGAATAATTTGAATATAAACTTACACCCACATGGCCAACAGTCGGCAGCAGCGGCAGCAACCAATACAACAACAGCAGCTGCTGCTGCAGCGGCGGCATCAATTGCAGCTGCACTGCAGCAGCATGCAGCACATGTGGGTGCAGCAGCTGCTGCCAATGTTGCGACAAGTAATAATTTGAACATAAGCCACAATTATCTGCAAGCACGACAACAGTCACAACAGCAGAATCAGCAGCACCAACAACAACAACATCAGCAGCAACAACATCAGACACAGCATCAGCAGCAGCAGCATGCGCATCAACTGCAGCAGCATCCACAGCACAATCACAATCTTAATGTGGATGGTAGCAATGCGATGGATGCGAACAATATCATAATGCAGGCTAATATGGATGATTTGCAGTATAAATGGTGGTGGTGGTGAAAACAAATAGAACAGTAGTTTAGGCTATAGATAAAGATAGATAGTTATATAGATGATTAATTGCAGGGCGACCTGTACATGTTGTGATATAATGCTTAGGTAACTCAAATTGTATATGTTCAATTTATATTTTATAGGCACGGAAGACTGGGCGGATAAAGATAGAGACAGTAAATCTCTCTCTACGCCTCTTTTCCAGTTTTAGTTATTAGCTTATTATTTTTTTTTTTTGTGTATCGTAGATAAGTTTAGCGCATTTTTTTTCTTCCTTTTTTCCCATTAATCATAAATTAACCAATTTAATTATTTATATTTATGTGCACTTCATTGTCTAACAAACTAATTGTTTAACAACCCAAGTTCATGTTATTATTTATGCATTTTGTCATTTCAAACGTAATCATTTCCTTATGTGTGTGTAATTAATAATAAAAAACAAGTTTCTAATTGTACTTTGTAAATGTTTTGCATTTTATTTACATAGTTTATGTTCATGTCGTAGTTTGTTTATGTTTTGCTTTTACATTTAGTTGCTTGCTTCGTGTCTTGTTCATTTGTTTTATTTTTGTTAATTATGCGCTAAATCTTGTATTAGTCAATATTTTAAAATACTTTTTTCGAATACTTTCACCACCAAAAACCACCAAAATTACTGTAAATTACATTAAGTTTTAATTTGAACTACGCGCAAACAATTCTCGAGACTGCTACTCCCATTCGATTTTGAGGAATTTTCCTCTTTTGAAAAAGATTCAATTCAATCAATATTCGGATATTCATTTCCTATCTCTCTCTCTCTCTCTTTCTTGCTTTCTCTCGCTCTGCAGTCGGCACGCACCTCGATCTATAGCAGCATTTACATTTGCCTGTTGGCAATTGAATTGCTCTTTCTGCTGGGAATTGAACAGACCGAAACAAGCATATTTTGTGGGTTCATAACTATCTTTCTGCATTGTGCCATACTCTCTGGCACCGCCTGGTTCTGTTACGAAGGTAAGCGCTCGAACTCTCCACAGTGTGATCAAGAGATTCTAATCTTAAACTTGTACGCAGCGTTCCACTCGTACTCCACACTCACTTCCGATGAGCTGCTACTAGAGGTGGATCAAACTCCCAAAGTAAAATGCTACTATCTGCTGTCCTATGGCCTCTCCTTCAGTGTGGTGGCCATTTCTTTGATCATTAATCCCAGCACGTACACGCAGAATGATTATTGTGTGCTTATGGAGTCTAACTCGCTGTTCTATGCCACATTTGTGGCCCCTGTTTTGCTATTCTTTGTGGTAGGTTCTCTTTCAGTTGACACTCCAATTTACTTGCCTAATCCCCCCTCACTTTTTTCAACAGGCGGCAGTCACTTACACCTTCTTGTCCTGGATCATAATGCGTCGGAAGAGTCGCACCGCCCTGAAAACCAAAGAACACACGCGTCTGGCTAACGTGCGGTAGGTCACCAATTCAACAGGCCCCCAAAACACGATTACAACATCACTTCTTTTGTTTATTCAGATTTGATATACGGTGTTCGTTTGTATTTCTCTTGCTGCTGAGCGCTGTTTGGTGTTGTGCCTACTTCTATTTGCGAGGCGCAAAACAGGACGACGAGGCGGCGATCATTTATGGCTACTGCTTTGTGTGCTTCAACACTTTGCTGGGTCTGTACATCTTTGTGTTCCACTGCATACAGAACGAGAAGATACGACGCGAGTATCGCAAATATGTGCGACAACATGCCTGGCTGCCCAAGTGTTTGCGCTGCTCAAAGACATCCATCTCGTCGGGCATCGTGACTGGTAATGGTGGACCAGGAGTTGGAGGAACTATCGGAACAAACTCTGCTGGAACATTGTCGAAATCAAAGTCCAAACTACCGTTGGGTGCAGGTGGTGACGATACCCGTGAAGAGCAAGAGCAACAGCAACAACATGATGCAGCAGAAACTGAAGATGCCATCATCATTGGCGCCAGCTCCGACTGTGAGCTAAACGAAACACAGCAACGGCGCACACTTAAGAGTGGACTCCTCTCGGGTAGCCTGCAACCAGCAGCAGCACCCGTTGGCTCCGTGGTACTTGAGAGAGGCACATTGCGCTCTGCAGGCATCGCTAGCGTTGGACATGCATCACCCACCAGCTCAGCTGGTTCCACTCATTTAATCTTTGCTCAAAAGCAGCAGCAACTGCAACAGCAGCCTGGCGAGACGTACTACCATCAGCCGGATTATTACAGCTGGAAGCAACCGCCAAATCAACGCGAGTATTACAATAATACTGGAGGGGGAGTAGCGGGTGGCAGCGGAGCTGCTGGTGTTGGTGGCGTATCACCACAGCAGGGACATGAAGTATTTTATTGGACGCAGAAACACAACAATCAGCATGGAAAAAAGAAGCGAGGCGGAGCTGTACCCGCATCACCGAGTGGATCATTGCATAGTCGTACCACGGCTGCCTCGCAAGTGCTATTCTACCCATCATACAAAAAGACCAGCGGAATTAAGCAGCCGCCATCAGGATCACAGCAAACCTATCCGCATTATGCCGAGGCACTGGACCCACCCAATGCCGCATACTACCAGCAGCAATTACAACAGCAGCAGCAATTGCGCCAGCAACAACGTCAGCAACTGCAGCAGCTGTCCTCGGATGAGGAGCAGGCGGAACAGCATGCACACTTGTTGCACTTGCAGCATCAGCAGCAGCGACGCGTCGGCGGACAACAGCTGCCAGCACCACCGCCGCACATGGCGCAGTATCAGCAGGAGTTATTGGCGCAACACCAGCGCCAGCAGTATAGAAATAAGCATTCCAACTGTGATCTTAGCCAGAAAATGGGCTTAGGCATGAACATGGGCATGGGCCTGGGCCATGATGCCTATTACAATCAAGGCAGCAACAACGGCGGCGGCGATGGCGGTCCCGTTTACGAGGAGATCTTGAGCAATCGCAACTCGGATGTGCAGCACTACGAAGTGGGCGACTTTGATGTAGACGAGGTGTACAACAACAGTGTCGACACTGGAGTCTTTAATAATATGCGTGCCGCGGTGGCCGCAGGAGGCAGTCGCTATGGTGGCAGCCTGAGTGGAGGCAGCGTCTCCTCCCGAAATCAGCAACAACAACAGAAACAACAGCAACAGCAGCAGCAGCAACAACACCAGAAGCAACCACCACGTCGCTGTGCAGCCGATGACGATGACGATGATGATGATGATGATGAGTACGATGATGAGGTTACCGCAGCGGAGCAGTTACACGACAGCGTCTGTGATGATGAGGATAATGAGAGCGATATTGATGATGATACGCATGGGCTGCCGCCGCAAAGTGATGAGCGTATGCGTCGACTAATGGCACTACAAGACGAGGACTTTAAGCGGCAGTTTCAGTAAGTAATCATCACATCAATCCTCCCAAATTCTTCAATCTCTAATTCTCTCTCTCAATTTATTACAGGCGTCAACAGCGTAAGAATGGATTGCCCCTTGAATATGGAGCGCCGCCCCAATCAGCGCCAGAAAACTATCAAGAGCACAACAGTGCGGTTTTTGGGGTTAGCGGCGGCGTTGGTGAGGGCTCCATCCGTAGCGCATATCGGCAGCAACAACAACAACTGAATGCCAAATCGCCCAGCGCACGCTTGGCGGTAAACGAGCTATTTGGCCATGGTAATGCCGGGCCACCACTACCACCGGCTAATCAGACACCCGCACAAAAGCGCCAGCAGCTACAAAAATTATCACCGCAGTCCACAACATCATCGTCGTCGCACACATCGCACAGTAACCAACAACATGCTCCCAATCACCACCACCTCCAACAACTACACCATCACGTGCAGCAGCCAGCGCGTCATTTATCAGCCATGCTAGATGAGAACAACACAGTACGCTGCTACCTAGAGCCGTTGGCTAAGTGAGGAGTTTCAGAGCAGCCGCAGCACCAGGAGAAGTAGACATCAGCTCCCTCCATAGAACGCATGGCAGGCAGCCGATCGTCGTCTTAGGCAAAAATTGTAGCTTAGGCTTATCTATACGTCTAGTATTAGTCTTTAGTCGAAATATGGAGCATTGTGTGAAACAACATGCTATACGTGCAGTGATTCGAAAATCCCAAAACTTTATATATGTATATGTAACTCAATTAGACCGTAGGCTAAAAGAGAAGAGGAAGACAAAGATGAAGATAAAACCAACCAAGCAACCATTGCGGAGCAAATAAACTATGTTCATATATGCATAATTGAATGAATATATTGTTGTCGCTCTCATTATACAATATACCAACTCAATATATATATATATATATATATATATATATATATATAAATGTATGTACTGTATGTATATGTATACTGTAATTTGTAATAACGATTGAATGTGTATGTGAGCGTACACATCACCCACATGCCATTTTTAAGTAGATTATCAATACTTGCGCTAATAATGCATATTAGATGATTAAGAGATTTGCGAACTGTATGTAACATAAAGGATATTTAGAGTGCGCGAGCATACAATATTTTATGTAATTTATAAGCTGTCTATTGGTTATTTAATTTTTTTTTCGATCGATGATGATTAGAAAAACTAAGAGCATTTATATTTTTAAGCATGTAATTTTTTTTCAAAATTTATAAAGCAAAACCCATAATTAAAAAGACCTTTCATTTCCCCTACCTGTTATACCCCAATATATTCTTCCGTTACCTGCTGTATATTAAGCTAGAATGCAGTAACTCTCCTAACTTTACCTGGTACCAAAGGCGAGGCAAATCTAATGCGCTTTGTTTCTATAATTCTATAATTTTGTATGTTTTTCAAACGTACTTTAAGAGAACCAGCAAAGCATTTCGAGTGTACATTTTCATCAATATGCTTAAAGCACAGAAGATATAGAGCATTTATTTCATACGCTTAGTTCTAGTTTTTTTTTTTAACTATAGGATCGCTTTACTATATATGTGCGAGACAAGAAGTGTTAATGCTATATATAAATGTCTTAGGAAAACGGCATCGTACATGCTATATACATATACATATCTCCCTAGTGGGAGGTACAAAATTATGATACAGAACCATATACATACCTACTTATATAGCAAAGAAAGATTTCAACCAAACCTCACTTGTTAACTAGGAACTAACTGTAAA
Organism: Zaprionus ornatus; assembly: GCA_018904035.1. NCBI lineage: Eukaryota > Metazoa > Arthropoda > Insecta > Diptera > Drosophilidae > Zaprionus > Zaprionus ornatus. The sequence continues at coordinate 5,405,609 of JAEIFZ010000238.1, forward strand.
ACTCTTTAACTAGCTAACACAAACTGAACTATCAGAGATATTTCCCAACAAATGGCTCTAGAGAATTTCCATGAAAGTGTACAAAACCACATAAGGGCATGAACAAAGCAAAGTGCAAAATGTAATAACCATGAACGATTCGTATTTACCGCGCAATGAATAGAAGAAGATGAAAGGAGCGTTAACTAAATATAAACTAACTGCCTGCACAGCTCTTCCCCAGTTCTTTGCCCGTCTCCCTCCCCATCAGCTTGAACATTTAATAACTTTAAGTAATGAATAAAGAAAAGAAAGCCTACATTAAAATGCCAGTTAGAACACAGACAAACTAATTACTATGAGCACAGAAAATACACCGAGAATCACTTCTAAAGCACAAGTTGCTACTAATTTTATAAATGAAAATCGACAAAGTCAAAGGAAAGGCAAATTTACTAACATCATTAAATTTAAATAGGTGTAAATGGATCGCAAACTGGCTGATTAAAAAAGCAGATTGAAATGGAAGAAGTGAAACTAAATAAATCTACATATATAAAAAGTGAAATATTGAATGTATAGTGTTGCGCCTCCTAGTACTTTCATAAATTGAACATAAATATAATGCTGATATAAGTATATATGTAAATGTATATTTATGATTATATATGATGCAAAACAAAATGCCGATATCAACAATACAAACTTCTTTTTTGTCTCTACATGTTTACTTTTGGAGGAAAATGTAACAATTACAATAGCAAATATGATATCAACTTAAAACTGTATGGAATAATAAAAATGTTAATGTACACAATTTTTTTTAATTAAGGCAAATAAAAAATTAAAAAACATAAAATTCATTCCGCAATGCGGGCATGTTGTTTCCAATATTCATTTGCATCGTTCCCGTTTTGAATTTTTAAGTCCGCACTAGCTATCGGTTATCAAACTGTCTGGTAGCACGGATTTCAGAGGTGGCAGCTCTAACATCTGTTAGTTGACAAACTCGTGACGTCACTTTCAACAAAACAATGAGTGATTTTCAATGGCCCTGGGAGTATACATTCCCCCCATTTTTCACGTAAGTTACTTTAAAAACTGTAATTAATATTATTAACTAATCGTTGGACCTTAGATTGCAGCCCCATGAAGAGACACGTCAGCAACAGTTGAAAGTCTGGGCAGATCTCTTTCTTAAATACCTCAAATACACCAATAAATTTACTCTTGGTATTAACGAACAAAACTTGCCACTTCTATATAATGAATCAATTAAACGTCGCCTGCCCACCGAACTCATTGTGAAGATACTGGAGCATCTGCAGGGGAGTGGACATGCAGCCCCGCTGGATAAGAAGGGACAGGAGTGGCAGGTGTACTGGTACACACTGGAGGAATATGGTAATATGATCTATAACTGGATTCAACAGACAGGTCAGACGAGCACCATATGTACACTGTACGAAATAGCATCTGGAGAGAGCACTACCAGCGAGGATTTCCATGGGGTGGACGAGGCTGTGCTGCTTAATGCTTTGCGTCTGCTCGAGGAGAAGGGTCTTTGCGAACTCATTGAAATGGATGGAAGTCATGGTGTAAAATTTTTTTAAATTAAAATGCATGGACCTTTGTAATTAAACTACATAAACAAAACTTCTATTTAGACATAAAAAAGCAATTTTCAAAATTAAACAAACCATGAAATTTGTAACATTTATTTCTTAGTTCTATAATTGTTGCTTTTAGATAATAGAAAAAGGTATGTTTGTTGCGAATTATCAATAGTCGCATAATTAGTTTAATTGATTATAATTGTTTAATTTATCATTAGGCCCAGTTTAATCGTTCCTTCCTCTATCAAGGATGTTTCTTTTTAATTTTTTAGCATAAATTTATCGATTTTCTTACATTGGAACTAGTTCATGGTTGTTTTCCTTTTAATTTTGTTGCATAGATTTATCGATTTATTTACATTGGAACTACACAATTGAACGACAGCTGCCCAACGCCGGCATCTTTGTTTTAATTTCTTTCGCGGACTAAGAATTATAAATTGTAATTGTACTCAATAAGTAAATTTATTTCGATTATTAAAATAAACAAAGCGCGATGGTAAGAACTTGTTTGTCGACTTATAAAACGTAATGTCAACGTCTTGCAACTTATTTCAGAGCGTCGATGAAATGGTATTGGACAATGTGCGCCTGATAAAAGTGCTGCAGCACGCAGCAGAGGCGTCACTGTCTTCCACAGGACCACGTACCATAGGACCAGATCGAAAGCCAACAGCCTGGAAAGATGTAATAAAGGATAAGCAAATTGATTTCTCAGCTGATGAAATAACCCGAGCTACGACTGCAACGTCAAAGCCAGTTGCAGATAAGGCAGAGCTAAGATTGCCGGAAGTGGAGCACATTAAATGTTCAATTCTGCCGGATTCCAATGCAATAAATGCAAGTATTCTAAAACGAGAGCTGTCCGAGGCATGCAAACGCAGTGTGCAGTTGCAGCTAAAAGATTTAAAAGAACGGCAGCAAAGTGTGATTAATCAACGCATTGCGGCACAGCAAGAGGCGAAGCAGCTAAGGCAACATGCCGACAGCCGGACATTGCGGCAAGAGACTGACAAACGGCTGCAACAGCAGGCCGAGCAGCTGGCCAAGGCAGAATTGGAGGCACAACAGAGGGAACAGCTGGCATTGCTTAAGAAAAATAATCAGAAGCTACACCTGCTGGCAATCGAGGGCGTCTCACGTTGCCATAGCCGATTTTGTGCCAAATATGAAGCGATAATTAAGTTGCTACTAACCCTGGACAAGGACACTGTGCAGGCATGTGCGGACATCAATGCAGAGCTCCGGGATCTAGGGCAGCAGTTCGATCACCTGGTGACCAAAATAAAGAACACCAACAGTGGCCCGCCTGAGCTGTCGTGTGTCTTCACAGCGGAACAATATTGCCAGAGTCTGACCAAGCTGGAGGATAGTTTGTACAAGAAAATGTCCGAACAGGAGCAGCAGCAGCTCAATAAAGCCAAACAGCTGGCAGAGGAAAAAGAAAACCAGCGTCTGCTCGAAGCAGAACAGCAGCGTCAGCAAGAGCAGCAAAATCAGGAAAAAAGGCAGCAGGAACTTGATGCAAAGCAGAAGACTGCAGATGCAGAAGCGGCAGCAGCGGCTGCAGCCACAGCCGCTTCACAGGCACAAGAGACACGGCCGGCGGAAGCGCAAGTCACTCCCGCCACATCGAGCGGTATCTCCACGAGCTATGTGCATCCCACTCGTTTGGCATTCTACAACGAGATCATTGCCCTGTACCAGAGCAAAGTGGACGCTGTAAAGCCGCTGCAGACGGACGAGGCATGGAAAAAGTATCGCACCAATTGCCAACGAACTATCAATGTACCCTTGAATGCCATTACAGCCGTCAGTCCGCAACATCTGACCAACAACTTTGATAAGCTGTACAATTTCTTTGCGGGCCAGCCGGTGCGGACTACAGATGGCAGCACTATAACTATTAACGATCATCCACTGGCCCGCGACTATTGCATTCTGCTGATGGCCAAGAAGTTTGTTAGCCAATCGGATACGGCTATTTCGAGTAACCCCCAGGCAGCTTTTCCCTTTGCCTCGGTCATCAATAGCTTCTGGAAACTGCTACCAGACTTTGGCAATATATTCCTGGCCTACATGTACAAGGAGTCGCCATATCTGGTGCCATATGTCATACCCCAACAGGCGGGACAGACCCCAGAGCAGTATCTAAAGACAATGGGCTATCGTTTGTCCGATCAGAATGAACTGGAGAAACCAGATATGTTTCTCAAACGTCAGACGGGAATCTCGCGGCTTTATGCCGCGGTAATCATCACTCCAGGCCGTAAGGCAGATGGACCCGTGCAGTGCTTCGGCCTGGAGGAAGCCTGGCGTTGGTTGACACACATAATGCTTGTGAAGCCATTGCCCGATATTTGTGCTACCATGATCATGGAAATGCTTCAGACACTCGGATTCGAACTGTGGCGTGCCTATGGAAGGAATTTCCTTAAGCTTCTCATGTACATCCAGACAGTCTACATGCCACAGCTGTCCCAGTACGACGAGGGTGGCCCCAAGACACGACTTGAGATGTTGCTTTCAAAGTTTCTACGCGAACGCCAGATTCCCCAGGCTGTGGGCGTATTGCCTCCAGGATTTTGGTAGCTTCATTACTTGCTTGTTATTGTTTAATTTGTCCTTCATGTGTAGGTGATATTTTATGAGAACTTTAGGGTTAAGTAAGTCTAAAAGAATGTTATGCACTTTAATGTAATGCAAATAATTTAGTACGAATCGAACCCTTTCTATAAATTGGAATATAGAAAGCAAGCAATGGAATTATTTGAGTAAAGTTTTATAAATTCCAACGTCATTATAGAAAGTTTGTCAACACCTTGTAGTTAGAAAATTTATGTGAAAAAAATGAGTCGCACTTGTAAAGAAAAACATTTGAGATCTTGCAAACCAGTCAAACGTCGACGCAATGTACTGAGCGAAGAGTGCAAGGGATTTAGTCCACGCTTCTGTCGCAATCCCTTCATGGTTTTCCTCGAGCACTTCCGTAGAAGTTTATCCAACTCGTTTTCTTCCTATGAATCCGCTGTAGTTGCTGCCGAAGCGTGGAAGCACATGGATTCCATTGAAAAGCGACCGTACATCAAGTTCGCAACTAACTACCAATATACCTATAAGCCCAAGCGGACCAAGGTACTTTATGTGGTGAATACAATACGTGAACTGGTGAATGATAAATGCGTGGACCTACATACTCTTTGGCGGCTCTGTGAAAAAATGGGATCATGGAATGATAGTGTAATGGATATCTTGTTTTGTGTGGATGATGAACTAAATGAGTGTCTAGATGAGGAAAGTTCAATGTCCATATTGAATTGATATCCATTTAACTTGATTTTTTTTACTTTATCGACTTGATAGGATGATTTTAAATCGTAAAAAAAATAAGATTGCCTACGCCCAGTTTTACACTAACAATTATCAAAGACTGTCTTTCAATGTTTTTATCAAGTTTTTCTTTCTGTATAGTAAACAGAAACCGTCATACCAAATTTTGTATATAGAATTTATATTAGCCGAGATCGACATGTTTATCCAAACCGATATGACTATATCGACTCAGCTCTTAATGCTGATAGAGAGTATGTGTACTTGATGCCTGTTACATACATTTGCAAAAAGTTAGTTTACCCTTTCTTTTACTATTTTAAATCAGGCAAATGATATAAAAATATACAATGCTTAAAATGATTTTAGAAGTAAAGATACGTATATAGACAAAACTATATAAATGGTACGGCATAGCATATATAGTAATGCAACATTTGAAAGCCACAATTTTATTGATCGAAAGTTGCTAACGGGTAAAAATCATTATATGAACGCAAATCAAAGCGAGAGAATTATCAACACATCATCGCATCATGGTTGCTTGCTGGCAAACCCAAGCAGGCAGCTAATCGTCCTCATCGTCAAGATCAAGATCGTCCAGTTCACCTGCTAAATCCAGATCGGTGAACAGATCTTTGTTAATGGCGGGCGCACTGTCAGCGCTGGAAGAAGCAACGTCAGCCGCAGCATCTTCAGCTTCTGCAGTCTTGGCTGCTTCGGCTGCCTGATCGAATAATCTTGTTGTGGATGCAATAGTGCCGGAGCCGTCAACCTCTTGAGCGGCAAGCGAGAGTGCTGCGAAGTCGATTTCCTTAAATTCAACAACATTCTCATCGTCATCGTCCTCGCGCTTGTAGATATCAAAGGCAGCATCACCCTCCTCGATGGGTCCGTCATCGACCAGATCGGGATTGAAACTGAACATCTCACGACCCGAAATGCCGAACTGTTTGCCTTTGCTGTAGTCACTCTTCTTGCGCTCCTCCTCGGCAGCCAGTTTCTCTTTCTTCTCCTGCAGCTTGCGTTTCTTCCAGGCAAGGAAGGATTCTAACGTGACACGCGTCTGATTGGGACCAAGGGCAGCACGTTCCTTCTCGATAAGATCAACCAACGAGATTTCTGTGGGTTTCTCCTCCTTCTTTTTGTCACGCTTGAGCACATAACCAGCCGGCAGTGCATGGCGATAGATGCATTTTTCACCGTTAGGACATTCCCAGAACCAGCCGTATTTGGATTTCTCCACAGCCTCCAGGAAGTACTTGCAAATCTGAAAGAGAAATGCTAGATTCACACAGACACACCGACGAGAATGGTGGTTTCTCTTACAATTTCCGTGGTTGGACGCCGCTTTTCATCCGAATGCTTCTTGTCGACAACTTCTTTGAGCTTGGCATCGTCCCAGTTACTCATAGGATCGTCTTCGCTGTCACGCATGTCCACGTAAACGGAACGCTTCTCCACCTTGTTCTCCAAGGAGAGATCGTGAGAGAACTTACACTTGTCGCCCTTGGTGCAGGTGCCCTGCTTGAAGAACGCACAGACAACCGACTTGGGATCAGTGCCCTTCTCGACCTTCTGCGTCTGCACTGGCTTGAAGATCATAGCCATCTCACGCTGATCGGCCAATTTCTTCTCCTTCTCCTCCTTCCGTTTATCGCCATCCTGTCGTGGGTGATGTCCACCGGCTTGCACCTGTTTCTGTACTTGCTGAATGAACTTCTGTTGCTTCGTGCCCTTCTTGTTTTTCAGACCAAACGTTTTGTCCTGCCAATCGAATAAATTTGGATGAATTTGTTGACGTTGTACATGTTGTAGTTGTATATGTAGCCTGTCTCTCTGTCGTGGTTGCTGCTGCTGCTGCTACTGCATTGAGGTTATGTGTGTGCGCAGAGCTGGTGGGGCTGAGAATAGTTGCAATTTTGTGTGTTTACCTCAATGACTTTCTCCTTTTTCTTTTGCTCCGTCTTCTTGCTCGGGCCGGGCGCCTTTTTTGGTGGCATCTTTGTCCAACAACAAATTTAACAACTTGAAATTAAAATCTGAGAGCGACCAGTTATTTATTGTAAATTATTGTTGAACAGCCTGAGTCTGAAGCCGTCACTTATCAGCAACGGCGGCGAGCGATTAAATGATTGAGTATCGATATTTTCTTAGCGCACGTTTGTCGCTATCAAAGGGCTGCCATTCTGTTTTAAAATGTCTGGCAGCACAGAAAGAAATAATTAACTGAAAAGTATCAAAACATTTTAAATAAATGACCGTTATCAAAGTATATTACTACAGACTTTGTCTACGCTATTTAAGTTAAGCCAATTCAAAAAATGTAACTAAATATTTCTTGTGCAATATTTACAGCCCTACTGCACCCATGTTTAATTAGAGTTTTTTTTATTATTGTCGTAGTCCTTTACTTATTGTTTTGACATCGATGTTCCCACTTCAGCGCACATGTTCATGTTTCACGTACATGCAAACAAACATAAACACACTCGTGCGTACATACAAATTTCATTTATCATCTCTGCATATCTCTCTCCCCTTCAGGGCCAATGGTGAATTCATTTTCAAAGGCCTTTTCCCTACACTCACACAGTCAGTCACACATGTGTGGCTCGCTCTCTTCGCGGGTGGTCTTTAATTCGTCGTTGCAACATGGGTGGTCTATCGCTTGGCTGTATGAATGTGTGTGTAACGATGGTTCGCTCACTGTCTGTCTCTGTCTATCCGCAGACTATGTGCATGGCTGCATGGACTTGTATGTGTGCATGTGCCCCCATTGATCATTTTCTCGTTTGATAATGCGTGACGTTTTCATATTGCCCACTCGCTCGCACTAATTTATGCTGCTGCTGCTGCTGCCGCTGCTGCTGCTTTCGGTTGCCCATTTTGATCCTTTAGCGTCTTTTATTCGAGCATAAAATTAGCAATTATTTGTTTTTTTTTATTGGTTTTTTTTTAAGTGTGCCCTGTGTGTGGTCTCAAATTACGAGTTTAGCATTGATTTTAAAAGCACAATTTACACACACACATGTGTATGGGTTGCCAGATGGGTCTCGTGTGAGATCAGTAGTTTGCCTACTTATGCGTGTGTGTGTGTTGTTTTGCCATTTAGTTTTGGGCTTTTTCTAGGAAACATTTTCGTGCGAAAATCGTTAAACATGATTTTACGATCCGTTTTAAACGCTTTAGCTGAGCATAGCGAAGGGTTTCCAGAGAAATAAACTCGCAGCGTGTGGGAACTGAATCAAACCACAAGCGTTGATCGCTGATGACAGCGCACACACACACACACATATGCACACACACATACGCACACACACCTATGCAGTATGTAGGCAAATTCGAGCAATTAAAATTGTGCTTGCCGCTGGGCACACTCAAATTATGACAAGCAGAAGCAGCGGAAAATGTGGTTGGCAACACTGGAAAAACTGTTTTGCGTGCAATGTTGCCAACAATTATTTGTGTTGTTGACAGCAGCAACAATTTGCATGGCCAGCAAAGGCTGTTATTGTTGTGGCTGCTGTTGATGTTGTTGTTTTTGTTGTTGTGGCCGTTGCGGCTGCTGCTGTATAATTTACAGCGTGAAAGATCAAAAACAAGGCGCAGCAGTAGCACCAAAAACAACAACAAAGATTTCAGCAACATGTTGCAGCGCGCGTCATCTTGGTGGTCTCCCTCCTCCCTTCCCCTATCACTTCTGGCCCATGAAAAGTGAACTTCAAGTGCAGTTGCTGCCGTTGCTGCTGTCAATCTTTGGCGAAGGCAAATGTTGCTACTGTGCGGCACACACACGCACATGCAGCTTATAATTGCATATAGCGCCAGTTGCAGTTCCGGTCGGTTGAGTTTTTGTTGCCCCTGCCTGGGGACGCCGTCGAGTTGCTTCTTGTACGCGCTTTCTTTTTTGCGGCGCCGACGCCGCCAATGTTTGTCTGCCTCTCTGCCTGTGTGTGTGTGTGTGTGATTGGTGAATGGCATGTTGCCACCCAAGTCGGCAGCCAACTGTGCCTTGGTTGGCTGCCCCGACTTAATAGCCGCTTTCATTGGCCAAAGCCTGAACATTCAATCAGCACAGACCACACACAGAGCGCGCCTAAGCTGCCGCCTCAGTCGCAGTCGCAGCCGCAGCTGAAGCTGGCAGCGACAGCGACAGAGGCATCGTTTATGCAACCTGCTTCGCTTTGCCTTTGCTATGCTTCTGCTCTCAGCGTAGCAGCAAACGGTAGCCGCGTTCTTAATTACAACAACAGCAAGAAATACAAGAAGAGGCGCTTTGAAGCTGCGCCCATTAAGATAGATCGGAAACGGATATCGCTAATGAAAAATTTCCATATTTATGCGACGATAAAATAAAAAACGCTGCGACGACAAACAACAAAACAAGCAACAAATTTCGTGCTCGCTGCCGGCTGCGCGGGCCACCAACAACGTTTGCTCCACTTGGGTGGGCCTCGCAAAAGCTCCGTGCGTGTTTTGTCTTAATCGTCATCAGCATCATCATCATCATCATCATCAGCAACAACATTATCATTTTTTGAACATGCATAAATATTTTTTAAATGTTTCTTGTTCTGTTTCGATTTTTATTCTACTTTTGTAATTAAAATTTAAAATTAGATTCAACTTGACGTTTGACTCGGCACAGTTGAGAAATGAGCCAATTAGAGCGAAGTAAGACATCAATTTGTGGTTGCTTAAGTAGGCACGACTATGGCATACCCTGTAAAAACAATAAAATGGTGGATAAAGATAATTCAATTTTTTCAAATGTCAATAAAGAAAGGGGCTGTTTTTTTTTATTAGAAATCCTTTTAATAACTTTTAAATAAATAACTAATTGAAGCGTTTAAAGTACAATATATTGTTCCTATTCAGAAGATAAGACGACCTTAAAAGCTTATCAATTTATAAGAAGGAGGTGAGAAACAATAAACAGTACTGTTTTTATTTGGAATGAATCCTTTCAATGACAATTTAAGAATCATAACCTCAAAACAAACCTTTAATCTCATTTCATTAAATACATAGATTAAAGTAGATTCTTGGATTTCATATCGTAACGCACATAAGGCGATCATAGAACTAGAACAATTTACGAGACATCGATAACAGGACACTCCAATCAATGATCAGACAACTACAACAACAATAATTGTACATATATCAAGTCATGAACAATCTAATCTGATCGTTTGTTGGTTTGGATAATGGGTATTTCTTTGGTCAGTGGGCTACCCTTTATTTGGCATAGACAGCGATTACGTGCTGGAAAACGGAATCAACTCGAAATTCGAATTTGAAATAAGAGAATTAATACAAGAAATCGAAAATTCCTCTCTCCCTCTCCCTCCTCTCTCTCTTTCTCGATCGTTTTTATGGCCCATAGGAAATTGGCTATGGCTTCATAGGAAATTTCATTGCCTTCCTATGGGGGTAGCCCACCAACGAAGCCCGTTGGGGCCGCCATCAGCGACGCTATAATAAATGATTGATCGAAATGCTGTGTGCGACTCTGTGTGTGTGTTTGTGTGTGTGTGTAGGGGCACGCTTGGCGGCGTTGGCGGTGCCGTTTGATTGATGCGCTTTTGGTGCTGCGCTGTCTCTGACGGCGGTTCGGGATTCTTATATTTTTCACGCACTTGTGTTGCTGTTGTTGTTTCTTTTGGCATCTTTATGCTTCAACACAACTGTCAAAAGATTTGCCCACAGCCAGAGCAACAACAAGAGCAACAACAACAACCATAACATACTCAACTTACTCGCTCTGCGCTGTTTGCAACATGCTGTGATTTTTATCGCCGTCACATACGATGCGTGTGGTCCCGTTCCGTTTCGTTCCATTCTGTGCCCCGTCCCCGATCTCTGATCTCAATCCCAGTCCAAGACGCAGACGCAGACCGATGTTCAAGTCCAGTCCTAACATAGCAGCGGCACTTCAAGTTTCACGAGTTGTCGTTGCTGTTGTTCCCAATCTGCATCTGAATCCAACTCTGACTCTGAATGCGTGTGTCTTTGTGTGTGTCAGGGAATTGGGATCGGTATTGGGATCGTCGGATCGTCTGTATGGGATCCTGTATCGATCGCTCGTGTTTCATGGAGCGTTCCAATGCTCAATGACCATAATTAATTGGTCCTTTAACTTTATGTGAGCATTAAAATCGTCTTGTGCGATGAGCGCACGTTACTCCCCCTTCCCCCTACCCGGCGCCGTCAGACGTGCTAAAGTGTGTCGTAATCCAAACCGTTCCAAAGAAGCATACCTTCCACTCATTGCTTTTGCGTAGATTAAGTTAAGCGATGATGTGCTTTATCTAAGCTGCAAACTTGCAATCTTATTCATATATTATCATATACAATATCATATAATCCTAGGTATTATCGTAGATTACGACGGGGCAGCTTATGAAACATAAAATACGGATTAAATTACCATTTTCTTAATTGGATAATAGGAAAATGAAACTTTTAATTGGGATTTTAAATAAATATTATCTTCTTAAAACAGTTTGTAAAGTTTATACAGTTTTAATAGATGTTAACTAGTTGGAAGTAATATGGGAAAATGAGAAGTTTTTTGAAAAAATTCAGTTTCAATAGCTTAACAATATTAAAACTTTAGCTATTGTCAATAAGGGCAACCTTTTTGGGTTTAAAATTAGAAACTAAAGTTGTCCAATGCTCCTCCACTTTAAAAACCACTAAAGATCCAGGGCTCTATTCGATTCGCCTTGGATCTCATCCCATTGTCATTTCTTAAACTGCAATCCCATTGACCTTGACATAAATCACGAAGACTCGAAGAACTGCCAGAACTAACACAGAGTTGCAAGTGGAATAAGTGCGTGTGTGTGTGTGTGTTTGATGCAAATGTTCCTCTTGTTAATGGCCAACGTCAACAGCTCTCACTGAAGCTAAACGCCAACAAGGTCACACAGAGAAGGAATGGACGGACAGACCATTAAAAGCGGAGCTCACTACATTTCCCTGAAATCATTGCACATGGAGTACGCGTACAGGCAAAGGTCAAACACAAACACGCAGGCGCGTAGACGCGTAAACACACAACACGTGCTATTTATAAGGAAAACGACCTACCGACCGACCGACCGTACGACGGAACCGTTTCGATCCGCTGCCAAATGATATATGGCCTATGGTGGTCAGTTTACACGGCTCGTTGCCATTTGCATGTCAAGAAGCGTGAAGCATTTGTGGGTAAATAAAAACCATATGGGGGTAACGCATAGAACTCTTGGAGTTTTGTTTTTTTCAAGAGTTTTGAGTTACTTGTAGAGAATAAAGAGAGGGGACAAGCGCAAGGAATCAAGAGAGGTTTTAGATATCGCTTGAAATCTATCTTAGTTTAGAACGACTTGTGAAGTTTTTAATTAATCGCTTAGTCTCATTTTGTAAACTCTCCGCTGGTAGAGATTTGGAATTTGGATTTGAATGTGTTTTTCAAGAAAACAAAGATAACGATAGATAAGATAATCAATAGAGTTTATAAAGATCGATTGGAATATATCCTAAGAGAAGTTTGCAGGTTTCTAAAGCTTGCTTCAGTACCTCCTCCCTCAAGTAGTGCTGATTTTTCAGCACCTTCAATTGGTTTTTTTTTAGTTTAGAAAGGTTTACTAATTAATTTAGTAATCTGCCCAATATATAGTGCAGGCTGTGCCCATCTGCAGCACCTTTTATCGGTTTTATGAAGACCACAATCTACAATCTACCTTAGTATAGAACGGTTTACTTATTTTTCAGAATAATTTCGTAATCTTTCCCTCATCTTGTACAGGTACTGCTCACTTTGCAGTACTTTCAATTGGTTTTATAAAGACCACTTTACTAACCCTTCAGCTAATCACTTAGGCCAATTTCGTAATCTACCCCACATGTAGTGTGGACCGTGCCCATTTTGCAGCACCTTTTATCGGTTTTATGCCGACCACGTACAATCTACCTTAGTATAGAACGGTTTACTTATTTTTCAGAATAATTTCGTAATCATTACCACATGTAGTGCTCATTTTGCAGCACCTTCAATTATTTTATAGACCCCAGAGATAGATTATCTTAGTATAGAACGGCTTAGTGCCCACTTTGCAGCACTTTCGGTTGCGTTTATAGAGACCACTTACAATGAACCTTAGTTTAGAACGGTTTACTAACTCTTCAGCTAATCACTCAGCATAATTTCGTAATCTCCCCCTCTAGTAGTGCTGGTAGTGCAGCACCTTCTGTGGCTACCTAAGTTTCGCGTTAAGTTTCGCTTTTCTTCATGCTCAATTCGCATTATTGATGATTGTTCAATCTTATGGCGCAGTTACCCGTTGCCATAGGTGGGCGGGGGACGAGGACTGGCTGCGGTACGGCCTGGTACTGTCTGGCTGCCAAATTGCTTGGCCTGGCTTGGTCTGGTCTGGTCTGGTCTGGCCTGGACCACCATGATCATTATTTCAAATTTAACGCAACGAGTTGAACACGCCGCACGGTGGCAGTTTTGCCCCAGCCTGACAGTTGTAGCCGGCCCCAGAGTAAGACAGAAGAAGTGAGAAAGAGAAAGAGAGAGAGAGAGAGAGAGAGAGATGGAGAGGGCAGACAGCGCCGCACGCGGTGCGCGCCGGCTTAAGATCAAAGCGAGCGCCAAAATGAAAATTATTACAAAGTGATGTAGCATGACTAAATACAATTTTATGTTGGCATTTTTTGTTAGTTATATTTCCACACGCCGTCAGACCCCTGTGTACCCCTAGGGGGAAAGGAGCGGTAGATGGGGGATTGCGGTACCAGGAGCCATAAAATGGAATTACACGCATTTACACACAGCCGCAACCGGGAATGAAGTTCTTCTCTGCTCTCTGCGATAATGTCTAAATTTGGCCCAAAAATGAGATTTACCTGTAAAAGTCGCCACCGGAGCAGTCACGATCGAAGGTGGCCCATGCTAAGTGCCTCGACCCATTATGATTTGAGAGAGAGAGTGTCATATATGACTCATCTCCGCCGGCCCAATACATCTTGTTTCATGCGGGTGTCTACGGCTGAGCCGCGTAACCGATGGGATAACAATATCGGGGCGACGTAATGCCTCGTTTCCTGTTGTTCTTCGATAGGATTAAGTGCGTAGCAAGGATGCTCGTGGGAATGCACCAGCTTGTTGACAGCCTACCGAGAAGTGGAAGGGGGAGGGAGTTGTTAGTATAATCCGATTTACAATTGATGCCTTCATGTAGTAATGGGATTACTTAAAGAAAGTCCTAAAGCTTAAGGTCTTTTGTTCTATACAATTCAACGATTTCTATATAGAATAATTCTTAATATTTTGTTTGCTCTAAGTTTTAAAATCCGAAGAATGTTTTCAGTAGACTTCAATTCCAACAATTAGTTTAAAGCTTTTCAGGAAAGTAAGAAAGATAATGCATTCCCCAGTTCAAATCTTAAGTTCTTCCTTAGTTATGTCTGGAACAACCTTTTATTCAAGTCTTCAATTTCAAGCAATATCCTGAAGGCTTTCACGGCAGTAAAACAGCGAGAAAGATGTGGTATTTCCGATCCCTGTTCTGTCCAGACTGCCGTAAGCCTTTCCTTCTTTACCCCCGTCGTTGGCCTGCTATACTCTTCAATATACTCCGTACCCTGCCACCGATTTACACAATGGCCTCTGTCCACACACACACACATGCATGCTGCACACCGAGCCACACACTGCGCAGAGATAAGTAGAAGCGGGCGGAAGCAGCGGGCAGAAGTCAAGTCCCCGAACGGGGTCCCAATGCGGTCCGTGGTCCAAGCGACGGCGACATGATTGCACGCAGAGTGGAACAAATTCGTGGCATACGCGGCATCTTGTGGCAGCACCTCGTCGACACTCGCGACGAGGATTTGTTGCACTGCTGTGAGTGACCTAGACAAGGCACTGCCCATATTATCTGCAGTTTAAGATATGGTAGGATATATAGAGGGTACAGAGAAGAAAAGGTTGAAGTGAAGGAAAGCAGATTAAACAATTATGGTATATATAAAGTATAAAATGTGGCACACAGAAACTGTGGTATATCTGTTATATATATACTATATATTATATACAAAACTGACGCATTATACTTAATCTATTCTAATCTCAGCTCAGTTCTCCCATCAATTATTACATGTTATTGATCATTTCTAAGTCAAGTCGATGAAGATCTCGATACAAGTTTACAATATTTTTAGAAGACATATTGTATATTTTTTATACATTATTATTTTAGAAGGAATATTTTATTATGTTGTAAATATATTATATATTATTCTATGTTTACAGAAAAGATACTATAATATACATATGAAATACAAAAATTAATTCCATATTTTTCTACAATATATTTAAAATAATCTAGTCAATTCGCAGTTCTTCATTTCCTTCTCTTATTGAGCTATCATTCTGAGCTATAGTCAAGCGGGTGATCAAAATGCATATGCCGTGTTAGGGTATTTCTGTTTACAGGCAGCTCGAAAAGGAATTAAGTTGAAATGCCGCACAGGGAAAGAAGAAAACGAAGGGGGGTGAGGGATCGAGTGTGGGTAAATCGCTGCGAGCGCTGAGGCTGCCACTGTTCTACGCTTAATGCGATGCGACCAGTTGGTCGATCGCAGCTCAGTCTGGATCTGGATCCTCTTCCCCCACACCACAGACAGTTCTCTTACTCTTTCTCCCCTACTCCCTTTGAGCTGACTCTTCGCCTTGGGTCTTATTCCCGATGAAATCAATAAATGTAAGCGAAGAAGACTGCACAGTTTTTGGGATCACTCGAAGGAGCTTCGGGCATATGTTGCCAACACACACACACACACACACAGATGTTATACTATCTATACGATCTACAGTGATCTCCGGATGTTACCATGTGTGTCACTCTCTGTGGCCCCGTGTCTGTCCAGCTGTCTATCTGTCCAGCTTCTGTCTATGCTGTACGTAATATGTAGGTAGAGGTTAATTTTCATTTTCAACTCACGGTGGTCCCAAGCTCAGGGCTCTCTTCACCCTTCTGCCCCTATCTACCTTCCTCTATCTCCCTCTCTCCCTACTTCGTACCCATTCCCGATGCCAACTGATTTTGCTGGCATCGCCTGTTGGTGGCCTCAAAAAGTTTCCGCTTTCAAATTGCCTGATCGAAGCGCCTTTCCCTCTCTCTCCCCCTCTCTATCTGTCTCTCTTTCTCAGGTTTAAGTGATCGCAATGTGTAAAGTGGGATTAACATGCGTCGCCGGCTACCGTTGAGGCAGCAGCTCAGGCTGGAAGAGTCTCTGGAGCTGCAGTTCGCGCTGGAGCGGCGTCTCCAGGTTTAATTAAGCGCATAATCTCATAATATTTACAGAAGCCCCCGCCGGCGTACTGTGTGATTTATCTCGTGACTCAGCATATATTTATGAGTTTTTTTGTTAATGTATTTACTCGTTTTGTTTTCCTTTTCTGTTGACTTTTTTGGTTATTTTGTTTCTTTTGACCAAATATTTGCGCAAGTAATTTTGGTTCGCTCTTCAGAGGAACTTCAGTAGCAGAGATCTCTCAGATATGCAGATTGTTTAAGGGTTCATCAACGGTAAAAGAAAGACTATATTAAGCCTGATTATATTATAAGTTCTTAACGGAAACTACCGATTAAAATCGATTTCTTAGTTTTCGTTTTTTAAGGCCTTTATATATATGACAAAATATCATATCATATCATATCATGTGATTATACTATATGTATACATAATAAAATTATAATACAAACCTTAAACTAAGCTTGTAGATCTCTGAGATCTCTTCCCAAAACGATCGATTTCAACTTTTCGTAGACTCTTTTTATTGATGATAAACAAAAAGACTTTGTCAATCCCATTCAAATGCCCACTGACCGATTTTACTTCAAGCCTTATCTACATAATCTCAACTCAAATGGATGAAACGTTGGTGGAGTCTTCTTCGTTCTTCATTGATTGCTCGGTGAAAAGAAACAGAATCATTAAAGCCAACAAATTAATTTCGTAGAAAAAGGTGTGAGAAAATTGACTTGTCTTCCGTTGCCGACAGCAGCCAGAGGAAGAAGAAGAGAGCAAAGAGGAGCGAGAACAGCAGCAGATCAGGTCAAAATAATCAATTAGTTTCACAGAATTATTTCGGAAAACACAAATCGCTTTTACGAAATTACGGAAACTGTTGTAAAACGACATAGCGACATCCGAAGAAGTGTGAAAGAGACAAAGAAGGAGAGGAGGAGGGACAGAAAGAAGCAACAGGTAACACAATTTGCGATCTTTTTTGGCTTTTATCTTAAATTTGAATTGTCTTTTGCAAACATTATGGACAGTACCGAGAGAGTGAATGTAAGAAGAATGGAGAGGGGGCAGCGAGAGAGAAATACAGTGGAAGTGGGGCGGACAGACAATAGGGAGCTGCTACCATAAGAAGATTAACCTCGATAAGGATCTACAATTTTAATTATGACTTCGGCAGTTCCAAAGATCATGCAAGAAAGTGTGAGCCAAGGAACAACAACAACTATAACAACAACAATGAAGATGTGGACAGTCAGCAGCCTCCTTTGATGTCTTTCTTTGCTTTCGTCCACGCCGCCAGTGTGTGCAACACCTGAGCTCGGTCCTTTTAATCTACGAAACAGTTGTTGTGTAATTTCAGGACGATCCATTTCGTTCCGTTCTGTTTCGATCCCAGCCGACACAGCTGGAATTCAATTCGATGATGCACAACACAATAAAACATCTTATTTAGCTTCGGTTATTAATGATGAGTTATGAGTTCAGTTCTCCCTTGGTGTCCTTCTACAGTCCTGACATCATCATCATCGCCATTGTCATTGTGGGATGACTTTGCCGGGACTTTGCAGGTAAAATCCCATTGTCTTTCTATCTATGACTGATTTGATACCCTGTACTGTGTGTCAAATCGGCAAATGGGGGGTTTAACTGTAAAAAATTGTATGATATATTTGGGATGATAAGAAACTTTATGTTCTATAACAGTTACATTTAGTACCAAGTTATGTCTCATCTCGATTTTTAGATTGTTAAATATGATATAGTATGAGCAAGCTAAAGTTTTAATATTATCTTACTATATTTAAGATGATATAACATATAATATTTATATTCCATTTAACGTTTTAGACTGCGCATGAATTAAAATTCTTATTTTTATTATTTGTATTATATTTTCGATTCTTTATAGATTAAACTTGTTTTATAATTTAAGATGATATATTCTTTTTAATTTACAGTGTAAAATAGGGTATTAACTTACTTATATCTAGTATTTTATCTCATAAGATTCTAGACATAGTATATACATACTGCGTATCAACTAAATCTATGTGTATCTTATACCATAGGACATAAACATCACTAATATCCTCGTTATATTTAATTATTTAAACTTTGAAGTCTTTATCAAAGTTTATCGAAGTTGCCAATTTCTGTCTTTTAAATTTACAGTGTAAATAAAGTTTTCATTATCTTGTATCACATACACCGTATCAAGTAAATCTATATATATCTCATATCATAAAGCAGAAACATATTGCATAGTTTTCAATAGTTTCATATATTTTAATGCTTAGTCACTTCTTTTTCTCTCTTTCTCCATTGAATATGTTTGCAATTCGGGAAACAGAAAACTGAAAATTTGTCAAAAAAGTGAAAGAGAGAAAAGAAAACGTTAGCCAATTATCACTTCCTCGGTTCGTTGGAAATTCAACTGGGACGAGAAGGGCGGTCTAAGTTGTAGGCGGATCTGTAGTTGTTGTAGTAGTTTTAGTTGCAGTTGTAGTTGTAGTTGGAGACGATGTAGATGATGTTGTTCGCTGGAAGAGCTCTCCCACGCAATGCACACGCACACACAGAGTTGACACTGCTTTGTTGTTGTCATGTGACAAACAAACCGATTCTCAAGATATGCCAAAGGGGCAGGGGCGGGCACATGGCAGGGGAGGGGGCATGACAATGGAGTTCTTTTCGTTTTCCCTAAGCGAATGCGCAGCCACAATATATTAGGAAAACTGTCAAAGCTGAATGGAAACTTAAGAGGTTTAGCGCACTCTCGAACGTTTCTTTTCTATTCAGTTCTTCTCTATTCTTTACAGTTCCAGCTCGGCGACCTACCGCAGCACACACACACACACATACAAATACACACAAGTATTGCCCGCATGCTTATCGATAAAGTTGGCATCGAGCCAAACTGATTAATGGACGCGCTTGTTCGGGTCAATCCGAAAACTTCCGGTCCGTTGTTGGAGCTAGCGAAATTTCATTGGCACTCAAGGGGCTAAGCTAGCAAGGGACCCCGACTGGGGCTTATCGCAGACGAAGTGGTCGATGTGTGCGGGCGGACCGAGAACCAATTAAAATGTAACGCCGAGGCGAGCGGGCAACAGGGCAACAACTCAATACAATGTAAACAAATGATATACGGTCTCAGTCTCAGTCCCGGTACCAGTTCCAGTCCCAGTTCAGGTTGCTGCCAGGTCGCAATTGAAATGTTCTCGTGCGACAGCGACAGGCCGCACAGCTGGACGTGGCCCTGGTACCGGTACAGGTAAGGGTAAAGGTACCAGTTCCAGCTCTGGTACCGTTCTCTGTGCGGGCTCTGCCGTCTCGCTCTGCAGTCGCAGCAAATCAATTTCAAAGCAAGAAAGATTCTCATTTGATTTTTAGTTTGTCGAGGAAACGCCATAAAACTTGACAGCTCTGCGGTTACCCCGCCCATTTAACATTTGGTGTGGTCCCCCGGCCCTCACAGCGATACTATCGTCTAGATAAGTCGGCGGAGCATGCAACAAGTTGGGTTGTCAACGCAACTCCACGGGCTCAACGAGTGCCTTGAGTTATGACCAGCGCAGGGCACTGAGCAGTACCGAGTACAGCGGTACCTAATTGATCGTATTAGTCAGGTACTTAGCATTATCTACTGACTGCAGTCTGTCTGTGAGGCAAGAAAATTGAAGGTTGTGTCAGTATCTGTAGCTTCATATCAGTTAAGTTAGCATTATAGTTATAATGTAGTTTATATCGAGTATATGTAAATCACATTGAAAAATCCTTAACGTTTGGTTTTAGGAAGTTTCAGTTGACGTAAACATTAGGGTGGAACGAGCTATCTATAAAAAGATACATCCTAAAGATTAAAGATTATATATGTATGTCTCTTATCTGATTTAAGGTCTTATTTATTAAGAAAATGCTTATTTATTTTGTACATAGTTTTTAATATGTTTTTTCTTTGTATATAATCTTGTTTATTTCTTTTGTATATGAATTGATCTACATAGATGTGAATTAGAATCATTCATATTTTGCTTTTAATCGAAAAAGATAGTGATAATTAATATATACATCGATTTTAATTTAGGTTCCTGCTGATATTCCAAATAATATAGTAAATCTTCGCAATATTAAACCTTTATAAGCTCTCAGTAAAGTTGGAATTTCTTATAAAGTGCACTGAAATCACAGCGACAGTAAAAACGAGACTCGACTCGCTTCGATGCCACTCGAAAGTTGTTGCAGGGGCACACGCTCGTACGGGGCGGGTCTCCTCGAGCGGGGGGCAATTGCTACTCTTATTACTTCACCTCGTGGCAGTAAAAAGAGGCAGAGAGAGAGAGGGGGAGAGAGGAGAAACGTTGTGAATACCTGCAAGCCGTAAATAAGCAACTCAATGAGTTGCACGGCCATAAGCCGAACGCCAGCGCACGTGCCTCATAAACCACAAGCCGGGATGGGGCAGGGGGGAAGTGAAGGGGTACGAGGAGGAGGAGGAGAGACCACCCAAGCTGCGATTTGTGCAGTCATTCCACGAATTCTTGCCAAGCTTCAAGCACAATCCAAAGACAGGCTCATGCAAGGTCTGCTTTGGAGGTAGGGAGTACAGAGAAGGATCAGCATGGGGGGAGGGGTAAACACATTTCACATTTCACCAGCTTATGAGTCAGTCGAATCTTTTAGTATGCATTGCATTGAGGCTCTGTGGTCCGCGTCTACCACTGTCTCTGGCTCTGGGTCTGGAGGTCTGTGCCTGACTCGGGTCCCGAGCTTGGGTCCGTCCCTGCCTGCCTGGTTATTGTCAAAGTCCAAATTATGCATGCGTCTCTAAAGATATGTTAATGTCGCTTGCTTATAGCTGACACGCAGCGCCCACGCAGAGTCGCATTGTCATGGTCGATGCGGCAGAGAAGTCGCAGTCGCAGTCGACGACGTCGTCACAAAACGAAATTAATTTGACAACCAACGCGAAACGCATGCGCCTTCGACATCAGTGTCTCCCTCCCTCTCCCTTACTTCAACACACTGCTGGCTCTCTTCACCTTTCTGCTCGCTCTTCACCTCCCCAGCTCTTTCTGCTGCTCTTGTGCGCATCGTTATCGTCCTCGCAGTCACATTAACACATGCAACATGCGCGACATGCGACGCGACTGCGCGACTGAGCTTATGCGTTGAGCTTAACTCGTATCTGATCGTTGCTGATCGGAAGTTAACGGTTTCAGCGAGAGCGAAGAATGAGCAGCGCAATTGGTTTTGAAGTGCGATTAATTGACAAGTTATCGATTATTGACTAACTAATTGAACCAGTCAGGTACGATTTATATATAGATAAGTTTGCTTATGTAGTAATATCAAATTATAAGAGAAAAACAGAAAGAGTAGAGAAAGAGAGAGATAATTCTAGTGTGTAATTCCTAAATAGTTGCCTATATATGAGAAATTATCGATTATTCATATACTAATTGAAACATTTACATAGGATTTCGATGTCGCTAAATTGGGTTATGTTTTGTAGTATTTCAAGAAAGTCAAGATTATTAAAAGAGAGAAAAAGACGTTTCGATTATTTGAAAAGAAATCAATTAGTTAGCAACTAATTAAATAATTAAAAAGAGAGAAAACACAGGGTATTTTTAAGCCGTTTATCTTAAGAAAATATTTTATTGGCAATTGCTATCGAGTCCAGCCTGCCCGCCCTCAACAGCTGTTAACAGTACCCACTCTGAATTTAACTAAGCTGCGCTGCCATTTCACGACGTTTTGGTCATTAAGAGAGTGGAGAACGCCAGAAGGGAGAGGGAGGGGGTCTTGCCCACCCACACACTGCTCGATCTCTCGAGGCCTCAATTAGCCAACGAAGGCCACCCACAAAGCACTTTCCATTCGAGCAAACATGAGCCTAAGCGTGTTGTGTTTGTTGTTGGTGTTGTCGCCACGCGTAGGTTGCCAAATGATAACCGAAAAGCCATCGATCCGTCGACCCGTCCGATTGGCTCAGCCATAACAGCAACAGCAAGATCAACAACAACAACAACAAGAGCAACAGCAACGTCAACGGCAGCCAAAACAAAAACAACAAGCACAAGCAGAGCGCATGACAGGACCACACAAGATGAAGACGAAGACGAAGTCGCAGTCGCCGTCGCCGTCGGAGGCAAAGGCGAAGGCGCAGGCGAAGAGGCTGGCAAAGCCACACACAGGCATAAGAGAGACAACAACCACTGAGCAGCGACGCTGGCGACTCGACGGTTGATTACACGAACAAACGAAGCGACGGCGACGGCAACAGCAACAGCGAAGGCAACCGCGACTCTGCGCACAGTGCAACTGGGGCCGAGTAACCGCAAAAGCCGACGCCAAGATAACGAGTAAAAGAAGAAGAAAAATAAGAGAGCCAACCACAAACAAATTTACCACACACGCCATGGTCTGTCAAGCGAAGAGAGGGAGGTGAAGAGAAGAGAACCTGGTCGGCCGGGCTGGGTTTCAGTGGCTGCGGCGGCGACTTGGGCGAGCCTGAGCCACACGTATTACCGGTGGCAAATAGTAATTATTACATTAAATGCACCGCAATAATACGGCAACAACAACAACGACCAACCATAAAAATGGCAACGATGCGCGGCCTCTGCAGCCTTCTCATTCCCCCTTCTAAGCGATTGCAGTTAAACTTTAAGTGGTGTAGCGAGTGCCTCCCTTCTTTCCTTACTTCGACCAGTTCGCCTCGCCTTGGTTCGGCTCAGCCCGGGCCGGCAATGTTAATGGCGTTATAGGCCAATGACAAATGCAATTGCCTAGCGATGCGGATTGCAATGCCGAAGAGAAGAAGAGAGAGAGGTGAGGTGAGGTGAGGTGAAGAGAGCATGCGGTTCCCTCTGCGGTGCACTATAAATTAAGACATTATGCGATTAAAAACAAACAGGCTGTCGTTAAAGAGAGGCAACGGCAATGCGCGAGAGAGAGAGACAGCGACGACGAAGGAGTGTAGTCGTCGAGAGAACGGCAAATTTCGGCTAGCTCACACACAATAAACTAGGCAAGCGCTTCCCGCGAATATCATTCACAGTGTAATTGTAAACTTACTTTGTAAGCCAAAGCAATGATAAAACAACATCCTGCATTATTTCACCATCTATCTTGATCTCCCCTTCGTGCAGTGCAAGCTGCCACCTGCTGCAATTTGTTGTGGACTTTGTCTGATTTCGGATTGCAAAAACAGCTGCGGTCCCCTCGCCAACTCTCGAACTAGATCAATTGCCTTGGACTGTGAATGATAACTGAAAACAAGGCAGCATTGAAAAACTTGCTGGCAACTCAGGCACAAATGCAACAACAACAGCGCAATTGAAACGGCAAATGAAGCTCTCCAAACTGGCAACGTTGGTGGTCCCATGGCAGCTGCGCCGCCGCCACCGCCACACAAGCGCACCATTTGAATGCTCATGTACACATACACACTCACACACCAATGTATGCGAGTGGACCTCTTCTCTCTTGTGCTCCCTAACTCTCTCAGTCTCTCACTCTTTGTGTGTTTGTGTGTTGGGGAACACATTGGAGCTACGTTACGCTGCAGGCGAATTGAGCAAAACAAACTGCAAGTCATTGAGAGAAAAACACGATAGTCATGCCGTGCGTTGTTAGTGGTGCACAAAAAACGATAATTAATCGAAAGCACACATTAAATTTAAATGGAGAAGAGAGAATGCAATAATAGGAATTGCATTATTTTCTTTACATGGTAAAGTTATTTTATATTCGTAATTATTTTTTGTATGGAGATTCACGACCCGCGGCCATCTCTAATTGAGCGTTAAAATGGCGCAATCTCTGTGGGGAGAGCGCGACGTAAATGGATAAAGCTAAAATATGCGGCCCGCGAGACGGCGGCAAAAATGCCGCCCATGTCGCTAAAGTGCACCACACGCAATCCAAAACAGAACAACAACAATTTGGCAAGTCTCCCCTTTGACTCACTGAGAGAAAAACTGCGAGAAGAGAACGAGAGAAAGCTCACCGTGTTTTGAGTGCAGGCGCACTCAGCTACAGCAAAAGAACAACAGCCATTCACATTGATGTAACGTTAGTCAGGTGAGAGGGCAGTGCAGAGAGGGAGATAGACAATTGCTGTGGATTGACGTTGCTGTTGTTGTACTGCTGCTTCTGTTATTGTTGTTGTTCCTGTCGTTTGATTATAATAGCGGCGTGTGGTGGGTCCGCGCAATGACGTAGCATTTGAATGCGGCTTCGGTATCGACGTAGAGCTTTATTACCTGTAGATATAATATTACACATACACGTACATATTTATGTATGCAAATGTACTTGTTTATTTTTAACAACTGAATTCATTCATAAATTGTTCGTGCAATAAGAATAATGTACTTGTAAAACTGAATGATTTTATGGTTTAGACATCACAAACACATACACATGTTATCGCAACGTTTGGGTGTGTGTGTGTCTGATGTTGCGTCGGGTCCTGGAAACAATCAACTTTTCAGCACACCGTATATAATTTGCCCGCGAAAACAACTACTTGTGTGGTCCACACATACACACGTATTTATGCACGTACAAGGACGCACGACATAATTTAGTATTAAGAACATGCAAAAACAGACATCAAGCACATGTGGATAAGAGAGAACGAGAACAACAACAACAACTAACAAATTTGCCAACAATTCGCAGCCTGCGCAAAACACACAGACACAACCACTCACTCGCATATACACACACGCCTAAAGCCTGCCACGCACGCGCTCCACAGGCAAACATAAACACACACACAATAAAAGCTTCTCTGCCGCCAGCGACTGCACGGCGTCGAAGCGACCGAAGAAGAGCGGGCATAAGAGAAGAAACAGCAGCAGCGCGAGGGAGCCTCGGGGCAGAGACCACCCACAATGCCGGCAGTCGCTTTTAATGAAGCAACAACAAATCGTATTTGGGTGGTCGCTGCAATAAAAATAACAAAAACAACAGCAACGGCGGAGGCAACAACAGCAATAATAATATGAATATGCCGGCGGCCGCACGCCTTCAACGACGCTGTGTGGGGCCCCAACTAGAACAACAATAAAATATTTGCTACCCGATGCTTGTTTAAACAATTTTGTGTACAGATAGAATCTTTGGGAAAAATATTTTATAGTAATATATATTTATTTAACGGTTAATGGAAACGTTTGTTAAGCTTTTTTACAAAGATCATATCATTTAGAAATGATTTTAGATTATACGACGCATAGTTATCCTATTATTACTAATTGTACTTACATCTAATAAAGTTGTGTATGTGTGTTTTTTTGAAAATAAAACTAAATTTAAAATAAGGAAATTTGATAGATTTCTTAAACCTTGAACTATTGCTAGCATAACTTACTTTTTATAATTATTTATTTAAATTAATATTTTTTATCTTAATTTTGTTTTAGTTTCTATTGAATAAATAAAATATTAATATATACAAAGTAATTATTTGGAAAATACAAGGAATGACATCTATAATAATGATATACCATCAAATTACATTGTACCATTCCCAAATATTGTCTCGCTGCCAAAAACTGTTAACAGCACTCATCTGCTGTGTAGCCCTAGTTACGGGCAGAGGTAGTACTCAATTCAAAATGGCCGCAGTGCAGGGCCAGAGCGGGAGTATAAGAATGTATGAGAGAAGAATATGAGAGTTTTAGTGTCGCGACGGGACACGCTAATGAAGTTGTACGTCTCTGTTTCGTCTCTCTCTCTCTCTCTCTCACTGCCGCAATTAACATGCTCTTTTTGAGTTTAACAGTGCCAATGTGAGTTAACAGCATCTGCAGGCAAGACAGCACCAGTCAGTGTTTCTGTATCTCTCAAATCTCTCAGACTGCGTGCGATCCTCGAACGAAACGGTTGTGCTCACTCCGCAAGCGGCACTCACGAAACGCGCTGAAATAAAATTCGATAATCAAGCTAAGCTGGAAAGTGTTTGCGTATATGTATATACAGTATAATTCCGTGTTGATATCGTATATATAATAAATCAATAACACATTCATGAAATTAATGAATTAAATACAGCAATCAAGCAACAACAACAGAAAACGAAACGTCTACGTGCGCAAAGCGTGTGTTAAAAAAATACAACAAAAAAGAGAGAGAAAGAAAGAGAAGAAATAAAAACGTGATGCAGTGGAAATCTCAGAGGCGTTCGCGACGCGACGCAGTAGCAACAGAAAATGCGTGAATTATGTGTGAAAATTGTTGAAATTCTTGTGGAAAATGTGCCTCAAGAAAGTGCATAAGTGAAGCACAAGTCTAGGCTTTGAGCGAAGCCAGAAATCACAACAAAACGAAACAGAAAGCAGAAAAGAGAGAGAGAGCGATAACACGACACGAGAGCAGAGTGCGATTATGTGTGCAACGAAATAAGCGAAAATTTTAATTCAAAATACGAGTAAAAAAGTAAATTGTTTTTTTTTTCTTTAAAAAAACGTAAATAACAAAAATAAACAATACAACTACACATACACACAAACAAAAACGTGCCAAACATCCCGAAACAGAGAGAGAGAGAACTTCAAGCAGATTGGTAGCACTATTCGATCGCTGTTAGTT
Organism: Zaprionus ornatus; assembly: GCA_018904035.1. NCBI lineage: Eukaryota > Metazoa > Arthropoda > Insecta > Diptera > Drosophilidae > Zaprionus > Zaprionus ornatus. The sequence goes on from JAEIFZ010000238.1 coordinate 5,432,452, forward strand.
AACAGAACTGAGAAGCAGACACTTAACAGTCAGAGAGTACGCGCCGATTTGTGTCTCAAAACTCCAAAAACAACAACAAGAAGAGAATTAGCCACACACAGACTTATCAACATGGATAGGGACAGCCTCCCACGGGTTCCGGACACACACGGCGATGTTGTCGATGAGAAATTATTCTCGGATCTTTACATACGAACCAGCTGGGTGGACGCTCAAGTGGCGCTCGATCAAATTGATAAGGTAAGTGCTCAACAAGATTCGCTCTCTTTGAAGCGTAGCTCTCTTCACACACACACACTCTACATCAAAGGTGTGTGTGAGTGTGTGCATGCGTACGTATGTCTTAATCAAGCCCGGCCTAGAGGTTTTGTTTAATGAAGCCATTAAGCCGTTGGGACAGTTTTTAATACAATTTATTGCTGATATCTCTCGCCGTTTTTTATCGCGCTTTGCCGCGTTTCATTTCGTTTTCGTTGCCTTTTTTACTAAATTTACTTTAATAGAGTTGTTTGTGGCTTGACAGTAGAGCTTGGAAGAGATTGGAATGGGGGAGGGGGCGAAGAGAACGATGCGTCGTTAAGCTTTAAACAAAATCGATTTATTATGCGCTTGTTCTTTCTCTAAAAAAAAAGCGCGTGGACGATTAAGAGAAATTAATTTGTTTGTGATAATTGACATTTTGATTGAAATGTAACTAAAGAGAGTATTAATAATCGAAAAAAGAGTATTTAATTAATATTCGTTCCATTGTAACATGGTAAATGCTGCATAGTTCAAGCTTTGTATACAAAAATAGAATACAACACAAACAACATGTGAACAAACAAACAAACAATCATACACACATGTGCGTATGTTTGTGTGCAGACTTCAAAAGTGACAGCAACAAAGGAGTGAAGAAGAGACAGACAGACAGAGAGACAAACATATCAACTGTTGCACAAATCAGAGCTCAAGTTATTTTAACTTGGCGCACAGCAGGCAGGCTCCACAGCAGAAACACAGACAGAGGGCAGAGGCCCCTTAGATCTCTCTTCGTCGGGCTAAACTTGATCTCACCACACAGACAAAAACAACTTTATTGTATTGTGCTACTGTGCGGCAGCAGCAGCAATGTTGTACTGCTGCCGCTGTTTTGTTGTTGCTGTTTGACCGCAAAAAAATCAACAGCGCCAGCAGCAGCGCAACCAGCAACTGCAAGGCAACAATAACAACAACAACAAGAGGAGTGCCAAAAACAGAGAAGCTTCTCCTCTGCAGTTGTGTCAATTTAAACGTGTGTGTGCAGCAGGCAGGCAAAGTAGCAGGGGAGAAGAGAGAAACAGTTTTGAGCTTTGCAGCTCTTTGAAGTAGTAGTAGGAGTAAGGTGAAAAGGTGAGAAATGCATTTAAGCGACATTTCTATGCAGAATTTACAGTTAGCTGTGCAATTTAAGCTGCGCGTGTAGCTCATTTAAACACTTGTTTTAATCAAATATTCAACTTCATGTGCTTGAAATGTTAATTTTGATTCTAATGAAAAACAATAAAAACTGTTATTTATGTGAAGTATTTAAAGAGCATTCCAGTTTCGTTGTAAATTAGTTGAATATTTCTTTTTTAATGTTCTTTTTTTTCATGTGGTGTGCGCGGTTGTTGTTGTTGTTCGTTTCTTTTCTTTTCTTACGCCAACGTCGACGTCGATGCCAAAAGCATTTAGAGAGCTTTCTTGTTGTTGTTGTAGTTGAGGAATTGTAGAGGCCGCTGCCACACACAGCGCGTCACGTCAGCTAGAAGAAACACGAACAAACACACACTCCCACATACACAGGCACAGGCACAGACATATGCATGCGAAAGCACTTGCATGTGTATGCTTTAAGCGCGGGTGGCCCACGACGATGGCAGCAAAGCGAAAAAAAGAGAGAAAACAACAAAAAACCAAACACACATACATACAACAACAACATTTCACTGACGCACGCGTTTTCGACTGCGCTGCTGCTGCAGTAGCTGTCAAACTGTGGGCGCAGGCTGCGGTTGTGTTTGCCTGCCTGCCTGAACTTTTCTCGCTGCTTCTCTGCAGCTCCCGCTGGCTCTGCTTTGCTCCCTCTGTCTCTGCTCCCTCTGCCTCGTGTGCATTGCCTTTTGCGGTGCTTTTTACAACTTGATGTCTTCATTATGGTTTGCGGCTCTGGCTCTGTTGCTAGTGCTATCTCGCTTGCACTGCTAGAGCTCTGTGCATCTCAATTATTTCTTGCAGAGGCTGCGCTGTCGTTGTTGTTGTTGTTGTTGTTGTTGTGTTGTAACGTTACAACGTTTCGTTGCACTGAACTTCTCGAAAGTTGTGGCAAGCGATCGACGCGACGACGATCGATCGGCGCGCAGCATCGCAGGCAGAGGCAATGGCAGAGATAGGCAGAGGCAAGGTGTGGTCGTGCTGCATTGTTGTTGTGCACGCTCTTCTTGTTGTTTTTGCCTCTTGCTCGTGACGGCGCCGCGTCGTCATCGACGACGACGACGATGGCGATTTATTTTAATGACTCAATTTAACGAAATATATTAAGACATTAATATCGTCTAAGTAAGCCAGCAAAAAGCAACGGCAAACAGCAACAACAAAAACAGCAACAGCAACAGCAAACGTTAACAACAACAATAACAACAGCTGAACAACGAAATGCATTTGTGTTACCTTTTTCGAGACCCGTTTCGGTCACGCTATGCAAATTGTGCCCAACGAACGTTATGTTTATTAGTTTCCATATGCCATATAAGGCTTGGAAAGGTGGAACGGTGGGGGGGGCTTGCTACTGGGAGGTCTTATTGATGACGTTTTGTATCATGAATGAAGCGAATGCCAAGCGCGACTTGGATGCGGATCAATGCGTTGTTGTTTTTATTGTTTCTGTTTTTGCTTATAAGCATAATCCATAAGATTGTTGCATACCCTGTAAAATGGGAAGTTCAAAAGTATCTTAAACATGCAAGGGTTGCCTGTAAATACAAATGTATATTTCTTGCTAGTGCCCTATTTTAAAATATCTCATAGATAAAACAGTATTTCATAGGTACAAAAGTATCTCATATGTAGATACAAAAGTATCTCATATGTAGAAACATAATTATCTTATAGATATAAAAGTATCTTATAGATATAAATGTATCTTATAGATATAAAAGTATTTTATATACAAAAGTATCTTTATGATTAAAAGTATCTTTATAATAGATAGAAAAGTATCTTGCAGATACAGAAGTACAAATTATGCATACAAATTGTACAAAATTATCTTGTCTGCATTTCACACCATAAACTAATCAAATTACAGGGTATTTCATGCGTGTCGCATGTACGGATCGCTCTTATGAGTTTTATTCGCTGGTGCCGCAAATTTATTTATGGCAATGCCGCACTATGGATGCAGACCATGTACGAGCAAACGGGCGGACAAATGGACAGACGGACGGAGAGACGAACGAATGTGAGACGGCGACGGCAAAGAGAAGAGGGTTATTGTATTTGTATCTATCAGACACATTTGCAGCTAGATATAAATTCATGAATGAAAACGTCGGGGTGCCGTTTCTCCCCACTGCTCGCTCTCCTCCGATTCTTCCCCCTCTCCCCACTCTCTGTGCTGTGCCAATTGTAAAGCACACAAAACCACTCAGGACAGGAAGTTGAGAAACATTGGCGGCATTTTGAAGAAGTTTTCGTTGTTGTTGTAGTCGCCGCTGTTGCCTCTGTTGGTGCTGCTGCTGATGTTTATGTATGTGGGCAATAGCAACAACAACAACAACAGCAACAGCAGCAGCAGCATATGAAATTTGTTTAGTCATGCCGCCCCGATCTTTTCACAACATCACATGAAAAACAAACATAATGCGCCGACTGCGGCAACGTTACTCGAAATTGACATGGCCAAAATCGAAAACCAGTAGCGCATAAACCCTGAAATCGTAAACATAAGCAGCAAGCGGCGGTGGCTCGATAATGAATCGAGTAAACATATTGTAGACAACAAAAAAATCTTGAAGAATTTGTGCGAAAATGTTTTGCATAGCAAACAATGTTGGGGGAATAATGTTTGTTTTCTATATTGTAGTTTGCTCTTCAGCGGAATCTTTGAGCATATTAATAAACCATAACTGGATAGGAAAGTACTCTAAAGTAAACATTGCTTTATGTTAATATCTATTGAAATGTCCCTTGGGGCGTAGCTTAGTTGAAATTCTGCGTAAATTCCATTCCAAGTCAAAAACGTTGCACAGTTTCGGCATCTCTTTGACGTGGTGCTCCCTTTCCAAGAAGCAGCTCTAAAGAGAGAGTGAGACAGAGGGAGGAGAGTGCTCTAACTCGCCCCTAGCTCATGTCTTACTCATATCTCTCGTACCGCCTTCAACATACACAGCATGTCGCATTACGGTTAACTTGTTAAGGCCAAGTACTTCCTTTGCCCTTGTTAGACGTCGCGACGTAAGCCGGAAATGCTTGTAGGCGTGAGATATCTTCATCGTCAACAACAACAACGATTCTACGTTACTTCTCGGAAGCCACTCTCGGGCTCGCTCAGCCCCTGGATCGGAGCAATTTATGCAGGTATCTGCCGGTTTGCGTACGTGAGTTTGCTTAAGGATTAGTTCGCACACGCACAACCAATCTCGCTGCCTCTCCCCCTCTCTCTCTCTCGGTGTCCCTCTCTCTTTACTGCTCTCTATCTCCCCTCGGTCTCTTTGATCTTTAAGTTTTGTTTGCTTTGGGGTGTGTTCGACATTTGTTCCCCCATTCGACATCAAGAAATGATTATGGTTTTCATATATTTCTTCTTTATTTCTCTTCTTTATTTCATTATTTTTTCCGTTGTTGGTGGTCCCATTTTCCCCCAAAGATATCTTTATGCATTGGCCCCAAAGTGCGACAGTGATTTATGTAGCCTAACACCTGTCGCACCTTGCCAGATCTCTTATCTCTGCCTATCTTATTATAATATTTGAGTGGGACTATCTTAATAGTTGACAGCATAGAACTTGAAAATATCAAAATATTTACAGTACGATAAGCAACTATAAAGATAGAAGACTTGCAGGCACGCACATACTCTATAGATACTGAGACTGATCTTTATGTACGATATACTCACTCAATATGTGCATCTATCGCATTATTTATGATATTATGTAGATCAGTTTACGCTTTAGATAGATTCACACGTTATAGACACTCCTTAAACTTAGCTTCACCACAAATAAAGCCATTTATCATACTATACATATAGCATGTATGACACTCCTTAATTTAAGGTTAAGCCAAATAAATCATAAATAAATACAATAGCATAAGGGAGTATCATAAATAGCATGAGAGATGTATACAATATACGAGTATATCATGAATAGTATAATATATATTACAATATATCATAATATCGGCATAGTATATCATCAAGAAGGCGCAGCGATCTCTTTTAACCTTTGACTCATGCGTGTTCGGGTTCCGAATTCCCCCAATTAAGACTAAAAATACCCCTGAACGCACACACACACGCACACAATGCCCTGAAATAGCGCCCACACGTTTCTTCAACAATTGACAGCTCAATTTTTAGGCCTCACAGATAGAGTGAGAGGGAGAGAGAGGCAGCGAGACAACTTTATTGGTAGAACACTGAAACTGGAAGTCGAAATATGTTTTTCACTCAGCTTCATTAGGCCGGCTGCGTTCGAGACCCGAGAGAATGAAGGAGGAGGCCCTACTACCTCTCCGTCTCTCTGTCTCCCTCTCTCTGTCTCTCCCTCTCTCTGTCTCTGTTTCTCTGTGTGTGTCTTGGCCGCACATAAAACTGTTATTGTCTTCATCAGCGTGCCCCAGCAACGGGGCACAGCAACAACAACAACAATACGAACGACAGCGGGGAACGAACGTAAGACGTAAAGGAAAAAAATCTAAAGAATTATGAAGACATTAACTTGACCACACACAGCAAGAAGCGGACCGGGGACGGACAGAGAAAAGCAGATAAAAGCAACAACGACAACAACAACAACAACAACAGGGGCAGAGGCAGCAACAACGACAACAACAACAACAACTGAGGCAACAGAGGCAGCGGCAGCAACAACGAAAAAAGGTACCACAAGGAAAAGAAGACGACGCAGTGACATTGGGCAAGAGAGAAACAAACGACGACTACGACGACGTAGCTGAGACTGAGACAGCGACTGCGCAGCTGACGGCGACTGAGACTAAGCCACAGAGTGAGCGAGGCGAGTGAGTCGAGCGAGTACCGGAAAGAAACATTCAAGCAATAATCACGGAATTCACTGAAAAAGCAGTTAACGGACAGCCTGGACGAGCCGGACGGACGAAAGATACGTAACTTGTGTAGGGCTGAGGCTCTCGGACTGAGGCCCAGACTGAGGCTTGACTTCAAGCCAAGCTGAGAGACTGAGCCCTGTTGCGCTTGTATGTGTGTGTGAGTGTATTGTGAATGAGAGAGAATGAGCGACGTGGCCGCCTTGGCTACCTGACTGTGCTGGCAGTGCGTCTGAGTGTAGCTGTAGTCTGTATGTGTGTGTGTGTGTGTGTGTGTATTTGAGTGTGTGTAAGGTACCTCTGGGCTGTGTTTCGTATGAAAATAATAAAGAAATTAAATTGCTTAAAAAGCGAAGGCAACAACAACAGCAGCAGGCCCTCCTCGATGTCTTCATCAGTGTTGTTGTCTTCTGCTGCCTCTTCTTCTTTCTCCTCTTGTTGTTATCTTCGTGTTCGCAGCGCAGGTGAAGTTGAATTCAAAGTTATTGCTGCATTTTTATGACAGAAGCCAGTTAAAGTCCAAGTTTATTTTATACTTATTTTCTACGCTTATTCGCCCTGCAACGCCCACGCAAAGAGTAGGGCAAGAGAGAGAGAGAGAGGGCGCGAGCAACATCAAAAACAACAACAACAACACCAAACACCGTTGAAATTGAACACACAACAACAAAGTTGAGATCAAAAGCAGCTGCTGCTGCGCACTGTCTCCATTCCATCCTCCTCTGCCTATACCTCTCTCTTCAGTCTCCTCTCCCTCTCCCCTTCACACTTATGCTGTCACCTGCAGGACGCTGCCTAACGGTAACCTAAGCTGTCATCGCCGTCACGCTCTCACAGGCAGCTGCTGCTCCAATGACCTTCAAACCTTTTGCTCTCTTTTATTTTTATGCTGCCCCGAAACGAGCACAGAGCAAAGCCAACTGAGACTGAGCAATCGGCGAGACAGAGATGGCACTATCGAAATGCGCAAACGCGGTTGCTGGTCACGTTTAAGGGGCGCCATAAATTGCCGTCCAAATGGCGATTTGCATGCGTCGTCATCTCGTCCCATTTACTTTATTTTAATTGCTCTCGCCTAGCGCAAACTGGGCATGTTTTAAGCACCGTGCGTAACCGAATGTGTGTGGCCCACAACACACACACACACACACACTGATGCATACGCACAACAAAAGCACACACACACAGACAGGCACACATGGAATTTGTATAAAAATAAATACACTGATGCGGGCCGTGTGTGTGTGTGCACAGTGGAACTGTGTGCTCTAAATTGCAATCTTTGCTGTCATGATTTAAATTTAAATTATTATTTATTATTTTGAATTCATTGAACAAGTATGAGAGTGTATTATTAAGTGATATTTCCATAGCTCGATCGTATGAAAATATTCAGAAATCGTTTGAATTATGATAATAAGTGTAATAAGTGTTGTAATCTGAAAAGTACGATTCTTATTCAATTAACATGGGCGTGGCAAAATTCTAATACAAGCTTTATTTATTGGTAGTGAGAAAAAAGATTTCTCATTAAATTTGGTAACCCTAGCTTTTAAATTCTCTGAGATATAGGTGTTCATACAGACAAAAATAGGTAAATCGACTCCGGTGTCGACTTTGAACAAGAATATATACTTTGTGGAGGCGCAGATGATTTCTTCTGCCTGTAACGAGCATGGAAATTCACTTACCATTGTTAAAATTTACTCAATATGATTAAAAGCTTTATAAGCATAGGATATTTTCACAAAATAAAACACTTAACTAAGTCTCCTCTCAGATTAAAGTTAGTTTATTGATTCAAAATTATACCTACTTGCCATATCAAAGACCGCAAAAAATGTTGAAAAACTTGGTATTCTATAATGCTGCTGAGCGGGATATAAATTTAATAGTATCTACACATTTTATGCCACTCCGTTACGTGAGCAACATGAGGAAGAGGCAAGTGTTAAGTTGTTTCTCTTTTTTTTGTGTTTTTTTTCGAAACCTATAATCTATTTCTAGAGGTTTGCTAGCCAAATGCATATTTAATTGGATATGTATCAATGCTATCCATTGAGCTTTGTGGAGATCTGCAAAGATTCTGAATGATACTAATGATAACTGATCTCTTACTCACTTCACGTAGGCAAAAAGGCATCAAATCTTTAGCGACTAGTCAAACGGATCATGCCTGCCGTTTACAGTATAATGCGAAGTTGGAGAGACCTCGACTTAGTGGGATTATCTGCACCATTGGACCAGCGACAAAGAGTGTTGAGATGATGGTCAAACTGATGGCTGCAGGCATGAATATAGCTCGTCTAAATTTTTCGCACGGCACACATGAATATCATGCCGAGAGTATCGCCAATATACGTGAAGCCCGTGAAATTTATTCAAAGAAACTTGGTTACCGTTATGGTGTGGGAATAGCCCTCGATACAAAAGGACCCGAAATACGAACGGGTCTTATTGAGGGAACTGCAACAAATGTGGTGGAGTTGAAAAAGGGTGCGAATATTACTCTAAGCACCGACCCGGCATTAAGGGATAAGGGTAGCGCAGATAAGGTTTTTGTGGACTACAAGAATATGCCAAAGCTATTGCAACCGAAGAATCGTATCTTTGTCGACGATGGACTTATTTCTCTAGTGGTCAAAGAGATTTCTGGCAATGATTTAATTTGTGAGATTCAAAATGACGGACAATTAGGTTCCAACAAGGGTATTAACTTGCCCGGTATCGATGTGGATTTGCCAAATATATCGAAAAAGGAACAAGAAGATTTTAAATTTGCTGTCGATCAGAAGATCGACTTTATATTTGCATCCTTTATCAGGAATGCGGAAAACATTGAGGAAATACGTTGTGAACTGGGTGAGGAGGGTAAAGCGATACAGATTATAGCAAAAATTGAGAATCATCAGGGTATGAATAATATTGATGAGATTATCGAGGCATCCGATGGCGTAATGGCCGCCCGTGGAGATCTGGGCATCGAGATACCCGCCGAAAAGGTCTTGGCATCACAAAAGACAATATTTGCGCGATGCATGAGAGCCGGAAAGCCTTCAATCTGTGCCACTCAGATGCTAGAGTCGATGATTAAGAAGCCACGTCCTACACGTGCCGAAATTTCCGATGTGGCCAATGCTGTGATCGATGGCGCCGATTGTGTGATGCTCTCGGGTGAAACTGCCAAAGGAGATTATCCAGTTGAATGTGTTACTACTATGGACAAGGTTTGCAGGGAGGCTGAATCGATAATTTGGTATGAGAGTCTTTTTATGGATCTCATGGAGATAAATTTGGAAAAAATTGACAATGAACGCTCGATGATAATGTCGGTTGTTAATGCTGCCATAATTAGTGGTGCCAAAGCGATAGTAGTATTCACCACATCGGGATTTACATCATATCAACTGAGCAGATATCGACCACCTTGTCCCATTATAAGTCTAACACATGAGACTAATGATATCTTGGCTAAACAATCCAGTATTCATCGCGGTATTTATACCATACCCTACAAGCCCAAGTCCAAAGACAGTTCCGTTGATGAGCTTCTCGATATTGGTCTGAGTTTAGCCAAGAATGTTGGCATTATCAAGGAAAAAGATACGATTATTGTTGTGACTAGCCTTGGGTTCAGTGGAGGTTTGACCAATTCGATGCGTATGGTTTCTGTTCCAGGAAAGGACGAAGAAAGCAAACCAAAGAAAAGAAAATAATTTGTTATTGTCTTTCGTATAAATTTATAATCAATCAAATCAATCTTAAGTATTCAAATTTATGTTGGGACTGTATTACTATACTGAAATATAATGTTAGGATAATGAATTTCTGTATATTTTTAAAAGGAGAAGCCAGCAAATCGTGCTTCCCCGACACTCATTTGATAATTATGCATAGACTGGGTGGTCCGTGCACGTCGCCATTGTCTACCGATTTAGTTTGAGTTTTGTTTTATGCTAAAATGGTTTGGCATGCGATTTTTATGGGGGCATACCTCCTATACTGGGCAGACAGTCTACCTTATATGTAGCCCCGCTTGGTGGTCGTTGATTGTAGAAGACTTTAGAAAAGTTTTCATATTCTTTGCTGTCTTTAATGTGCCGTGTAATTAAGTAGTCGTAGCCTGCGGGGAGTCGCCAGGGCGGTGAACATGTTTTTATTTTTGGTATATAATGATTAATTCTTTTGGTTACTTGATTGATTAGTTTGACGTGAAAAGATTTCGATGGGACTCGATGGGATTCTTGAAGCTTTGAGCAACGAAAGAGGAGAATATATACAACGATATAGTAGAGATCTTTGCAGGTTAGGTTGTGTAGGTTCTAAAGATTTTCCATTTTGAAAGTTAAACGAATTTGAAGTACCTTTTTGTTTAGTATTCCTTTTTGTGTGCCTTTTTCGCTTTTGTTTTGCATTTGCTTTTGTGCTGCCTTTACAATGCACCTGTCACACTGTCAAGCGGCCGTGCTGCTCTCTCTCTCTCTCTCTCTCTCTCTAGCACTCCCTGTACATGGCACAGTGGTGCATTTCGTGGGATTAGCCATGCGCAGCGGATTAGGAACGAACCATGCGCATTTCTAATGAAGTTGTTCCCAGTTGGATGCAGCAACAGCAACAACAACAACAGCAACATGAAAGAAAACTGAGCAGGGACCATAAATCAATTTGTGACATTTCCTCACGACGACGAGGACGTCGACTGAGACAGCGACGGAGGCAGCAGCAGTGGGAAGACAACAAGAAAAACGGACGAAACAGCGGGAAAGATTGATGACGATGTCACACGGCACACAGGCAACATTTGGCGAAACTTGAGAGTGAGAGAGAGAGAGACAGACAGAGAGAGGGAGAGAGAAAGCGGGAGAGTGGTGGTGGAGACTGACAAGCGTTAACAGCGTCCGCTGCGCTGAGAGATGGCTCAATCAAGTGAAGCGTCGCAGTTGTTGCACAGTTTGAGCTGCACTGCTTGCTTGGCACTGTGCAACACTGTGTGCGGTGCTGCCGAATCTAGATTAAGTTTATTTTTAGTTACGACCTGCGGTCATGCAACAGCAACAACAACAACGAGCACATTACAACATTGCAGCAACATTGTTGCAGGCCCGTGTACAAAGATTCCTGGAATTTTGTGCATCTTTTTTGTTGTGTTTAGTTTGATCTCTTCACTTCCCGCTCTCCCTCTCTCTCTCTCTCTCCTGCTCTCCCTCTCGCTCTCTTTCTCTCTGTCTCTCACAGTTCATCTGCTCTCACAAATTATGGAAAAATTCCACGAACATTGCAGTCGACGCAGACGCCACATGCGGCGCAGCTTGAAAGGGACGCCGCCGCCAACGCCGCCGCCTCTGCCGCTGCCACCGTCGTCGTTGCCGTCGCCGTCAATGACTTAATTAATAGCGACAAAGTAAAAGCCGCTTTTGAGTTTGGAGTTTTGCGGAAATGACAAACTCACGCGCCACCCGTTGCCTGCATAAATAAACAACAACAAACAGCGGCAGCAGCAGGAAATGTGGCATGCGCTCTCACTCACTCACTCCTTCTCTCTCTTTCTCTCGCTCTGCCTCTTCTTACGCACCTACAAATGCCACGCATAACTTAAGCTTTTCAACCTTTGCCTTGGCTCATTTTCCTCGCCCCCTCTCTCTCTCTCTCTTTCTCCATCTCTGCCCGTCTCTGTCGCACTCTGGTAACGGTAGTCAGTGCTGTGTGCTGCCACTTAAGTAATTCTTCAGTTTTGCGCTTTAATACAGAACCAACAATCGCATCCGCTTTGAAGAAGAAAGAAAACCTGGGCGGAAAATCTGTGAAAAGCGATAAAAGCTAAAGGAGACTTGCAAGAGACTTGAAGAGAGATTGAGAGATGCTTCGAGCACAGTGTGGAATGTGGCGGGTTCTGGGTCTGGGTTTGGGTTTGGGTTTGAGACGCTGACGACGCTGGGTGCGGCATTTGCGGCACAGTGGTGCAAGGATGATTGAAATAAAGGTGAACTAGGTAGAAGAAGGGAATATAATATATATATAATGTTACCTATATCTCTTTATATATGTTCATGCTATATCATTTTTGTTTACTATATGGAGATATATGTACATGCTATATAATGTTTGTTATTATGTATATACACTCAGTTTGGCTAATGCTATTCAAAATTTAACAAATTTGAATATTTTGTTTATCTAAATTTAATTTTAATACAAAGATAATGTTTTTATTATCAACATTTCATTTGGAAAATATATTATTTTTAATCTTAAAAGCCACCAAGTGGGTTTTTATGAATACTCGGCTACTTCGTGAAAAAATCGGCTAGATGTTAAGCTTTAATTCTAAATCAAACTAAATTTTGACCTCAAATTGGTTAAAAATGCTCTAATTAATGTTTAATGTTATATTAGAGGTCCTTTTAACTATGAACTGTATATTTCTGGTAATAATTCTTAAATTTAATCTAAAATATATATGTATATATTTGATTATTAATATTTTGAAAATAAATTCAAGAGAAATATTTAAAGAGCTTTAAGCTTAATGTTGAGCTTGAAAAATAGTTTTTCTAGTGTCGGTTAATGTCTGAACGACGTATTTAAATGATATGAGTATTTAGCTAACGTTACTTTTAGCTACATCTTTTTCTACATACTCTCCTTCTTCGCACCACTGTGCAACAATGTAAGTTCCACTGTGCAGTGTGTGGTCGATTGAAGGTTCGATCCTCATTATTTGGGGCTCAATTTCCGTGCAGCAGCAGAGTAAGAGCAGACAAAAGACAAACACGAAGGCAGAGAGACAGAGAAGAGAGAGAGAGGGAGAGGGAAAATGCAGCTTGATGAGGCACACTAAGCGAGGTTCCAATTGCCAAACAGACGATTATAGGTTGCTCTGCCGCTGCGCTGTCGATGTTTGCGTCGGCGTCGGCATCTTTCGTTGTTTTTGTAGGCTGGGCTGGGCTGCTCCGTTGGGAGATGCCTTGGGATGGTCTGGGCACGTTGATGATAATGATGATGATGATGATGATGCTGCTGCTGCTGATGATGATGGCTTCATCGTCGTCGCAGATGCTACGAAAACATATAAATTATATGGCTGCGGTCGGTCTTGGACTTGGGCCACACGCTGTTTCGTTATAATTTTAATGCGTTATTTATGGCGAAGAAGAAAAGAAAAACAACAACAACAAAATGCCAAAAACAAAAACAACTCACACTTTCTCTCTCTCTCTCTCTCTTTCTCTACAGGGCAAGGCGCGTGGCAACCGCACGGCAATCTATCTACGTTCAGTATTCCAATCCCACCTCGAAACGCTTGGAAGTTCAGTACAGAAGCATGCGGGGAAGGTGCTCTTCGTGGCCATTCTGGTGCTGAGCACCTTCTGTGTGGGCCTGAAGAGTGCACAGATCCATTCGAAAGTGCATCAACTGTGGATACAAGAAGGGGGACGCCTTGAATCCGAATTGGCCTATACGCAAAAGACAATAGGAGAGGATGAATCGTCAACACATCAGCTGATCATACAGACAGCGCATGATCCCAATGCATCAGTGCTGCATCCACAGGCGTTACTCTCACATCTGGAGGTGCTCGTTAAGGCGACGGCGGTCAAGGTGCACATGTACGACACGGAATGGGGCCTCAGGGACATGTGCAATTCACCGACAACGCCCAGTTTCGAGGGACACTACTATATCGAGCAGATACTGAAGCATTTAATACCCTGTTCGATCATAACACCCCTGGATTGTTTTTGGGAGGGCAGTCAGCTGCTGGGGCCAGAGACACCTGTCTACATACCGTAAGTAGAAAGTAGAAACTACTCTGGGATGTACTTTACTGATCCCACTCTCTATCTCTTTCTCTAGTGGCCTTAACAAGCGCCTCATGTGGAGTACTCTGAATCCATCGGCAGTGATGAAGTTTATGAAGCAACAAATGTCCGATCAGAAAATCAGTTTCGACTTCGATACAGTGGAACAGTATATGAAACGTGCGGCCATAAGCAGTGGCTATATGGAGAAGCCATGTCTGAATCCGTCGCATCCCTCGTGCCCCGAGACAGCGCCCAACAAGAACAGCCAACAGCCGCCGGATGTGGGTGCCATACTCTCTGGAGGTTGCTATGGTTATGCTGCCAAGTATATGCACTGGCCAGAGCAGTTGATTGTGGGTGGAGCACAGCGCAATCGCAGTGGACACCTGAAGAAAGCCAAGGCCTTGCAGACTGTGGTGCAACTGATGACAGAGAAGGAAATGTACGATCAGTGGCAGGACAATTACAAGGTGCATCACATTGGTTGGACACAACAGAAGGCAGCAGAGGTGCTGAATGCCTGGCAACGTAACTTCTCCCGTGAAGTGGAGCTACTGCTGCGCAAGCAGTCTCGCATTGCGGCCAACTATGATATCTATGTCTTTAGCTCGGCGACATTGGATGACATCTTGGCCAAGTTCTCGCATCCCAGTGCAGTGAGCATTGTGATTGGTGTTGCTGCCACAGTGTTGTATGCATTCTGCACGTTGCTGCGTTGGCGTGATCCTGTGCGTGGCCAGAGCAGTGTGGGCGTGGCCGGTGTGTTGCTCATGTGCTTTAGCACCGCAGCAGGCTTAGGATTGTGTGCTCTACTCGGCATTGTCTTCAATGCAGCCAGCACGCAGGTGGTTCCATTTCTTGCCTTGGGTCTGGGAGTGGATCACATTTTCATGCTGACTGCAGCATATGCGGAGAGCAATCGCAAGGAACAAACCAAATTGATACTCAAGAAGGTTGGGCCCAGTATACTCTTCAGTGCCTGCAGCACGGCAGGG
Organism: Zaprionus ornatus; assembly: GCA_018904035.1. Lineage (NCBI taxonomy): Eukaryota > Metazoa > Arthropoda > Insecta > Diptera > Drosophilidae > Zaprionus > Zaprionus ornatus. The sequence goes on from JAEIFZ010000238.1 coordinate 5,447,543, forward strand.
TCATTCTTCGCAGCGGTCTTTATTCCTGTTCCTGCTCTGAAGGTTTTCTGCCTGCAAGCAGCGATTGTAATGTGCTTCAATTTGGCGGCGGCTTTGCTTGTTTTTCCTGCCATGATATCATTGGATTTACGTCGACGCACTGCTGGACGTGCTGATATCTTCTGCTGCTGCTTCCCGGTGTGGAAAGAGCAACCTAGAAGGACACCCCCTTTGGCAATGAATAATAATAATGTGCGTGGATCGCGACATGTTAAGAATTGCAACAATATGCGAACGGGTCAATTGCAGCAGCAGCAACTGCAGCAGCAGCAGCCGGCACAGAATCCTCTGCTGGAGAATGGTCACTCCAATCATGGTGGTAGCGTTGCTGTGCCCTCCTTCTCGCTGGCCACATTCGCCTTCAAGTATTACACGCCCTTCCTCATGCGCAGTTGGGTTAAGTTTCTGGCGGTGATGGGCTTCCTGGTGGCAGTGATCTTCAGTCTGTACGAGGCGACGGCACTACAGGATGGTCTGGATATCATTGATCTAGTACCGAAGCAGAGCAACGAGCACAAGTTTCTGGATGCACAGTCGCGTCTCTTTGGCTTCTACAGCATGTACGCTGTGACGCAAGGAAATTTTGAGTATCCCACACAGCAGCAACTGCTCTGTGATTATCACGAGGCATTTGTGCGTGTGCCGCATGTGATAAAGAACGATAATGGTGGATTACCCGACTTCTGGCTGCTGCTCTTCCGTGACTGGTTGAGCAATTTACAACGCATATTCGATGAGGAGGTACGCGATGGCAGGTTGACCAAGGAGAGTTGGTATGCCAATGCCAGCAGTGATGCCATATTGGCCTACAAACTGATTGTGCAAACGGGACATGTTGATAATCCCGTGGATAAAAATCTTGTGGAGACAAATCGTTTGGTTAACAGCGATGGCATCATTAATCCCAAGGCATTCTATAACTATTTATCCGCCTGGGCAACCAATGATGTCTTTGCCTACGGAGCCTCACAGGTTAGTTGAGCAGGAAGTAATTAATTTGATCGGTTACTAAAGTCTTTCTCTCTTTCAGGGCAAACTGTATCCTGAGCCACGACAGTATTATCATGCACCCACCGAGTATGATCTGAAGATTCCAAAGAGTTTGCCGCTCGTCTACGCACAGATGCCTTTCTATTTGCACGGACTGACGGATACGTCGGAAATTAAAACATTGATTGGTCACATTCGCGACCTGAGTGTCAAGTTTGAGGGTTACGGATTGCCCAACTATCCATCAGGTAAGGAAGATAGAAATATATATGTGTACATATATATAAAGACAGATAATGATATAGAGAGATGATAGCATTGTGTGAGAATTCTTTAAGCTTATATATATATTTATATTCCAGGCATTCCCTTCATCTTCTGGGAACAGTACATGACGCTGCGCTCTTCACTGGCTTTGATCTTGGCCTGCGCACTGTTGGCTGCGTTGGTGCTCGTCTCGCTGCTGCTGTTGTCTGTGTGGGCTGCTGTGCTGGTCATTATTACTGTGCTGGCATCGCTAGCGCAAATTTTTGGCGCCATGACTCTGCTGGGCATCAAATTGTCTGCCATTCCGGCAGTAATACTCATACTGGGTGTGGGCATGATGCTCTGCTTCAATGTGCACATCTCGCTGGTAAGTTGTAGTAGAAATCTCTTTGCTATAAAGCTTCCAACTGACTCTCCCATTCTTTTACCTTTTCTTCAGGGTTTCATGACATCTGTGGGCAATCGACAGCGACGTATTCATCTAGCTATGCAGCTTTCGCTGGGTCCTCTTGTGCATGGCATGCTCACATCAGGCATGGCTGTCTTTATGCTCTCCACATCGCCTTTTGAATTCGTCATACGTCACTTTTGCTGGCTGCTTCTCGTTGTGCTGTGCGTTGGCGCCTGCAACAGTCTGGTTGTGTTTCCCATAATACTCAGCATGCTGGGGCCAGAGGCAGAGCTGGTGCCGCTAGAGCATCCGGATCGTATATCCACACCATCACCAGTGCCTATGCGTAGCAGTAAACGCTCCAATAAATCGTTCATTGTGAATGGTTCACGCGGTAGCTCGTCACGACAATCGGGATCGAATAATTGTCACAAATCACATCATTATCACAAGGATATGAATATCAATGATCCATCGCTGACAACAATCACTGAGGAGCCGCAATCGTGGAAGTCGAGTAATTCATCCATTCAAATGCACAACGATTGGAATGCGCCGCCGACGGCGTCGACCTCGTCGCATAATCATCACAATCTGAACAATCATTATATGAATAATATCAACAATTATCAGCAACGTGAACAGTCGCATGGGCCTCCTCCGATGGGGGCCACGAACTGCTCCTATGCCAGCGGGCCACCGCCTTCGTATCACAAGGTCTCGCAACCGGGTCCAGGCGGATATGCGCCGCCAGAGCTGCAGAGCATTGTGGTGCAACCGGAGGTCACAGTGGAGACGACACACTCGGATAGCAATACCACCAAGGTGACAGCGACGGCCAACATTAAGGTGGAGCTCGTTACGCCCGGCCGAGCTGTGCGCAGCTACAATTTCACCAGTTAGCCCCTGGCACTGTAGTTCCTGTAGTAGTTCCATAGCGACACTGTTAACTGTAAACGATTAGCCTGTAAACTGCACTCTGTAATTTTACATAGATGTTAACTGTAAACTAGCTGTAAACTATTAACTGTTACTTGTAATTGTAACTGTAACTGTAAATTGTAAACTGTTACTTTTAATTGTGGACTGTAAACTGATACCGTAAACTGTCAACTGACCGCAAGGTAAACTGTAACTGCAAACTGTTAACTGTCAACTGTTGAATGCAACTGTTAACTGTAACTGTAAACTACGCATGTTAGTTAATTCCCGCACAGTAGCGCATATATCTCATTCGATATATGCGCGATCTGTGTGCGTGTCTCGTCTAGCAGCTTTGTATGTATCCTAGCACCTAAGCCATTATTATACATAGAGTTATTTATTGTAACACACATACACACACACAAACACACATAACCCGCTATGTACTTAGACTTCGAACCGATATCGAACCCAACTAGTAATTTATAGCAGATAATTTAGCGTAAATATGTACATAGAACACAAGGACTTGAACCAAAATAGTATCGCTTAAAAAATATATAACACGATCAATTTAAGAATGATATAAACGAGAGATTTACTAAACAACAACAGAAAGAAGAAGGGGAAGCAGGGATGTAGAGCGTAGCATTTTTGTGCTCTCCCTAAAGGTACTTAAAAGACCAAAATTATCAAATAATAACACTATATACATATACGAGACCACATATATGGTATAACGTATATGCATATGCGGCGCAATGTCTGACTCGTTTCCAGCTAACACATACATAAACAATCGAGAAACGCATTTAAATAAACCGAAAAAATGTTATAAAGCGAAGTACAAGGGAATTTAATTTTGTTATCTATGGATCATGGATACGATAAGAGCTGCATATAGAAAATTTGGCCAAAGATATCCAGGTAACCCTGGAAACTAAAGTTTTTTTCCAATATCAACTAGCCTGAGTATAACTTAAAAAATTCGTATATGAAATTAAGCGTTTCATCAGCTTGAGCAAGCATTGTCAGTCCGTGTCGTATATATTTAGAATCGAAAATGAGTAACGCTATGACATCGCTGGACACGGAGTTTGAGAAATATCTCTTTAATGTGAGTTCACTTGTTGTAAAGGATAAACTGATCCCTTACACAGCCACTGCAGGTGAGCTGCGTTAGCGTACTGAAGCTACCGTACGAGACGCGTTGCATGATGGCACGCCGGACGCGTGATTGTCATGATATGATCCAATACTTCAACTACTTTGAAATGATGTATTGTTTCTTTCACATTCACAAAAAGTGGGTGGAGATTCTAGTGATGAACATTTTTGTAATAATGATCTTCAGCTACCTGGTGTTGATGTCCATTGTGGTGAGCTTGTAGTGAGTAAACATTGAGGCACAGTTTACAAATCTACATAAAAATTGTATATAGTTTTACACCCGTGCTGAAGATTCTCGCGCTGAAACTGCACCTAAACGAGCAAATTACCGGATGCACCTTACTTGTCATTGGCAACTCCGCTCCAGATTTGATGACTAATTTGATGCCCAGACGCACCATATCGGGCATATTCACTGCATCGGTAAGCAATTGCGTTGTCGAGATGTTACTGTGCGGAGGCGTGGTCTGCTTCATGAAGCCCTTCAAGATGGACGGACATGGAACGGTGCGAGATTTGTTGTTTCTTGTGCTCGGCCTCGAGATACTCCGCCTGATGATGTTCACCAACAAAACTGTTACCTTGACCGAGACCATTGGTAAGGGTTTCTTGCAGGAAGCTTTCCATGTGCAACTACCAATCTCACTTTATCTTAGGATTGCTAAGTATCTACGTGGTCTATCTGGTAGTCATCATAGTCGACCTGAAGCTGATGAGTTATACAATCCAAAGTAAGACTAGAGACTAAGAGACTAACCGACTAAGAGACTAAGACTAAGAGACTAAGAGACTAAGAGACTAAGAGACTAAGAGACTAAGAGACTAAGAGACTAAGAGACTAAGAGACTAAGAGACTAAGAGGCTAAGAGACTAAAGGAGTAGGGGACTAAGAGAGAAAGGGACTAAGGAGAAGGGACTAAAGGACTAGGGACTAAGGGACTAGGGGACTAAGACACAAGAGATTAGAGACTAGGAGGAGACTAACTAATCCGTGTTGGATCTATGCATTTCTCTATTCCACAGAGTTGCGCAGAGAAATCGATTCCCTGAAACAGGAAGATCCGTCGCCCGAACGCCTTCAGCAGCTCCAAAAAAAGGTTATTGCACTGCGCAATCTAAGACATTACGATGTCGTCACTTTGCGTGGCAGTTTGATTGACCCAGAGACTAATGATGTTTCAAATTTGGTGGATTACGAGACAACTAGACGAATTTATCATAAGCAAAGCAATGGAAAGAACCACCTGCTGTGGTACGATTTTCTGCATACACTAAACCCTATTGATCCAATCGATTGGCGCCTCGGCAACTTCTCTCAGCGTCTATTTATGCTGATAAGAGCACCTATGCTGCTGGTTGTCACGTTGATTGTTCCAATCGTCGATTATGAGCGAAATAAACATGGTTGGAGCAAGTTGCTCAATTGCATGCAGATGGTGTTGAATCCCTTCCTCCTGATGACCGTAGTAAATTGTATGTGCTCATCTTTTACTGAATCAGCTCCATATTCTCCGTCTTCCTGCAGCCAAGATTGTTAATGTGTACAGTTCGTGGTACCTCGACATTCAATTAAAATACTCCATATGGAGTTTCTGCGTGACGGTGCCGTTTTCCATCTACATGTTGTTCTATACACGTACCGATCTGCCGCCAGATTATCATTTCGTAAGTGGAATGGAGTGATATATACCCTTCTCATCCTTATCTTCTTATCTTACCTTAGCTTTTTACTATCCTGAGTACGTGTAACTGCATTTTTATTGTCGCTTTCTCCGTGCATGAGATCGAGGTACTTGTCTCTATGGTAGGCGTTGTCTTTCATTTGAGCGATAACTTTATGGACATCACCTTTGGCTCCCTAGCGAATGCGACTATTAATATGTTGGCCACCCTATCTGCCGTGTCTCAGGGTTACGAGAAAATGGCCTTTGCGTCGGTCATAGCAAACCCTTTTTTCAGTGAGTATAGCTATATGTAGTATGTATAGTATATAGTAATAACCGTGATCTTGTTTTCAAAGATATCGTTGTAGGAATTGGACTCGCGCTGCTGTTCAACGAGTCGGCCCGTGAAAGGGACAAATCGTTCTGGGTGTATGGAGAGCACGGTCAAACCTGTTACATATTCTTGATAATCGGCGTTACAAGCACCCTTGGGTGGGCGCTGACTCTCAATTTTAATGCCCGACGTTCCGTTGGTATATTCACTTTGATCGTATTTGTCTTGTTCATGATCTACGCTGTGGCTGTCGAGACGGGATTCGCGCATGAATTTACACAAAACCCTCGGTTTCCTCCAAAATAAATTAGCACAAGTTGAGAACGGTGATATGTGGGAGGTGGCGGGCGTACTTGTTTTAGAAAATAGTAAAGAAAAACAAATAAAAAAAAACTAATAAAAATAATATAAAACGAGAGCAACAGTCGAGCGGCTCGCGACAGTGGGATATCCTTGGACGTATGTTGCCATAAAAAGTGTCTAATTGCATAATACTAATCGCAAGCTACAAATTAATCATAACACTGCAGTGCGCTGCCACCTTGCATCAATTTCGATACGTTGTCAATAATTTATCGCCGCAATTTTCCTAGCGCAAGACTGCAAAAATCGGTGTGAGCAGTATATATCGGTATTTCTTTATAAATTTTGAATTGGCCAATATGTACACAAGCATGTAAATACTTGCATACATTCATATTCATTTACCACCTATTGGTGAGTATTTATGCACATGTATTTTCGGTAATTGACATGTGCATGGAGAAGAAGAGTCAGGAAACAGCTTTTTTTGTCCTTTTCTTTCCTACGCAAATAATTTAGTTCTGAAGTCATCGACAACTTCTTTGCCGGTCGAAAGGTCGAAATATATATGCCAAAGCAGAACGTTAAGAAATGAGTATTTCGAATGTAAATCGCAATGTAAATCAAAATTGGCGGTTTGAGGGGGCGGTAGGCGTGTTATTCCAAATTGAAAATAAACTTGATCTGCGTATGGTATACAGGAATCTTCATGCTAAATTTGATCATGACAGACAGACAGACAGACAGACGGACAGACAGACAGACGGACAGACGGTCAGACGGACAGACAGACGGACATGGCTCAATCGACTCGGCTAGTGATCCTGAGCAAGAATATATATACTTTATGGGGTCTCCGACGCCTCCTTCTGCCCGTTACATACATTTGCCCAAAGAAGTATACCCTTTTTGGACCATAATTCAATGGTCCAAGGGGTATAATGAAAGGTTGGTTTATCCGAGACACATCCGGGACACACATGGGATCGTGTCTTTGCTGTAATGGGATCGCGTCTTAGGATTGTACAGAAATGCAAGCAGAGCAAGTAGGTTATTGCGTTCCTAACCGAATTCTTTTAGCAAAAATTAAGCAGTTTTTCAACACACCGAGCTGGTGGTTGCAATTTAATTATTTTCAACATTTATCCCGTACACTTCACTAGAGTTCCGAACCCATTCCATTTGGGTTCAGGGCTTAGCTAAGTGCGTTATGTCTGGCAACGCCAAAACCACGCGATTTGCTGCTTGCCAATGCTTGTCTGGTGGTGGGTCCGGTAGGCAACCAACAATAATGGCGCGCCGATAGGCACGATTTGGAATAATTTATCGAGGAACATGTAATGCAAAAATTCAGGTATTGTTTTAAAACATGCATGAAGATAAAAATTCTAAAACAGCTTATGATTTTATGTTTATAGAACTTTACTTTAATTTCGTTTAATTAAATGGATTGCATTTATCAATGTTGCCAGACAGCTGGCTGGCTTAAGAGTAATTATCGCAAAAGTAGTTTTCAGTTATCGATATTTATTTACGATATAAACATCAACAAAAAGAAAAAGAGAAACAATTGGAAGCACACCGCATGTGGAGAGAATTTAGTCAAAGACCGCTGCAGCTAAAAAAGTAAACAATATAAACTTCGTGCAATAAAAAAGTATTTAATTTAAATAATTGAAAAGTCTTGTTGCATCTTGTGCATACAAATGCACCGCAGAGAACTACGTAATAAAAACGAAATCAAGCGCTAGTGCGAAAGAGAGAGAGAGGAGCGTCCGCAGCCGCACACCTTTGTGTGTGTGTGTGTGTAAGTGAGTCTGCTGTTCGAATCAGACTGAAAATAATCGTGGCAAACGCGACGGCGACAGCGATATTTTATACACGTATCAGAAACAAACTCAACGTGTTTTGAGAACGTTGTACTCTGGGAACGACGTGCCGGGGCCGCATGTAATAAATCATTTGAAACAAAATAAAAACAATTTTCGCGCTCACTAAAAAACAAAAGCAGATAAATACTTAAAAAAAGAGAATAGACGTTAAAAGTTAAAGAAAAAGCTTTGTGTAAGTACGAAAATTGGTTTTCGTTGCCCGGTTGTGTATTTTATGGACCGTGTGTTTGTGTGGCTGTGTGTATGGCTCTGTATATGCATGCATGTGTGTGAGTGTGGAGTGGGTCATTAAATTGGCAAAAGCGCAACTACAAAATATGCATTAGTGTGGAATTTTGGTGAAAGTTTAATTTGAATAAAGCGTGTGCAATGCGCAATAAATTGAAGAAAGAGTGAAGGAGAGAGAATATAAAACCGCGACTTGCAACGTGCAACGTGACATAGTAACATTTTATAGCTCTGTGTTTGTGTGTGTGTTCTGTATAAACAAAAATAAAACAAGCAAACAACGTCAATTTGCACATTTAATGTTTAAATTAATGTCTCATGTTTTTTACATGTGTGCACGCGTCGTCCTCTTCCTCATCTCCGTCTTCGTGGTTGTCTTCATCCTACGCTCCACTGTGCCAAATAACGACACAAAAATGCTGAAATTTACTCGCACATTGGGCAAATAAAGCAAGCAGAGCAGGTAAGCTTTAAAGTCTTTCAGTTAACGGTGTGTGTTTCTGTGTGTGTGTGTGGCATGACGTATATAGTCAGACTTGTTCTGGGTGTCTCAGCTGACACAGGTCACACGCACACGCACGCAGACACATGGACGCACACATTCACTCACACGCCAGTGCAGTGTCTCTCTCTTCCTTTCTCTCTCTTTGCCGGTGTGACTCGTCTCAAATGTCACGCCACCTTATCAATGAGACCCAGTCGGAAATTTAAATGCAATCACCCCCCACAATCTCCCTCCTACTTCTCGTGAGATATAGATAAGGTCTTTGGGTTCTCTGATAAATATATTCTAGAGGCTTGACCTAGTTTTTGTTTTTTTTTCTGTCTTATGCAATTTTGTTGTCAATGGCAACAACATTGGCGTCTAATTCTCTAATTTGTTATTGTTTATTTCTCTATCCCTTTCGACTATTGATTTTTATTTGATTTAAGAATTGCGAATTTACAAATCGGTTGCAAAGCTAACGACCTTCAATGCCAGCCAAAGAGAGAGTGATAGAGTGTGGGAGAGAGAGAGTGCAAGAGTACCTTGTGTCGCAGTTATCTGTTTTAAAGTAGGCGGATTCTTTGTGTTTTTTTCTGCGTTTCTAATTCGCTAAAAAATACAATTTAATTTTGATAATACGTATGTATTTTCTCTCTCTTTCACTATGTCTGTCTCTTTCTCTCACTATTTTTTTGTCGATTCCCCCAACTCTTGCCAGAGCTACACGTGTGATTTCTTGTAAATACAGTGCGTAGGCCAGCGCTCTCTTACAGCAATTGCTCTTTCTCTCTCTGTTGTACGCTCTCCCGCGCGCTCGCTCTCTGTCGCTGACTCAGTCGCTCTCTTTCTCTCGTACACCCACACACTGCTGCTGTCTGCTCAGTTTATTATACCAACAGAAAATCATACGAGTTCTGCAGTTGGAAAAGAGTACGTCGCCGAAGGGGCAGGGAGTGAAGGAGGGTGGTAATGTGGGGTCATGTGCACGTGTGTGTGTGTGTGCGTGTGCGCCTGTGTGTCATATGTTTCTGTACTTGTTATGACTGCGTTGGCGCTACACTGACCATCTGAGCTGCGAACTCAGCGATGGCCTTTGAAAATGTTCTGTTTTCTGGGGCGCGGTTTTCTTTTTCCGGGCCCCGGAAGAAACTCGTGAATGGGGCTCCCTGCTTGAGTTCCGTGTATTGTTGCAGTTTATCATGCAGTTGGGCACGTTCCAAATAGATTAAATACAAGCTACCTGTTCTGCGTCTTTTTCTTGCTTCTTCACGTTTCTTTCTAGCTTATCTCTCGCGGAAACGCTAAATTGTTTAGCTATTAAATTTTTATCAAATGTTATTTCTGGTATTCTTGCTTATCTTTGTTTTGATTAGTACCTTAAAATGGTATTAAGTATGCAAATTCTGTACTTATCGAAATAAACTTTTGATACTATTTAGTTTTGAATCTGTAATTGTTATAGTAACTATGACTGGGGATTATGAATTAAATGGTATCTCCGAGTCGGTTATTTATGAAGTGAATATATTATTTATTCTGACTGGAACCCAATAAATTCAATGGTATCTCTGAGTCGGATAACTGATTTAAGAGCGCGTTGCAATGCATTTGAAAAAGGGCGCATTTTCCGACTGCTGTTTTCCCTGTTCACACAGATACACACATGCATGTATGTTTGTTTATTTGTGTGTGTGTTTTTTCGCCGGTCGCTGCTTTCATTCATGGCCAAACCTCATCGACAGTCAACAGCGACAGAGAATATTCACATTGTCGGTGTAAACAAACTGCTCTTTGACCTTTCCAGCTTCCCCTTTCGAATGAGAGTGTGTGCTCTCTTCGCTTTCGCCGTCGTCGCCGCCTTCGCCGTCAACATCATTGCCGCTGTTGTTGTACAGTTGACTTGGTCTGCGGACCGCAGCCAGTTGCAGTCAACCCAAGGCAAGGCCCGTTGGGCCCGCTCTCTCTCTCTCTCTCTCTCTCTCTCTGTCTCTCTCTATCTCTTTTTCTCTTTTCGCCGCAACATTTCCCCTGAAACTCGTACGATTTTCAGCCAGTATAACCAAATGCCGACCCAAGAAGAAAAACGTGTTGCCGTCGCAACCCTCATCTGATTTCCCTGCTGCGCTGCGTCCATTGCCGTCCGACAGCTGCTTGTGTGCACTGGTGGCCTCCCCATCGCAGCCCATCCAAAGTAGTCACGCGATTCGAATGTGCATACAATATATATATACATATATATACACAATTTATACCATTTCTTACAAGTCAACCAGTCAAATGAACCCTTAGTTATGCACCTTTTAGTTTTCTGTCCATATAAATAATTAAAAGTTCTTTCAATAAATGGTAGCAGTTGGTTTTTTATCAGTTTTTTTCCGGGTACTTTGATATTGATTGAAATAATTTTAATTGTTAATAGGAAATGTGGAAATGTTGAAAATTGTATAATATTTTACAACAGTTTTCTATCCATATTTAATTAAAGAGACCCTTAGAACATTTGCTTAACAAATGTATTCCAGTGTTATTGACTAGAACAATTGCAGTTATTTTTACAGTATTTGAACAGTTCCTTAAGATCTGGTATTGGTAGAATTCCATGCTCCCAGATACCGGTGGGAATACTTTTAATTACTTGTAAACCATATCACAAATTGTATAATGTTTTCTATAACTTGTAGTTAACTGTGCATGTAAATAATTGATTTATCTCCAAGAATATTATATTATTTGAGTTTATTATAATTTTTCCTGGCTCTCAGACTCAGGCGTGTTTTGAGTATTACTATATTGTTAATATATATATGTTTTCCCGTGCTCTATTTATTTTACCAATACTAAGTAATTAGTATTTAAAGCATTTGCCAGTATAAAGTTCAACTTGAGAAAGTGCTTATTTCTATTTCCTAAGATAAGATTGTTTTCTAAGACTGTTTCTAAGTTAAGCATTTTTCTTTTCATTAAATCTCATATCTATAAACACCCACACACAGACAAAGTTACACAGAAACAGTTTGCTGAACTCACGACGTAAAAATGTTTGCTAAAAAGATTTTCTAACCGGTTTTGCCAACGGGGCATCCAACTTATCGGTATTGAATGTCTGCCTGACTGTCTCTCTAACAGTCTGTCTGTCTGTTTGTGTGTCTCTTTAACTGTTTGTCTATTTATATGTCTGTCGCTCTATCTGTGTCTGTCTCTCTGTGTTTTTCTTTTTTTCTATAGCATTAAACCGGCTTTTTGCGACGTGCACTTGATGATCATGATCATTGCCAATAACTGTGTACAATACACGAACATAACTACATACCTGCCTTTGTGTTTGTGTGTCTGTGTTTGAACAATAAGAGATTATGTTGTGGAAAATTTTCACTTACGACTTGGCACGTGCTTTCCGAAGAGGGGGTAGGATTGTGTGTGTGATGGTCACTCTAAAGATAAACACGCATGTTTGTCTAGGTCATTTGTTTTGTCAAACAGCGGCGCGTCAACGTCGTTTTACTTTCACACACACACACACACATACACAGAGCAGACGAAATGAGCGAGTGCAAAAGAGCGAAAAAGATCTGTTTGCTTTGTGTTGTCTGTTTGTGAGAGTGTGCGCTCTCTCTCCTTCTCTTTCTCTCTCTTCCTTCCTTCAACTGCACTTGCCAATAATGAAATGTATTTGAATTCACCCACACAATCAATTGGTTTGTTTGTTTTGCATGTTTGTTACTCTCTCTCTCTCCTTTTACCTCTCATTCTCATTCAACGTTTCGTGCAAATTACCGTCAAATTGTTGTGGTGGTTGAGTATTTTTCTCGTTCTACTCTCAACCGGCTGCAAGCACACACAAAATACAAAAAAAAGCAGCAAAAAACACAGAAAAACAAACACTCTACAAAAAATTCTTTTTATTTTGGACTTTGACACAGTCATACGATGATTTTGTGTTGTTACCCCATTTGCCGGAGTGAGATGCAAGACGCAGAGCAGGGACAGGGAGGCGTTCTCGTTCTCTCAATCTCTCTTGCTCTCGCACTCGCACTCGCACTTGCTTTCGCTCGGTGTTGCTCACTCGATCGAGGGACAAGTGTTTTGTCTCAGGTCAAATAAAAATAATGAAGCAAGCGCGCATATTATTTAATTGCACACGTACATAACCTCACATTTACTGCATGCCTGGGAGTGTGAGTACACGTATGTGTTACGCTCTGGATATGTAGAACTCTTGACCGCTGATCGCCCCCCGTCTCTTGCCTGCTTGATCGACAATGTCGAGGTGATTCGACGATGTCGTCAATATATTGATGATTAACAAGGCACTGTTATATGATAGGGGTATAATTCTTTTGTTTTTGGGCATCTTCTTGGTTTTGTTTTTGCATAGACCAAGTTCAAGTAACAGCAAAACTAAAATAACTAAGTGAGGCCTACGCTAAAGACACGCTAGCTATAGCTGGGAGTGATATACCAGATAAACTATAACTGAGAAAATATAGAGAACTTTTTAAATGTACCATAACTTATAGTAAGGCAGTTTGTTTGTTTTTCAGTCATTTACCTTGAAACTAAAGAACTGATGAAGCTTCACAGCTATTTTAGAACTTTTTGGGGGTCGTTTTAAATGATACATTATAATAATATATTTAGATTTCTTAAAATCTATATCATTCTATATCTGGATAAATAACTATGTTATTTATGCATTTGATTCCATATAATTAAATGGGTTAAATGATATTGTGATTCTTTTTCTCAAATTGGCTTAGTTTTTCAAGAATTTTAAGAACTAATTTATTTTCCCAGCTATTTTATAACTTTTTGCAGTCGGTTTTCTAGAATTTTAATAATATAATTCTATTTTTTTCGATTTCTTTATGTCTGTACCCATATCCTACGAGGGTCGTTTGATAAGTCCGTGACTTTTTGTATTTGCCGCGCACCTGCTCTAAATACAACACTGCTCTGTCAGCAGTTATCGATTAACAGCTGACTGTAAAATTTTGAGAAAGCTGCGTTTCTTAGTTTGCGTTTTATAGGCATTGAAAGCAGACGATCTCGTGAATTTTAACGAAAATGGAAAAAAGTGAATTTCGTGTGCTAATTAAGCATTATTTTTTGCGTAAAAAATCCATCACCGAAACCAAGGAAAGACTTGATAAATATTATGGGGACTCTGCACCATCAATTTCAATGGTTAAGAAATGGTTTCTGAGTTCCGTTGTGGTCGTACCAGTACAAGTGATGCCGAACGTTCAGGTCGCCCAAAAGAGGTCGTCATGCCAGAAATCGTCGACAAAATCCATGGAATGATATTGGATGATCGGAGAATGAAAGTGCGTGAGGTAGCTGAGGCTGTAGGCATCTCAACTGAACGGGTACATCACATTTTACATGAATATTTGGACATGAAAAGCTTTCCGCGCGATGGGTGCCGCGATTGCTCACACGACCATAAGCGCAACCGTGTGACCATTTCAAAGGAGTGTTTGGCGATGTTCAACCGCAATCCAAACGAATTTTTGCGCCGTTTCGTTACCGTAGACGAAACATGGATCCACCACACCCACCAGAGACCAAAGAACAATCAAGACAGTGGGTTTCTCCGGGTGAACGTGCACCAAAGAAGGCCAAGGTGGGTCTGTCGGCCAACAAGGTCTGGCCACAGTTTTTTGGGATGCACAAGGTATCATTCACATCGATTACCTTGAAAAGGGTAAAACGATCACCGGCGAATATTATTCAGAGCTTTTGGACAGATTCGATATTGATTTGAAGCAGAAACGACCGCATTTGGCGAAAAAAAGTGCTGTTCCATCAGGACAATGCACGGGTGCACACGTGTGTAGTCAGCATGGCAAAATTTCATAAATTGGGCTACGAACTGCTACCCCATCCAGCATATTCTCCAGATTTAGCCCCCTGTGACTATTTTATGTTTCCAAACATGAAGAAATGGCTCGGCGGTAAGAGATTCGGGTCAAATGAAGAGGTCATCACAGAAACAAACGACTATTTTGAGGGCCTTGAGAAAACCTATTATTTGGAAGGAATAAAAAAATTGGAAAAACGCTGGACTAAATGTATAGAGCTAAAAGGAGATTATGTTGAGAAATAAAATGCTTCTTTGACGAAAAAAATATATTTTATTCAAAAAGTCACGGACTTATCAAACGACCCTCGTATATTTAGTTAGTTAACTATTATGTTATTTGTTATTTCCGTTTCATTAAGTCTTTAAACTAATGTTGTGATTATTTTCTCATAAAACATTTCAAATCTGTTAAGTTATTCGAGCTATATGTTTGCCTCTTGTCTGATTTGTAAGTCGTTGTAAGTCGCATATGGTTTACAAAAGTTCACACAATAATAAGAAGTAAATATTGTTATGTTCAAGCTCAATTACTTTGGGACTTTGTACCACGATTGGACTTTGCACACAGGCAAACAAACATCGTAGTAGTTGCGTGACAGAGAATTCGTGCGATTTTTGTTGAATTTGACAAGTGATATTTGGACTGGGCACTGGGTACTGGCGAATGTATTTTGGGTGAGCACAACTCAAATGCACTTTCAGGTTCGAGGTTGTTCGTCCGTCCGTCCGTTCGTCTGTCCGCTACTCGATTACATTTCCAGTTATTCAAGCATGACGCGTTGAACGCGAGCACGTTTGACTCAATGATTTCTACAAATTGTTGTTGCCAATTGTGTTGTTATGCAACGATCTATGTATGAACGTGTATGCAAAAAGCCAGAACGTATTTTGCGACGATTGCAAACAAAAAAAAAACAATAGGAATACGGAATAACGGTTTTATAACGGTTGCTTGTTGCAAATGCAATTAAGGCGGAGCATATGTACACACTTATTTCACACAATTGCCTTATAAGTGGAAACAATTAAAACAGTTTCACCTTAACGTCGTAAGAGCTCTCAATTAAAATTGATTCTTAACCTCATCTCATCAAAACTGGTTGTATTGTATTTTGAGTTGCATATGGCGGGGTCAACTTAAATTTAGACTAAAAACTGTTCAAGGAACGAGAAATATAAAGATTTAATGAAACGGTGTTTATTTTAAAGTGTGGGAAAGAAGGAATACAATATAAAATGATATTAAGTAGTTGAATCATTACTAAATTTGAAATAATGGAATATAAACCAAGCACAGTTGGTGCTCGACTGTTTTATATCCGCTACCCAACTGACTAAAACGATTTTTTGAATATAGAACTTCTATTTTTGGTGTATTTTGTGTTCCATACTTTCTGGGAGCGGTTTGGCAATGAGTAACTCTTAAAATAATTTATTAAATAACTTCTATGTTAATTATCCGATCGCAATCAAATTTTCAGAAGTGATTGCGGGCGGGATAGAAATTGTGTGTAGGGCGTAGTTAAATTCCAACAACCTTGATCTGCGTGCAATAATAACACATGTGGACACCGAATATGGCAGCCCTAGTTTTTCTAGTCTCTTATATCTAGGTTTTCATACGGACGGACTGACAGTTGGCATAAAGTTATACAATACCACCCTTTCAGTTTGTTTGATAATTTCCAAAAACTCGTAATCAAGCAAGATCTATTGCTCTATCTTTCCCTTTCTCTCTCAATCTCTGCCTTTTCCTGACTGCCTTTCTCTCGTTACATAAAATTCGCGAATATATAGGTAAACACCTTTGCAGAACCTTGTAAATCCAGTCGTACTACTGTGAGATACTCTAATTAGGGTCTATTGCTGTTGATCTGATTAAATTGTGTGTTTTATATTGTGTGTGTCGCTTATTTAGACAACACTTTTTCACTTAAGGGGGGGTTGTCGTTGGGTGGTGTCCAAAGTACATCAATGCAATCAAGCGATACACCGAGCACACTCACACACACATTTCCTGATTGTCTCGATCCAGACTATATTTATTTAGCTGTGTCGTGCTTAGTCGTTTGCTTTGGTTTGGTTTCTTCTGGGCCCGTGTTCCACACTCGGGTTCTGCTGTCAGTATGCAGTTTAACTTTGATCAGGGTCACGATCGTTGGTCGCGCACATATGTGGCGTCAGCTTGCCAAACTACGGGCTCAGTCAGCTCAAAGTTCAACACGCTGGCGTGATTGCAAATGAACTGTGTGCTCTCGCACATGATTTTCATTCATTAACTTACCATATAATTTGGCAATTGCAGTGTGTGCTGTGCTGGGTTAGCAGTATTACGAACTAGATAGGGGGCAAAAACCACTTTTGCTTCATTCGCACAGTGGTTGTCGTTGTATTTGCCTCTGAAGTTGTTCATTGCCGTCTGAAAATAACTCAAAATTCAATTAAGAAGCATTTTAACTTATAACTTGTCATAAGGAAGTTTGAAGTTTACTATTGATTTGTAAACAAAACACGCACGTAAAAATGCCACTGATATTACGAACTTGTATTAAAGAGTTCATTGGCCTCTATGTAAATAAACATTGCAAGAGGAAAGAGTAAGAAACAAAGAGCAGAAAAGATTGAGCATACAAGATAGACAGACATAGCTCAACCTTCAACATTTCTTTGATATGCATTTAAAAGTTTTTTATGATGATTCATAGATTGTGAATCAAATATAAATATCAATGGTTTCATATTTCCTAATTTGATCAGTTAAGTTTTTTGAAAATTGTTTGATTGCTGTCCAAGCTCGATCAGGAGGCCAAGAAATCTGCTATAAAATCAATTGACGAGGCGCGACCTATACCAATTTCTTACCTCTCAAGCAAAGCAAAAGGAGGCAGATCTCTCGAAGCCGAAAGACATTTCTTGCTGTCTCTTTCTGGCTGGCATTTCTTTTGCATATTATGCAATAGAATTTGAAATTTTCGTTGTCTAAATTTAATTTGTATGCTATCTATATGTATAATACACCTCTCTCTGTATATACATATATCTTGATTTGTATTCACGTTGCTGTTGTTGTTCTTTTTCGTTGGCTAAACACCAAGAAACCAAAGAACTCACAATAAACTTGTCTCTCTTTTCTATTTTTTGCACAAAATTAAAATATTTTTGACTGCGCTGCTTGTGCGGCATTTTATTAGTCGATTTGAAAGTTAATTAAAGCAACAAGTTTACATATTTTGTTTAGATATTCTGGTTCTACGGGTGGCATAATAATAAAATAATGTATGTTTATTTATAGCTAGAAAAAGGCTAAAATGTTTGCGGGAATGGGGAAAGTTTTCTAAGGTCGATGGTTGTGTCTGTGCATTAACAGGGTATTTGTATGTCTATTCAATTATCGATCTCTAATACATATTTTATCATATCCATTGTCAAAATTGTAATTACATAAATTGCATATTTGTTTTTCTCTCCCTCTCATCAGGTAATTGAAACATCGACAGCAGTGAGAGGAGTCTGACATCATCACTTAAGTGTTGCATCCATCTACATATCTCTCTGTCTCTGTCTGTCTTCCTTGTTTTGTAGCTGACAGAGTTGAAGTCGCATTACGCATACGACGCATTATCATCGCAGCAACAGCGCAACTGAAGGACATTTGGAATTGATAGAAAGAGGAGGCTCTACTAGCTGGGAGAACATTTTACACACACGCATACTCACACACAAACACATACACACTCACTACATCTACGAGTGTGCGTGAGCGGGCTTTTCCCCCACCTTTCTCTCTCTGTTTCTCTCGCACTTTCAGTGTCTGTGTCGCTTGTTGTCTTGTCACAGTAACATTCGGCAAGATGTTTATCGAAGATGATGCGCAGTAAGTATATATTATATGTTTATATATGTCATTATAGATATTCGTGTTCTTTTTAACTCGAACTGCGTATGGGGCCATGTGCTAATTTTGTGTTTACTCACAGGAACTCACTGTATATGTTTATAAATTTCAATTTTTTATTAATACATACGTGTATTTTCGACTTTTTTACAGTATCGAAAGGAGGGATAAAGTTATAGCAGCAGAAAGTAAAGATCTGGCAAAAGGAGTATAGGGGGTCATTAACTTAATGAATACTCAATTATAATAGATATCATTAACTTTTCTGTGCTATCAGTTGATGTGATATTGATGCGTATTGCAATCAGTTAGCGTGAAATGACCAACCATCTGTCAATCACAGCGACAGCCTGCTACTAAAAGCGGCTTCATTGTTCACTTATGCATGCCAAGTTCAGGGACATGAAGCGTTGCTGACTCGGTTGTCGGCTTATCAGAGAGAAATAACTCGTCTTATCACGCTTGTATGGCACTTTATGGGGTTTGCATATAGTATTTACCGATGGCGTTATATGGGAAATGTCCGCATTGTTAATTGTGAAGTCTTTGAATTGCAATTTGTTGGGGCAGACTTTAGGTTTACTTAGGTTTAGTTAACACAAACTAGTGCATCAATTTACATATGATTTGCCTTGATGAACATGGAAAGTGAACCAACGTGAACTCTATGAGGAAAGGAAAATGCTCAAAGTAGACTAGAGAATTAGTTCGTGGAGACTTTAAACTTTACTCTAGAATTACAATTGTGATAATGCAATACAAAGGTTGTTGATAATCGCGTGCTTTGATTAGGGTGCATCTACGTATGTGCCCCTCTCTAATCTCAGTCAACATAGCATCTACAGGTGGCGTTGATTCACTGATAATCACTAAAGTTGAAATTTTATTAGCATGAATTGACCTTGAGTTCGTTAGCGCGCAGGTGCTAGATTATCTGTTAAGGTTAAGTGGGTAGTAAATCTAAAATGTAGTTAGTTAGATAATAATAAGGATCTAAATATAGTACAGAGTATCTACTAGTCGAGTGAGTACAATACTGTCACAAAAAATCTGTTGCAATAATTGTGGAACAGTCTTTGTCAAGATGAACCATAAATTAATTTCAACTTTATCTTGAGAGTTTGTCCGACAAACGACTTAGTTTCTTTTATGGCACTCGCCATAAAACTAGCCCATAAAGTGTTACGTACATAATTATAGATCGAGTATAGTTAGTATACTTAAACCGTCTACCGATAACCGGAAGAGAGAGAGCATCGATCGGAATCATCTAGCAACGCTTTAAACTATGTCACACATCGTGTTGACTGTGTTAGTTGTTGCCAATCTACACGAAGTTTCCACCGTCTCGACTGATAAGAGGCAACAAAACGCTTTTCAATGTTATCGCTGCCGCCTTAGCAGGTCTCTCTCTCTCGCTTGCTCTCTCAAGTAGGCGTCTACAGCCCTTTCCCAGTCGTCGGTTATAATGACTGAAATCAGTTAGCTAGCGACTTGCGACGACATTAGAACTAGACGCGAACTGATTGCACAGTGGGGTGATCTAAGCGAGTTACATGTACATATTCTCTATATATATTTCAAGCTATAACTCAAGTAATTTACATCTAATTCTCTCTCTTTCTAACCTGCAGAATGGACAGTTTTTGGGTGCAGGGTGCACTGGGTGCCATTAAGGCGATCGCGTTTGTCTATGACATTATAACGATGCCGGTTTATCTGGTGCTACAGGCGCCATGGAAACGTCGACAGGAGTCAAGGCGAGTTAAGGTAAGCGAATCAAGCGTCCATAGACGTCCATAGCGTCCCTCTATGGAATTATCATCCTCCTTTGCCTGATCTATCAGAAGTAACTAGCCTAGTAGTATTCATGAGAGTTAATTGCACAGGTTTAGTATATGATTTAAGTTGTTGTCACGCAACGCCTTCACCTTCAGACAACACGCAATTGCGTCTCTCTCGAAAATGTCTGTATCTCTCGTTTGTGTTAACTGTTTTCCTGCCCCCCCGACTATATACGTATCATATCATTGCTTTGTTTTTAATTTGCCGCGTACGATTTGTAATCGTTCCATAAAAAAGATTATATTTATAATGAATTCAAAGTCTGTATACATGAATAGTAGATAATGCAAGATTATCTTGATTGTTAGGTATAAAAGTTCAAGCACTCGAACAGATTTAAGTATATAGTATATAGTTATGAGTACATTCCATTATAAACGTGGCTGTAGATATCAGAAATCCAAGAACTTGACTTTATTTCTGATACGAACATACTTGAATCTTGTTTCGGAATACGGCCAGACTTATTTCCGTCCTAGATTGAGTAATGAACAAGATATGTACATAGATTATTTGAAATATAGTTGGATAAATATCCATATAGCATATTCTATGGATGATTCAGTGCTTGACGAATTTCCGTTCAGACCAGACACAAAAATCCATTGATAAGTATTTGCTGCGAACTCAGTTCATTTCCACCGATTCCACCTTATCGACTATCTAAGCACTTGATAAGGATGCAAACAACCTGTTATAAAAACGAAACGAAATGAATTTCGACATGCTCTAAATTTTATAGCAAATCAATTGGGATCGTAAATAACCAACATGAGAGAACGTTACGTTATAACAATAATTTGTTTGTTGTGTGCCATGAGTAAGAAAATATCCATTTATGATATGCATTATTTGCTAATTGGTATTTTAACTCCGACTCCTACTCCTCCTTCCACCACACAGGCCACGCCCATCAGCAAGAAAATGTTTATCGATGAGTCCCCAAAGTATTCGCCGGATGATATTGAGGTTTTAATTTGCTTGTGTTTTAATATTTTGTTGGTTTCTATATACTTTAAATATATATTCTGGTGTCTGATCCCCAACAACACACACCTGCATAAGTTGGTATAATGAGAAGCACACCCACACACATACACAACACCATTGCAAATACATTCTGTACCCAATGGGCCCTTTTCCTGAAGAGCTTTGACCCTTCGAGATGGTATAACTCAAATTCACCGCAGTGTTTCTAGGGAATTCGTATACCCACCTCTCAAACCACCTTACGTCCTTCACAAGATCGGTGTTGTTCCCTCCCATACACAAGGCTGGCTCTCTTTGGATTTGATTACAAACTGAATTTAAATTTGATAATAACTCTCGTGATGTTAATTGCAGGCAAAGATAATTAAAAACGATGACACCGAACTGACGTATCGCACCACGGAACCACCTCGGGATGTGCATGTGAAGATGTTGCAGGAGAATATCGATACGCTGGAAAAGGTTTTCAACTATGTGGCCAAGACTCATTCGACCAAACGCTGCCTGGGCACACGTCAGATACTTAGCGAAGAGGATGAGACGCAACCGAACGGACGTGTCTTCAAGAAGTACAACATGGGCGACTACAAGTGGAAGAATTTCATTGAGGCAGAACGTATGGCGGCGAGCTTTGGCCGTGGACTACGTGAACTTGGCCAGGGACCGCGCCAGAACATTGTCATCTTTGCCGAGACACGCGCCGAATGGATGATTGCTGCCCATGGTTGTTTCAAACAGGCCATGCCCATTGTTACGGTTTACGCTACGCTTGGAGACGAAGGTGTTGCCCACTGTAAGTTATACAGAAAGTGAAATTTGTATACTTTTTATTAATAATGTTTTTCAACTTCGTTTTAGGCATCAGCGAAACGGAAGTTACCACTGTCATTACTTCACACGATCTCTTGCCCAAGTTTAAGACACTGCTGGCTCACTGTCCCAATGTGAACACCATTATCTATATGGAGGATCAGCTGCACAAGACGGAAACCACAGGCTTCAAGGAAGGCGTTAAGATTCTGCCATTTAACCAAGTTGTCAAGATCGGAAATGAGAGCAAATTTGGTAAGAGGAGTACATATATTAACTACAGTTCATATTTCATTAATGTGTCTAATATCTAACAGAGAACGTGCCACCAAAGGGCGAAGACATTGCCATCATTATGTACACCTCCGGATCAACGGGCACACCAAAGGGCGTTCTATTGTCACACAAGAATTGCATTGCTACAATGAAAGGATTCTGCGATATGGTTGAAATCTATCCTGAGGATGTATTGATTGGATTCTTGCCATTGGCGCATGTATTCGAATTGGTGGCTGAAAGTGTTTGCCTGATGACTGGTGTCTCTATTGGTTATTCAACTCCATTGACTTTGATCGACACGAGCAGCAAAATTAAGCGCGGCTGCAAGGGCGATGCATCGGTGTTGCGACCCACGTGCATGACCTCAGTGCCATTGATACTCGATCGCATCTCTAAGGGAATCAACGATAAGGTCAACTCGGGATCGGCATTCAGGAAAGCACTCTTCAAGTTTCTGTACCAGTACAAAGTCAAGTGGATACAACGCGGCTATCAGACACCATTGATTGACAAGTAAGTTATTGGCGTAGATCATATAACCGCATACCTTATATAAAACGATGTATTCATTTTTCTTTCCAGACTTGTCTTCAAAAAGGTGGCCAAATTGATGGGCGGCAGAGTGCGGATTATTATGTCTGGCGGAGCGCCTCTTTCGTCCGATACACATGAACAGATCAAGACGTGCTTGTGCGTGGATCTGATACAGGGCTATGGACTGACAGAGACAACATCAGGTGCTACTGTAATGGACTGTAAGTGTTTACACTAGTAAATTATTGAAAACCAATTATTAAATATCGATCTCATTACTTATAGGTCGTGACATGACCTATGGTCGCACTGGCGGACCCTTAACCGTTTGTGACATTCGGCTTGTTAATTGGGAGGAGGGCAACTACCGCGTTACCAACAAACCGTATCCACAGGGCGAGGTGCTAATCGGAGGCGAGTGTGTGTCGCAGGGTTACTACAAGCTGCCTGGCAAGACCAATGAGGACTTTTTCGAGGAAGACGGACGTCGGTGGTTCAAGACCGGCGATATTGGAGAAGTACAAACCGATGGTGTACTTAAAATTATTGGTGTGTAGACAAAAACAAGAGATCTACTTTAAATTTGCTTTGCTAAATTCAAAATTTATCACGTGCAGATCGCAAGAAGGATCTGGTTAAGCTGCAGGCCGGTGAATATGTCTCACTGGGCAAGGTCGAATCGGAGCTAAAGACATGCGGAATTATTGAGAACATTTGCGTTTATGGTGATCCGACAAAGCAGTTCACTGTTGCGCTGGTCGTACCTAATCAAAAGCATCTGGAAGAGTTGGCCGAACGAAATGGAATGAAGAACAAAATCTTTGAAGAGCTGTGCTCATCGAACGTCATGGAGAAGGCTATACTCAAGGAGATCAGTGAACATGCGCGAAAATGTAAGTTGCTCCTACATACGGAGCGCTATTTTTCGATCTGTACATTTATATAATAATATATTTATTTAAATTTGCAGGTAAACTGCAAAAGCACGAGGTGCCTGCGGCAATCACGTTATGCAAGGAAGTCTGGTCGCCGGATATGGGTCTAGTGACGGCTGCGTTCAAGCTGAAGCGCAAGGATATCCAAGACAAATACCAGCACGACATTAATCGCATGTACGCTTCATGAAAGTCAATATACTAAGGAGTAGTTGCAGCAACAACAGCAGCAGCAGAAGCAGTAAAGCTATCTATATAAATAGACAGACAATGAGAGGGAGAGAGCGGGAGAGAATGAGAAGACGAGAAGCTGTTTTAGTATAGCTGAGACAGAAACAAACATGAGTTATTCAAACCAAACTAGCTTAAGTACTAAAAGATCTAAAAACCAAATGCCTGTAAAGAGAACACTTTAATTGCTTACTTGGCTTAATGTGCTCAATTGTTTTTATTTTATTTAACAATTAATTTAAAAGAGAATTGTACTAAGTTTTTAGATACATTGTACAGATGGTTTGGTTCATGTGTTGTCTAGTATGCTGTTGATGATGATGATTTAAGATGGTAAAAATTGATAACGAATGATTGACAATGATAATGATACAGATGATAACGGTTACAATCGATGCACAGTTTTCGGTTTTTAGTACATTTTTGAGCAAGTAAACATTGCGTAAAACAATACCTTTTTATAAAAAAAACAAACAACACAAAACAAAAGGAAACACAACACAATAAACTATGCTTAAGTGGTTGCCTAATAATTATGTACATACGCGTATATATCAAAATCGATGTCTATGCAGGCGCAGATAACACACATATATATATATAAATATATATAGCGTACTTCTTTAAATTAAGTTTACTTATATATATGGCAAATATTGAAGTAATGAATTGTAGCAGAACTCAATAACACGAAAAAAGTGAAATGTTTTGAATTAAAATGCTAAATGCATCAAATAATTAAATTCTTTATTTCTACTGGGACATAAACCATCCTAAAGAGAAAAAAAAAACAACAGGCAAATTCAAATTATAATGTAAGAACCCTCCATAATGAATACTGTAAAATATACTTTACGGCAATTTAGTTAAAGCAAATAATTACACAAATAAACTTTGCAATTCAATTTCAAGTCAAAATTCAAATGCAGCAAATGAAAGACTTAGTACTAAAAAAAAAAAGAGAAAAAAAAACACGTGTTTGGCAATAAAATGGCCAAATTTATAAGGTTTGTTAATTTCTCTAGATGTGTGCAAATAGATTTGCTTATATTTTAGTCATATGTTTAGTTAACGATATCCTCTAGGAATGTCTAGCAATACACACTACGAAACGATGCGTTTCCAAAAGAATAATAATGTAATGGAGATATGTATTCGAGTTAACAACTTCTAGTTGAATACGATAAATATGTTGCAAAGATCGAAATCCATTTTGTGTACTATATATAGTATATATTATAAAAAAGAATACTAATTATTGCATATTTTACAAAAGTTATTCATTATTATTATAGAATGAGTTATGAGCAAAATCCCTTTATGAGAAAAGTCGTACGTTAAGTAATTGCATTATTATTGTACATTTTGATGTATAAATATAGAAATAAATCAACAATAAATATCGAAATTTTTAAATACTTTTGTGATTATTATTGATTTGGTTTGTTTTTACTTGATGGGCTAAGGGCATGTATTTATAGAATCATTGATTTAAGTATATTCGTGGATAAAGACTTCTTGAGCCACAACGAATTCAATGTCAGGATGGCCGAGTGGTCTAAGGCGCTGCGTTCAGGTCGCAGTCTACTCTGTAGGCGTGGGTTCGAATCCCACTTCTGACAAAGCTTTTTTATTATTTTTTTGTTCAAATTGCCCGATTAGTATTTTCGCAGTTCTCATATCCCAATAATAAGTTTTATTAATGCTTGACTCATACGAGTCGCTTTATATAACGTCGTATATGTGATCTTCGGCATACGAGTGTATAATTTTCATTTCGCACAGCACACAATACAGAACATATATTGCGTAAATCATGATATTAAATACACCTATGGAACGACGACCAACAAAGTTGAAGAGCAGTAGCCAAAGGATGGCACTGCACAACGATATCATAAGGAACACATATGCAAGTTCAGTAAGATCGTTGTCCAAGAATAAAGTGGTCTCTAAGGTAAAGGCTTGATATAAGGGCAATACTCCCATGGCAATCATGAAATCTGAAAATCAAGAAATGTTCAAATGAAATAAAGGGTGTTCACTGTATAAGAATGTACAGTACTTACTGAAAAATGGTCCTGCATAGCTGGCCGTGAATGCCATGGAGGCATAACCATGCGAGGCTAGAATCGCATTAATTACAACTGTGCACACCGAGGAGCCCCAGCAGCTAATGGTGGCGGCAACAAAGCTATTGGATAGACCAAATATCATTGCAACCACCTTCAATATCTCGTTCATTTCGGCAGTGAACACATACAGCATGATTATGGAGCCAGCGGCACTGATGAAAACAAACAACTGTCGAGAAACAAAAAAAAAATAATTAGATGATCGATCTAGGGGACGGGGGTTTAGCCACGAATCCACTTACAAAATGATATTTCGGCGGGATATCAGTGCGTGAGTTTCTGAAAATAAGTATAGCCAGCGGAACCGTAATGACAAGTTGGTACACAACAGCATTAGTGAGGCTATACAGTACTGGTAAAAAATACATGTCATATAAATTAAGAAAGTTGAGTAACAGTAGTAATACTAACATATAACCGTAGTATACATTGGGGTGACCACAATTTGCATACAATTTAGCAATTTGGACCAGCCATGGCGGTTATGGGCCAGGTCAACCATCGGTATAAGCAGCAGAAAGAAGAGCGTCAATGGGGATAAAATAATTAGTCCACATCGAATAACCCAACTTCCTTGGCGCCAAGTGTCCTCGTTAATTGGTTGAATGCTCTCTAAAAATCCATCAAAGAGATATTCGTTTTTGGTATTGCCAACACGAAAGTCCGCTTTGCGAGTTGCCTCAGTGTCGACACTGGCGCCTGGGCCTTCTGTCATGCTTGGTTTGGCTAATTTTGTTGAACGACTGAACAGTTGTGTCGCGGTAGTGCTCGAAGAGAATGTCGGTTTCTGTTCTAAGATGACAACAGCGCTTTCTTCGGTTGATTTTAAAAATCCTTCCACAATTGTAATGGTCAAGTAAACGGTATACAATATTATAACACCTGTCAGATAATTCGTATTAATTACATACACATTATAATTACGTATGTATATGTATATAATTTATATAGAACTACATTCAGTTGAAAGTTCAATTTCTAGTGACTTTTGTATGAGGAATTTGGCGAAGCGCCAACATGTGCCCGGGTAGCTCAGTCGGTAGAGCATTGGACTTTTAATCCAAGGGTCCAGGGTTCAAGTCCCTGCTCGGGCGGTCTTTCTTTTTTATTTTATTTTTTTTGCACAAGTATTTTCAAGTTATGTTCTACGAGAGTTCTCAAACTATAATACAATTTCATTATTATAGACAGGGGAATAGAGATTATATTAATTTGGAGGGTAGGTGATATAGTACGAGTATGTGCCTGTCGAAGCATGTTTTGAAAAGAACGGACGGAGGGACGCCACGAGAGACATAATTTATCGACTCAGTTACGAATTCCGATCATATTAATATTTATAAATATATATTCCTTGTTATGAGAATTTAAAAAAGTAAATACATTACCAATGGACTCTTTGATGGTAACTGAAGAAGTATCATTGCCAGAAACGTTTACGTTTAGTCCGTACTCGGTGAACATAACTGAAAGAATGAAGAAAAGCATTAACGGCAAGTTCTTGAACTGCAACAAATGCGAAGGCCACAGTAGGCAAACCAGTCCGCCGGATATTAGGGTAATAAATATCGCATTTGACACCATATACGTAAAAAGAGTGCTCATGCCCGAGCTCTTCATATAGGCAATTAGATCCGATGTGCTATTCCCAAAGGCCAGCAATGTTACGCCAGCTAAATGTTCGCTCATGTGCAGTTTACTGGCCGTTGCCTTAAGAGCAGGGCTGTAGCTGCAGGTGATTAGTATATATATACAATATTATAGATTCATTACAGCCAATCAATGCAAGCAACGTACAATTGATCAGCAACAATTGCCATGCAGAGCAAATAGTACACTATCAGCAGTCCCAATCCAAGGCATGAGAATATCTCTTTGGGGCGTGTGTTTTCCATTGGTCCACATTCGACAAATTTTAAATAGTTTATAAATCCCTCAAAGTTTGTACAGCTGGGCGTTGTATCCACAAACTTACAGCGCAGTTCAAACGGAATTTTCATAACATTGCAGCTCATCTGTGTGGATTTTAAATTGATTGATCGATTAAGATTTACTGAGAGCTTGACTCACGTCGTGATTATGCTGCTTGATATAATGTTCTAGTATGGATTCGTTCGGCATTTTTTTAATATATAATAAATTCCCAAAAAATTTCTTAATTTTTTATTATTAATTATAGTAGATGCCAACACAATGCTTGAATTAACACTGAAGCCTACACCGGGCACTGGAGTCTAATTTTTCAGAGGGTCTTCAACTGAAAATGGAAAACGCCTACTGGATTAACTTAAGCAAATTTAAATTGGCACAAAGATCACTTTCCACTTAGTTAGAGATGGAATATCTAAAAGATTTTTTATTAGAATCTTATAGAAAATGACAGGCCTGACCTCCATTTTATTTCAATATAATAATTTAAATTAAGTAATAATAATAATTTTAATATAATTTTGGCATAGCAAAAAAATGATATATAATAAAGTTAGCTAGTTTAACTGTATAAACTTCGTTTGTTTGTATAAATAATATTATACATTCAGAACTTATGCCTATATTTTATGTTGAGTTCTAGTTTTCTCGTTAATAAAACCAAAATGATCATAGCATGCACCGGTCTTGGCTTGTCTTGGCTTTTTGTTGGGTTTAAGATAGCATTAAATATAATATTGTACAAAAGTCGTAGTTTCACAACTATTGGGAGACTTTTTAAAGAACAAAATAATTAAATAATAAATAAATAAAATAAACAAATAATAAAATATCTGGGACGCAAATGGGATTGTGTCTCGACAGACATGGGATCGTGTCTTGGAACTAGGTTGAAATGGAGGGCGAAGAAAGCAGTTTACTGCTTACTCAACAGTATTCTCTCATCGGAATTTTGAAAAATGAAATTTTCAATTCAGAATTGCGGACAAAACAGAGAAGATAGGAACGTGTGGCTTAGTGGAATCTGTTTATAATGAGTATAGTGCTAACGATGTTTTTTTCAGTTTTGCAAAGTTTTCCTGAAAAATAGCGACTTTAACCTTTCGAAAGCAGATCTGGCTAAGGCTCTTTAAGAAGGTTTTCCCAATGAAAAATTGCTTTTGAGTATTATTAAATGATTAGATAAAAGAATCTTTAAGCAGTCTTTCAGCTAGAGTCATAAGGATGTGTATTTCAGAAGGAATCATAAAGGAGTCTTATTGACTTTAAGCAGTTGGCAAGACTGCTCTTTTCGGATGGGAACTTACCAAAATTACTAACCTACCCAAGAAATTCAGCATCTAGAGGTTAAGAAGTTTTATTTTTCGCATGCACAAGGGGTTTCAAGTTTCTAACTTGTTCTTTAATATAACCAAGGCTTCAGACAATTCGCACTCCGAAGACTCAGAAGCAGTCTCAGATTGTGTATTCAGTTTCATTCTCGACTTCAGCTGTATCTTCCGCGAGAGAATAGTTTCCGCCTGATCCAAAAATAGCCACAATTAAATGCAAATCGATTCATTGGCGGGGCAATGGGTTCAATTAACTTGGCAAGCGACAGCGCGCACAGACATTGACATTGTCAATGGGTGTAGGACGAGTAGGTGGAGGCGGGACAACCCTCGAGCGGGTGCCAAGTGTGGCTCGTCAACGATCGCTGTGTCGGCGACTATAAAAGCAAACACGTCGCATGGATGCAAGTCAGAAAAACGTGTGAAGAGGACGCGATTCGGGGCAGTTATCGCGTCAGTTTTACCACACGCATCCATCCATCAGTTTATTCATCCAGAGAGACAGAGACAGACACCTGTTGCAGCATGTTCGACTCGAAGATTAAGGTGCCCAAATATGACTCGGACGCGTTCGACAATGTCGAGTACGAACTGCAGATGACCTATACCCTGGAGACAGATCGTCGCATCATGAGCTTCTATGATGCCATGTGGGGCATGGAGGTGACCGGCGGCATCGATCAGTTCGAGCCACTGACCATAGTCAATGTCTTGCCGACAGGACTGGCCAAGCGGGGCGGCATGCGGGTCGGTGATGAGATCACCCAGATCAACGATGTGCCCGCCCTGGAGCTGACCTTCAACGAGGCGCTGCAACTGTTCCGCAAATCGTCGCGCTATGTGCGTGTCTATGTGCGCGGGTAAGTGTGATCTCTGATGTGATCCCCTTGGGGAGTTTTCGTTGTCATTCTCTTTTTTCTTTGTTCACAGTGATGACGATGCGCCCGGTGAGGAGGATTGGACATGTGATTGCTGGTTCAAGCCTCGCAAGCCCTGGCGGCGTGACTTTACACCCATTCAATGGACATTCCCTTGGAACGATCGCCGTAAGCCGGTGTACAAGGAGTCCAACTGTTTCATGGTGCCAAGCAAAATGGAGGAGAAGATTCGAGCGCGACGTGCAGCCACTTCGGCGGTGCACAAGAAGGAGGATGCACCACCGCACACGCGCTCGTTGACGCCTACCCCCAGGCCAAAGAATCAACCCGGACCCAATCTGCTCGAAAGTGTGCTGCGTCCCCGGGGACCACCGCCAAGTGATTAGGTCCTTCTCGTGTGCTCTGGAGGAAACTATTAAATTACCCAAGAAAATGAGAATTGGAGAGAGAGGCAGCAGGCAGCGCTGAAACCACTGCAGTGCGTCCGCAAAGTATTCTTCTGGCAGGCAACTGAGCTCAGTAGGATCAGTTGCAGTTCCAGTTTGACTGTGTCTGTAGTCCAGGCAGGTACTACAAGTGACAAGATATCTACTCATCTAAGAGAGTCTTGTTCGTGGGTGTGGTAGGTTACGGTTTCGGTTCCCAAAAGCAGTTCCGATTCTAGTTACAGTTCCATTACCAAATCGAACTAAGACTCAATTTTCTTCTTGAATATTTTATTAAATAAAATAAATGTAAATTAAAGCTGAGCACTCAGTTGTATTACTCTATAACGAATAAGTTTTAAATAAGACGAATTTAGAGATGAGAGTACTCTTTTAAACGTACGAACAAAGGTTACCTAGGTATGCCGAAAGTCTTATACTCTTACAGGTTCTTATATCCTTCGATCGTTCTAATAATTGTTATAATAGATTGTGTAGAATGGTGCAGAATTTCATGGTGTTACATATGTATACTGTTGCTAGATTAAGTAATTTCAAAAATCAAAGCTGGTCTTCATTCAAAAACCTTCAGTTTGGACGATTATTCCTATACAATATTTTATAGTGGTCCGATTGTGATGAAATTTTATATGTGTATGATGTATATAGGATAAGTATAGTAAATTTGGTTACAATATCTTAACAATGACAAAAATCTGCCAATAGTTTGTATGGCAGCTATACGATATATCGGTCCTATCCGACATATATAGAGCGTGCAGCAAGTTTCATCAAAATAGCTTTAAAACTGACAGACTAGTTTGCATTGCAACAGACGGACACACAGACATACGGATACACGGACATACGGACATGGCTTGTTTGATTTCAGTTTTGATGCTGATTCAGAATATATGTACTTTATGGGCTCGGAGATGTCTCTGAGGGATAAGGTGCGTTGTAAACTTCTGGCCAAAATGAATATACCCTCTGCAAAGGTTATATTCGTTATATTCCGATTTCGATAAGTTATGAAAGCAGTTGTAATGAAAATTAGTTCCATTTACGTTACGCATTGGTTCCTCAACGGATCAATTAACCATTTTGCCATGGTGATTATATATTTAATGTAACGATAAAATAAACAACACAATGTTCCCCAGTAGACTCTAAATTTAGCTGCCATGTGGATATCGTTTGTATCTATCAGCCTGCTCCTGCTGCAGCTCGGCATAGTGCAGGGCAGTGAAGAAAATAGTGGAACCGATGAAAAATATCCAGTTTATACAAACTGTCATTCCTTCTGTCGGAGCAATTGTCTGGATATTGGACACGGGGAATGCAATCATCGTTGCGGCAATGGCTGTGGCTGTGTTAACGCACTTTTGGTGTGGAACAGTAAGGGACATCGTCATATTAGAACATGCGGTGGAGATGACCCAAGCGAAGAGGATCTCAATCCACCTGGCCAAGAGGACGTTGAGATAGATAACAGTAACGATGACTATCGAGTGAATATCATAGAATATGTGCCGCTCTCTCCCAAAAAACAATGAGGGCATATAAAGTTATTGAAATATATGCGTAAATTACATGGTGTTTTAATTTGAATAAAAAAAAATAAATAAAGTACTTCAACGATAGTGAAATTTGTTCGCTATTTCTTAGAGAAAAGAATTAAAATATCGTATTGAAACGGTAAAAATTAAAATATCATATTTTACAGGGTATTCACTGCAAGCCATATTTATTTTCTGTAGCAGTTGCTGCAATATATATTTATATTTAAACACTTGCGGGGATTTATTAATTATGGCCAGGAGTTTTTTTTATTATTTATGTAAAATATTTATGCAATTCCATATGAATCTGACAACTATAACACATAGCTGCCATAGGAACAATCGGCAGTAATACAGTTTTTTGTATGAAAACCTTTTCTGATTTTAGAAATAACTGAACTTATCAGTGCAAATTAAAGAAAGTCTTTATATTGAATATACACCGTTCCCTAAAATTCGGGGGATATATTCGTAAGTGCCTGCAAGGGTATAGAACCTTCGACATGCCTAAGGTAGCTTTCCTTGCTGGTTTATAATTGTGCAAAATATTTTCCAAGCACCCTTACTAAATGAAAAAGGGAATTCATATCGAATTAAATTCAAATGCAACAACGAATTGGTTTAATTAAAGTCTGTTCAATGGTTTCCACTTGAAATACTGTCTTTGTCCTGAGAAAAGCTCTTAATTTGTTAATACATCACAAGGGGCGGGGGCGAAGTCGTGTTGGTCAAAAGATGAACTAATGAAATGCAAATTGCCGTAATAAACAAAAGGACAACAGAAATATCAGTTCGTCTGTGTCTGCATTTGTGTGTGTGTGTCTGTCTGTATGTTTACATAGATTTTACAAAGGACAGTAAAATGCAAATGTCGAGTATCTGTGCAGCTGTCAACCAGGATTAGAAGGCGGCGCTTTCATTAAACGCATAATTCAATTTTCATTATTTTCGCAATGCTCGATTGTTCTACTTGTTGTCTCGTTGCTGTTGTTGTTGTGCTGAAAATTAGACTACAATATGCAAATTAGATAGAAAGACACGCCTAAGGGTCTTCCTCTGCGACGACTTGAACCTTAATCGAATTAAATTTGGGCGTATCAATGTTTGTCTCGTCCGACTGACGAAGTTGTCGCCGTCATGTGGCGTCCATTTTGTGATTTGCATACTACGGACAATTGCAGGACGGATCGATAAGTCGGTCAATGAGAGAGAAACCCTAAGCAGTGAACATATCTTCAGAACCAGAAAAAATACCTGAAGCACAGCAAAAAAAGCTTGAGGTGACGTTGTTAAGATACTCTTGCAGACAGTAGAGGAATGTGAAGTAGTTCATCATTATACCCTTGAAGAGGATATATTAATATGAATCTAAAAAGTATATATGTTTATTCTAAATCAGGGTGAACAAATGAGTCGAATTAGCACTGTCCGTATGTCTCTATCTTCGTCTGTTGCAACACAAATTTTTCTCTCTAGCTTAAAGCTGCTGCAGAACGAGCCGATCGGACTGATATATCGTATAGCTGACATTCAATCTATCGGCCGATTTTTGTTATTTGTCAAGATATTGTAACCAAATTAACTACAGCGGACTTTTTCTAAATATATCATATGCCTATAAAATTTCATCAAGTTCGGGTCACTACAAAATATAGTTTCCATAGGAACAATGATATTTGACATGATTTCAGTTTCTGTGGTGCCAAGATCTGATTATTGATTCTTATAGATCTTGATTAGAGAAGAAAATATTTAGTACGAATTCAGAATTCAGCTTATTTAAGGAGATATTGCCACCGATAAGTTCAGATTTCCTATACAAATTGTCATCACGATTGCAGTTTCCGGATCGCCAAGATCTGATGATTGATTCTTATAGATCTCGACGAGATAAGATGAAAATAATAAGTACAAATTTTCTGTTTTTAGCTTAGTTTAGGAGATACAGCCTACGATAGGTCCCGATTTCATATACAAATTTTTAACCGAAATGATAGTTAGTGAAATAAGTTTACTATCTATAATCGATAGCTCGTCTTTTGAATTTTTTAGAGACTTATGTGTGGTAGTTCTATTGCATGCAGGCAATAGCTGGTAGTCGTCTTACTATATAATACTCCAGTAATAGTTCGATAGTCAATCAAATCAATAAGTCTGCCTCTTGTGTTTCAAACTGCATGAACTATTCCCGCTACCCTTTACCTTCAGAGTATTCCGTCAGGAGCAGAACAATGGGAACTGCACTGATGCGCATTAATATTAATTCAAAGCAAAACTCGCATTTCGCGAGAATTTCATTAATGAATTTTTAATACGCGCACAGCGAGAATTTTCCACCTTCCTCTAATGAAGATGAAATTGAATGCGAATTTTTTCCGTTTTCATGTTTTCTGTTTTCCGTTTTCAGTTGCAGAGTTTTCTGCCTGAGTTGACTTCTGATTGAATGGAATTTTTTGCATGAGCTGAAGTGGGTTTACTTTGATTAAGCAATAAGTCAGTTGATTTATTTACCATACGATGTAAGTATACTATTCACTTTGTTTAATATTTATTATGTGAGTAGTTAGTTTAAACTTTAAACTTCATCAGCATGACGAGTCGTCTTCGTTTTGGCAAAAGCTTCACGTTTGTTTTACAGTTTTTCTTTGCATATTGTTTGACATGAACTAGAGAAAACTATTTAAAGATTTTACTGCGCCTTTCTCCCTTTTTCTTTACTAGCCTCCCTACCTCTCTTTCTCTCTCAATCCTTTTCTCTCTGTCTTTCTATATCCAATTGTAATTTATGCTGCAAAACAGGTTGTCATTGCCATAAAGTTTGGCTTTGCTTTTCGGTAAAAGTCATGAGTCGCATCTCTGCCCCTGCACATACCTTAACACGCCCCCTCTCCCGATCTGTTTCTTTTGAAGCTGCGCCGTCATTGTGAAAACTTGCACTTGACAACGAAATGCCAACTAAAATTAGCTGCTCGTAGGAGAGAAAAATTTATTGCAAATCAAATTCGAAACATGACTTTGTACGAAAAACTTTGGAGCGGCAAACAGCAAGTAAAAGTGACATGTTTGGGGCTGTTCGACCTTAAGCTACTCTACGAGAATCGTAAATATATTATATATATATTAGAAACATATGAAACATGCATATCTTTTTAGACTATATATCGTATCCTTTCTATATATTATATTCATACATGTACTATGCATTAAATGATCTGCAGTTGTAACAAATCTTATTGTGTCCAAAAAGTCCAGCTAATGCTCAATGCTGAACAAGAATATATATAATTACAATTTCAATTCTTTTCTTGTCTTATGATTTTTAAGAATTTTCAATAGTAAAAAGATGACAGGAAAGCCTTTTTAGTATAGAAGACTAGAATTTATAGTGAACAGGAATATATATTGACAACCATATATTATTCGTTGAAGTTATTGATTAACTTCTTCTTTTCCTCTATTCATTATTACCTACTACATCTCATTCATTTTTATATTAAACACGTTTACCTCACACCAGACAACTTTCTTTTCCATCTCACTTTTACAGGGTATTTGGGAACAACTGCAACGGCAGCTTTGGCAAATTGCAGCCTTAAGTGCATCAGAGTTCAGAAGTGTCAAGCGTTGTTCCTCCTTCTTCTATCTTCCCCTACCGCCCCCGTCTCCTGCATTGAAGCCTGCTGCTTCTGGTTGCCGATGGAGTCAACTTTTAATGCACACACGAATTTTGGTAGCTTCACGTTTCACAGCCAAGTTTTCCTACAGCTTTTGGCCAATTTATAGTTTGTGTTTGCAAGACGATAATGTTTCCAGCACAGTCTACAGTCTCCGACAGCCTCCTCTGCCACCCACCTCGGGCTGCCTGACTGCTGGTTACTCTTTCAGCTCGTTGACCACAGAGGGTCGCAACGTGGTGTGGCCTCAAATTGCGAGAGTCAGAGACCGTTTTGGACTGGGTAGAAATGAGTTGGGGGCAACGCGAGCAATTCTAGAAAATGGCAAACCTAAGTCAAGTGTCAAATGTGGGTCAATCCTAAGCTGACCAGATAAATGACCCGGCCTGGCGCCGGGACAGCAGTGGATCAGCCAGTGGAGCGTAGCAAGACACTTGAGTAGGGTTTGCCACTTTCCACATTCCACATTTCACTCTCCACTTGCGGCAATGCAAATTCATGGGCCACATATTGAGCGCAGATGAATAGAGAAAAGCGAGTGTAGCGGAAAATATGTTTGGCGTGTGTGGGAGTAGGGAAGCGAGGGGGGCAAGGGGAGGCTCCGACGAGCAACCGAAAGTTGAGTGCTTGATAATGGCCCTGGAAGATGGATTGCTCTGGCAGGTTGTATAACTTAATCGCTGCGAAATGTTTGAGATGAGTTGTTAGCTATGAAGGGGGAGATACACAAAGAGAGGGAGAGTGAGAGAAAGAGCTAGGGAAAGGTTTGTATAGCTCTCTCTACAGCTTTATATGCTTTGCTTGATTGTCAATCCTTTTAGCTCTTTGCACTTCTCGGTCTATAGATTAGTAAAGAAGCATTTCTCTCTTGATTCTCTTCACTATTTTTTCTTCTCTGTGTTCTTTTTGTCTTCCTCGCTGTCTCTTTGTCAGTCTTCTATGTGTCACTCTCAATCTATCGGTGTACTAACATATTAACAATCTTCTGGCGTCGATCTTCTTAAATCAATATATGTGTAGACTTTTTTGTTTCTACACGCATTTATTTATCTGTCAGTTTCTATCTGTCTTTATCTATGTATCAGTTTTCATCTAACTTTATATTTACGAGGGTCGTTTGATAAGTCCGTGACTTTTTGTATTTGCCGCGCACCTGCTCTAAATACAACACTGCTCCTGTCAGCAGTTATCGATTAACAGCTGACTGTAAAATTTTGAGAAAGCTGCGTTTCTTAGTTTGCGTTTTATAGGCATTGAAAGCAGACGTGAATTTTAACGAAAATGGAAAAAAGTGAATTTCGTGTGCTAATTAAGCATTATTTTTTGCGTAAAAAATCCATCACCGAAACCAAGGAAAGACTTGATAAATATTATGGGGACTCTGCACCATCAATTTCAATGGTTAAGAAATGGTTTAC
Source organism: Zaprionus ornatus (assembly GCA_018904035.1). NCBI lineage: Eukaryota > Metazoa > Arthropoda > Insecta > Diptera > Drosophilidae > Zaprionus > Zaprionus ornatus. Next base: position 5,484,966 of record JAEIFZ010000238.1, read on the forward strand.
TGAGTTCCGTTGTGGTCGTACCAGTACAAGTGATGCCGAACGTTCAGGTCGCCCAAAAGAGGTCGTCATGCCAGAAATCGTCGACAAAATCCATGGAATGATATTGGATGATCGGAGAATGACAGTGCGTGAGGTAGCTGAGGCTGTAGGCATCTCAACTGAACGGGTACATCACATTTTACATGAATATTTGGACATGAAAAAGCTTTCCGCGCGATGGGTGCCGCGATTGCTCACACACGACCATAAGCGCAACCGTGTGACCATTTCAAAGGAGTGTTTGGCGATGTTCAACCGCAATCCAAACGAATTTTTGCGCCGTTTCGTTACCGTAGACGAAACATGGATCCACCACACCACACCAGAGACCAAAGAACAATCAAGACAGTGGGTTTCTCCGGGTGAACGTGCACCAAAGAAGGCCAAGGTGGGTCTGTCGGCCAACAAGGTCATGGCCACAGTTTTTGGGATGCACAAGGTATCATTCACATCGATTACCTTGAAAAGGGTAAAACGATCACCGGCGAATATTATTCAGAGCTTTTGGACAGATTCGATATTGATTTGAAGCAGAAACGACCGCATTTGGCGAAAAAAAGTGCTGTTCCATCAGGACAATGCACGGGTGCACACGTGTGTAGTCAGCATGGCAAAATTTCATAAATTGGGCTACGAACTGCTACCCCATCCAGCATATTCTCCAGATTTAGCCCCTGTGACTATTTTTGTTTCCAAACATGAAGAAATGGCTCGGCGGTAAGAGATTCGGGTCAAATGAAGAGGTCATCACAGAAACAAACGACTATTTTGAGGGCCTTGAGAAAACCTATTATTTGGAAGGAATAAAAAAATTGGAAAAACGCTGGACTAAATGTATAGAGCTAAAAGGAGATTATGTTGAGAAATAAAACGCTTCTTTGACGAAAAAAATATATTTTATTCAAAAAGTCACGGACTTATCAAACGACCCTCGTATCTGTCATTATTTATCTTACTGTATCGGTCTATCTATTTGTAAGTATCTATTTATCTTTATCTATATTTATGTGTTTGCATCTATGGATTTGTATCTATTTATGGAAGTCCGTTTTACGATATATGATATCCAACTATATATTTATGTTTGTATATGTCTATCTATCCCTTCATCTATCTATCTTTATATGTACGAGGTGTGTTCAAAAAGTATCGCGAAAGTTTTGCTGACAGTTTTCTTCGATAGCAGGGGCGTGGTGCATCAGGAGTTCTTACCATATGGTCGTACGGTCAATAAACAGTATTATCTTGAAGTTATGCGCCGTTTGCGAGAAGTAATACGAAGAAAACGTCCAGAACTGGGGAAAAACCGTTCATGCCCCTGCTTACTCATCTTTGCTTGTGCGCGACTTTTTGGCCAAAAACAACACACTAATGACGCGGCCCCCTGTGACTTTTCCTTGTTCCCTAAACTGAAGAGGCCCTTGAAAGGACGACGTTACGCTACGATTGACGAGATAAAGATGGCATCGAAGGAGGAACTGAAGGCTATACCGAAAAGTGCTTAGAAGAAGTGCTTTGAGAATTGGAAAAACCGTTGGCACAAGTGTATAATATCTCATGGGGATTACTTTGATGGGGACTAAATAGATATTCATGAATAAATAAATAATTTTTTAAAAAAATCGCGATATTTTTTGAACACAATAACTCTTTATTTGTCCATCTGTCATTATCTATGTATCTTTATATGTATCTGTCTGTACATCGGTCTGCATTGTACCGCATCTATTGATCTGAGCTTATATGTATATCTCTACTTCCTTAAATGTTTGAATTGATCCGGCTTTATCTCTCTATTTGTATTTTTTCTCTACATTACTCTATATCGGTTTTCTCTCTTTCCAGGTTACTCGCTCTCTCTAACCTTCACTGCAAACATCTCTGCTTATTACCCCTCATCTTCTGCCTTATTAAAATTAAAAAGATAAATACTTCCATCGCACACTTCATTGTGCTGCGTGCAAGACTCCAAGGCTAAGCTCTTATAATGAAATTGCGTACTCCTTAGATCTATTGCAGTTGCAGTTATTCCGCATAGCACCAAAGTCTGGCACAATTTATGGTCAGCTGCCTCAGCTCCTTGTGCTATTGTCCTGTCAGCTGAAGCTGTTTGTTGTTGCAAGTCTTTGTTGTTGTTCGTGTTGCTGTTGTGGGCTCTTCAACATGCAACATGAATATTTCATGAATGCCGCTTTAAATAAAGTTGTTTGTTGGCAGTTTTTGCTGTTGCAGTCTGCATCAATCAATGAAAGCCGACGAAGACACGCTCGATGTGGATAGACCGAGCGCATAGTCCGCCTGTCCAGTTCCCCGCTTCCAGCTCTTCGTCTGTCCATGCTTTCAAGTGTCCTGCTGCGACTGTTGCTGCTCCACTGGCCAAACATGTCATAAAGCGGCAGCTGACCAAGTTTGGAACAAAGCGCAAAACGCTTTTATCACTCGCCAATTCCCCGACAACGTATCCGCTTAATTCGCCAGTCTCATTAGCATAAGGTCACAAAGCGCGCAAAGAATGATCCCTAAAGGAGGGATGACCCCCAAGAGTGGAGAGCAGGGTGGTGTCTGCAGATGTTGCGCTTAATTACGAACACATTCCTAATGACCACGGCCATTATCGTCTTTTGGCCCAAAAGGGGGAGTTAACATTCAGTTGGGGCGGGGCAGTCTAAGGTCGAGGGAGTTGAAGAGTCAGCGGAGCATGGGGAACACTCTAGAGACCCGCATAAAAAATCGGCACTTGCTAAACAGCTTTAATGCGTGTCAACTTTTGTCAGCTTTCTAGCGAGTCGGGATTTTATAGCCAAAAGAAGGTGCATATTGTAGCAGGGCTACCAAATTAGCATTTTTATTACTATATCCAGCTATTTTGAAACTGCAAAAGCTATACAATTCTGATTATCTAGATAGCTATTATTAAATTCAGGAAACTATCCTAAATAAGTTCTCTATTTATTGTTCGATCAGAATGAAATTAAGGGGGAAGATATTATAATTAGCTAAATTTATGTCAAAGTCAGAAAGTTATGTCTTCGATGCGGCGCTCTCGAAGCGACTTGAAATTTTTAAATATTGATTGGTAAGGGCGGTGGGCGTGGCACATATTATTTGAAATAAAATTGATCTGCACAGAGCCCACAAATTTGGAGTCTCTAGCTGTTTTAAAAGCTGATATATTGATGTTCAAACAGACATGGCTCAATCGACTCGGCTAGTGATCCTGAGCAAAGCATATACTCGTATATACTTTATATAGTCTCCCACGTCTCTTTCTGTCTTTTACATACATTTGCACAAAGTTAGTATGTCCTTTGTTGACCATTTTCATTGGACGTAGGGTATAAATATGAAAGACAGAAAAAGTAAATGATAAAGAGAGAGATTGGAAGTGTGAGGACAGAATCGTTATTTATACGAGTATACCTATTTTTCCCCCTTTCATTCTATCTGTCTTAATATTTTTCTGTTTCCCTTATAGTTTATTAATTTCCTAACTATATTTTCTTTCCTAGTTCCTTCTTCCATTATTTCAGTATACATATTATAATTGGGTTTCCATGTTTAACATACACATACATATTAATTTCTTTTCCTATCTTCTATAATATGTCCTCCGTACTAACTGGTTTTATTTTCAAGAATAGAACTCTGAGGAAAAGTTGCAATTCTTATATTTTTTAGGACTTTTATTAAGCTATTGTATTAACTCTTCTGATAGTCTTCTTAAACAAGAATGCATACGATTTATAAAATAATCTATGAATATATAGCTACAATTTAACCTTTATAAGTTAAAGACTTAAGAATATGGATGATTTAAAGACATTGAGACACCATCAATACAATTGTTGTTTCAACAGTCAGCAGCAGCTGAGAATTGATACTTTAAAAATAATATAAAATCTCTAGAAAATAACTAATAAATAAATAATATAACCATATAATAACTATCAAAAGTACAAACCATGTGAAAAACGAAGAACTTGAAGAAGTGCATATTTATCAAGATTTCTACCCACGCTAACAAAAGAATACCAAGCCATAAGAACTAGAAAAGACTTTCCAACTGAGTTGTCATCTAAAAATACTATAAATCGAGATTTAACTAAGTGAACTTTCTTCTAAATCGTTGTGGTTGGAACAGCGAAAGTCGCTAGAGATAACAGAAAACTAGCCCAACTTGTGATAATAGTTTCATAATTTTTTCACTCCAGCCACGTGGATTTTCATGCAGTCCAGGAAAAGTGCAAGCCAGCGTGAAGTTTCTTTGCTTTTCTTTTTTCGCTGGCTGAGAGAAAAACCACTTGGCAGCCGACTTGGAAGTCGACAGCGACAGCGATGGAGAGTTCAAGCTCTCTGTTCATGCAAAATTAATTAACGTTTCGGCAAACTTTTGGCACTGCAATCTTTTGTCATAGTTACACGCCTGCCCCACCGCCCCTTGCCACGCCCACAGGACACGCAGCGACTTCAGTTTGCGCCGGACTGGGCGTTCAAACAAACAAAGGCAACAAAGAAAGTTGCAAAAAGCGACAGAGTGCACAAATGGATAGGGAAAGGGGGAGGGTAGAGAAGGCCGGGAGAGGAGGGTAGAAATGAGGGGAGGGAAAGGTAGGGTAACTAAAAGGGTCTGCTGCAGGGCAGCAGCGAATACGATGCTACCTTTCCCGCTCCAAACTGTTACCCACCGTGTGCCCAATCCCTCTGGGGCAGCTTGAAAAACTTGGCGAATTTTCTAGCCTTTTTTACTCGCTCTCCGCGCGAGGGCAGCTCTAATTGTTTGCAACTGTCCGGCGTTTAGTTTAAGCGTACAATTATGCGAAATGGGAGCAGGGAACTGGGAAGAGGGAGAAATGGAAGGTGGGGGAGCGCATAAATCGCTGAAACGCTTTGCGAGATTTACAGAGAATGCAATTGGCGCATTTGCAGAGCTTCGTTCATTTGTTTGCCATGTGCGTTGTTTGTTTCCGAAATTGAATTTCTCGCTGAGCGGAAAACAATAAACAAGCCAAGCGAAGACCGAGACGAAAACCAGGAGGAGCGAGGGAGTAGGGAGGGGGAAAGGACAAATGGGGAAACCAGACGTGCATCGAGACGCTGGCAATGAAGGCGACGAAGCGCAGGAGCTGAAGCAGAAGAAGTAGGGGGAACAGGAGGAGAAAGAAGAGAAGCGGGAGCAGCAGAAGGAGAAGCTGGAGAAGGAGGAGCAGAAAGAGAAGGGCACGACGTGCGCCCCCAACCCGTTAGCGATGGCAAACAGGTGCCATGTGGCGTCAGTTGCCAGCTTGGCTTTGGGAATCGCTTTAAGCAGGCTACTTTAAGTGAGAGAGAAGTTTGAAAGCATTTAACTATAACATAATATGGTACGGATTTGAGAGCGCAGTTTGGTGATAATGTTGATAAAGTATGGTATAAGGCAAACCTAATCTGATATGAGCGGACATGTAACCAAACAATTCTTTATAACTCTGTTAAAAATTAAGGAATTTTTAGAAAGGGTTTATACCCTCTACCCATAGTGGACTAGGGTATAATAATTTTGTGCACAATTGAGAATGAATGTAACAGGCAGAAGAAGGCGTGACAGATCCACAAACTATATTTGGTATGAATATGTTTTATTAGGATTGTTAATTTTTAGAAAGAATTATAAATCTGAACATCTGAATGATTTCTGAAAATTTGTTTGCGATCGGATAATTAAGATAATAGTTACTGATGAAATTCTAAATATGTACTGTTTTCGAAGTCAACAGAAGCAAAGTAAGCAACAATATATACGCAAAACGTAGAAGTTATATATTAAAGAAATATAATATAATATAATCTATGTATACACCTCTGAGGCGACTCAAACGGCAAGGCTTTGCCAAGACATTTGGACAACAGTAAAAATTTTCACTTATATTCGTACTTCACTTATTTTGTTATAATGTTTGGTAATTCTTAAGAATATTTCTCACCCCGTGATGTTAAGATACAATATTATGATGTACGGATTCTTCACTTAATAATAATCCAAACAAAAAAAAAAAATAAAAATAATATAATCTATATTAAACAAATCGTTCCACAAATTTTGTTATATAAAAAAGAATATCTTAAAGTCAATTATTATTTAACTTCCGTTTCTATTAACCTATTCAAAAAAAAAAAAAAAAAAAATTAACCTATTTCTTATCTGTTTAGGGACTTTGGATAAGGGTGTCTGTCTATCGAATATGATTTCATTTTATTTATTATATTTTTTTTCTTTCTTTTTTGAAATAGTTTCTACGCCAACGAGTAGACGGGCATACGCTAATACAATCTACCTTACAGAGTCTTACTTCCTCCCATCTCTCTCTTACTCAGTCTTCCTTCCTTCCATATCTCTCTCTCCCTCACTCCCTCACTCTCCCTCTCTTTCTGCCTTTCAATTAGGCATTTCCATAGCCAAAAACAAACAATGATAAAGCAAAGTGAGAGCATTCGAGCAGCGTTGATAAATTGCGCTGTATTTTCGTGTATTTCAATATTCCCTTTCCTCCTTACTCTCCCACTCTCTTTCTCTCTAGTTCACACGCTTGTGCCTTGGCGCCGAGTTTGGCCAAAACGGAAGGAAACACTTTCATTATCACTTTGGCGCTGCAAATTTATTGCGACTGCCTCGGGAGGTCGTGCACAAGACCGGGGACAGAAGGAGAGTGAGGAGGGTATGGTGTAGAGCCCCGTGGAAGAGCACTTTGTAGCTTCCATTAGCGTCATGTGCGCTGCTGGCAACACACACGATGCACTGCAGCACTGCAGCACAGCTGCAAATCCTGCTGTCCCGTTAACCGGTTTCACACACACACACACACACACACACACACACACACATTGTTTGGCTCTTTCGATTACGATTACGTGTAACGCAAAGATCGGACAGACAGAACGAACGGTTGTTTCACGTTCTAATCCGTTGCACAGTTGCAACTTGAAGTTAAAGCTTTTCGAACTGCTTAAAGAGTTGACTTGAGCAAGACTGATATCTTGGTTAAGTTTCTTTGAGAGTTAAAGGTATTATTATATATTATAATTATTATTAAAGACACGATAAGGTTTCTAACTGAAATTTGTATACCCTAGCTGAGGGTATATCAATTTTGAGCAGCAATTTGCAATGCACCTTAGGAGACCATAAAGTACTCGTATATATATTCTGAATCAGCTTCACCAGGTAAGTCGATGAAGCTGTCCGTCCATTTGGCTGTTGCAACGCAAAGTAGTCTCTCAGTTTTGGAGCGCACATGGTTCTTTATGCTGTACGCTGTAAATGAGTCGAAACGATCCCGATCGGATCGATATATCGTATAGCTGTCATACAAACTATCGGGCGATTTTTGTTATTTGTCAAGATATTGCAATCAAATTTACTACATCAGACTTTTTTTTATATCTATAACATGCATAAAACATATATCAGATATTGGAATAATCAGCGTAACTGAAGATTTTTAAGTGAAGAACAGTATTTATTTTAGAAACAACTTTCCTTATTAAAGCCTATCAAATTGAGACACAATATTGACTTCTGTATAATATATATAATATATAAATAACTATTAGTGGATCGTTCAGAATAGATAAGAACATGCAGGGGTATAAAACATTCGGCATGCCAAAGGAAGTCTTTTCAATTCTTTTATAAAAAATTTGCATACATTTTTATCATCAATTAAAACAAGAATAAGCTCTATATAGTAAATAATATTACAATTATATGTATATAGGTATACAAATTTTTAATAGCTCACAGAAACTCTTTCTTCAAACTCTACACATCACTTTTGGATGAACTTTCTTTGGGTTACATCTTTAAACAGATCAAGAATATATATGTATATTTTAAATATATATTGTCTATTAAGCTCAATTATCTATTGTCACAAGATGATACGTATACCATCTATAAAGTTATACTATTATTACCATTATATGCGTATACATATGTCTTTTATCTATTAAGCTTAATCACGTATTGGAACAAGAATATATACTTTCTATTTATCATATATACATACATAGTGTATACATGTGTACATGTATTTGAAATACTCTACGTACTTTATAGCCTTTAAATAGCTCTCTTAAACTTGTTTTTGCCAGCTGTATGTCTTTCAATTATCCTAAACCTTCTCCCCTCTCCCCCCTTCACTTGAGAGCTTTCCATTAATTTTCACCTGTCGCTCGTCAGGTGCAATTGCAAAACAATTTGCGCAAATTAGCCAAGGTGTTTTATGGCCCATCATCATCATTATTTCTATTGCTATTGCCACTTTTTGTTGTTGTTGCTGTTGTTCTTGTTGTAGTTATTGCTGCTGCTGTTTCGGGGCAAATGTGAAAATGTTTGCTCCTTCAATCTCGGTCTATTTCTCTATGTCTCTCCGTCTCTCCCTCTGTCCCTCTCCGTCTCGCTTTAATTGAGGTCTGAGCTGTAATTAAGCTGACCCCCCTCTCTGTCTGCTCTGCACTCTGTCAGCCTGCAGGCTGGCCTAATTCTATTTTTACAGTTTAATGAAGTCCTCTCAGTGGACCCACTGGACTGTGGACAGTGGACAGTTTGGTGCGTCTGCGAAATTGCCTGACATTATTCATGCGATGTGTCCTTAAAGCGTCGCACCGTCCGGGGGACATTGCAACAGGCCGCAGTCGGCTTAAAAGCCGATATATCACATGGAGCACAACAAAGCAACCTATCGCTTTGGTTGTGTACGTGCGTGTGTGTGCCCTACAACAACAGTATCTTTGGCAACAGGATGAGTCGCACATACATCATACACATGTCGGCACAGGTATACTAATTATGATTGCGATGCCAGCATGGCCAGGACACAGTGTGGCAGCTGCGTAGTCAGTGTCACCTCTAACAGGCAGGTGTGCTAATGCGTGTGTGTGAATGTGAGTTAAGCCAGTTGTGTATGCGGACAGCTTTAAACTCGTTGGTAACTGGAAAATGTGGGGGAACCTTAATGTGCTTTGTGTGGGAAATAGGAAGAAATTATCAATTTGAGGTTAGATCGGTGGCCTACTATATGGAGAGTTATTTGGAGGGATAAATATACGAGTATGCATATTATATGAAGTAATGTTGGAAAGTAAGAGAATCGATTGTTTAGAATATTGAAAGATTCATATATCTGGTTTTATTAGATTTATTACGTTATATCATATATTGTAGTATACAAATAAAGAGAATTTTTTCAATTGAACTCATAAATAATAAAGTTTATAGAGGTTTCTTTTAACTTTAACTTTAATTGAATATTCATTACATTTAAAGAACTCCAATTGAAACAATTAACACTTTCATTTTTATATAACTTTTAACGTCGATTAAAGCTAACAAATGAAAGAAAATTATGTTCTATAAAACTTTAATTCCCTTTAGCTTTCTGTCTGTGTCTCTCGCCTGTTCCTGTTACGAGTCGTAAACTGTTCGTAATATTCAATAAAGAACTCAAGTTGAACCCATAAATCTGCGTCAGTCTCGACTGGAGTTGCTGCTGCTTCTGCTGGCCTGGCACACACATCACACATCACACCTATCCTGCAGCACCTTCACCGCAAAACACCTGTCCGGGCACGCCCATTTGTGCTTACCGCCGCCTTACGCAGAGCCAGATCCCAACCCATTTGTCACAATCCATTTCGAACGGGGCTCGGAAGGACATACACAAATAGAAATTGCTGCCAAGTCATGTCATTGCCTGCTCATATATCCCTCCCTGCCAGAAGATACTGACTGCAACAACAGCACGAAGAGGAAGTACCCAAGAAGCATTTGACTGTAAGGTACGCAATGCTAACTGGTAAGTATTTGACTGCAAGATATTCAGTCAGTGTTTGGTTTCGCTATGATGATACTGATTGCTGCAGGGTATTCTACAATATTTTGTACTTAACTTAAGCATTTGAGAATGTTCCTTTTTGTATATATCTTAAGTATTTGTATTGGGAGTTTACTGAAGTTTCGTTTATTGATAAATAAGAACCAGTTGTTTTAATTACAAATAAGATATGTGCAATGCAAATGTACTTATGCTTGTAGTTTTAATATAAATAAATATATTGGACGAATTATAAAATTTTTTATATATATATATATTGGATGAGTGTATATACAAAATTTTATTGCTTTATCTGTCATAGATCTCAGGATCTTGCAGATTATACTAGAAAAAAAATGAAACAACAGACCTAGAAACTAATAGATAATAAAAGAAAACCTTAAATAGAGTGAGTTATCTTTTCGTCTCTTACTATTCTAGTATATTGTTACCTTTCCGGTTTTTTGCCACACTAGCTCTAGCTGTCATAGATTTCAACATCTTGCAGATTATGCTAAAAAAAAGGAACCAAAAGAACTAGAAAAATAAAAAGAGACCCTTAAAAAGACTAAGTTATCTTTCATTTTCTTTGCCCCACTAAACTACTTACTTTCACTGTTCTTTTCTTTGCACTAAGCTACTCACTGTTCTAGTCCATCATGCACTGCATCTCCCCATGAGTTACAGGGTACAACAGTTCCCATGCAAATCCTTTTGTGACGCTGCGCCAATGCTACGTGTCCTGGCAGCGCGCACATCCTTTCGCTCTGCATCCGTTGCCGACTTATTTACTGTTTTTCAAATGCCGCTTCGTAACTTTTGGCTGCCATTTGTGCGAGAGGCATAGGTGTGTGTGTGTGTATGCGTGTGTGTGTGCATGTGTTTGTGTATGTTGGCGGCTTTCCTCTCGCCATGTGGAGCATGTGTTTATGGTTTCTTAATTGTCTGCTTGTGTTTGAAAAATTCGCCCGCTCCTTCCTCCAGCTCCTCCGCCTCCTGAACAAAAAATCTCGAACTTTTTTTGTGTCCGCTTTGCCAACTTTCGTAAATACGCCGCGAATTTGCGGCTTTGCGGTTGCATTTCCGCAGAGATTTTTTCATTCCATTTCATTATTATTATTTGCTGCTGCTGCATTTAACATAATTCCCCACGACAGCATATCGATAATTTTGTCATAATGTGGATTAATTTCATAAATCATTATTTGTTCAATTTTCATATTGAACTAATTAAGGCACATTCCATTTGCCAGGCGGGTTTTAAGGCTTTTGCGACGCGTAATTAAACTGCTTAATTGAGCAGTCAGTCAGGAGAGGGGGGAGGGGGGGTGGCTAGGTAGGCAGAAGTCAGTATGCAAAATAGTTTCCCAAAACAGTAGGAGAAGCTACGCGAGAGGGAGAGGAGGAAGTAGCGAATGGTAGGCAAAGTTTTCTTATTAAAGAAAGTTTTGGGACTGAATGATTGATTAATATTTCTTAACATTTATTAGATATGCAATCGTAAGTGGTAGAAAAAGTTCATTAATTGAAGCAGTTCTGCTTTTACATCAGTTATGAATATATTAAAAATCAATAGAGTGCGAAAATGTAATGGTTCGTAAGAATATTTCATAAGAAATAAATCAAAATTTAAAGGTTTAGATTATGTTGGTATAATAATCAAATACTAATTATAAATCGCTGTTTTATCTTTGTAATCAATAATATACGAATTATTAATTTAATGTATAATTTAAATATTATTGAAAATATTTATATATCTCAAATATATCAATATTACTGCACTACAAGTTATGAGTAGGCTTCACCCACTTACCACATTTCTCTTCTCTACTGCTTTCCCAATAAAAACGCGCTATATAAATTAATTAAATAAATAACAAAGTTCTTAACTGGCAATTAAAATTCGACAAATTTTTCATGCTCATTATAAACCTATCAAATTTCGCATAACTGAAATATGAAAATCAATAATCAATATGAACTTCAGCTTTGCATGCAGTTGTAATTGCCAGACAAGTCTAACTTTTTGGCACACACACACATACACATACAAGTTATTTACTTGCATAGTTATTTTTACACACACACACACACAACCGCAAGCATGCAAAAGTTGTGTTGCTGGCAAATTGACTAGCATAATTTGGTTGCGCACAAAAGTATGCTACGATTTTTTGCGAATGCCATTTGCACTCAACTGTGTGAGTGTATTTGCGTGTGTCTGTGGATGTGTGCGAGTGTGAGTGGGTGCAAGCGAGCAAGAGAGTGTTACAAATCTAATTGGATTTGTGCACGTTCAATGAACTGGAATACTAAAAGTATTTTATATTATTATTGCACTTGAGCAATGGCAGCACAGCACGTTGCTTGTTACTTAGTTGCGAGGCTCCTTCATGCTGTCTACCTACCTCCCTACTGACTCTCTTCCCCCCTTCGCTACTCACTCATTGTTGTTGTGCCGCTTGTTGTTGAGCATTTTATTGCGCTTGCTAGACAACATTGACGCAATCGCAGGCAATGCACAAAAATGTTGCAATTAGGTGCAAAAACACGTACCGAAACGTGCCTTCTCCCGTCTCTCGATCCTTGTGTTTCCGCTCTACACAAAGTAGATCCTTGCAGCGCGCATCAACAACTGGCTCGAGGCGACTTTAATGAGACGCGTCGATGGGCGCCAATCGCTGCAATTAAAATTAATTACAGTATTTGTCAGCTTTGTGGGGCAACATTGGCCCACCAAATGTGCCCAGAGAGAGGGAGAGAGACTGAGGAAGTAGCGGAGGTAGAGGGAGGAAGGAAGAGAGCAACTGCCAGGGGGGCGTGCTGCAAGATGCGCTGCATTGATTGCAATCGCAATCGTTAATTAAATGTCGAAAGGAATGTTGTTGCTGCTGTTCCCTCCTCAATGTTGTTGTTGTTGTTGTTGCTGTTGCTGTTGTTGATCGCAGTTGTTGCTGCGTAAAGATCAGCCAGCTGGGATAAGGCTAACTTGTTGTTATTGTGGTTTTTGTTGTCGCTGCTCTGGCTGCTGCTTGTCGGCTATTTTTAGTCGCTGCGCAGCAAACGCGGCACGCAACACGATTCGGCACTGTAAGTGCAACTTGCAACGGGGCCGTGGGGCAGCCTGCAGATAGACAGAGAGAAGAGAGAGTGCAACTCGAGGCAGCCTGCGCTGTTGCTGCCTGCCGCGGGCTTTATTATCGCCCTTGATCTTGGCTAAATCGAAATCGCCTGCATTGCGTGAAGTGTTGCAAATGAGTTTTTGTCCGGGGCGTGCATTGCATTTTCAATTGGCCAGCAAATTGGCAGCACCAGCAGCGGCAACAGCAAATCGCAGCATGGGCAAAGCTGCGGCTAAGCGAGGCTTAGTGGGCTCTTAATAGGTCTATCGATAACATATCGTTATGATTAAAATTTCTGTTAAAATGTAAATTGATGTGTTCACCAAAATATCGATAATATATCGATTATATTTGAATTAGCAAATGTTTTTAAAATTTCGTTAAATTTTTCCAAAATTAATTACACAATTTTATATTTAAGTGTCCGTTCAAAAAATCGATAATTATCGATAACTTGAAATTTCACTTCTTTAGAAGATTAGAAGATAATATTTCCATAACTTATGGATAACCTCTAATTTTTGATTTTCTTCCTAATTTGATTTTTATGTAATTGTTATCGATATAACAATTATCAAACTTATCGAAGGTAAATACGTAATATTCAAATAAAATATGTAAAACTTCTAATTTTTTCTTGTACAAATTTAAATTGAATGTGAATCAATAACAATCTTAGAACTTATCGATAATGTATCGATATACAAATCATATGACATTGGTATCCAAATTTAAGTCTTCAAATAATAATGATTAAATATGCATGTTATGTATCGATTAATGTATATCGATCTTAACATTATAAAATTCGTTCAATCGAACAAGTTCTACTGAAGTTTAAGTACAAACGACAATAAATTTACGATGATTTCTACCTTTGTTTTGATATCAAAATCAATAGGAATTATAACTTCATACTCCATGCAAAAAAATCAAAACTTGGGGAAACAAATGAATTGGAATCGCCAGCTTGCGCTTTTATTGAAAACTCGAATGATTTGACCCAAATATGGTACGCTTAAGCAAAAGGTTATGTCAAAAACCTAATGAAGCTTGGAGAAACTTTTGTTAGTCTGGGAAAGAAAGGGAGGGGGGAATGTGGAATCAAGCTGCAGTCAAGTGGGAACATCTTGATTATTATTTGTGCGAAATTCGTCTTCAAAGTTGACTGGAGATGGGAGAGAAGTCGCGAGTTGACACTACCAAAGCGAAGAGTGGAAACCTCAGAGGATATATGTATATACATATGTATGTATGCTTACCACATATTCTCGATGTTGCAAGGGGTCTCTGTGTGGCAACTTTATCAATAGTCTGCAACAAATAGTGAAAAACTTGTGAACTCGTTTTGTAGCCAAGAAACTTTCTGAAATTTTGGCGAAAAAAAAGTTGATTGCAGTTCTCCGTTCCGAGTTCGTTCCGGAGTTTTTGTTCTCGTTTGTCTTTTCACTGCTTGGAAAATGCAAACAAATGAAAAGTGCAGCTACCGTAAATGGGACGAGTGACAAAAGGATCTGCAAGGGAAGGGGCCAACATGGGGTGGTGGGGGGTGCTAGAGTGGCCAGCTCGAACGGAAATTGGAGCAATCGAAATGCCCTTTTGATGGCGATAAAAATTGTCAATTTGTGAACGGGTCGAGGCAATTGGTCGAAAATGCTTTAAAACGATTTGAGAATTGTGTGGGTAAAGTGTGGGAGAAATTTAGGCTGATGATGAGGAATTATACAAGAAAATATAATGAGATTGAAAGACAATTCGGTTGGCATGATTAGAAGAGAAAAACTTAGATTTGAAATGAATATAAGACAATATAAAGCTGAAATAGAAGAAGATATTTTAAGAAGAATAAAAAAGAAAAATAAAGAAACTGAAGAAATAATTCCAGGATAACTCTACATAGATTTTTAAAGTTTCTTTTCATTTATTTTTATTAAGTAGTAAAGGAATCAGTAATGCGACCTACATATAAGATCTATTGTAGACCTACTGTGCCAAGACTTCATTAGTAGTACAGTTTTTGACTCTATTTTTTTTTAATTATAAGAAGGAGCTTTCTTTATACTTTCATTATTTTTAAGTCCTTCTTTAAGAATTTATGCAAACTCAGTTGACAATCTCAGATTCTTATCAAACAAATAGCAAATATTACTAAAATAATACCCTGACAGGTTATTTCAGTCAATCGTATTCTATTTAATGTCCGAACTGTGTCTGGTGCAAGTCTGACGATAATAAAAAAAACAGTTGCGCAAATATTTTGCTGGGGAAAATATTCTCCATTGAGCTGCATACGTCAAAGGTGTAAGTTGTCTAGCTAGAAGAATGGTGGACTGCAATGCAATTGTTCTTCATTGTGAATGCATAATGTGCCATAAATATGCGTTATAACTGCGCTATAATGGTGTTAACCAAATACAGCTGTTCTCCACACTATGACACACAGTGGTATAAAATTTCAGCAGGGGGTTCATAATAAACTCGCGAATATTTGCGAAATTGCGCGCAATTTTGTCAACTCGTTCCCCAGACACTCCAACCACCACACACACACACGCACACATATGCAAATGAGCCACGTGCATCGTCGGCAACGTCAAGTGCTTCACTTGCAACATGTTTGTCGGCGAGATGCCGGCAACGAGCAAGTTGCAAGAGCTATGCAGCGACTTGTTTGACTTTGGAACATGTTTGATGGAAATGTTCTGAGTTCACTTTGCGCGATTGGCAACATTGCAATTTCTGCAGCAATTTTATCAAAAATAAATAAATAAAAGTTATAAAAATAATAATGAAAATAAGAAAATAACTTCCCTTTATTTTTAATAGCAAGTTCTAGGTAAATACTATATCTGTTGAAAATGAAACGACATAAAAAGTTACCAGAACAATAAAAAAAATGTTCAACCAATAAATTTCAACTTAATTTAGCATTTATGAGATAAACGTAATTGCTTTGTTGAAAGGAAAATACATTTGTAAAACTGGCAAAGTAATTTAAAGCGATAAGAAAGGTTCAAACTCCGAGTGAAGTTTTATATTTTGCTTAAAAATTTGCTAAAGTATAAATTTGTTAGACTCCCAGAGCACAAAACTGATAAGAAAGATTTAAACTTTGAATATGTATAATCTTATTATGCATTTATCATGTTACTCAATTTGTTTGTTCAATAAGAAATATTTCAGTTAATCACTGTCATTTTAAGTATAAGTGAGTATTTTCTAAAGTATATTTTAGTAGAGTTTCTAAAACCTTAATAACTATTTGAAGAAACTTTTAATTTTAGAACTTGATTGCTTGCTTAACAGAAAAAACTATTTCTCAAACACGCAAAGTAATTTTAAGCGATAAACTTTAAATAGAACTTTGTTAAGTATTTAACATTTTTCTCATTTCTTAAAAAATGATGATAAGAAAAGTTTAAATGGATTCAGATTATTTTACTATTTGCTTGTTTCTTTAATATCTGAATATGTCATTACTAAAATGTGTTTAACCTCAGTAGCTTGTTGACGATAAGAGTCTTAGTATCCAAAATTCATAGATATTTCGAAATGCATTTGGGTTTTGAGTACTTTGGAGATAGGCCTCCCCGCATAGTCCAATAAAGCGTAGTTAATGCGGGTGCCCATTTGTCATTCCGGGTCTGAGGAATTCATGTCGCGCCGGTGCCCGCAGCGCAAAAACGTAACTTATCAGAAAGCAAAAGAAACAAAACAAAAAAAGAGGGAAAGAGAAAGAGAAAAGAAACGAAGCCGACAAGGGTCAGTCGAGCAACGACAACAACCCGCACCCACATCGAACGCATTGCAAGCGAACATGTATGCGCGTCGCGTTGCCAACTATCGTTTAGCCGGTTAGGCTGCAAACGGTTCGACGTTGCCATCGCCGTTGCCTTTGGGCCGCGCTCTGCTGCTGCGCTGCGTCAGTTGATTTTTGGCCGTCGAAGCAGTCGGACAAGTGGAGCGCGTGCTAAGCGAATTGTGTTGCCATCTCTCTTGCTCCTCCACACACTCCACTTGCGACGGAACAAATCCTCTTCTCACACACACACAGGTGCATTCGCGTATTTGTGAGTGAGTGTGCGTTTGTATGCATGTATGTGTATGTGTGTGTGTTTGAGGGCGCGTGAAAACAAAACACAAGAAAGAAAGAAAGAAAGGCAATAAAAAAATCACAGTCAGCTGTGAATTTTGCTTCGTCTTCAATAAATAAAAAAATTTAACGTTAAAAAAGTGTTAAAAATAAATATAAAAAAATTAAAAATAAAGAAGAAGCATACATTTTAAAATTGCCAGCGTCAAATTAAAAAATTAACTGAAACAAATCAAATCAAACCGTGCTCCCCTCTCTGTTTGTGTTGCCCCCTCGTGCGCGCTCTTAACCCCGCCTACTACCCTATCAATATTTACAAAGTGTTTTATATTTGGTGGCAGCAGCGGCGACGTGTCTGGACGTGTCGCGACGTGTTCGTTCGAATCAGTCCATAATCCTCAGTCAACGTTTTGACAGCAAAATCAAAGCTGAGCAGCGGCAGCGGCAGAGGCAGTGGCACTGGCATAGTGGTAAGTCGTCGCATCAACTGAACGTCAAGTGTCGCCGCCACGCGACCAGCAGGCGCAACAGCAACAACAACAACAAGGAACTGACTGAGACAACGGCAGAGGTTCGCATAGAACCTTGACGGTGACGGCACCTGCTGCTGTTTGTTGTTGCTGTCTCTGTCGCTCCACAACAAAACATTTCTTTCTTATGCGATTGTTGTTGTTGTCGTTGTTGTTTTTGCGTGTGTTCCGCGTGGAGCTCCGTTAACTCGAGCTGACATTTACAACACTGCAAACGACGCCGGGCCCCCTTTGTTCCCCTTCGCCCCCCCCGTTCCCATTTGCGTGTTTGTGTTCTGCGTTGCTTTTTGTTGTTGTTCTTATTTTTGCTGCTGTTTCTCGCGGCGTGCATTGACTTTGCTAACACACACACAAACACACACAAACACACAGAAGCACACGCACATTTGTTTTGTTGTTGCTTTGCTTTTGTTTTTGCATGTTTGTTTTTGGCCTTTCTTCTTGCGCATTGCCAGCGCTTTTGTTTTTTGTTTGTCTGTCTGTCTGTGTGCATGTCTGGCCAAGAGTGTGTGTGTGTGTGTGTTTGTCTGCCTTTGTGTGTGTGTTTGTTTGCTTGCAAATTACTTTTATTGGCCGTTTCCTTCTGGCTTTGGCTATGTTTGGCTTTGTTTTTTCGCCGGCTGAGAGAGAAAAATCAATAAATTTTTATTTGATTTTCATGTCCGTGTCGCACACACAGCTGTGCCAGCTTGCCTGCTTAGCCTGGCTTTCTCCTACTCCTCCACCCACCCCCCTTCATCCCTCCCCTCCTCACTCGACTAGCCTTTTGTTTTGCGCCTTTGCCATGGCAGCCAATCCTATCCTGTGCCACCCTCTGTCTGGGATTGTTTGGGTTTTGCACGAAACAGTAACAGAGACAGAGACAGACAGACAGCGTACTGGCCTAGAATCGAGTCCAAAAATTTATTAATTATCACTGGGGTCGAGGAAACCGTTAGATGACATACTTTCGCAGGGTAAATAGAGAGGGATATATCGTATATACAAACATAAAGTAGCGACAGGGGGGCAATGAACAGGTAGAAGATTGTAGAAAGATTTAAGATTGATACGGTAGATATTGTTTCTGTCTTTTATGAACCGCTAATTAGGCTGCATTTTATGAATCTGCATAATGAAGAAACTGGTATATAGAGCAGTAACCCCAGCAGAAAATAGATCGAAAATAGATCGAAAATTAACATTCACTTTAAAATTCAGATTAAAGTTGTGGCCGACGTCAAACTTGTTGGGCTTCTCGAAACTGTTAATCCGTGTGTGTTTGTGTGTGTTTGTGTGTGTGTTTGTGTGCTATAAACTATCGCTATAAAATCTATAAAAATCTTGAAAAACAAGACTTGAGATTTGAGCTTCAAAATAAGTTTGCATAATTTCCAAACTAATGTGGAAAACTAACAGTTTTATTGAGCCAACTGACGCATTAAGGTTATGTTGCATTTAGAATGTTAAACCGATTAGTTGTACACCTCGAAAATTGCGTATTTCCTGTAATTATACGATATGCAATCGTTACAATCTCTTTGCATGTCTATAAATACGTTTTATGTGCGAGGGTACTTGGTAACTGCTCAAATTAATGTCTTCTCTGGACCTACCCCACAATTCAAAGATATTTTTGGACCATAAAAGACCTTATTTCTTTTGTAGACTGTTTATTGTTATAAAGTGGATTTTCTTTTGGGAAATATAACGAACTGAACTTGAATTATTATGTAAATGGGTACCATCAGATGGAGTATCCCTTCCCCCAACTGCTTTACTGCCCTTCACTTGTCGCAATATCGCAATTTTGACAACTCGTGCTGGAGGGAGGGGGGACGACGTGTACATGCACACCTGGCGCACCTGTCGCAAACCTGTCCGGCTGAGAAGTAAAAGTGCCGCCCATGTTAACGGGGTGTCTCTCCTACAGCTCTGTCGCATTCATCACACTCTGCTCTTTTTATGTTCATTCACAGTTTTTATTTTTGTTGATTTAATAAAACTCGGCATTCATTTAATTTCCATGTCCATTTGAAAACGGGTTTCGTTTCGCCGCTAGTCTAAAGAGAGATAGAGAGGTACCTTACTGCTACCTTCTCTCTATCTCTCTCTATCTGTCTGTCTCTGTCTCTTTCACTCTTTGGTCTTTTACTGTTTCGGACTGCATCATTAAGAAGCAGCATTGGCAATTAAATTTAATTATTAATGTCGGTCCGGGCCCGGTAGGGTCGGTACCGGGCCAAGAAGGCACGTCTGCAGGGGGTCGTTATGCGGCCAGTGACACACGAGAAGGGGTTAGGAGGACGGAAGGGGGGGGGACTCAGGAGTGAGTAAAAGTTAAAGCTGTTGCCATTTATGTTAATTTCAATAAATTAATCACACACATATTATGACTCCGCTTACATCATGACCTGCCTGCTCATCCGTTCCCCCTTTTCCACGATTCTCCCGTAACTCTCTCTCTCTCTTTCTCTTTCTGTCTGCACTGTCTGCTGATTTATGTTCTGCTCACGTTGACCTCACACAATGTTGACCAGCTGCGAGAAATGAGTCGAGATGGGGCGTTAATCATTCATTCATTTCGCACGTCGTCACGTTCTCTCCACAACGAAATGTAGATCGACTTGCAGTCAATAGGCCAAAAATAGCCCAAAGAAAACTGAAGAATTGGCAAAAAAGAATAAAATTAAGTCGTTTATATTGGTTTGGTAGCTTCTACCACATGCCCCCACTGATTATAGCGGGCTGATCGAAGCAGTTACATGTCTAAACATGTCTCAAGGGAAGCGTTGCTCTACAGATAGTATTCTCGTACTACACAAAGCTCTCAGATCACTCAGCTGTAATCTAATGTCGTCCCAAACGGTAGGCACGTTCTACACTTGTGTGTAACTGTAGTTAGCACTGGATAACTGAAGCATTCCGAAAGAGAGCTGAAAACGGAAACTGCCAGCAGCACCTGTACCCCAAGGGGGGGGGGGCAATACTTTGGCAGAGAGAGGGCAGAGGGTAGCGACAAGGCACGTAGAGTCCGATTGCGATGCTGCTGCTGCGCTGTCCAAGCTGTTGTTGTTTATGCAAGACTCAACCTCAACCCGTGTCTAGAGTTGTGAAAGAACTTTGAGTAACTCGAGTGGCAGTTTCGCGTTTCACAGTCGCAAATAGAAGTATGCGAACGAGAGACCTGTTTCACATTTAAACTCAATTGTGTTTCCCAGTGTGCGTGCCCAGTACGTATAGGTATAGCGAGGTTCTATAAAGAAGAGAAGCGGAACTTCTTCAAGCCATAAAAGTGATGACACACTCTAATAAAATTGGTAGCTATACAACATAAAATATATCAATTGCTATTCGATATACGATATTATATTTCGTTAAATTTGTTCTAGAGGTTCTTTTAAGTTGTTTGTGTATTTGTTTTGAGTTCTTTATGATTTTATTGACTTTTATGTAATAAATCAATTTTTTTTTATGGCGTTTTAAATTTTTTAATTTGATAAGATCTAATATTTAAAATATTTAAGCATTACAATCAGTTTTAATTTATTAAAATTACTTTATTTCAAATAAACACATTAATATATTTATTTTTTGGTTCTCGATGTGTAATAATATCGTATTTTGTATAACATTGAAACAACATTTTCCATTTTTCTTTGATTTATTTACGATATTTTTGATATTTTTTCATATATAAAGTTACACTGGGTTTAAGAAATCAAACTTGTGAGTGTAAATAGTATAGCATAGCAATAGTATGAATTATCTAAGATATTTATGATATTTTTTATATAAATATATAAATTATTTAATTTATTTTTATTTTATTATATTTATTTAATTATTTAAATTTTGTACATTTTGACATTGCGTTACTTCTAGATTTGTCTATTTAAATATTTAATGATGTGCAATGAACATATTAAAGATATAACTGGTTATATTTTAGACTTCTCCTTCACAAATTATATTTGTAACCTAAACTTTTGATAATAATGATCGTCTTACATCGGATACTCATTATACGATAGTTTTAAGCTTTATAATTGGCTTCATTTGGTTTAATTGACTTCCTTAAGTAAATGTTTAACTTTCTCAGGCATCTTAAACCTCTTTCGCCCCGCTAGGGGGGTTACCTTGTCTTAGCATAATTGTGGTATATTTTTTGGCCCTCGGCGTTTTTCAGAGAAGGGGGGAGGGTCCCAAATGATGGCAATTAATACTTAAATACCGGGCTCTTAGCCATAAATTGTTGCTGTGGCTGCAGTTTAATTATAACTCAGCCAAGTCGCAGTAGAGTTGGGCAAATTCTGCGTGGCGGACAATTAAAAATGTGTTAGAGAAACGTCCAAAACGAGCAAAACGACCAAAACGACCTAATCGCAGACGAGAGGAGAGCATCAAGTGGAGTCGCAGATGCAGTCGGTCTGAAGTGGCCAATGGGCTCGAAGTGGATGCGGCTAATTGCCAAGCAGCGACAGGGGGTGTGCCAGTGGGAGGGGCAGGGTGTCAGGAGGGTATGGAAGAATCTACAACTGCAATGACAAGACAAATGTTGCTACAACCTGCAGCTACAAGTGAGCAACAACACACGACTGCGGCAGCAGCAGCACCACCACCAACAACATTGGCAACATGCAGTGCGAGCTGCTGTTGTTGTTGTTGTTGTTGCCTCTTGAGGCAGGCATAAAAATTCGTAGCCCAAACCAATTCGAAAGCAATTTCTGCTTAGAGACGCATGCAGCGGGTGGGTGGGAGAAGAGCGGAGAACATTTGCATAACCAGGAGAGCCTGCAGCATGCATATGCATCTCTCAGTGTACGTGTGTGTCAGTGTGAGGCGACAGAGGCCTCCTTTAAATAAATGTATATAAATTCGGATGCATGTTGTACATAGACATGGTCAGTGTAAACGTTTAAACTACACATGTATGGGCAAATACACTGAGAGAAATGCAGGGAGTAAATTAAGTACGTATATTTTGTAAATGATTAATAGTATTTTGGGCAGGGGAAATAAATACTAAATAGATATAGAAATAGGTAAATATAATAAGAGATGCATATAAACATATGATATAGTATATGATAAATGATCTGATTGGAACGGTTTATTCCCTATTGTCCCAGTCTAAAGTCTAATTAAATAGATTATTTGTACCTGCCCCTATTCATATGTATATATAAATTCAAAGAAAAATAAAATTATTTATAATATAAAATAGTTATCTAGTTATCTAATTCTGCATTATACACTGTAAACAATTATTAACTTTATTTCCAATTCAATTTTTCAATTTTTCATATCAACTTTTTCTCTCAGTGCACTACTATTTGCAGTAGACCCTTTTCTCTGCTGTTTATTTTCACTTCCAACTCAACCTTTTCTCTCAGTGTCACGCCGAGAAAGCTGCTGCCGCTGCTGTTGTTGTTGACTGGCTTAGAAGTCCGTCGGAAGACGAGTTCATTGAATTCTTAGCTGCTTTATTCGCCAAACTCGTAAATTTTCAACCAAATACACATAAAATTCAAACCAAACTGGTTCCTGCAGTTCCCCCAGCACAAACAACAACCAGAACACCAACAACAACAGCAGCAGCAACAACATTAACAGCGATTTATACGAGACCACAGCCATATAGTCTTTGGGTCTCTGTGTCTTTCCTTTCTCTGTATGTGTGTGTGTGTGTGTGTGTGTGAGTGTGTTTTTTGGGCCTGCATCTTGTGGAATGCGGCAGTCATCTTCATTGCACCCGTCTCCAGCTACAACTCCAGCTACAACTGCAACTGCGACTGCGACTCCAACTGCTTCTCCAGTTGAAACTGAAATTGAAACTCATCTTTGGCTTTTTAGCTTTGCTGGGTACTTTACCAAAAGGCGGCCAAGAGACACTGCAAGTGCATAACATTATCAGCGTTTCACTTGGGGCTTCCACTTGTCCCCTTGTCCAGTAGCATCTTCAGCTCCAACTGCAACTCCATCTCCATCCTTCGTCTGTGTGTGTGTGTGTGTGGATTCGTTGCGGCTACTTCGATTAAGTAGCTGTCAGCATTTGTATCTTGTATCTGCATTTGTCGTTGCCGTCTCGAGTATCTGTCTGTCCGTCTGTTTGTCTGTCCCTCCATCTCCTTGGTCTGTCCCTCTCTTTCTGCCTGTCTGCTGCATCATGTTACTTTTGGTGCTGCATCTGCAGCAGTGTTTGGTGAAAGCGCAACGCATTCGGCTTATGGCCTGTCCATAAAATCATGGCTCGCCTCTTGCTCTGCTTCTTCCTCTCTCTCCCTCTCTCTCGCTGTCTCTTCATCTCTTTCTTGCACGACATCGACCCACTTCGAGAACCAGCTACGGCTTATCAGATCGTATCAGCACCGGCTTTCCCATGTGTCACACACAAAACGCTCTCGCTCGTGTAGTAAAGTAGCTCAAATATTTGGACAAGTATCCCTCAGATACTAATTGGGCTCTGAGCTGAGCTTCTACTAATCACTGTGGGCATACAACAAATATCCATCACAAATAAAGGCAGAGAGAGGGAGAGAGAGAGACAGAAAGCTGGCAAAAATATGAAACAAAAGATACGTGTGTCTGTAAATGTATCTGTATCTGCCCGAAATGGACAAAGACAGCTCAATTGAAGCGAGGGATCATCGCGTTGCCTTGCACTTTGATGGGTTTGGTTTTTTGGTTTTTTTGTTGTTCATCTGTGTGTTTGTCAGGCTTTTGTGCACTCTACTCTGTTGCTGCTGCTCCCCTTCATCGCCTTTATCGCGCTACCTGTCAAACCTGACGATGGACGATGTGCCTAGACATCAATCAAAAGTTACGCTCTTAAGATTTTGGATTTCGATTGAGAGCCGGCGGAAATGAAGTTGAGGTTGCTTGATTTGGTTTGGTGTTAACTGTAATTACGCACGCAGCAACCGCGCGGATACACGCACAGATACATTTGTATCTCATGACGCACAAACTCGCAGTTGTTGTTGCCGGTGCACGCCCAACGTGCTGGTCAACAGCAACAGCAGCAGCAGCAGCAGCAACTGCCCACAAACAGCCACATAATGACCTTGTAACTCAACTGTCAACACACGCAGCAACAGTAACAGCAACAACAACAACATGCAACAACAACAACATGCAACAACAACAACAACGAGCCAAAGAAATCAATAGCCTAGCCACAATTTATAGTACTCGTATCGATGGCCATAAATTGGAGCGCCTGGCACATGTCACCAGGGAGAGAAGGGAGTCGGCAAGGTACAAGAATGCAGGTTCTGCCAGGGACAAGGAGGAGAGAGAGAGAGAGAGCGACAGGGAGGAAGTGTCGATCGGGTCGTGGAAAACAAACTTAGATATGATCTAATTGAATTGGTGCCCACCTGAAAAATGTTGCCAAAGCATTAAAAGGAAAAAAGTAAAAGATTTACGTCTTGTGATATGATTTGATATATGATATTTATGCAATATATACACAGAATATGATATAATAATCAAGAAATACAAAAATATTTACAATATTTAAAATTATATCTATATATATTCGGGCTGCACTTTAGCTCTGATCATTTGCAGTTGTAGTTTGTTGTTGCCATGAAGTGAATGTTTCTTTAATGTCAATAAAGTTATAATGGATTCTTTATAGTCCAAAAATTTAGGTCTTTAGTTATGAATTATAATGATATTATAGATAATTGATATTACATAGATATAAACGTTATATCATCATTAAAATATGCACATTTATAAAGAATCTAAAGAACCTTTTCGATTTCACTACAGTTATTCTCATTTAGTTTCAATTGGAAGTCTTTGATGAATGATATCTAAGCAATATATAGTATACACCAGATATGATATAATAATCACGAAATATATAAATATTTACATTATTATATTGCAAGTAAAATATTTATTCTTCAGTTCAGATCATGTGCAGATGAAGTTTGTTGTGTCATTAAAGTTTAAGGTTCTTTAATATCAATAAATCTTTAATAGGTTCGTTATAGTCAAAGAATTAAAGTTGTGAGTCACGAATTACAATGATATTATATTAGGATATTGCATATATAGAAATGGTAGAAATACATTAAGTCATACGTATAATTTGCATATTTATAAAGAATCTACAGAACCTTTTCAAACTTCCTACAGCTATTCACATTAAGTTTCAATTGCAAGTCTGAAAAGCTTAACAAATATTCTGCAAATACTTTGCATAGTTTCTTGTTAGTTTCAGGAGCCCCTAAGTACTGAAAAGCCTTTTGAAGCTGGAAACTGAATAGTTAAATACATTTTATAGCTTTTAATTTAACTTTGTTGTCTTGTCACTTTAATAGCCCCAGCAAAGTGAAGGCCCCTCCCCAAAATTCGCACAACATTCTCTGGGTATCTCATCAATCGTCGTTTTATAGCTGACATTCCACAGCCACGTGTCCTCTGCAGTGTCACAACACACAGCTGAGCCCGTGCCTTGCAACTTGTTGCCGAGTGGGTGAATGGGTGTGTATGTGTGTGTGTGAGTGTATCTATTTGTCTATGTGTGCTTTGGCCCTTCTCAAGATGTGCCTTGGGGTCAGTTTTGAGTGGCAGCGTGGGCCGCATATTTATAAAAAAAAGCAAAAGAAAAAAAACTGCTTATCTGGCTGAATACATTTGTTGTTGTTGTACTTTCCGTGTATTGTTTATGCGGCGGCGAGGGCCATAAAATATGAGCAACTCGGCAAATACGCATACAAATAGTTGGCGCGATATCTGACGGATACACACAGCGCACGCTGCTCCGACTTCCTCCCTCTCTCTCTCTCTCTCTCTTTCTGTGTGTGCGCTCTTTGTACAACGTTTTGTCTTCCCCCAAGTACCCAGTATATATGTCTACATATCTTCAAATATATATGTACCATATACATGCTTCTTTTTTGGATAAGTCGGCGCACAATAGCCGCATCAGAAGAATCTCGACGCGTAATGAATTACGTGCTAGAAAGGGCAGCGGAACAGAGAAGGAGGGTCGCGTCTTCAGAATTCCGCCAAAAAAAAAAGACGTACTCAGTGAAGTTCTCATTGTGCTCGAGAATTTGTTGCTATCAGGAAGCACAAAAGGAAGCCAAGAAAGAAGAAGAAAGCAAGCACGAAAACTCGCTCAGACAGCATCCAAAGTTGGAGAGTTTGCCAAAACTTGGCGAGCGTTGTGCGATTGCTGAACTTGGTTACCCCCCTCCCCCCCTTCCTGTTCGTGTTACACTTCACATTAGTCGCGTCTTTGCGACATTTTGCAACAATTTGCTTTAGTTTCCATACACTTCTTTCATTTATTTATTTTGTTTCTGTTGCCTTTTCTAATCGTTTCGGGTCTCTCAACATGTTTTTCTCATTATTTGCAATTGGTTTCCTCGGCCAGGCCAGTTAAAAGTCAGACGACGCGCACTAACCTTCGCTCACAAATCATCGTTGTCAGAAAGACACACACACACACACACATACCCAGACATAGAGTAGATACAACTAACAATGGCAAAGCAGAAGATTTAATAAGGCAAAAGGCCAGTGGAGAAACCTGTTGCAATGTTTTTGGCTCTGTCGACTTGGTGCCTCACTTGACTAGTTTTTATTTATTATTTTTAATACGGCTATAACTGCGGCCATAAAGCTGGCTAACAGACACACTAACTCACACACACACACACTCATACCAAGTCTAGGCGAATTGTCGTTTGGCATTCGCTGCGAGTGCTTATTAAACCGTGTCCAAACGAAAAGCGTCGGAAAATGCCAATGCAAATGCTCGTTTTCCAACCGATGACATTTTCGTTTATGGCTAACAATGCTACCCCTTGCCCACTTCCCGCAAGGGTATGCGCAATTTAAATGTTTGTCGCGCTGCACAAGTTTCTAAAAAATGTTGAAAAACAACAACAACGAAAGGTTAACATTGGAATGACGAAGGTTTTATACCCTTTAACCTATTTTGTCAGATTGATTAATATCCAGTTTCGATCAACACTATCTGGAGTTCACTCAAGGTCATTCGAATTAGATTTGATGGAGATATAGGCATTCTTATGGAAGAAATCTTTTTTAGACTGATTGTTTTTATGAAGGATATAGTCATCTAATTCAAATCTAATTTAGGTAGGATATAAAAAAACACTTTAAAACTTAAGATAAAACAAGTTTTCATAAAAGAACTCGAAATTGGATTAATCTTTTCCTAGGTTATAGTCCGCAGATATTGATGTATTTTTAAAATCACGTGAAACAGTTGGTATAAGTAATGATGTTTGAGTTTGGTTGGGATATCTTCAATATTATGAAATATACTGGCAAAATAATATAACGTTTCTATTGCAGATACTCATTTTGTGATAGAGACATTCTTTATACATAAGTATATGCACTTTATGTGGTCGAAGATCACTTTGTGGGTCGTTGGAATTAGATATAATTGGAAAATGAGCTTTTTTGCTGTTATGGACTGAATTTTTATCTGAAAGATATAGGATATAATTATCCAATTTGAATCAAATTTGGCTGGAATATAAAAAGCACTTTAAAACTTAAAATAAAATAAGATAGAACAAGTTATCGTTTAAGAAATCAAAATGTGAACGTTCTTTCTTATGTGTACTCTATTTTATAGTGGGCAGATATTGATGTAGTTGCAATATTATGATATAAGTAAGACGGGCTAAGTTTGGTTGCGATATCCTAAATATATTTAAATGTATATACACTTATGTTGCCGATATAATAAATATCGCTGATAATTTCTATTGCAGATAGTCGATTCGTGATTTGGACATTCCTTATCTATGTACACTTTATATTGTCAAAAATACCTTCTTCACTTTGTTGCAAATTCTTTTGAAAAATAAATACACCCTTTTCTGCAGAGATTTCAATTAAGTTTTCCCGTTTGCATTGTATCTTTCAAGATCGTTAATTGAAACCCAAGACAAGCCAAGGTGAGGCAGCAACGTAATAATTGATTAACTAATCATGCTGCGATAAAGTGCAATTAGAAGAGCTGATGTCACCGCTCGACGGCGCGAAGCCAGTTTAGTAATTCCGAGTGCTATAAAAAAGGTGTTCAATGCGAGTAAATTATATATAAGTGCTATAAAATGTAATTACAAAAGTACATAGCAAAAATAATTAGAACAATTTGTGGAGTGGAAAAACTCTCTCTACCGGAGAAGTATCTATGTAGCCACAGGTAGTTCGCGTAAGCTCGCTAATTCGCTGAGCATACAATGTAAGTGGCAAGGGAGAGAGAGAGAGAGAGAGAGAGAGAGAGAGAGAGAGAGATGTGTGTGATGCTGTGTACTTCAGTCTGTGTTTATGAATGTATCTATATCTATGTTTTCTTATTTCTTATAGACATGCTGCACATTGGTATAGGGTATAATGAATCTGTCATGATGTTGCCACACTCACACACACACACAGCCACACGCTTTTGGCCTTCGGGCATTAAACTTTTGCCTCTATGCGCCACGGGCGCTTTTTGTACAATTGTGGCAAATGTTGCATCATCATTAACACGCACACACACAAACACACAGGTACACACACGCTGCCTGCCTCTGTGTATGTGTGTAAACCTATTCAATAGAAACGCATCTGCTGGCTTTGGCACTCTCTGAATGCAGCCTCATCAATGTTGCCCGTGCTCACCTTTTTGGCTTGGCATTTTTAATGGGTTAATCGTTAATGGATCCGTCTGCAGATCCGGCTCTATATAGGCAGTACATCTGTACATCGGTACTCAATCTGTGGGCCGAGCCGAGCCCAAAAGGCAATGAGTCAGTTTGGCAAAAATGTCAGCGCGGAAAATGTTAACCCAGCGTAGGTTGCTCAAGTTGTTGTTGCTGCTGCTGTTGTTGATGCCTGCAATTTATCACATGTTGCAGCAACAGCAGCCGGCACAACAAAAATGTGTAAAATGCATTCAGGTGGCGTCGAAATATTCAAGGCATGCCACAAGCAGCAAACTTTGAGCGCGCCTGTCGCCGGGTTCCGTCTTGACTTTCAGTAAGTCATTAACTGCCGGTTACCTAACCGCCAGACAGCTGAGCCAGTGAAGCTGAGGCAATACAGCAGAGAGGAGCCAGTGGCAGCCTCCTCCCTGCTGCAGCAGTTGGCCGCAACTTGCTGTAAGTTGCAAGTTGCCGCTGTCGTTGATTGAGCCGTAATTAGGCATCACAATGAGCCGACGAAGAGAAGGCCCTTTCTGGCTAACTTGCTAACTTGGTTAAGTTTGCCAACCTGGCTTACCTGGCTGGCTCACTGACTGGCTATGTGGGTCGCGTAAGAAGTAAAAAATGTTTGTTAAAAAACGAAAACGCGCTACCGAATCAGAACGCGACGCAATGTGCGCCTGAGTACGAGCCCAATTGACATGGAAATGGGCGGATGAAATTCTTGGCACGTTAGAAATTAACCAAAATCAAAAGGCGAAAAAGACCAAAAAGAAATACGAAACGAAAAGGCAAAGAACGTAAATGAAACTGACAGCTACAGCAACAACAACTTGGGCTTGGCCATTCGGCCCAAAAGGTTGACCAAGAAACGACTTGGAGCGCGTCGCCTCGAGTCGCAGGTGAACAACCGTCTGATGGCCTTTTAAAGATTTTTACAGCTATTTATTTACTCAAGCCCATAGTCCACTGTCTCCCTCTACTCTCGCACTCTCTCTCTCTCTGTCTCCCTTTTTTGTTGGCCTGTCCGGCACTTCTTGGTTTGTTTGCTATTCGTTTGTTGCTGACACCTGCTTTGTTTTCCAAGCTGCCGCTGACGAGTACTCTAATTATATTTGGCCATTTGTTTATAAACAAAAGGAGTAGCAAAACTCAGAGGGAAATAGCTAGAAAACTTTGGCCAAATTGCTGCACAACGGCAAATGCAAATGGCTAAATTTAGAAAGAGAAGAGATAAAGGGAAAACAACTTGAATAGCTCGAAAGCAGGGACTAAGGTCTATTTGCCAGTTGGGGCGAAGGGGAGGGAGCCCTCTTAAACCAACAGGGATTTCTGCAAACTGACAGAATTCAATTTATTAAAAACTACACTAAGCAAAAATGTGAGTAAATTCTGATTGCATTGCCTGGGTGTAGTCATTTTGAAGAGATCTAGAACTCAAGAGTGAAATACTTAGGTGCATAGTTTCCATTTTAATTGAAGATTAAACAATCCAAACTGG
Source organism: Zaprionus ornatus (assembly GCA_018904035.1). Taxonomy (NCBI): domain Eukaryota; kingdom Metazoa; phylum Arthropoda; class Insecta; order Diptera; family Drosophilidae; genus Zaprionus; species Zaprionus ornatus. Next base: position 5,515,780 of record JAEIFZ010000238.1, read on the forward strand.
AAATAGCTTCCATTTTATAAGGAATATACTAAGTAAACCTTAGGTGAGTAGAGTGTTCTCTTTGTGCATTAAATAGGAATTAGTTAACAAGGAATCTCTAATGGGCATAGCTTGAATTCCACATTGACTTCTCATAGCTGATTAAATCAGACTTACTTAGAGCTAAGCAGCTTTGTATCGGTAATCAAGGAAAACTTCGACTAACTTTTGCATTCAATGAGCAAATTGTGGAAAACACTTTGCAGGCTTTACTCAATTTAAACTTGGCAGGGAGTGAGAGGCCCGCACATTGTTGCCAGGAATACAACTTAATCACCCCTAACGATTTGCTAACGTTCACTGTGTTTCTCCTGCTCACCCCCCTTCTCCAGTGTTTCATTCGGCTAACCCCATCTGGTTTTGCAAAACTTTCTGCTAAAAATAAATTCCCCCTTTCCATCTTGAGTTTTTGGCAATTTTACGGCTTATGCAATGCCAATGTCTTCATCAATGAATGAATACTCCATGTGATTTGAACAAATGTTTGCCCATAGTCAAACCTCATCGTCGTCGTCATCAGCTTCTCGAGTATTAAAGAAAAAAAGATATAACTGAAAACAAGAAAAAAACTGAATGAAGCTTCAAATAAAAACTGTTAACTTTCACTATCTTTGCCTCGAGGGCGCCGTTGTTTGTTTGATTATGATTATGATTTTTTGCCGCTTCTTCTCGGTTTCGTTGATGTTTTTGTTGTTATTGTATAACCATTTTTTAAAAGAAAGCAAAAACTGCATAGTTGTCACTGTTGATATCATTCAAAGCGTAAAAACAATACATTGTTGTTTGTATATTTGTTTTTGTTACGCATCGTATCGTGTATATGGTGATTACAATGCTCCACATTTATATTATATTACGATATATTATACTTTTTCCATTTCAATTTTTTCTCTTAGTTTGTTATCTGCAGCGGAAACACACAAAGACCCCCATACTAACTGATGTGTGTGTGTGTGAGGGTGTGCGTGTGTGTACTACATGTGTCCGTACATATGTACAAATTATATTCGTTTATTTTGCCCATCAGGCTTTTTGTCTGATTTGTTTGTTTGATTTTGTTAGCGTACAAAACGCCGTGAAAATGCTATAGGAGGGAGTACCTATAACGGGAGAATACTCTATATGGAATAGTTGAAGAATGGTACTTGTTAAAGTTATGAAACTTTTAGAATTTTTAGATCTCATTGGGATTCTGATAAAGTTATATTACAAAATGATTTAAAAATACATTGAATATTTAGATATATCAAAAATATTGAAAGGAACTTACCATACCGTAGAATATTGTTTTCTTTTTACTTTTCAAACTAAATGTTAAATAGTTCTAAATGAATCGAATATTATATGTATGAAATGACTTGTCATTTATCGTTTTTGATAAGAAAACGTTTATAAAATACATATTGTATTTTTTGTATATACAATATTTAGATATATCGAAAATATTTATATTGATATTGGTTTATTACAGACACTTTGGACCATACCGTAGAATATTCTTCATATTTACCTATATGAATATATAGTATATTATGAAATAGATGCGAAATAGTTGAAAATGTATCAAATATCATAAGAATCAAATGACTTATCATCTTTAATTTTGACAAGAATTACGAAATGATTAAAAAATACATTAAATATTTATATAAATCGAAAATAATGAAAGAAACTTGAACCATACAGTATATTATTCTTTATTTAAACTTTTCACATTAAATGTAAAATAGTTTATAATGAATTGAAATATTATATGAATAAAATGACTTATCATTTATCGTTAAATATCTTATAATTAACTAAATATCATTAAATATTTAGATATATCAAAAACTTCAAAGTTATAGTACTGCAACTTAGGCCATACCGTAGACTATTCTTCTTTTTTTTAACTTTTCGTACAAGATTAAAAATTTATCAGACTTTCGAATATTATAAGAATTACATGAAGTTGAAAATATTAAGATTCTTTTAATTTGAACGTATAGGAATTTCAATATAGTAGACTCCTCTTCAAATACTTCATAGAAGTATTTTCAATACGCATAGCTCGTTTACATTTCCCTTCTTAACTGTGTATTTCCATATCAAGCAATACTCTTTGCATATACTTTAGAGATCCTTGTACCCTCATCAAAAGCGAAGGGTATTAAAAATAGAATATAAAATACGAATGTATTATTTCGGTACGGGGCAGAGGAGGCAACAGGGACAGCTCTTGCTGCGAAAAGGGACAAATATTTGTTAACAAAATATATAAATAATATTGTGGAATGTCAACAACATGTGCACGCGGCGGCATATGTAACTGAAATTGTGTTTAAAAAATAAACTCATTCGATTTTCTGTACGATAAAATGCATTCAATATTGAACAGCAATTTGCTGATTATTCATGTATGTGGCTAAAAATACACACACACAAACAACACAGACACATGCTGTGGGTATTTGTTTAAATATTTGTATGAATTAATGATGACTGTGTTGGCTTGTGGTTATTAAGCGTTGAGTTAGTCAACCCCTGATCACATACATATATTATTTACAATATGTCAGAGGCAGTTGAGGACTTTGAAGGCATCACGCTTATCTATGACAGTTGATAGGACTCGCAACTAGACCGACTGCTATCTAGCCAGAGGGAGAGAGAGGGAGAGAGAGAAACACTGAGCCTCTTCAGCTCTGATTTCTGTTATTTATTCCGTATCTTAAGCGATACTTTGTAAATAAATGTTGCAACGCTTGACTTCACACTGAACTCCCTGGGAATTACCACATTGTTTCAATTCCAATTCGAATTCATTTTTCATTTTATCTCATTGATTTGCTGCTCTTTCTCTTCATCTCTTCATCTCTCTCGCTCTCCTCTCTCTCTGGTCAGTTCATATTTAATTCATTTGAATAAACTTGTCTGGGTAGAGTAGAGACGCGAGCCACAGCAACCGCAGTTGGGAATTGCTTGGGTCTTGGCTCGTATCTAATAGAGGAACCAACACACACACACACACACACATACAGGCACAACTTGCTGACATGCTTGAGATACGAGTTTGTAGTCAACTTCTCGGACGAGTGGGCAGTGCATTCTCAAGAGGAGAGAAGAGAGAGAGAGAGGCAGATGGAACCTTCTACTATCGTAACTAATTAGCAAAATGCATGCTAATTTGCAGTTGCAGCAAATAAAATTACAAACTGCTGCTGCCACGTATCGCTTTACGTAATTAGCCGGCAATAGTGATAAAAGCAAAGGCCAAAAAGGCAACCAAATGATGAAGTCGTTGCCAGCTCGAGTCCTTCTCGTTCCTCGTTGGTCGTTTATCACAACAATGTTACCACAGAGGGCGGGAGCAGAGAGTAACTGCCGCCCCCTTTCGGACTGCGTATAATTACTGCTTTTAGCCCTGCTCTGCAGACCACACTATCTTGAGCCTGTCTTGAGACGTTACAGATGGCGAGGCAGATCCCTCGTCGTCGTCGTCGTCGTCGTCGTCATCCTTGTGCTGCAACTGATTTGAGTTATTGATTGTGAGCGGCCTCGCAAACTATGATTAATTTTTCTGCCGAGTCAGGCTTTGTATGATTTGAAAAATTAGTACAAACTGCATAAGGGGCATACATACATACTACGTATACAACTAAACCCCGACTGACTGAAGCGAACTGATCATAAATCAAACAGTTTGTGCTGATTGCATTCGCAGTTCGCAATCGAAGTGCGCACAAATTGCATGATTTGCAATTTTGTGTCCAGCATAGTACGAGGCTGCATTCCCCGGATGCTGACACGACTTCGAAGACAATTCCCCCTCCCCCCCCAGTCCGCACACAGTCCTTTGGCAGACCTCACGTTGTACTTGCTTGAGCGCAAATAATTCGCATTTTTGTTGCAGGTTGACCGGCAAAGAGAGACTCTCCTGCAAGTTAAAAGCAAAAATTATTGCCTGGCATTTTTATTTGCTTTTTATTGTTACCATTTTCCGCCCATTGTCCTGCCTGCCTTTGCCAGCCAGTGCTGCACTTTATTCTCTTTTCGGTTTTTGTTCTTATTTTATTGTTATGTAATTAAATTTTTGGCAAGAAGTTGAAGCTGAAGTTGAAGAGGAAGCAGCAGGAAGACATTCCACACAGTCCGAATCGATGAGAGTCTCTCCTGTTCTGCATCTACATTGGGTCTACTGCCTTAATGCAAGACAAATTGCTTCGGCCAGTCTTTTTTTTGGCCATAAAATGCACAACGGGTCGTCTGTGGATACAGTGGGGGGAGGGAGAAATCGACTGCGTTAATTGAGCTACATAAATTAGTGAGTGGGTTTTAATGTACTACAAGCAGCAAGTGAATGACAGCAATAAAATATGAATATATTTTCATACTTGGCTGGGTCTGTAATTCAGCTTAATCGGGTTTTTGTATCTAGTTTGTGGGCTGTTTGTTCTCTTTTCTCTCTCCTCTCTGCTTTCCATTTTCAATATTATTCTCAACATTAGAAATGAGCTAAACTTCTTCTATTTATCCCACTGTCCAGTGCCTGCACTGCACTCACGCGGCAACTTTAATTTCAGCTCAGCCTTATCTGAGTAGTCGTAAAATTGCCGTCAATATGCCAATGCCAATGTCTAGTTTCTATGTCTATGGCGCTAGCTTAAAGCCAACAAAACATAAGGCGCATTCCGGGCAAATGACACACTCGTTTGGGCCAAGTTCTCTCTCCCGTCCAACTGACATTCAATTTCGTGGAGTCGAGAAGACGCAATCGCAAACTGGTTAATCGACTATGTAAATTTTTATTAATATTCAAAAGAGACGATTGCGTGTACAACACCAACCGCAACACCAACAAGAAGGTATCATAAATATGCATATGACCTTCATTGCGAATGATGGACAGTCGGAACGGAACAGAAAAGGTCTGCACGGGGCAGATTGATCCCGTGTCGAATGGCGGCTCTCCAATCAATTGCAAAGCGGAAGAAGCAGGGGTAGGGAATAGCGAAGGGTGGGGCGTACCACAAATTGGATTTACTATCGACAATTGCAGCGATTAATTGCGCTAAATCAAGACGTTGTGGCTAAAAGAGAAGAAATATCGAAATAAAAACGGAAAATCATATTATGCCGACTGACCGAATCGAAGCTATTTCAATGGTCATCATCAGCGGGGAAGGGCATACAACAGAATTGAAACAGCCTCAAGCCAAAAAAAAAGAAAGAAATGCGAGAGAAGTGAAGCAACAAAACAAAATACAGAAAACAACTTAACCAAACAAAATCCCAAAGGCATTTTGTTTATATATTTAAGAGTGTTTACGGCGAGCAACATTTTGCGATCATTAGCAAATCATTTACACCATTTACTGGCCTGGCCGAGCAGAACGCGCTCAACCGATTTGCTGTGAGGGTATTAAGGGAACTAGAGAAATACACTAACTTTTGATAAAAAAATGGTTAAAGAAGAAACAGAAATCTTTTAAAGAAAAACGAAATGTTTTTTGGTGTTTTAGTTGAAAAAGAATTTGAAGAAGAATAAATATGACTGGTTTTTATAAAGGAAAATCTATTATATGAGATTAAGCTACCTAGAATAATGTATATATGTTTATAAACTGGAAAAGAATGCTTTAAATCGCTTGGGATACTTGGGAGTTTGGAATGTGCACTACTTTGAATGGAGGAAGTGATTGAAAAGTCATAAACAATTCATTAGGTAATAGAAAATAGCGAAGTATTGAGAAGAATCAATTGTTAAAACTCTAAAAATAATACTGATTAAGTTAAAAAACCTTAATTAGATCTTTAACAATATATTCCTTATATGATAATAGAATAGAATATCATAAAGGCTGCTTTTAAGCTTGTACTTCAATGACTTTTTTTAAGAAACTTTTCCTTTTAAATGTTAAAATTATTATGAAATGTTATTTGAATATTTAAACCAACTCAATGTCACCCACCTATAAATAAAATATAACATTAAATGAATAGTTCCCATCTACTATCAGCTGATGTACCCCACTCACGTGCAGGGTATCTTCAAGCAGTGAACGTGCAATACAATTCGTCTGCCCAGCGAGAACCCTTTTTTGCGGATCGTTCGTGTAAGCGGCTTTAGCGTATTGGGCCAACATTCGTTTAATGAACTGCTCGAAATGCTTGAAAATCTTTTGAATTATTATTGTTGTTGTAGCTGATGTTGTTGCCGCCGTTGGTGGGCGCCGCAAAGCGTGCGAACTGTTGTTGTTGAGTTTTTAAAGCTGCTTTAATAGATCGAAGCACTTGACACAGCAGCAACAGCGGCGGCAGTGGCGGCTACTGTTTTAAGGCCTACAGCACACACATAACTACACTAACACACACCCACACACACACTCTCACCCTCTGGCATACTCTCTCACACACATACAATTCACAATAGGCAATACGCATTTGCCAATAAAAGAATTGATGGCCTCAGTCCTTGCAAGAGCAATAATAGAATGTGTGGCAGGCTTCATTCATTAATTAGTTGTGTCTTTGTTGCGAAATCGAATTAATTAATTAGCTTGATTAGCGAAAAACTTGAGGTCATTTATTAATTATATCTACCGCCTTTTCGGCATGCCGCCTGGCAATGCCCCATCCCCCTCTGAGTGTGTCATGACCTGAGGCGTTTCTAATTACAGCAACCTGATTAGTTATTGAAAAACTGTAATAACACGCGCTAGTACAAGGCACGATGTGTGTGTGTGTAAGTGTGTGTGAGAGTGTTTGTGCATTTGGGTGAGTTGGTCAGCGTGTGCACGATAAACACACTCACACACACACGTGCACCGTACACCCACACAGTGCCAGTGGACACTTCAAGTTGATATCGTCGGGGCAATTTTATCTACTCGCTTGGAGACAACTATTTCAGCAGTTGTTGTTGGGGTTGTTTCTGCTGGTGCTGTTGTTGCTGTTGCTGTTACTGTTGTTGTTGCTGTAATTGCCATAGTTACTGCTGCTTTTGTCGTATACTTTGCTGCACATTAAGACCAGCACGTAACCGGTTGCATTTGCCACAAACAGAGTAACATTGAAAAACAGCATTAAGCGGGAATGGCGGCAGAAAAAAAGGCTAACAAAAGAAAGCGCGTGTTAAAATCATGTTTGCTTAGATTATATCGATTGTTTTCGGTACGGGGAATTTGTTTAATCTTTTGGTTTTCAATTCTACGAAAACTATCTACGACATGTTCTAAATTTAGCTAAATTAGCTTGAACTGCTATCAAAATTGGCTTTTATTGATTTGAATGCTTAATAAAGTTTGGCTATATTTGCCTTTTTAAAGTATTGTTATTTTCAAAAGCGAATCTTTGTAAACAATTTTATCTGTTGGTTCTTCATTCTACGTAGTTTATCTACTTAATTCTATATTATATTCCACATTTATCCAAATAGTCTGTCTGTAGTCAACTTTAAATAAATAAATATATAAAAAAATAAAATAGGTTTAAATATATTAATTGCCAAAAGTCTTTAATCATTCTGTCTTCCGTGAAACAAAATGCGATTTTTATAAAATATTTTATATATATTATCGCATGTTTATAGGAAAAAGCTCACTTCACACAAATAGGTCGTTCATATATGTAGGTCGTTCTAAATATTTAAAATCAGCAAATTTAAATTCTTCTTTTGCCAGTTAAATTTCTAGATTGTTCCACTTTCTCCTAACGTTAAAAATGCATTTACATTTAATGGGCCTAACGTATTCCAAATGACCATAATTGCTCCATTATAATTTGCATATAGTTTGCATAGTTTATTTATTTTTAAATTTTTTGTGATGAATTCCCTGTCTATCGATAATTCATCTGCTTAAATGGTTTCCACTTTAATAAAAACAAAACAATAATAAATTTCAACTGGCACTTGCGGCATGAGGATGCTATAAATAATTATAGCAGATATGTAAATGAAGTCGAAATGCAATTGTTGCCTTGGATGAGTCATTAATTTTGTTAATTATGTGTGTAAAACACCAGGCCAGGCCATATTGCACGATTCTTGTCCCGATGCATATGGCCCGTTGTTGAGGCTCATAAATTGTAGTCGGGCTGTACAGTTAACGCTTAATTGAATATAGAATGGCACCTACTACTATCAGGCACCCGTTATCGGCTCAATGATAGTAAGAGAGAGAGAGGGAGGGAGGGAGCTTATCAGGCAATGTCTGCTTTATTTACCTCTTTTGGTGATTTATAACTCATTTCATTTTTTATTTTGTACTCATTTCAGCTTCTGATAAGACCAGCCCGATCGAGTAAGTGTATCTATATATATATTTATAAATAAACAATCGATAAGCCCATCAGCTGCATATGGAGGTGAGTAGAGAGCGTGACACACAACAACCGCATGTCAATTTGTACTCGCAATTTATGATATCCTCCATTGTGGTACCTTCGCCGACAGGCAGACAAGATCATTGTTTTCGGGCCAAAACTAATAAGCGCCAAGTATGGTGGGCAATTTAGCCCGGTAGGCGGCAGTAGTTGGCAGCAACCTGGCAACGCTTTGGAGATCTTCACCCAAGTCGGGCATTGTCTGTGCTTCATTTTGCTTCGCTTTGGTCTGGTGTCTCGTGTCTCGGTCTCGGTCTCGTTCTCTGTCTCGTTATTGTGCCAAATGGCCATAAAAGGTTAATTGGGTCCTTAGCAACTTGGCTGCAACAAATAATGCAAACATTCCACACGTACCTCAGTGGCCACTGTGCCACACTGTGCGACTGTGAAGCGACACAAGCGACAAGCGACATAGAAAAATCTTAATTAGTTAATTAAAACAACAAACAACAAACCCGGTCCCGAATCGGAGCCCTTGTCCCGGGGCGAGTGCAACTAGTTCACTTGGTCTACTGCATTATTCATGCGGCTTTAATGACCAGCACAGAATAGGATGGGGCAGCACAGGAGCAGACTAGACAGATAGAACAGCACGGAGGAGAACAGAACACCAAAGCCAAAGCTAGTTGGCAGTTGGAAGTTGTTGGAGTTGTTGCCACTTTGATGTGCAGTTGTTGTGCCCAGTGAAAGCAGTTTTCTGGGGTATAATAGGCTGAAGGTGTGTAGAGTGCAGAAATGCATATTGAGGTTATGTAGTTTATACATTATTGAACTGTGTGATGTATTTAGAGGATCTATGTAGTTCGAACAATTTTACTCTCGTCTATTTGAATAATCAGTTTATTAAAGTACAATAGGCTGAAGGTGTGCAGTGCAGAAATTCATTTTGAGGTTATGTTGTATATATATTCTTGAACTGCATGATGACTTTAGAGGATCTTCGTAGGTCGCACAGTCTGCTTAAACAGTCTTCTTTTCTATATTTCTATCACTTATCGATAAAAAAAAACATATTCTTGGTGATTGGCTTTCCATATCCCTTTTTTATGCTTTGAGGTTTATATATTCTTGAACAGCACAGTTGTTGTTTTCTAAGAAACAGTTTATTGAGGTACAATAGGCTGACGAAGTGAAGTACAGAAATTGATTTTAAAATAATGTTGTTTATATATTCTTGAACAGCATAGCGTATTCAGTGGATCTGTATAGTTTGTACTGAAAAACTCTCTTCGATTCTATATTCCTTTCACTTTTCACTCATACCTGCATATCATATACCTTATTATTTGTTTCTTTTTATCATTCTTTCTATGTAAAGTTTTATATATGTTTAAATCGATATAAATATATATTGTCTATAGATTCACAATGCCTTATCACAAGCCAAGCCCAAAGTGATCAATGAAATTGACTCAGAGCTGTGTTTGTTTCATTTTTTTTGTCCATGAGTAAATTTAGATATAGATAATGAAAGAAAACCGTGTTTGTTGTATCCATTATACATATAGATATGTCGGGTATCTGTGAGTCGTTATCATTACTGCCTGCGACTTCATCTCTCACTTCTGTTTGTTGTTTTTGTTGCCATACTGTTGCTACTGCTTTTGCCCTTCGATAGAGACACGTTGTCTGAAAAGACTTCTGACTCCAGTTCCAACTTCAGATCAAGCTCTGAGGGAATGTGTGTATGTGCGTGCAGGTCTGTGCAGTGTGAGTGTTTATGTGTAACTCAAATCCCCCGAGGTGACATTAAACTATGAGAGGCATTTAGTTTAGCGATTTATATAGGAGACTTTTTGACAGTTTTATGTCCAAGGTGCCGATTGAGGATAACGAGCTGAAATGTTTATGCCTCATTAAATATCCAGGCAATGTTTATATATCTCACTGGGCCCTGCCAGCAAAGGACCTCGTTATCCAAGGCAATCGCATGGTGCAATTGGCTGGAAGCGATTTATTGACCATGGGGAGGCAGGATGGGACGGGACGAGACATTACGACTCGATAGTTTTATTTTTAACGAGAGCGAGACTTTTTTATTTTAAAATGAGAGAAAAATACGCGTGTTTATCTATAGAAGCTTCTTGCTAATGTTTATAGTAAAGAACTTAAGTATTGAAATAAATTTGGTGTTGAAATTCAATTAACATCGTCTACCTTTGCTGTCACGCACTCAAGTGGTAGGTTCAAGTTCAGCTCAAGTTAACAATTATCGCTTTGCACTAGGTTCGACCTCTTTGTTAACCCTTGTGTGTGGGACTAACAAAGCCATTCTGTGTGTGTGGGTTCCCGCTGTGCGGTTCATTATGACCGCAACGCAATGTTCAAAGAGATTCCCCCAAGTGTGCGTGGTTTATGTTCTATATAGTATACGATGGGGTTTGTGGGGGGGGTTTTGGGTCTCTTCGTTTCGGTCTGGCTTATCTTGGGCCTAACCCGAAGGCACAACATGTTTTTCGGTGGCTCCCGATGGCCATAAAAAATGACCAACTGCCATTAGGGCACAGAAATGAAACCATTTTTGTCATTTGACAGGCAATTTTCAAGCGTAACATTTTCGATTTGTTACCCCGCACTGCCTGCATACTCTTCTCTCTTTCTCTCTATATCTTTCTCTTTCTCTGTCTCGAACTATTCAGAAAGTGGGAGCAGAACAAGAGATGTATTTGCTCTGTCCGTTGCGCCCACAGCGTGTTTATGCCCATAAAATGTACAGACCCAAAATCTGATGATAGTTTATACACACACACACACTCAGACACAGACACAAACCCGTAGCTAAAAGCATTTTTCCGAAACCCTGCACATTTTCACATGAATGCGGTAAAATCTGTTGCCATTTCTCAACGTTGTCCTCGCTATGTCTCGCTCCTCTGTCTCTTTCTCTCGCTCTGTCTGTCTCCCTCGCTCGCTCTCACTGCGCTTGGCATATTAAATCGAGCTGCCACATTGAAATATATCGAGTTTATTATACAGCCGGCGGGCTATCATTTGATTAAATCTAAATCTGTTTATGATCCTGAAATTCTCGTAGCATTTATTAATTTTTGAATCAGCCTGAAAGAAGATGAATAAACAAAATTAACGCTGATAACTTTTGGGATTTATTCTTGTTTTACTTGCTCCTTCTTTATCCTGTACTTGTTCATCCACCTCTCTTCTCTCTTGTGCCCTCTGCAAATAGCCTGGTGAATTAGTTTTCATTTTTTCTTGTCCGCTTTTTGTATTCAATTCGCGGCAAGTTGGCTGAGAGTTGGCCAAGGTCCAGTTGCAGTTGGCCAGGTTGCCGCTGCTGCTGCTGTTGCTGCGGAAAACTCATGAAAAATGCAGGGAAAAACACAAAGATGCGGCTAACTGGCTGCAGTCTGGCTGAATAATCGAATGAATGCCTGAATGCCTGAATGGGTGCCCCCGATGAATGCTCGAGCAAACAGACAAACGGCCAAACGGGCAAACAAATAAATATTGAGGTCGTGCCATAAAGCAAGATGGAAAGAGAGAAAGAGAGAGAGAGAGAACGAAAGAGTAGGTAAACCAGCTGACCAGCGCTAGTTACTCTTGTTACTGTTGTTGTTGTTGTTGTTACTCTTACAGTGGGGAAAAGTCATGCATATGCAAATGAACAATTGATTTCATGTGGCCCACTCGAGGGTTAATCCGATATTTCTTGTCTCGCTTGTGCACACTCTGACCCTGAAATTAGTTGGCGCTGCGAGTGACCTTGAGCTGAGCTTAGGTTAAGTGCAAGGTCGGGCAAAAGAAGGGGGCTGAAGAGAGAAGGGAAGAGGAAAGGAGGAAAAAAGAGAAAGAGGAAGGAAAACAGTAAAATATGTTGCAAATGGTTTTTTGATTAATGAGACAAGTTTTGTACGATATAAATGACTAGAATAGTTAGTTATAAATCAGTGGGGAGTATTAAATGTTGAGATTGAAGAAGAGCTAGAATATACTGAAGTTAAATTTGATAAGAGATCATACATCTTATGGTCTGCCAATTACCAAGCAATCCAATAAAACGCAGGAAGAATTCTTTAACAGATTATCGAGAATATAGTTAAATATATAAAGATATAGTTAGGAATAAAAATATATAGTAAGGGTTCCTTTATAAACTTCTTAAGATTCTGTAAATTTGTAATAATTAAATTACAAATCCAGAAAGAAAGCCTACCTTGGGCATGCCGAAGGTTCTATACCCTGGCAAGTTCTAATATCTTCCTATCGTTCCAATACTAGTTATATATAATGGTGCAGAATGTTATGGTATTGTGTATATTTAATATTATGTTTCACTTTGATTAGCACTGATAAGTTCAATTATTAATAAAATGAAAATTGGTCTTCATACAAAAACCTTTATTTCGGCCGATTGTTCCTATGTTATAGTGGTCAGATTCGTATGAATTTTTATATATAGTACTTATTTAATATATAGGAAAAGATGTTGTGTTGTTGTAAATTTGGTTACAATATCTTAACAAATAACAAAAATCGTCCGATATTTTGTATGACAGCTATACGATATATCGGTCCGATCCGGCTCGTCCCGACTTATTTACAGTGTGCAGAAATAAGAAGCACGCTCAGTTTCATTAAGATAGTTCCAAAACTGAGAGAATAGTTTGTGTTGCAACAGACGGACACACGGACCAACGGACAGGCGGACAGGGCTACTTCGATTTCTAATGCTGATTGTGAATATATGTATATACTCTGCTGGAGTCCGAGATGGCTCCTGGCCAAATGAATACACTCTCTACAAGGTTATAACAAGACTTACGAATAATTTAGATAGTTCTCTGCACATTCCCAACAGGATATCTGTGTGTCTAGCACAGAGCTTACAATTCAAGTTTGCCTTTTCAATTAAAACACTTTGCCTGCAATATTCAGCGAAGGCCAACTCAATAAAAAGCGACAAGTTTTAACGAGTTTTTCTCAAAGTTTTCGCCGCATCGTATCGAGCTAATCAAATTAGTCTGGGAAAATCGTCAGCTGCAGACAACCGAATCGGGCAACCATTAATCATCATCTGAAATCGAAAGAGACAGGCAGAGAGGGGCCAGAGAGAGAGAGAGAGAGTGGGCAGGGGGAGAAAAGAAATCCTAAGTGTGTGTGCATGTTTGTGCGTGTTTCTTGCTTTCGCAATCGCATTTAATTGCACTTTAATAGCGCGCTCATCCTGTAATTTATTTTCTAATAATGAGAAAGAAGAAAACGCTGAAAAAGAGAAAAATATTTGCAGGCAGGAACGTGCTGAAAAACATTTAATTACATTCGAGAGGGAAGGAGATAGATGCAGAGAGAGAGAGAGAGAGTGAGAGAGCGCGAGTCATGGCTGTACGGGGACATAGAGAAATATAGGGGGCAATGTAGTCTAGATAGATGACTCGCCATGGCCTCGAAAGGATGGCAAGGAGAAGCAGTAGGAGAGGGAGGGAGGGGGGCGGGGGAGAGGCAACTCATGTGTAGCAAACATTTTTACAACGTTGTCGAATTAAGCGCTATAAAAAATACGCGTGGCATGTGGCAGTTGTGGAGGATGCAGCTGCCGTTGCAGCTGCCGAGCAGATCAACTCGTTTTGTCTGTTGGCCTGCCACAAATTAACAGTTAAGCGCCAAACGGTAAATAATTGTCAAAGACAACACACAGCATCGACTCAAATGCGACGCGACTTGAAAGCTGCTCCAAAAAGGAAAGAGCAGGAAAAAGCATCGTCGCCTCGACAGCGTGCTGGGAAGATGGGGCCATGTCTCGAATGAGGTTTGACTGGTTTCCATGCACCAAATACCCAAAAGGAGTTGCAGCTACTCACGAGAGGGTAGTTGGGTAAAAGAAGGAGGTAGGGGGGGAGGAGGGGATTAGGCAGACCTGAGACTGGGAAGACCTGTTGTCTGGCACTGGCACTGGCACTGGCACTCGCACTGACTGGGTACTGGTAATTCTAGTCTCCTTGGCAGCTTCTCGCTTGGCGGATGTGCAAATATTTTGATTAAATTTTCTCCACGGCAACTTTCTTTGCACCAAAGTGCAGCAGCAACAGCAACAGCCACAGTCGAAGCCGCAGCACAGCTCCTGTGTTCTCTGTCTCTCTCTATCTGTCTCTCTCCCCTCACATGCGTGTTCTGTCTGTCTTGCTGTCAGTTCACTGCAGGCAGCCTGAACACATTTCCTGCTTCTGCATGAAACACGTTTTGCTGCACAGCATCAACATCATCATCATCATCAGCAGCAGCGACTGTCTTTAGCATCATCATTATCAGCGTCATTATCAGCTGTGGCTTCTCCATCTCTCTCCATCTTTCTGTTTCTCTGCGTTGCACGTCTTCACTCGCCCAGTTGCGGCGACCTTTGCTGACACAGCGCATAATTCCGAAATTGGACCCCAACTCTATTTTCCGTTTGGAACATTTACACGGCGCATGAATCTATGGAACTGCGCTATAAAAACGTACAACATCCAATTAGATTCAAATTCAAAAACACTTTGTGGTTACAATAATATATATTTAGGTTATAATAATCTGCACTGAAGACGGTAGAGCTAGAAGAGCTTGTTGCCCAAGCAATATGTTATTGAGATATAACAATAAATTTGATGGGTTATCGTGAGTAAGATTTAGAAGTGTTCTTAGGGGGATATATAATTCAGTTTCTAATTAATTCATATTTCAGTACATTTAGAGTAGCTCTTATATTCAATATTATAAAAGAACATGCTCAAAATAATAGGTGTGTTCATGGTTATTTTCGTAATATTGATATAAATGATAAATGTGATTGAGATATAACAATAAATTAATCGTGAGTAAGATTTAGAATTATTCTTAGGGGTTTCAATTATATGTATATATAATTCAGTTTCTAATTAATTCATATTTCAGTACATATGGAGTAGCTCTTCTATTCAATATTATAAAAGAACATGCTCAAAATAATAGGTGTGTTCATGGTTATTTTTCTAATATTGATATAAATGATAAATGTGATTGAGATATAACAATAAATTAATCGTGAGTAAGATTTAGAATTATTCTTAGGGGTTTCAATTATATGTATATATAATTCAGTTTCTAATTAATTCATATTTCAGTACATATGGAGTAGCTCTTCTATTCAATATTATAAAAGAACATGCTCAAAATAATAGGTATGTTCATGGTTATTTTTCTAATATTGATATAAATGATAAATGTGATTGAGATATAACAATAAATTTGGAAAATTTTACGGGTTATTGGGAGTAAGATTTAGAATTATTCCTAAGGGTTTCACTTATAAGTATTGTATATAGAATTCAGTTTCTAGTTAATTAATATTTCAGTACATATAGTGTAGCTCTTCTATTATAAAAGAACAGGCTCATAATAATAGGTGTGTTCATGGTTATTTTTCTAATATTGATATAAATGAATTTTTACAATTTCCTTGCCTATAATAATAATTTTTTCATCTGTTGAAATGTTTTCTTTTCTTATTTTGAGTTTCCTTTTATGCAAAAGAAAAGACTATTAATCAAGAATTAAATGTTTAGCATAACAAAGCTGCACGCCTATTATTTATTTCTTTCTTCTTTTGTTTTTTTTTCTTTGAACCAATTAATAATGAACATTCTATTGAAAGTCTTCCGTCTCAGCTTAATTGCTTGCAATTATAATAAAAATTTTTCCTCAAATTACTCCAAAGAATTGCTAAGATTAATAATGAATGGAGCAAGGTAGAACAATTTTTCCATGCCAAAGTTTCGAGCAAAACTTTTATAGGAGGAAAACTTTCTGTTCGACCAAAATGAAATCTTAGTTTCGGCAAAAATCTTAAAGCGAGCAATTCGCTTTGCTCAACTTGCTTTCACGCTGATTTGTGTCGGCGAATCTGAACCGTTTGTTTCACTGTGCAGAGGTGGGGAAGGGGGAAGTTGGAGGTTGTGGGGTGGCTGCGAGTCGACCTCGTCGGTTTTTGGCTGCGGCCTTCAGGTTGCGCTTGCAGCCGAAATTGGCCGCAAATTGTAATTGCCCCGAAGTGAAGGAGTCTATCTCCCTCTCTTGTTTCCTTCTCCCTCTTTCTCTCTCTCTGTCTCTCTCTCTCTCTCTCTCTCATTAGCAACTGAAATTTGCGGCATTTGGCGGTAAAAGTTTTCTGGCCGAAATGCAAATGAATATTAAACTTGAGGCTGCGTTTTAATAACTGCGGATTAAGTCCGCATAAATAATAATCATAATAAACTGTCTCAGTGTGTGTGTGTGTGCCGGAGCCATGAAAATGCGCATCAGTGCGTAGCAGCCTTTACTCTCCCCCCTCTCCCACCCCTTGTGAAAACTTTTTGCATAAGAAAATGACAAATGATCAACGGAGTTTGAGTATCAGCTTCAAGTTGTGCCGGAAAAGTATGCAAAAAGTAGCAGAAGAATGGAAAGAAAAGCAAAAGAACGAGAAGAAAATAAAAAAAAAAACCTGAACGCGACAATGAAGTTTTCTTCTTGCGAGTGAGGAAAAAATTCTTGGACTTTGTTGCGCGCAATTTGTTTGGGATTTTCCTTAATTTTCCTCTCCACGTTTTTTCTTCGCAGCCTTTTGTAATATTTCATTTGGCTTAAATGCCAAGCGATGGGGAAACGAGAAAGGGACACTGAGGGCGGATTAATTTCAAGTTAAATGTGCGTCTAATTATGCCAACAATTATACGCGGATGGTGGAACCAATAAACGGGCAGTAGAGAGAGCGGCAAGTAAGAGCGGAAGTTGTAGTAGAAGCGAAAGAGATAGAGGGCGAGAGAGAGAGAGGAAGATCATCCAGGAGCATTGGCAGCATTTGCATTGCCAATGGCATTCTGAAGTTCGCCTTGAAATTTAATTAATTCTTATCTTATCTATCTCAAGAACTTGAAGAACCAAGCACAGAAAACAGCGAAGGAAAAGTCTTCGTAGAACACACACAAATTGCTTGGGCGGTTATCAGTCAATTAGCCGCGAGATAAGGCAAACAAGCAACGCGAACATTGGCGCAAATGACTAAGGAAAAACGAGGTAAAAGTCGTGGAATGACTAGCTAGAGGGGTGAGAAGACAGAACATGTTGAGGGGGAGGTGACTGGGCTGTCTCAGGTCTGTGTTGGCAGGTAACAATGCCTTGCTTAGGTTTTTTTACCTTTTGATTATCGAGCGAGTTACGAGCCGCGCGAGCTGTCATCGCATATCTTTCAATTTCGATTGTCTTCCTTCTTCAAATCGTCTGCTCAGTCCCTATACCATCTACACCCCCCTTAACTGTGATAAGCCCACGTAAGCAAGGCACGTAACTAGGTCGCTATTTTTGTATGTTGAGTAGGGTCTGTAGTCTTTCTAACTTACAATCGTCTTTCGCAGTTTTTTTGGTAACAACTTTTTACAAACATCTTCGCACAGGTGAGCTGGTAGAATGTATCCATATCTGAGTCTAGTTAGTCTCTTAAATAAAACAAGCAGATAAATAGTTTGTTTACTTACGTGTGTTCCACAAATTAAGTTCTTATTTTTAGATAAACAGACAGATGTGGCCTTGAGCTGACAATATGAAGAGTGAAACTATTGTAGATAAAACAAATCTCTTCTTTGTTTAGTTTACTTGAGGGCAGAGGAATAGTTTAGGAAGGTAGCGTTATCTATAGTTTATTGATAGTATAATAGGAACGAATTCACATACAATATTTAACGAGTTTGTTTGTTTAATTAACTTTTATGTGACCTATATAGCAAAGTACAGTATTAGCAGTATTGTAGGTGTAAAATAGTAGTAGTAGTATGCTTATAGAAGTATGGGAATAGTAGTATTTTAGTAGTAAAGTAGTAGTATTAAAATAGTAGTAGTAGTAAAGTAGTAGTAGTATAATAGTAGCAGTAGTATAGTAGTTGTAGTATTATACTTGTAGTAGTAGTAGTAGTAGTAGTAGTATACTAGTAGTATTATAGTAGTAGCAGTATAGTAGTAGTAGAATAGTAGTAGTAAGTAGTGTTGTTGTAATAGTAGGTAGAATAGTAGTATAATAGTAGTAGTAGTAGAATAGTAGTATAATAGTAGTAGTAGAATAGTAGTATAATAATAGTAGTAGTAGTACTAGTAGTAGTAGAAGTAGAATAATAGTAGTAAGTAGTGTTGTTTTAGTAGTAGGAATGTAGTAGTAAGTAGAATAGTAGTATAGTAGTAGTAGTAGAATAGTAGTAGTAAGTATTATAGTAGGAATGTTGAAGTAATTAGAATAGGAGTAAAGTCTTAGTAGTACGAGTATAGTTGTAGTAGAAGAATAGTAGTATAGTGGTAATGGTAGTAGTAGAATAGTAGTTGTAGAATAATAGTAGCAGAATAGTAGTAGAAGAATATTACGAGAAGAATCGAAGGATGGGAATAGTATTAGCAATATAGTAGTAGTAATATGGTAGTATTAGAATAGTAGTAATAGAATATTATTAGTAAAATAGTAGTAGGAGAATAGGAGGAGAAGAATAGTAGTAGAAGAATGGTAGTAGTAGTATAGTGCTCTACTTTTATTGTTACTTAAGATTTTCCAAGGCCTCTGCCAACTATCTCAAAATAATTTTAATTTGTTCTTTATTACTGTCGTTATCTTTATCTAGAGTTCTTTCACAAATCACAGCCCTGACATAATTAAAAACTTTGACAACACTTGAATTTAGTATCTCATCCATTTCAGGTGAACAATTTAATTTTCAGTTTTCATTTAATTAAAATTTCAAAAGATTCTCTTGCCAAAACTTTTGATAGTTTCACGTCAAATGAAATGTTAAATTGAAGTTAGTTTTGTTATGGAATATGCCAACTCGTCTGTCTGTCTGACTGACTGTCTGGCTATCAGTCTGTGCATATGACACGATACCAATTTATTGTGCAAAAATGGCATCGTTATGCTCGCGTATTGCGCATTCGCAGCGTGTCCAACGCAACGAGAAGCGAATTTTAATTAACAAACAATTTAAAATGAAAGAACAAGAGAATATTTCGGCAGGAGCTATTGGGGTTGAGATGCAAACAACTTTGACCCGAAAAAAGCGCCGGATGTGTACGTCACTTTGCAGTGTATGGAAAATTCAGCGCAAAATGCCAAACGAGTACGTTGAAATGCAATGCAACTCATCAATTATGGAACGAGTGTGCACGAGTATGTGTCTGCACGTGTGTGTGTGTGTGTGTGTGTGGAAAAACAATTTCATGTGATTGCCATTGAAGCAGTTAGTACAACAATTTAACCCTTTTTTGCGGTACCAAAAAACCTGACAAGGGTCGCAAACTAATTAGATAAGCGATGCGTATAAAAACATGTTCAATATAAATGCGATATGTCTGCCCGCATACCATGGTAGTATGGCTTAATTATAATACTACAACGTGGAGCTGAACTTTAAAGCGAAACGAGTGCAAACTCTGCCCTCCCATGGCAGCTTGGCAACTCTAATCGCTCCATTTTGTCAGAGCACGCAGTTTTACAGCTGAGTGAGGACATGACATGTGGTGCAACTCCCCCTCAGACACTTTTTCCCCGTCTCCACCTCTCTCTCTTTTCAATTTATAAGCGCACACAACGGAAATTGCCAACAAAATGTAGGTTGAGGGGGGAGGGAGGTGGGGAGTGATGGGGCCAGGTCGACGATGGCACTTGAACCCAACGAGCCATAACAAAAGGCACACGAAGTAATTAACTTGTATTTATTGTATGCACACATAGCTAGCATAGCAAGAGGAAGACAGCAGCAGAGTGACAGAAAGAGAGAGAGAGAGAGAGGGGAGAGAGAGGGGGAGAGTCCGCAAGGGACTATGGATGGCCTGGCCTGCCCACTGGGGGAAGCTGGCTTCGCTGCCCTTTCTAATTGATAAGCTGTCCACTGAGGGGAGCTTTGCTAGTGGCAAGTGTGGAGTGCGGGGGAGGGGGAAGATTGCAACGACTGCGGTCCCTGGCCTGCATGTGCATTCAATTACGAACTCGAACTGGGCTCGAACTGAGCCCCAGTCATGGCAACCGAGACTCGGCCATTAGCCGGGCCTGGTAACTGCTGCAGCTGATCATGGTCAAGCTAATGCTTAATGCTTATTACATTTTACTTGGCCCCCTGTGAGATACGAGGGTTTTATGAGTTTCCTATGCTAAGCGGACACTGCAAGAATACAGAACATACTTGGCAAAGTTATTTATGGATAACAAACTAAAATAGAATGTGTGAGTACTGTAGAATGCTTCAAAACCCAAGAGAATCGATCAAAAAGTGCGTTGATTTGATAGCATGATTTATCAGCTATCGGAGAAGTGTCATTAATAATAAAAAATATGTCCATGTGAAAATTGCGATAGCTTGATACGATAGTAATCCTAGTGGCTTAATACTTCTCTAAAAACTTGTTCGTTTGAGTGGTAGGCTTTGTAAGTTATTGAACTTTAGTTCGATATGAGAAATTTATAATTATCGCATTAGTGTCATCTCAATTAAAAGTATTCGTAGATTTGATACGATATATCGAGAATACGATTTTATTGTAGGTGAAGACGAATTCATTTACTTAAGGACTTCTTGAATTTGAAAACTTTTTACTTACCGAATGATATTCTTTGAATTATCGATAACTCTCTCTAGAAGTGTCATCTCTAGCATCTATGGTAAATGGCTCGAAGGAATTTGTAGACGGTAGCATTTGTAAGATATCGAAAAAGCATCAATATAAGAAACTAATAGTTATGGTATCCGTGCCATCTCAAATAGAAATATATGATTTTGAGTTACGATGACTATCGATCGTAAGACTT
The DNA here is from genome assembly GCA_018904035.1 of Zaprionus ornatus. Taxonomy (NCBI): domain Eukaryota; kingdom Metazoa; phylum Arthropoda; class Insecta; order Diptera; family Drosophilidae; genus Zaprionus; species Zaprionus ornatus. The sequence continues at coordinate 5,536,967 of JAEIFZ010000238.1, forward strand.
TGTTTCAGTTGAAGACGGTTGATAATTTTGTTTAGCTACTACTTAACCAATAAAATTGATCGAATGATTATCGATAACTATGTCTCGCAATGTCATCTCTAGCTGTTGTGGCCAATAGTTCAATAATGCTGTGGCTATTTATAGTATATAGTTGGAAGTTGATTGATAGTTCCTAGTCCAGTTACTAGTTACTATTCCCAGTTAGTTGCTTCCCATTGAATGATTTATAATCAACAGTATGAGATTGCATAATTATAGCATTCTTTTCTTCAAGTGCATTTTGCGTGCCTCTGCCTTGAGTTGTTGCTGCTGTTGTTGTTGTTGTTGTTGTTATCGTTTGGTCTGATGCGCCGAACCTGGCACGCAACCCAGCTCGCTGTGGGGCATCCATCCACTTGACTGGGGACTGACTGGGCGCACACACACAGAGAGCTCTACTTGGCTCTGCTGGAGCTGTGGCTGTGGCTGCGGCTGAAGTGGCATGTCATTTACCTTGGCAGCCGCAAACTCAGCTTAGAGAGGGGGCGAGGGCTAAGGGGAGTGCTGCTGCTGAGCTGCTGCTAGCTGTGCGGTTTATGCTGCAATTATATAATATTGACATTAGTTGCATGTTGTGTCTGTCTCGTTTCATGTTATGTGGGCCCCATTCGAGTCGGGGCGGGAATTTAATTGCAGTGTATGGCAAAAATCGAAATTGAAATCGAATATTTGATTTGCGTTTCCATTTGAATGGCTTAATGCAGTTTCAATTGGGCGGCAAAGCTGTTAGAAGGACAGACAGAATCTCCCAGTGAACTACAACTCAATTCTAATTCTCTCCCTCTTTCTCTCTCCCTCACCATTTGCAGCCTCACTGAAATTGATTTAACGGAACGTGTGTGGTAAGCAATCCTCGCAGCATCATCCTCCTTGCAACATCAGACTGAACTCGCGCTGCCAAACAACAATAAAGCAAACAAAAGAAAGAAAGAAAGAAAGGAAGAGCTGAAGCAATTCAGGGGCAAGAATCGAGTTCAATTGCCAAGTGAAATGCCAACAAATTGAAATTTGTGTCCGAGTGAAGACGTGTGGAATGAGCAGCGGGAAGGAGCAGCAGCATAGTAACCACATATCACACTGGCAAATTGCAGCGCAAATCGGCTGAAAGCACACTCGCTCGGCACATATCCTGGCGGACTTGGCGGGGCATTGATGAATGTTACGCATACGCAGCGTGCGCCAGCCACACTCAACGACTTTCACAAGCCATTAAAGCACAACAACAACAACAACAACAACTACAATCAGATCAAGTACAACAACAAGGAGCAGCAGAGCACAGCAAACACATCACATCATGGCATTCATCTGGCGACGTCGTTCCACAACAATTGTCAAGCTGGTCGCGTTAATGCTTGCCATTTGGTTCTGCATCGCCTTCCTCATCTACACGGACGATACGCGACGACGTGCGGCGCAGGACACAAGCGGCTATGGTGGCGCAGTGCCCGCTGCGGGTGATCCAATTGCCTTGGCCCTCAAAAATGGTCCGGACTCGGTGGAGCAGGAACTTGATGCCGCAGAGGCGGTGCCAGACATGGTAGCAGTGCCTGCGGCGGCAGCAGCAGCAGCCGACTCTGGGCAGGAGGCGGATGTGCCACCCACGGCCAAGCAGCACAAGTCAAGGGTGAAGGTGTTGCCACGCCAGAAGGTCGAGGACTCCAGGCGACAGAATGCCGTCGTGCAGCCGGAGGATAAAATAATTAATAAGCCAAAGGAAGATGGTGAGTGCAACTGCAACTGCAGCGAAAGCAGCTGAGAATATTTCAATTAATATATTAAATTATCTTGCGGTGCTTGCGTGTGTGAGGTGTGCAGCGTGGATGAGGGTGTGTGCATGGAAATTCATCATAATTAATTAATGAATTTACCAATCTAATTATTGAAACTTGTAGCACAAATATGCTGGTTGTCTAACATGGCCTTGGCTGTGCTTCAGATACCCTGCGATAGTAAAGAACGGACAGAAAAGGAATTTAGGTTTTTGTAGCGTTGCTCAGGGTATAGAAATTTGCAATGCACCTCGCATCTCTGACCCTTTCAGATATAGAATATAATCGAACTAGCCCTGTACGCTTGTCTATCTGTCTTTCCGTCCGTCTGTCCGTCTGTCTGTCTGTCCGTCTGTCTGTCTGTTGAAACGCAAAGTAGTCTCTCAGTTTTAGAGCTATCTTTATTAATCTTTGCACATATGCTTCTTATTGCTGCACGCTATATTTAAGTCGCAATGAGCCGAATTGGAACGATACACGTATAGCTGCCATACAAACTATCGGTCGATTTTTGTTATTTGTTAAGATAATGCAAATTTATTACACCGAACTATATCTACATTTATATGTCTGTAAAATTTCATTTAAACTGGATCACTATAACATATAGCTGTCATAGGTACAATCATCCGAAATAAAGGTTTTTGTAAGAAGAACTATTCTGTTTTTAGAAATACCGTAACTTATTAGTGCCAATCAAAGTTGGACATAATATTCTGCGACATTATTTATCCCAAGTATTTGAACGAACGGTGGATATAAGAACCTGCAAGGTTTCTTATATCTTTCTTTCCGTTTTAAAGTATTTCCGATAGACGAAGTAATATATAACTCAATCCACACAAGCGAATACTTGGCTTGTTTACTTGTAACTTTATACAGGGTATTTATTTTACAGTTCATCAACTGTTTTCTCGAGTTACCAAAGCATATTCAATTAATACCAATCAATCGATAGGCAGACAGTTGAACGACTGCATAAAACAGATGTTTGTTTATAACAGGCTTATTGGCAAATGTTTCTCGTCTTAATTCAGTCTGAAAATGCGTGAAAATTCCAATTTATTGTTTAATAATGCGAAGGGAAATATATTTGAGAAATATGCAAATTTACGCACAAACGATTTTCTCTTTCCCTTGTTTTCTTCATCCTCTCTCTAGCTCTCGCTATTCCTCTTTCGAATTCGTTACTTTAAATCAACTTAAGATAGTCATCGATTTGATTTCGTTGCTCTCCTGGCATAATATATGGTTACGTGTGCCTCGTGTAGTAACTCTGGCTTGTCTAGGCTTCTCCTTAGACTAACCAAGGGCGTAGCTAGCATCTTGATTGGGTCGTGGTCATTTCTCACCTCTCTCGACATGCACGCTCCCAACAAATGTGGCACATTAATATTTATATTGAAATCAGTTCCAGATTATGTGCACATTGCCAGCTCCATTCATCACTGTTAGAGTTCTCATTCTCTCTCTCTCTCTCTCTCTCCCGCTGGACTATGAGCTGTCCCCGGCCTCGATTCAACTCGTTTTTTACACACACACGCACATGTATCTTCTCCTCACTTGGATTCCTGTAATCAGTTTTAGCGAATCTCCTCGTTGTATTCCCATTCAGCCGCACTTCGCACTTCATTTCCACGCAATCTCTTCCAACTAATTCTCTGCAGTGTGCTTCTTCTCTATCATTCCCGCTCGGCCTCTCTTCCTTGCTCTCTCTCTCTGTCTCAGTTGTTTGCATTTTGGGTCAGGCAGGCCAGAGAATCGAACTGAACGTACGGATATAATAACACATATAGCTTTCCTTTGCTCTTGAGCAGCTCCTTCAAGAAAATTTCTAACAAGTTTTTCAACAATGTAAAGAGATGCCAGCGGCGACAATAACAACACCAACAACATCAACAACAACAACGGGAACAACTACAAGAACAGGAACTGCAACAACAACGACAACAACAATAGCAACAGAAATCCAAGTAGAAGCACTTAACACAACTTGCAATTGTTGCCAAACAGCATTTTCAATGGCACGCAACGAAGGGGGTGGGGGGAGGGGATTGTAAAAAGGGGCAAGAGTGTGTAGGAGAGAGTAAGGAGAGAGAGGGGATGTATATCGCGACAAGCAAAGCGAATAGAGAGACCAAAACTTTACTCATGTCGCTGTCAAGCGAGGCATTCGCATTAAGCATATTAAAAGTGAGAGAACAAATCTCGCTAACGTGAGACGAAGACAGCATACGCTTGTACTAAGTGAAGTAACAAGGTGTAGAGGGAGAAAATAAGCAAATAGGTTGAAATAGAATAGGTTGATTACATTACTGCGTAATCACTTGAGTGAATTTGGAAAATATTCACAAATTGTGACCTTATTCTCTTAATATCCTAATAGTCTTGTTATTTGCATGTTATATTGCTTTAATTTTGCTGAAATTTTCAGGATTTGCTGTATGTGCTATAAAATTAAGGTGTGCAAAGTTTGCTTGTCATATCTTTCAAACTAACAAATATATGAGAATATTTGCAATGATAAATGTGTGAAATATTGTTCTGAAGCGAGTCTTTCCGACTTATATACAACATGCAGTAGTAAGATATATGTGGACTGCGTTTTATTAAAGCATATTCTTGAATTGACTGACTTATTTATCCAGCTAATGATGTAAATGACTAGATCATCTCTGTTGCTCACGATGCTCAAGAATATATATCCATATATTCCATGTTTGTGCAAATTTACAGCTTTTCTTCTGTTCATATATTCCACAAAGAACTCAAATTGTCAGTCAATCGAATGCGCTGTCAATCAATATAAACATTTAATCGTTGACAACTTGATCAGCATTATATATGCAGCTATATCCCCCCTTTGCTCCCCCTCTTTTGTGTGCCTACGTCTCGCATTTCATTTAAAATTGAAACTACCCGCACTGCAAAGTGTATGCAAAATGGGCGAGCAGAACCTTTTGCTAATCAGACACAGACTTCAATCGTCAATCGGCCCCACGGCCTGAGGTTTTACTCAATGGGCTGACAGACAGATGGGCGGACAGAGAGAGAGATAGAGACAGAGACAGACTCTGGCTCAGTTGGCTGGGCAAATCAATGAAGCAGTCAGTCGCAACCGTCTGTAAGTTGGCTAAGGTCGCAACGTAGTCGAAGTTGGAGCTGGAACTCGAGTCGGACAAGTGCAGGGGCATCTATCGAGTAAGACGCCGTTGCATGTGGAACAAGCATTTAAGATTGCATCTACAAAGAGAGGGGGCAGGGGGAGGTGGACAGAGCAAGTACTGAGGTGTGCTCTAGGGTTCTTGGGGTTTCTGCTCCGTTGCCTCTCGGCCTCAGTTCCACACAATGCACGTATTTGCAATTTCGCATATCATGTTTGCATCTCTTTGCCTGCCCCTGCCCCTGCCTTGCCTGTGCCTCATCAACATCGACGAGGTGGCAAAGCTACAAGTTGCCAGTCGTTGCCAGTTGTTGTTGCCGCTGCGCGTTGTTGTTTGCTATTTGCTGATCCTGTCGTGCAGCAGCCGCCCCGTGGCGTCAAAATTGTGTGCAAGCCTACAACGTTTACCAACACTCGCAGCAGCAGTGGCAGCAGCGGCAGCCACGCACATGTTATGGTTGGTTCCCACTCGTGTTGCCCACTGCAACCCATGGCATCCCTCGATCCTGTGCCTTTGTCTGTTCGTAGCCTGGTAATTAGTGTTGTTGTACTTATTGCCTGGTCTGGTCTGGTCTGGCTTGGGCTGGCTTGGCCTGTTCTGGCCTTGGGGCGCTTACCACCAAAAGATGTGGCCAACACGACGTTTATCGCGCGCACGCATCAGTCAGTCAGTCAGTCCGTCTGTCAGTCCGTCCGTCAGGCAGTCGCTCTCTCCATCGCTCCCTCAGTCAGTCACCCTAGTCGAGTTTGCCTTGCCCGCAGGGCCAAGTCTTTATCTTGATCTTGGCCTGGTCAGGTCCGTGCCTGCCTGCCTGCCTGCCTGGTTCTACTCCCCATTCCCCACTTTGTACTTTGATTTTTTTTTACAATTTAGCAGCGATAATGATTTTGTACATACAATGCAAATGCCACGCCCTCTGCTCACAGAGCTGGGCAGTCCTGGCCAGGCCTGGGGGCACAGCTGCAGATTGATTGCGACTCCACGAGGCGCGCTCCACGTTCGCGTCCACGTCCACGTCCACATCCTGCGGCGTTTTGTTTTTAATCAATGCTAATCCCCCATGCCATGTTAATAACATAACACGCTGATTTCGTGCGTGTGTGTGCGTGTGTGTGTTGGTGAGTGTGTGGTTTGCCTGTCTATTGTCCTTGTTTGCATTCCCCAGGCGAGGCCCTTCTACTGCTTCTCCTCCTCCTCCTCCTCCTCCTCCTCCTCCTCCTCTTCCTTCTTCCTGCCTGGCAAATAACGCTATTTTGGCATATTATGTTCCTTTTATGCGTTATGCCCGGGCAGATTGTTCCCGCAGTTGTGCAGGCATTTGTATGTCTCCACCCCCCTTTTCTAACTCTCTCCCTTTCCCTCCTCCCCCCTGTCTTTGTCTCTCGTTTTGCGCATAACGACCACTTTATAGCTTCCTGTCACGCTCAGGCCTGGTCTCTGGTGTGCTACGTGTATTATTCTCTGTCCCCAGCTGCCTACCGCCATTCCCCAGCACCCTGCCCCCAACTGTCTATAAACTGTCGATAGATATGAAAATTATATAGATGAATAACGCATACGCCAGGGCGCCTGCTCGGTTGGCTACAGTGGGTACATGTTGAGGGTGCACACGAAGTGTTGATATTGTTGGATATTGTTTGTCTTTGATATGCATTGAAAGTGATTAAAAGAAGTACTTGCACGATATACACTGTATTGATAACTATCTTTGATCTAAGTTCTATAATTGCTTCGCTTGTCCCACTGTGCAAACTGAAAAGAGCATTGGGAGAGTAGAAAATTCAATGAGCACTTTTCTTTCAGCGCTTTTTTGTCATGCTCGTGCCACTGTGCAGTTGTAAAATGATTTTCATATCGCCATCATCTGCGTCATGTTCTCGCAGCGTGTCTCCCCATATACCTACATACCTATATATATGATTCGATATGCCATAATTGGATTGTGCTCAGGTGGTTGCATAGAAACACGCCTCTTTGCTGGCGACCAACTCTGTCCGGCTATCTGTCTGTCTGGCAGTCTGTCAGTCTGTCTGTCTCTGCTGACTGTGCCATAAATAAGTGAATCAATAAAACACATAAAATCCCCTTTAGGTTGCGCCTCTGGGCCTGTTAAGCCCTTAGGTCTGTTGCCACGCCTCTTTTTTATTGTTTTTTATTATGCGGCGCGCTCAGCATGCAAAAAAGTTCATTACGAATACGACGAGATCCTTCCGCTCTGTTCCCCAATCCCTATCCTGCCGTATAAGCCTTGCACGTCATCCTGCCCCCATCCCTTCCTCTATTGTTGCTCTTGTGGCACGCATAAATGTGCCGCAATGAAGTTGTAACTACGACAAATCATAAAATTTATGCGCAGGTTCGCATTTTACTGGGAGCATTTTGCCTTTTTGTAATTTATCGCCAGCTGATTGGCCTATTCGCTTGTTACCAGCAACAGTAGCAGCGACAGGGGCAGCAGCAGCCACAGCAGCATAATGCGGCTAGTCGTGGGATGAAGTAAGGAGGAAGAAGGAGGGATGGGGAGGAAGAGGGAACTGGCTTTTTATGGCTTTATATTTTGCAGCTAGCTTTTTATGTTTATTGAAATGATTGTGGTAATTGAAATGTTTTTCATTGTGCGACACTCACGCGCAGCCGGGCGAATGAAAGCGAACGGAAAGAGAAAGAGAGAGAGAGAGAGAGACAGCGAGAGAAAGGGACAGAGATGGGGAAAAAGAAACTCACTCACACACAGGCGGCGCCAATAAGTGTCACTTCTGGCTGACAAATCGCATAAAAAGCAGCAACTGGCAGCCGGAACAGAATCATATTTCCATGCAAATGCAAATAACAAGATAATATAATGCACACAGAGTACCCCCACACGCACACACACAGACACACGACACACGCATATGATACACAGTACAACTTCAACCCATTCAGCGTGCGGTAGATGGCAACTGACAACACGCATACGCACCGTTGTACAGTGGATGGAAGAGTAATAAAAGCATAAAATCACACATAAACATAATAAAAATGCATGAAAACAATACAAAAAATAACAAAAATATAAAATATATAAATAATATATAAATTATAATAAATAAATATTAAAAATAAAATAATAACAAAACATAAAAAATAAAATTAAAAGAAAATAAAAAAATCTGAAACTAATTGTATTTATTAAATTATTATTTATTTAAAAAATTTGTTTATTTATTAACATTTTTATTAAAAATATTTTTATATAAACTAATAGATATATAAAGCATATAATAAAAAATTATAATAATTAATCAAAGAATAATATAAATAAAATAAAAACAAAGTAATAAATAAAATCAAATAATAAAATTTTGTCAAAAAATAAAGAAAATAATATAATATTTTCATTTATTAAATTATTCATTTAAAAATATTTTTTATTTATTTAAATATATTTTAAAAATATATTTCAATTAACTAATATTAAATCAAATTAATTGCAATGAACTATGAATAATTATGGACTCACTCTAAAGCTTTGCTCTGTCTGTTATTTTGCCCCACTGTGCTTGGCTGGCGCGTCAAATTTGCAAGACGAAGCATTTTTCACGCACGACGCTGATGATGACAACTTTTCATGTCAAATGCATTGCGATTCATCTTCGCAGCGTGTCACATGTTGTGCCAGTCGTAAATTTCATGCACAACAAAGCACAGCAGGAGCAGGAGCAGGAGCAGCAGCAAGAGCAGCAAATCCTTTCGAGCGAGCACTCCCCACATAACTTACTCCCACTTAAGCACCCTAAGCACTCACTCCCACCTCCTACGCATCGCTGCCAAATCAGCAGCAGACAACTTTAACCAGTCACTTATTATTGGATTTCCTCTGCTTCTGTAGATAAAAATGTACTGGATGCGCCAGCAGCGGGCATTGAGGAGAATCCTGGAGAGATGGGTCGCCCTGTGGTGCTGCCCAAGCACATGTCGCCGGAGATGCAGAAGGCTGTGGACGATGGCTGGACCAATAATGCGTTCAATCAGTATGTCTCTGATCTGATCTCTGTCCATCGTACGTTGCCCGATCCGCGAGATGCCTGGTGCAAGGATACGGCGCGTTATCTAACTGATTTGCCCAAAGACCGATGTCATTATCTGTTTCCACAACGAGGCGTGGTCCGTGCTGTTGCGCACAGTGCACTCTGTGCTGGACAGATCGCCGCCTGAGCTGATTGGCAAGATCATTCTGGTGGATGACTACAGTGATATGCGTAAGTTGTTGACCACAGTTGTGTGTAGCTTACTTGATGATAATGTTTTGCTTTCTCTCTAGCGCATCTCAAGAAACAGCTGGAGGACTACTTTGCTGACTATGAAAAGGTGGAGATCGTGCGGGGAAAAAGTCGCGAGGGTCTGATTCGCGCGAGACTGTTGGGCGCCAAGTTCGCACGTTCTCCAGTTATAACGTATCTGGATTCACATTGCGAGTGTGCAGAAGGTGAGTCTTTAAAGTATTCTTAAGCAAAATTCCAATTCCCTCCTGGCTAAAATCACAGGCAACTCGAAGATGAGTCGCCTGTTGAGCCTCCTTCGTGGGCGGGATCTGGTGAAACCCTTTGCAAGTCGATTGGTTTGACTCCCAATTTTCCATGCTAGCGAATGTTTATTTCTTGAATTAGGGACTTTGTGGAGCTTCAAGTCTCTATTCAGGGTTTTATGGTATGAACCACTTGCAACCGGTGATCATTCTCGCAATCCTATTTTAAACCGCCTGCATTAGTCGGATCTGACACCCGTACTTCCATATTGGAGCTATGATTTGCAAATAGATATTCATCTTTTTTGAGAGTGACAAGTTACTTCGCAAGCAGATACTGATACAATATGGCATTCATATGCTTTGTGAACGTGCGTCTACGGCTGAGAATAACTTCGAAGTATTTCGCTGAGTGCACGGAATTATATTTTCGATAAACGCAGCCGGTGGTTTTCTCTGTTTTGACGTGCAGCAAACGTTAACTGGACTTGTCGCCATTGAACCCAATAACCTAAAAATGTTATGGCGAAGCCCTCCTGCATGCTATTAATTGGACCATCCTGCTCTTAACGAGACCTGTTTAATAGCATTTGACTTTCCAAGCAGGCGGTCATACAGCCGGGGCATAGAGCTCGAGGCTACTTCCCTGTGGAACTCCCGCCTGAGTGCGCCCCCCTTGCTACGTGGTGCAGTGATGGGAGACTCCTAGTGTTCTTCAAAGAATTCTTCAGGCTAGGATAAGTGATTTTCAAATTTATGAAACTTGCAGGTCGCCCACGAAAAGGTAGCCACTTTTTTCCATTTCTCCTTCTTTTTCAAGCAAAAAACAATTAAAAACAGGCCACTGGGGGGGGCCTTAGAAGTGGTTGGTCTTAAGGTGTGGGGAGGGGCGGTCAAAAAAAATTAACACGACTCTGTTAACTTTAACATTCCACTATACACGCTCTGTTAACATACGTGTCCCTCCTTTTAAAAGTATGCTATGATTTTTGCATTACTTTGCAAAATTCCAATTAATTTGCACTCAAAAATAGGCAACATTTTATGTAAAATTGTTAAAGTTAATTTAAAACTACCGCCAAGAGGTATGCAACACCTATTTTTAAACTATGCACTGTGGGAAAACTTTGAATTTTTCTTGGCATTTTATAAGTAGTTTTAAATAAATTAAATTAATTTTTTAATTGAAAAACATTGTAGGCTTCTTCAAAAAAAAGTTTTGAATTACTACTGCCTTCAGCAACAGTTTGGAATACGATTGAGTTACATGAATTCACTCTAACTCGTTTGAAAGAATACCAACTAATTATTGTTTTCATGTATACATATCTCCGTATTTAAAAAGAGGACTAAAATGAGAGTTGTTGCCCACTGTGCTACGTAAACAATTGTGTCCATGTGCATAGGCTAATCCATCTGCAGGGTATTTTTCTCACCTGCTTCAATCATAATTTGTAACTCTTTTTATTCCTCCTCCAGTGCTGCCTCATTTTTTATGCATCATATTCCATTGTTGCAAATTGCCAATATTTATTATTGACTGCTATTGTTGTTGTTATTGTTATATGCGTTAAATATTTAAATGTGCCACTAAATGCAAATGTTAAATGGCATTTTAATATTTACTTTTAAATACTGTCAACGCGTTCGATATGCTAATTTAAGCGGATAAATGCGGTTGACTGCGAATGGGGAAACGAGTGAAAAATAAACACAAACCAAAAAGAAAAACAAATATAGAAAATGTAAACGTATTTTGTGGGTCACTCCAGCCGCATTTCGCAAATCCCCAGCGTGCTCTAAACGTGCCCATCAATTTTCTCAGTTACATTTGATAGCCCAAAGATGAAATCCTCCAGAGATGGAACACAACACAGTAGCAACAACAACAACGAAAGCGGCAACAATAAAAGCAACAAGAATGTTGCCAATAAAACAAAGCCAACTAGTAAATCACTTAATCTTCAGTTTTGCTCGATGCTGCTCGCTGGTTGCCACTCGAGCCCGTTGATGATGGCGCAGATTGTCTTGCTATCAGCTCGCCAGCTTTTCATTTTGTGTGACGGACCCCCCCCTCCTCCCTCCCTTCCCTCTTCCAGGGAAAATACAATCAATTTTGTTTATTGCTCACAAAATCGAAGCAACAGCCAACCCGAAAGAGGGTAAACTAACAAGGAGCGAAAAAAATAAACAAAAACAAAAGCCGAAAACTTTGCCAAAAAAATATTATCAAGAAAAGTTTCAAGTCAAAGAACGTAGATAATGCTTTTGGGTGTGTCGTCATGTGTGTGTGTGTGTGTGTGTGAGGGAAAACAATTTCAGTCTTCACTTTTACTTCGACATTTGTTGTCAATGTCGTTCAATGTGAATGAGAATGCATGGAAGGACACGATGCGCAAATTGAAAATCCTGCAAAATCAATTAAATCAAACTACAATAAGGTTACACCGATAGTAATACACTGAGAGAAACAGGAGGAGAAATGCACTATAGCATACAAAATAGTCTGAAAAAAAAGAAATAATAGAGAGCAAACCTAAGAGACAGCAAACCTATGATATTTGACCTATTGAATTACTTACCATCTATTATTATTTTCGATAGTATTAATGATAGTTCTCGATGGTTATCTTTTTTATAATGATTCAATATTAAATTTAAAGTCTATCAGACATGCACCACAATGTCCCCTTTCTTCTCCCAAGACATCTTGCCAAGACGTTTGAAATCTTATTTTCGATAATATAAACGATAGTACTTGAATGTGAATTTATCGATAAACTTACTTAGGTTCAATATTAATTGAAAATCTATCAAATATGCTCTACAATCTTCCCTGCTGTGGTCCTCCCAAGTGATATTATACTAACGATAGTATTTACGATAGTACTCGATGTTGGCTTTATTGAAAATGCTTTATAGGTTCCATATTAAATGATAGCCAATCAAATATCCACTACAATCTCTTCTTTTTCCCCATCTTTTCTCAAATCCTGCCAAGTAGTATTTACGATAGTAATCGATTATAGAATTTTCGATATTAATTTGAAGTTGACTATCTAACTGGAAACCAATCAAATATGCAATAAAAAATCCCCTTCTGTGCTCTACCCACATCATTCCAACTTGTTATTATACTAACAATAATATTTACTGTACTACTACAATAGATGACCGCTTTACCGATAATACTTTGAAGCTCGTTGAATAACTAAAAACCAATCAAATATGCACTACAATCTCCCCTTTCTTTGTCTCTCCCTCCACTTTAGGTTGGCTGGAACCACTGCTGGATCGCATTGCGCGCAACTCGACAACTGTTGTCTGTCCCGTTATTGATGTTATCGATGATACAACGCTGGAGTTTCATTATCGCGACTCAAGTGGCGTCAATGTGGGTGGCTTCGATTGGAATTTGCAGTTCAGTTGGCATGCGGTGCCCGAACGTGAGAAGAAGCGCCATAACGTAAGTCCGAGCTTATTAAATTCAACGCCCCTCGACTCACGACCGACGATCCGATAACTGTTTGGGGTTGCCAAAAGGGATTGAGTAGGGGATGGGATGTCCCCTTTGCGAGCACAGTGAAATTTTCAAACACTTCGGACGTGCGAGGCGTGAGAGGGTGAAAAACGTAGTTGGGTTTTGCGGTTTGGCACGCGTGTTTGTTTAAGCACATGCCATTATCATCAGATGTGCGGGTGTGTTGTGTGTTGTATGTTGTATGTTGTATGTGTGTGTGTGCTGTGCTTAGACATGGTTAAATCTAAACCAAGTTCCACACGGTCGACCAAAAATCCGTTTGCATAAAACGCGCACAACTGCTCGAACGTGGCCCCGACTGTATGTGACCATCAATGCACACACACACTGCAAACACAACACAAGCATAACACACACACAAATATACACAAATACATACTCACGCGTCTAGGTCCACAGGGGAAATTCTATATGTGTTTGCAGCGCTTCATTAAGTCTCTGCCTCAGGATAATTTGCATAAATTTCGAGAAAATATTAGTTTCAAGTTGCAAATTGGAAAACTCTTGCCACAGTTGGATGGCAGTTGGAGGTGGAAAGTTGTGTGTCTTTTCTCAATGGAAAATTTCATGTTATTCCTTATGTATTTTGCATTTTCCATTATCGATCGGCATCAGTATGACATTAATAATTTTGCAATTTCATGAGGATGCAGCAGATTTATAGGTGCAAAGTTTAAAAGGAAACTAATGAGTTTTCCATGTTTGAACAATATCCAGAAATTGTTATTATTTAATATATGATATTGAATACATATTTTATTTTATTTTATGATTGAAAATACAAATATGCACATTTCTTAAGAGTTAAAGTCACTTTTAAATTGATTATCATTTATTATTTTTGTGTTTTTGGTTAAAAATATCAACAGAAATATCATTACAATTTAATAAGAAAAGGTTGTTGAATTTATTGTATATATTGTGCACAGATATCTTCATATTTATGTACCATATATATATATTTAATTTACTATACTTTTAGAAAGATATTTGCTCATAACTGAAATCTCATTCAAATTGCTTTCATTACTTACCCAATTCATTATTCATGTGCCGGGATAAACTTTAAATTGTAAACTCAACTTTTTACTTAACTTCCCTCTCGCTCGCTCTATCTCACTCTCTTGCTCTCTTTTCTAATTTTTGTGTGGTTTCCTTAAGCTAACCACATCATGCCATCTCTCATCGTGCTGTCCTTATCTGGCTGCCACCCGAAATGCATTTAAAAACCGTAAAATGCTTTGTTATTCTTTCTCGCATTTTATATATGTTGCCATAAATCCTTATTAGCTCTTCATGTGGCAGACACCTGACAACGCGCCAAACCTGGCAAGCTTGGCAACCCGGCAGCTCGACAACCTGGCAACCCACACATCATTTATGTCTCCCTATCTCTCATCTCCCTCTCTGTTGTGTGTGCTCGCTTGGCTTGCTGAATGGCTTGGCAAATACTTGAAATGAAATTTTAGTTAGCTAGTTTCAAGCACAACACAAAGCACTGACCCACACACACATGCACATACTCATGTGACCTCACACACACTTCCTCATCACACACACACACACACTTGCACGCACAATGTGCAGCATTCAATGGTGCTTCTTAGTCAAGTGCTTCAAAAATTGCGGTTTGAAACAAAAATTTGGATTGTGCTTTTTTACTTAAGAGTAGCAGGGGAGGGGCGGTGTGGAGAGAGCTTCCCCAGAATTTATTGTCTTCAATTTGAAGTTAGCAATTTCAATTAAACGTTGTGCCACTGTGCGTGCTTGATTATAGCATTTGACTTTGGTGATATTGCGCATACGCCGCGTTCAAGCGCCGCAAATAATATGCACACATCAGGAGGAGGAGTCAGAGACACTGTAACTGCAATTAAAAGCCAAAAATGTTAACAGCAAATTCTCGCCTGCTCAGTGTGCGTTGCAGTTGCAGCAGCAACAGCAACAGCAACAGCAGCAACAGCAGCAGCTGCCGTCGCTTCTTGCGGCGTAAATATCTGGCATAATTGTTTTTACAAGCACCCGGGGAATTTATGTGAACATTGTTGCCGAAAATCCATGCCACACAGCGTAGCACATTGTTGTTGCTTGCCACTGTTGCTGCTGTTGCTGCTGCTGTTGCCACTTGGCGCCTGGAGCTGCACTTAGCAGCTAAATCAAGTAAAGCATTTCCTGAGCCGGCGCATTGGCAATTTGCCGGCTGCCAAATGCGAAACGGAGTGAGCCATAAATGTTGTGTCTGCCTGTAGACAATGATAATGGCTGTGGCACAGTGGCAGAGTGGCACAGGCAACGAGGATGGCGGAAAATAAAGAATATTTACACGCAGAAATGTGCGACAGAACGCAATAAACGACGAGTCGAAAGTTGCTGCAGGAGGTAGAAGAAGGAGGAGCAGGGAGAGAAGAAGGACCTGCGGGAATCGAAAAGGCTTTTCAGGAATACATAAAGTGTGTTTGGAAGTGTGTGTGTGTATGCTCTAAGCCACTCTCCAAGTGCAGCAGCAGCAGCAGCTGTTGACAGACTTAAAGCTTGCCAGCAACTTTTGCCGTGTGTCCAAAAAGTTGCTCGACATGTAACGAGCTCAACAACAACAACAAGATTGGCAGCACACACACACACAGACAGACACACACACACACCTGAAACAATAACAATAATAAGCATTGCTTGGGGAATCAAAAATACATACTCGTTAGGGGTAGTCCCCACCACAACTCCCCCCATGCCTCCTGCTCTGCACCTGGTGCTGCAAAAAACTTTGCTCGCTTTGTGTTTGTGTTTGCGCTTTGTTGTTGTTTTTAAGAATCGATATATTTGTAAAGCTGCTCACGCGCAAGGGAGCAGGGATCAGGGGAATGGGTGTGTGTGTGTGTGTAGTCCAGCTTGGGCTTGTGTGCGAGTGGCAGAGAAAGAGAGAAGAAGGGAGGCACAGTTGGGATGGAGTTCGGTGTTTGGGAGTCTGATTACACGTGAGTGGCGCTGGCAGCGCCAACGGCTAATGGATTTGGCATTAACTTGGCAGCTGCCATTCGCTTGGCTGCCCATTTGCCTCCCTCTACCTCTGCCCCTTTCCCCTTTCTCCTTCCCCTGCCCCCATCTTCATCTCATCGCTCATCAGTGAATTTGGCAAAATGTTCAAATGTTGCGCCACTGCCAGCGAATTTGGAAGACTGTTTTGGGGCGAATTAGAGAGAGAGAGCGGCGGAGGGTGTGGCTCTCAGGAATCGGCGCGTAAATCACTCGCCTTGGCAAATTGCAAAAGCTGTTAAGGCGACTTTAATGCAGCATCGTAAATAATATCTGCAAAATGCGACAAGATGCCGCGTTCCTTGGCGCACTTGGCGCATTTCCCATAACATTTTTATGGCCATTCTTCATTCACCTGTCACATTTCAACGTACCTGCCTTGTCTGCCACATGCCACACGCTACACATGCAACGTTCTTTACATGTGCTGCCATGGCTGCTCTTCGCGAGATGAGCAAATGCTTTTCACTTTTTTGTTTGATTAAAAAACTTATCGCATGATGGTGCATGTCTTTCTTTTGTTCTACACGATACATTTGGAATATGAATTCGTATATTATTGTTTAGTTTTTGGTTATTTTTATGGTATTTTTGAGCTTTAACATGGTATTCTCTGTGAGTCTAAAGCTTTGTTCTGATATTTCTTTTGAATTTTCTGGCTAATTCAACTGTGAACCAGGAAGTAAGACGACCTTCGGCAAACTGAAAGTTTTATACTCTTTCAGATGTTTTTTTCCTTCAATTGTTCCAGTACTCAGTATATATAATGTTGTGGAGTTGATTAGTAAAACTTAATTTACTGTCTAACATTGGTTGTAATTAATTAATTAAGATATTTCGAAAAACAGTACTAGTCTTCATACAAAAACACACATTTAGGCTGATTGTTCCTATTGCAGCTATAGGTTATAGTGGTCAGATATTTATGAAATTTTATGTGCATATTAGATACATAGAAAAAGAGCGATGTAGTAAATTTGGATGCAATATCTTGACAAATAACAAAAATCTACCGATAGTTTGTATGGCAACTATATGATATATCGGTCGTATCCGTCTCGTTCCGACTTATTTAAAGCGTGTAGCAATAAGAAGCATGTATGCTAAGTTTCATTAAGATAGCTTTAAAACTAAGAGACTAGTTTGCGTTGCAACAGACGGACACACGGACCAACGGACAGGTGGACAGACAGACAGACGGACAGATACGGACAGACAGCCAGATGGACGGACAGACTGACAGACTGACGAACTGACAGACGGAAAAACAGACAGACAGACAGACAGATGGACAGACGGACAGACGGACAGACGGACAGACAGACAGACGGACAGACGGACAGACGGATGGACATAGGCTCATGGCTAGTTCGACTCAGCTTTCGATTCTGAGTCAATATATATGATCTATACTTTATACACGTGTAGTATCGGAGACATCTCCCAAAGTGCGTTGCAAACTTCAGGCTAAAATTAATATACCCTCTGCAAGGGTATTAACATGCTTGCAAGCAGAAATATGAATTATGTGCTATGTTTTGTTTTTTTTACTTCTTCTCTCATTCACATTTTTTTCCTGTTGCATTTTCTTGTTTAAATTGAAATTCTTCCCTAGCTAATTTCAACTGAGATTCTTTTTGTTTAAACTTTTTCTCTACAAAATATTTTCCTTAAATTCCTAGCCTTTTCAGGCTATCGTTAAACCATTTTGCCAGAGTGCTGTCAATTTATTTAATGCATTGGGGGCTAAGTAAATCCGGGCAGCTACTGCTGTGGCTCCTTCTCTTTTAATCCATTTACTGCAAATTGCGCTCATTTTTCTGTAGCATACTTAGGGGCGCAACAAATGTGCCTCAATTTTGTGTTGGTTTTTGAAATTCAAATCGGGCCAGCGAACAATGCTCCCTGGTAACCTGAAGTTGAGCTCAGTTAAGCAGAAATTGCTCTGAAAATTTGCTACGACACACACACACACACGCCGCACACACTCACACACCGCGACAAACTCGACACACACACATAAAAACTAATTCGGCGCACGCTTGCGGCAACTAACTAAAAATAATGAAAACGTCGGAGCTGAAGCAACTAATCCGCTCGCGTTTGTTAGGACCACAGAGAAAGCAGGCACTCACACACACAGGCACACACACCACACAGGAGAATCTCAAATAACCCAAAGCGTGTATAAAACACAAAAACTACATACAACAATTTCATAAAAATCCTGCAAAAGTGAGAAAAGCAAAAGGCCGAAAGCACCGTGTGGTATGGGCTAGCAACTGCCAGGGAAGTGTAGGGGGAGGGGAGAGGTGGGGGGAGTACTACATACATATATACGTGTGTGTTTTAGTTCTAGCTATTTGCTGGCATACAAATACTAATCCAATTATTTGAAAAACCCAAGGTGTACGCACTCATACGCAGCGTTGCCAGAGTGTGTTTACATGTGGTGGGTTGGGATATTTACACTGGCAAAAATAGGTACATAGCTGAGAGGGGATTAGTGTGTGAGTGAAGATAAAGAGCTGCACAGATAAATATTTTAGTTGGGAATGCATGTTTACCTTGAAATATTTGAGTAACTTTGTGCAAAAATCCTTTTTCCTTTGTTTGCCTTACTCAACTTTCAAATTTAAGCTCATTCGTTTCTTTCCTTATTTAACACATATTTTAGTTATAAACTTTACTTTGATATACCTAACTCTTGGCATATTTTATTTATACGTTTTTTATATTTGATTAGCAGTTCTCTTTGTTAGTTTGTTGTTCGTTTTCATGTTGAAAATATACTCATTTAAAGTAGTGCAGTATTTAAAAAAGTTTCCATTACAATATAAAGAATATTAATATTTCCTATTCTATATTATTATATTTTCTGTGTAGCAACCCTAAACATAAAACCCTAAAAACCGTAGACCATTGACTTTATGGTGCACAGGCACAGGCACAAACAGAAACAGAGGAGCATGAGCAGTGCCACTGGCACACACACATCGGCACACTCCCACGCATAGAAATTCGAGTATATATTCGCCCAAAGTGTTGTTGATGTTGAAACTTTCCCCAACCACCCCCCGTCTGTCCCTCTCTCTGCCCTGTCCGCACTCTGCCTTTGCCTTGGGCAACAAAAAAAGGTAAAGTTTACCTATAAAAATTGTTTGGCTGTCGTCGTCTCTTATCCTTATGTGCATGTGTAATGGGGCTGTGTGGATAGGTAAATGCTTTCTAATACCCCAGCACACACACACACATTACACACACACACAAACACGAGGAGGTAGAGGACTGTGGTGGAGGGAGAGACATTGCACGTTTCATTTCATTTCTTGCGCTTTACGTTTATGCCATTCTGATTGCCTATGCGTGCGTTTTGAGGGGCCTTTTTCCATTTTTGTTCCCTTCATTTGTTGTTACTGTTATCGCTATGTGTGTGTGTGTGTGTGTTGCTATTGCTATACTTGTTGTTGTTGCTGTGAAATCGTGCATAACACGAAGCTAGAAGTATTTTTGCCTCGTTGCGTCGAGTGGTTTGTGAGCTTCAGTAATACGCTGCGTATGCGAAATTTTCTGCCTTGCGACTCAATGACAAATGTTGAGCAGTCAATTTCGAAAGAACATCCGTTAAAAGAGGCAGACAGAAATGATAAAGAAGAAGGAAAGGAAGAGTGTAAGAGGCAGGGAAGGACCTTGCTGCTGCTGCTGCTTTAATGTTAAAGCCGATTAGACTTTTATGTCGAAGTCAATTGGATTAAAGCATTCGTCGGAGCACAAATCAAACGGGATATTAACTTTATGTCAAGCATAAATCTAGTTGAGTTGTCGGGGCAACTCAATAAAGAAACAGTATAAATATATCGAGTGGAATTTACTGTATACAAAACGAAATATTGCTCAGTAATTTGGCAAAAGCAGATCAATAATGGCGTAAGATTCGATGAAGTTAGACAGGCAAATTAAGCAAACAAATAGCTAAAGACAGTATAAATATATATGCAATAGTTAACATGTATAGTAAGTATAGATAACATATATAGTTAACATAGTAACTATCTATATAGTTAACATAGATAGTTAACATATATAGATTACATGTATAGTTAACATAGATAGTTAACATATATAGTTAACATAGATAGTTAACATATATAGTTAACATATATAGTTAACATAGATGGTTAACATATATAATTAACATAGATAGTCAACATATATAGTTAACATATACAGTTTAAAAGATAGTTAACATAGATAGTTAACATATGCAGTTAACGTAGATAGTTAACATAGACAGTTTTCATATATAGTTAACATATCTAGTTAACATATATAGTTAACATACATAGTTAAAATATATAGTTAACATAGATAGTCAACATATAGATTACATTCCCTCTTTCATTAAGTTACACAAAACATTTATTAGCGCAAATGAAAAAGGTTTACAAAAGGGAATTCCTCAAATGCTTAGTTCACCAGGCGATACTTGACAGCACGCAGAATGGGATACTTGTCGTTGGTGCAGAGTCCACGGAAGTCATCGTAGGACAAGTCATAGAGGGCAATGCCGCCCAGATTGTTGCTACGCACATAGCCAGCCTTGTCGGCGGCCGTGTCGGGATCCTCATAGCTCACCCAGATGCCATTGTCGCCCTTCTTGTCGGCAGCGCGATAGGCATAGGTGCCGAAACGCTTAGCTGGATCGGTCACCTTGGTCAGCGGGGCATTGGCACCCTTGGAGTAGGCATTGTTCTGGTTGGGCAACAAAGCACAGACCTCAGGCCAGCTGTAGATACCGTGCACCTGAGTGTTGCCACCCACAGGCGCCTCATCGACCACATGGCTTACTGGGGGCAAACCAGTCTCGCCAGAGTCATCGGTTAGTTTCCAGGGACGTCCATAAGTGGCCACGCCCACATTGATCTTGCTGGCTGGGCAACTGTTGCGCAACCAGAACTTCACCTGTGCATCCACATTGAACTCGGGATTGCGTTCGCTCAGCTCGTAGAGGGGCGCAGTGTAGTCAGCAACTTCGGGATTGCGTTGTGGGGTGAAGAAATCAAAGGCAGCCAAGTTGACAAAGTCCAGATAGTTGATCACAGCGGGCACATCGAAGAAGACTGCAGAGAAAGAAAGAGAGATTAGCTCGATGCTGGCAGTGCTTGTGCTAGAAACCTACGCGATGAGTTCACATTGGGCAAGACGGTTGTGGAGAGCAGCAGATTGTCGGGACGGAAAGCGTTCTTCACATCACGCAGCAGTGCCGTGAACTGTTCCTTGTGCTCCTCGGAACGTTCGTCAACAATCGAGTCACCACTGAAGACCTTCTTGAAGCCCTTCCACAAACTACCCAGACCGCTGTGCACCTTCTTTGGTTTGTTCTTGGGGAACTGCCAAGCAATGTCCAGACCATCAAAGCCGTAGGTCTTCACCAGTGAGTAGACGGTGTTCACAAAACGAGTGCGTCCCGTGGGGTTCTCCAACAGTTCCAGATACTTGTTGGGCAAATCCTTGGCATCCTCGCTTGTCTCAATGTCCCGATCACCGCCCACACTGAGCAGTACGCGCAGGTTGGGGTACTTGCGCTTCAAGCGGGTCACTGTGCGGTACAGTCCCTTGCCCAGATCCAAGTCCAGATTTTGATTGAGACTGATGGCCTTGTGGGAGCCACGCTCGATGCCCGCATAACCGTAGATCAGATAGTCACAGAACTGTAGAGCGGGTTCCAATTCATCGATGACCAGTTTGCCAAGACCTTGTGAAAATAGGAAAACCATATTAGATGCTTATCTAAAAATAGGTCGATCAAAGATAGGTTATCAGGTATTAAACCTATCTTCTATTGTATTTTAATCATTTAATAAAATAGGTCGAGCAAAGATAGGCTGTCATATATTAAACCTAACTTCCATTTCATTTTAATCATTTACTAAAACAGGTCGAGTAAAGATAGGTTATCAAATATTAAACCTAACTCTTATTGTCTTTTAATGAGTTACTTAGTTAGGTCGATTAACGATAGGTTATTAATTATTAAACCTAACTTCAATTTCATTTTAATCATTTACTATTCCATTATTCCCCACAGTTTGTGGAGTTGTAGAGTATTTAAATGATTAGTCTTTAGTTTCAAACATAAAAGAAAGGCCAGTTAGGACATTTAAATGACAATACTATACTTTTTCTAGAACCTTCTAGATCTTGTTAAACAATTACAAACATTACTCTCAGTTTATTGTGAGGTACTTCTACTTTACTTATATTTCTTCAACACAAAATAACCTTATCATATGCTTGTTTTAAGGCTGGTTCTATCTATCACATAAAGAAGACAAAGTAAATCCCTCTTCCACTTTTCCATTACTTTCTTGACCCCGTTTCCCTTTCAATTCGTATCAAAGATTATTCACAGTGTACTTCGGAGCACTTTAACGATTGTTGGCTCTATTTGTTATCGCCATCGCACACTCTAGACGAAAAACAAAGCAGTCACACTCACAAATAAACCACAAATAAACCCAATTCCACGAACACTCGTTGATAAGCCGCACTTTGTCTCAGATCTAAGATTCGCTTTCAGGTTCTTTTTTTCTGTTTTCGTGTGATTTATTCTCCACTCCTCAACTCACGCCTAATCATCATCATCAGTTGTCGCTGTGTCGCTTTGTCTCTCTGCCATTACGTAAGCAGCTCTGTAAGCCGGGACTGGCTTTAGTGATACATGAAACTCACCTTCCTTGACGAAACTGGCCGAGTCATAGTAGCAGACCAGGTGACGCTGTGGTCCCACCTGACCCTGTTGTCCCACCTTGCCGGCGTAGACGCTGGCCAGGCACAGGGCCATCAGCACAGCCAAAGACTTCATCATTGCTATCTCTTTCGCACAATCAGATCGTCAGGTTTTATTGTTGTGTGTTTGTCGCTTGAACGACGATTTGAAACTGAAACCTGCTGGCGATCGAAGCAGCTTCAGCTGCGACTGAAGGTTGAGTTTGATGTTCGTCTTCTTCTTCTTCTCTTTTCTCACTCTTCTTCTTGTTGTTGCTGTTTCTTTTGTCTTTGTTGTTGTTCGTTTTGAGCAAAGCACGAGCTGATAAATGAGCCGAGGGCCAGGGCGAGGCTTTGAAAAGCTTAGCTGTGGAGTGATTAGCGTAAATACAGTGGGGTCTCTTTAATTGAGACTGCTTATTGATTAGAGAGAAGATTATGAGAATGATTAGAGACTATAATAAACTTATAGGAGACTAAGAAACTTAGTAAAGATATACATTATAGGTATACATATATAAACATATATTAAGTATATTATTATATTATATTATAAAGTTTAATAGATTAGAACTAAGCTTATTTTAATATGGTATTTAGTATTTTGTAATACTTCTATAACATTTATCTTCTTTATTTTGTAAGATTTATTACACAAACATTCTTATTGTCATATTCTAAACATCTTTCCTGAAATAGGTTAAATATTAAACCTATTTAAACCCATTTTATTCTCTGCCAATAGATAAGTTATTCAAGAGTGTTAACTGTACTTTGTACACATCTTTCCGATTCCATTATGACTGCTTGTGTTCATTTGTTTTCTCTTTTTGTTCTGTGCGTAGTTTCGTGTTTAGTGAAGTGAAGCTTGAGCTGAAAAGCTTTTGTTATCAGACATCAGAGTGGACACGTTAGTTTAGAGATTGCCTGCTCTCTCTCGCTCCCTCTCTACTTCTCTTACTCTTCCTCTGTCTGCTACTTCTTCGTCGGCGTTCGACCTGCAAACTGTTTTTTTGCATAATCTCTCTTTGATCCAGTTTTACATCTTCGTCTGCCTTGCCTTCCCCCAACCGATCTGCCCACACACTGAGACAGACGTGTGTTTATGTCTATTTAGGAATTCATGGGCATGTCCATTGATTGGGACTGGAATGAGATAAGAAGAATGTTAGCAAAGAGAGACAGAGAGAACGAGAGTGAGAGATTGCCCCCTTCGTTGACCCTCATCTCTTTTTGGCACGCACAATCAGCCACTGGAACACCGGAACTGGCTACGGATGCCAGTTGCCAGTTGCTAGTTGCCAGTTACCAGTGTCTGTCCCTCGTCCTTCCTCTATGTGCCCTTTGTTCCATTGTCAGTTGGCAGTTGTCAGTTCTGCTGGGTTATTTGCATGGAGAATGTTTGTCGATTGCTTTTGTGACAAGAAGTCGATGCTAAGAGCTCAGTGCGCAGTTTTGTTGTTTGCCATTGTCACATTGTTGTTGGGGCGGTATTTAACAAATTTTACATAACAAATAACATAGATCATACCCTGTAAAATGATGTTCTGGGGTATAATGCGTGAAAGGTAGGAAAATCTGATTAGTAAATTCATGATAAACATTTAAAGAGTAGAAAATAAGAGAGTGGAGAGTGTCTTATACATATAAAATACCCTGTACAAGTACGAAGTGGAGTATATTGATGACACAAATAGTAAAGCTTTTAATTTAACTGTTGTTGAGCATTTTAAAATAAGAAAATAAAAGACTACAGGTTATCATTTACATTTCGAACACCCTGTAAATGTTAAAAGGGGGGTATATTGAATGTCTTTCCTGCTAAACTGTATATTTAACTCTTTTTTTGCACTACTAGAGTAGGAAACTTAACTGCCAGACTCTACAGAGTATCTTTTACATGTTACTACCCTGTAGAAATGGTATATAGGGTAGACTATGAGACTATATAATCTATATATGTATGTACTAAATTGTTAATAAACCTTAATAGAGTAAAAAATGTAACTAGCAATCGTTACAGGGTATGTAATAGTCGACCCTGCCTGGTGCACTTGCACTTTATAACAATTATTTTGTTGATTTTCGCCTCGTCTATTTAAAAGCAATTATCACCTTTTATAGCGCGTCGCTTTCATTGCAAAATTAAAGTCAATTTGCGTATGGATGGATATGCGTGTGTGTGTGTGTCTGTGTGTGTGTGTAGGTGTGCGAGTGTGTTTGCGGTTTGGGTAATTGAAATTGCCGTCAGCGCTGGCGATTTGCATAAGCGAAAAGTGTAAAAAAGTGAACTAACTTTGGGGCATATTTTCAATGGCAACGAGTGCAGGGAAGGGGGAAGGGGCAGGGGAAGGGACAGAGGCTAATAGGAGAAAGAGCTTGCCTTACAAGTGCCTGATTAAGTCAATCATACGCACGAACAAGCCACAAAAAATACGACTCCAAACTGAAGCCAAGGGCAACTTGTGTGCCCTTTTGTGCGTGTGGAAATTGAAATTTAACGCTCGACAATGGAAAATGCTGGCCAAGGGAAATTTGAGGAAAACTTGCTGCTCACTTGCCTAACCCGCAGCCTGTCGCGCTTTTCAATTGC
This sequence comes from Zaprionus ornatus, assembly GCA_018904035.1. Lineage (NCBI taxonomy): Eukaryota > Metazoa > Arthropoda > Insecta > Diptera > Drosophilidae > Zaprionus > Zaprionus ornatus. Next base: position 5,562,381 of record JAEIFZ010000238.1, read on the forward strand.
CCGAGCCGTGCTTCAGCCTCAGTCTCAGTCTCAGCCTCGGCATCCTTTCCTTTTTTTCTTAATTAATGGCAAACTCGTGTTTCTCGGCTCTAAAGCAGCAAATCCTTTTGGCAACCTCCTGCCTGCGCCATTTACCCGCTTTATTTGATCTTTTTGCTGCTTTTGGCGTAATTTTTTCACATTTCGTAAATTAATTTGGCTCGCGTAGCAGGCAAAAGGCAACGACGACGGCGACGACGACGGCTGCAGCAGTGGCAGCGGCAGCAGGCAGCGTTATTACTTACACATTTTGTGAAAATTACATGCAGTTTAACTTTTAATTGAAATGTTGTAACAAGTGGGTGAGTTCGCTTTACCCCTTTCCCTTCTCTCTCTCTCTCTTCCCCCTCTCTCTCTTTCCCTCTGCCTGCTCCCTGCCCACTGCCTCAACCCTTTCCTTGCTACTGCTGCCATGGCAATGCTGGCGCTTGGCCCTCGCTAGCTCTGCTTCTATATATTATATTATATATGTTTTTAACTGCAGAGACACATATATGCATACACCTACACATACACTTACATATGTGTATCATGTGTGTCTCGGTACATGTATTTTTCGCGGCGCTGTTTAATTAAACGTGTGCAGTGTACAATCTGCGGCGATATTTAACACCCGCTAGCATGTATGCAACGCTTTTTGCAGTGCCAGTAAGGTTGCAAGTGCCACACAGCAAACACTGGCATACACACACACACAAAGGCAGTCGCAGGCACACACACAGCATATGAGGTTTTTGAGTGTGGCTTCATGAATAATGGCAAAATTATGTTATTTGCAAAATGCTAAAAGAGCCGGCAATGAGCGCGTAATGCGCTTAAATGGCCACTCCAGGTTGGCACAAGAGACAGACCAGCGGGCAGGGCAGGTAGCGGTATCAAAAATATAGTGAATATATATTGCAAAAATAAATAAAGACATACAAACTAAATACATTTGATTTGCCATATCCTGAGCTGTTTCTTGTTCAACAAAAAAGTTCCCTGATGCTTCTTGATGTTTCCCCTCAAGTGTTTAAGTTTGTTAGTTTCTTTATATTCAACTAAATACAGACATAAATATATGATAAAGAGATTGTTATTTACTATAGTTATGTATAAGTTTTGCTATCGAAATAGCCAATTTTATCGAGCATATGCTAGCCTAATTTGTGCCTAGGCTGCTATCGCATTATAGCCCCACTCGCTGGGGTATTGCGTACACAAACTGACCACAAAATACATATAAACGCACACACACACACACACGGATACATGTTTGTAAATGTATATAAACGGCAGTAGGTGGAGCTGCGCGTCCGGTTGACCAGCGATAACCGAAACGTTGCGAAGCGCACCCGCCTCATAACTTTGCATATTAAGCCGAGCTGGGCAAACACTCGAAAACTTTGTTGGCTGCCCGCAGCAGCAGCTGCTGCAGGACCTGATCCTGTTGGTGGTGGGCCAGCGAAAGCCACAACACTGATGGGGTATGAGTGGTGTAGGGTGTCTGCACATGAAGTATGGCTATAGAGAGGGAGAGGGGGAGGGGGGCAAACAATAACAAGATCACGCTGCAATCCGGCAACAACTCGCAAGTGTATTAATTTGCACGCGGGAAGAGGAAGAGAAGCGTAGGGGCAAGGGAGGGATGGGAGGCTGTGAACGAAATTTCAAGAGTAACGACCACTTTGATGGCAGACTGTGTATGTGTGTGTGTGTATGAGGGGGTGGGCGTGGCGAGGCACATTGCCCCCAAAGTGATTTGTGTGCGCGCCCATTTTTTGCAGCTGCAGTTTGCAGCAGCAGCGGCGGCAACATATGCAAATCACTCACTCAACCGAAAAGGGTATACAAACCAGCAACAACAACAACAGCAATAACACACATACAACTCCCCTACACACACACACACACACGCACACACTCGGCCGTTTGGCTGTGCATGAAACTCAGCTTACGTGGCGCATGATTTATTAAAAAGGACTTGTAAAAATGCACAGAATACTCACGAAAAGAGACGAAAGAGCAGTGGAGAGAAGCGAGAGAGAGAGAGAGTGGGGGAAGCACAAGCCCAAAGCCGAAAGAAACCCCAAGCAAAACAAAACGACAACGAGACAAACTGACTAGCGAGGAGAGCGTGCGACGTGACTATCGGCAACTTGATATGCCCCCATGCCACGCCCCCTTCATGCATATTTGCACTTCATTTGCGGAGAAAGAGACGAAAGAATACCAAGAGAACAACTGATACGTTGAGTGAATAATGTAGGAGACACAAAGAAAGCATAAAACACAAGCAAAGTCGGGCAAATCATTCGCTTTTATTCAAGGTTTATTTTCGGTTCAATGTTCTTCTGCTTTTTTAAAGAATTTTAAATGAATGCAAAATGATTTGAAAATTTAATATTGCAATTTGTACTATGCAAATGCAGATTTTGTTGGTGTGTGAGTGAGTGCGCCTGTGTGTGTGTGTGTACGTACTATAACTACCATTCTAAGCCTCGACTCAAGTTCTCGCATTAGATCTGCTTTCCACTAGCAATGTTTGCTGTGCTTGTGGGTGTGTGTGAGTGTGTGTTCCTCTGCCAACATCATCATCTTAACGTATAAAGAGGATGAGTGTGAAGGAGAGGTAGAGAAGGAGAGAGAGAGAGAGGAGAGAGTGGCACAGGGACAGTGTATGAGCAGGCGACTAAACTACGCAGAGACGCATGCTTCATCCTGTCACATTCTTTGTACTACGAGTCTAAACAAGTGGCCTGTTTGTGTGTGTGTGTGCTTAGCAAAAATGCATGAGAAATAGCTATGGAAATAAGCAGCAGCACAACAACAGCAACAGCAGCAACATCACCAACAGCAGCAACACCATCAGAGGCAACTACTAAAAGTAGATATGAAATTTTTAAAGTCCTCTACGAAATTTTTGATGCTCCTACCCCCATTCATTCTCCATGGACTGCAAGTGGTAAATGGGAATAGTGAAAGGGAGGTGCAGAACGGGGTGGTGTTGGGGTGCGATACGCGGCGACTGGCCCCACTTTGCGAGCCCATCCATCAAGTGCCAGCACAGTCGGTTCATTTTTAAGCAATTTTCGCAACCGATATTTTGTGCATGGCAGACAACATTATGGCCTCCCCCTCCCCTACCCTACCATCCCCCTCTCACTCTTCTCTCTCTATGCAGCCTGACATGCAGATAGATGACTATATATAGTATGTACTCGTATACGAGCAGCTCTGGCCATAGCTAGACTAGTTTGCTTTTTTGCATGGCGCAGCGAAAGTCAAAGTTGCCAGCCTGCCACATAACCAACACCATCATCAGCATCGACTTCATCATCATCACTGCCATCATCGTCATATTTTCCTGCCCCCAAAAGTGGAGCACTCGCCTGGCGGCAGGTCGCCATTATTAATTGGTGCCAGCAATGCATATTTCCAGGCAGTTGCGCCTCACTTTGGGCCAGTTTGCGGCTTCTTTCGTATGCAAATCGCCAGTTAAGCGAGTCGGCTTAATAATATGGCCACCATATGCTGCCGAAATAGTGCAATATTTGTGGAACATCAACTTGCAAATGAAGTCATAGAAAGGGGATGTGTCTTCAAGTCTGTGTACAAACCAATGAAGAGAGGCCGAGTAAAGAAGGCTTTAAGTTGAGCGAGCTTGGCTGGGGAACATCTGTTGCATCATGCTAAAAGTTGTTTATACTTACTAATTTAACTACAATGTTATTACAGATGGTATTTATAATTTGAAATATTCTTCATATATGTAATATCTACATGAATCTTTGTAACGAATTTTATAACTCTAGCGCTTGTAATAGCAGAGATCTGTAGGAAACAAAAAGGCAATAACCAATATGGTTGGCATGGTATGAATGATTTGGAATAAACTTTATATGTGTAATGTCTATATGAATCCTTGTAACGAATTTCATGATTCTAAAGCTTGTAATACCGGAGAACTGTAAGAAACAAACAGGCATTAGTATCCCAGATAGACGTTTATCCTTAGTTTAAAATAATCTTCATAAGTGTAATATCTACATGAATTTGTGTAGCAAATTTCATGACTCTACCAATTAAAATAACAGAGATTTGCACGAAACAAAACAGATACTTTTACTACAAATTGTAGGCATAGTATTTCTTGTTTAAAATAATCTTCATAAGTGTAATATCTACATGAATATGTGTAGCAAATTTCATAACGCTACCGATTATAATAACAGAGATCGTATACATGATATTTTGAATTTAAAATATACTGCATATGTGCAATATCTACATGAATTTGTGTAGCAAATTTCATGATCCCAGCTTTTGTAATAGCAAAGAAACAACCAGTCAGACATGTGCTTTTAAAACAGAACTCTATAATTTACGGGCTCTGAGTGCCATTCATATTGATTTTCAGCTGGTTTGGGTTTCTTAATAAGTACAAAACAAGATAAAGTGTTGTTTTCATTATCGTAACTGCCTATAAAACCACAGGTTCTTACTGAAACTTATTTAGTATCAAGAGAAAAGTGTAAACAACAGTGTCGACAAAAAAAAAGAAGAAATGCTGAGAGTCAGCTTATTCCTCGTGCTAGTCCTGAGTGCTTCCTTCGTCTGCAGTTCGAGCGTAGACGACGTAGTACATCGCATATCTGTCTGCCACCTGCCAGGTGTTAGGGGTACTTGCGATATGAAAATACGCAGATGGTATTACTCTGGCAAGAGGAAGCAATGCGTGCAATTCTTCTACACGGGCTGTGGCGGCAATAGGAACCTGTTCTTCTCCAAGCTCGAGTGTGAAGACTACTGTCAAATTGTGCGTAACTTTATTAGGGTATCTGATGATCAATGATTAATACTTCTTCTATTGCAGTAAACTCTCTTAACATGAATCGACTTGAATCGTGTGAAATGCAAGAGGAATTTAAGTTGTTTATATATTATAGGCATCTTTGTCGGGTATACAAATGAAGATGAAGATTGAATACAAAAGGATTGAGGATACTGCATTATGCAGAAGAAGAATGTGCCACAAAATCAGCTATTAAGATATCTCTATCAAATATAAGATACACAGAAATGTCATTAAGGAAATTCTAGAAAAAGAAATCTCAATTGTTTGAGAATTCGGTAAAGAAAGAAAGATAATGTTTATATATAGAACTTGTAACAGCAGTAATGAAGAATGTTTGTGTAATATTATTTGAGCTTTTTATCGAGTCTTGACAGTCATGCCTGCCATTAATTTAAAAGAGAAAACTTTCAGCTCGATTCTTGCTGCGATCACGCAGGCAACTTAACACGTTCAAAGTTGCCCAAGTCGAGCTATAACTTCTTGGCAAACCAATGTAATTGATGAGCTTCTTATGGCCAGGTTAGGGGTGGAGTGTGAAGGGGGGAGTAGGTGCCCCATTACATGAGGCCATAAACTAGATATAAGCACGTACTTGGAGGCAGTTTCCGCAACTCTGCGTCGCAGCATCTGCAGTTGGCATGCAAATTGAGTGCGCGTTTCGCATAACCAAAACTTCATTTTCAGCAATTTGAAAAGGGACGAGGAGGTGGTACAGGAAAGAAAGAGATGAGCTGGAGGAGGAGAAACAGTCGCGAGCACGTGCAGAATGAAAATTTTGTAGAACCACAGATGGACATCGCATGATGCTGCACGTTTACGTCGAGGCGTTGCGGGCAAAGTGCTGTCCATCTGCCCATCTTCCTCTCCCCTCCTGTTGCTGTGGTAATTATGTTGTGTCTAAGCCCCTTCCCACTCCCCCCTGCTTAGTTGAATAGCAGACTTAGCTGCGGCAAAATTGCGCGGAAAATTAAATAAGCGTCCAAGTTGTCGCGCGACCTTGTCCATTTCCTCCAAAAGACGGAGACTTTGGGGTACCCTGGAGGGGTATTTCCGCTTGGCTGTCGCGCATTTTGATGTCGTTATTCAGTATCATTTTCCGCACGGCATTTTCATTTAATTTTCAGAAAACTTTTTGTTGCTTTTTGGTTTTTATGTTTTCTTTTTTCTTTTTTTAATTTTTGGGGTATTTCTTTTTGATGTTTTTGGTGTGTTTTCACGCGCTTTGCACGTGCGCGCATTTTACTGCTTAATACGCAGCGTTGCACTTTACTTTTATTGCACTTTCAGGACGCGCCCTCCACGCAGCGTGTAAAAACGCGCAAAGTTTTCCACGCGCGCAAATCTCTGCTGCGTTTTATGTGCTGCACAGTGGCGTTTCCTACAAGGCGTTGGAGAAGGGATGGTTCACTTTCCCCTCCGACTCTGTGCAGCGTTTTTCGCGCATAATACATGGCTGAAGTTTTTCACAGCACATTAACATCGTTTAATATGCTGGCAAAGATAAAAAATCCCACATAAAATATCACTTTTTGGTTGGCTTCGTGAGGGAGTTCCGCGTAAATGTAATTCAGCAATTAATAAAACAATGTGCAACAAAGTTTTAGTATAACAAATTGAACTCAAATATACAGTATATTATGTATAATTGAACAAATTTTATTTTAAAACAATAAAAAGAAATAAATTTAAATTAATAAAAATAAAATATAAATTTTTTTATAATTGAAAGAATAATTTTTTGGAGATTTTCAAAAAAAAAATATTTTCTAAGTAATAAAAGGATATAAGTCAAGCACGAAAGCTACAGTAGAATTTTAATTTATTTCTTAAATAATTTCTATGTTAATTATCCGAACAACCAAATTTTTAGAAATCATTTGAGTTTTGATAGTCCTGCATTAAATTTACGCTTACTCGATTTTTTCATTAACGGTACCAAAAAGGGCTTAATGAATAGAGAATAAAATTAAGTAAATTAGGATTCTAAACTTTTTTTAGATATATATTTAAATATTCTAAATAAGGTAAATATTTTTTGAAGTTACTTCTGCTTAGTAATATTTCACAATTTATTTTCAAGATTCATGTATACATATTATATTTATTTTTTTATTATATATTATAAATTTATATATATTTACTTATACATTTTGGAGTACTTGATACCCATTGAAATTCCTGTGCAAACATTATTTCAATCAACTTGAACTGCAATCAGTTCTAATAAATTGTTTTCCCTCCTTCCCTGATAGCTGTAGGGCTGGAATTATTTATGTGTGTGTATACGATTTAATGTAAATAAATCTCTTTACCCCACTGTCCACGTTGCTAAGCAGTCCCCCCTTTCTGCAGAGACGGACTACGCCCTGTGCTTAGCTGGCTAAGCAGCAGAGATAGTCCGCATAAGTCCGCCTGCTGCTCGGTTAAGGCTGTCCTTCTCTCTTCCGCTCTTCCTGTCTGCTGCTCTGGCCCTGCTGTAGCTACTTCTGCTGTGGATCCTGGGCAGCGTTAAGCACTTGCTAACGGTCCAGTGAACCGGTAATCAAAGCAAAATCAGCTAAGCAGCGCCGCGCACAACTTTTTATGCTAATTTTGTGCGTTTCATGTAGCATTTTGCTTGAGTGTGGCCTGTGCCTGTATCTCTGTGTGTTATTGTGTATGTGTGTGTAAGGCAATGCCTGGGTGTGCCTGGGCGTGTCTGGCACATTAAACATTTTAATAAGCTCGCCTTACTTAAAGCTCAGTTGAAGCAGGTTAAGCAGGACGAGGCTGCTTCACCTGCCCCAGCTGAGGGCTATCTCCCGCTGCAGTTACCCCTTTCTACCTCCCGCAGATGCTTGACAGATCTCGAGTATTACTCAAAACTTGCGCAACTATTTGCTTTGAGTTTTTAGCGAATGCAAATGCGATGCAAAGAGGCATGAAAGAGAGAAAAAAGCGCTCAAGTCGCCTCACGCTGAGTTGCCACTTCACAGATACACACACACACACTCACACATACAGACACACAGAGAAGATGTGTACACACGCATGTATGTATACAGGGGATGGGAGGAGGTAAGGGGGCGTGTCAGCGCGCACTTGTCAAAAGTCAACTTCACATTATGTCAAGCAGCGCTTTTTCCTTCCTCGCTTCCTTCCTTCCTTTTGTTGCCTCCTTCGACGTGTCCTCCTTGAATTTTCTTGCTACATTTCGTTGTAGCCCAGGCCGCAGGCACTTTGCGCCACGCCTCCCCAGGGGAGCACCTACGTGCCACATCCCCCTTAGCCAACACTGTCTCGCATAATGCGACGCTGACATTTACGATATTCCCGTTCATATATTTTGCTCCTCTTGCGGTTCCTCTTTCTGCTCCTCGTTCTGCTCATCTCCCGCTGCTTTTCGTGACTGTTTTATTTGATATTAATGTGGTTGTTGTTGTTGCTGCTGTTGCTGTTGTTGTGGTTGCGGTGCCCTTACAGTCGCCCACACACAGGTTAGCACATTACATCCATGCTTCCATGCCACACGAGAGCTGCCTTTAAACTGGGCCACTCCGCTTCGCTTTCGCCTGCTTAATTTGCGGTGCCACACCCCCCTCCCCTTCCTCTGTCCCACTGGAAGCTCCTTTTGCTAAGCTCTCTCCGGCAACACTTGACGAATGGCCCAGCAAGGCAGGCAGGCAGGCAGGCAGGCAGGCGGCCAAGAGGACCCATCATTTTTCAGCTGAATTGTGTCAAAGCCGACGCAGACTGTCTAACATAATAGATGCCTTTGGATTTCTATGATATCTAAATAGGCCAACGCTACGTTGATAAATGTGCCACAATCTGAGGGGGGCAATGGTGCAAGGGGAGTGCACAGGAGAGTAGAGGAGACTGAAATTAGGGTGTGCCCAACTGGGAATTAATACCTCAGTTAATGCCTGTTATTGATAATTCCTTTTGACATGAATCAGTTGCCAGACAAAGTATTTTAAATATTAAATAAATTATGTATGTAGTATATATAAATTATATACATATTTTATATAAATTATATTCATATTTTATATACATATTATATATAAATTTAATATGTACGAGTATACTTTTGATTTCTGTATCAATTTATCACTTTCTAGAGATTTGTTGATGTTTTCAGCTTGATTTCAGTTTATAAATGAAAACTTAATATAAGCAATGCAATGTAATGAAGACAAACGTTAGTCGTTAGCACTATCGACAGTGAAATACTCTTCACTCACATATGTACGCAGGCACGCATACATCAGCAATAATAAGCTGACTTAAATATTCTCGGTGTTTATTGTACGATCGGTTTCAAACTTGGAGAAGAGGAATATGTTATTGTGTGTAAAGTATGTGTAGGAGACAGAAAGTTGAATCTTATACATCGAGTTCAAATATTGTATAAAATTATTGATTTGTGGGGCGGTGGACAAGGCGTTCATAACTTAAAGTAAGCCAGACTATATAGGAACCTTCATTTTTAATTTGGTGTGTCTAGCATGGTTAAAAGGTGAGATCTTGACGTTCAAACAGAAAGACAGACAGACAGACAAGTAGATAGACTGACGGCAGACAGACAGTCAGACAGTCAGACAGTCAGACAGACAGTCAGACAGTCAGACAGTCAGACAGTCAGACAGTCAGACAGTCAGACAGACAGACAGTCAGACAGTCAGTCAGACAGTCAGACAGACAGTAAGAAAGTCAGACAGACATTCAGACAGTCAGACAGACAGTCAGACAGTCAGACAGTCAGACAGACAGTCAGACAGTCAGACAGTCAGACAGATAGACAGTCAGACATTCAGACAGTCAGACAGTCAGTCAGACAGTCAGACAGACAGTAAGAAAGTCAGACAGACATTCAGACAGTCAGACAGACAGTCAGACAGTCAGACAGTCAGACAGTCAGACAGACAGTCAGACAGTCAGACAGTCAGACAGTCAGACAGACAGTCAGACAGTCACATATATATTTGCGGGGTCTGCTACGTCTCCTTCTGCCTGTTACATACATTTGCATAAAGTAAGCATACCCTTTTCAAGGGTCGAAGGGTATAAGATTATATACATAATAATAATTAATTAATCCAATTATAATTATGAATTACTACAATTCACTTTGGTGCCAACTATGCGAAGTTTCAATGTCTTAAATGACTTCCAGATTGCTTTAAGCTGATATGAACCTATACTTAACATACTAGGTATTAGTTAAGGCCCATTACCTTCCCACACAGTTAAGTAGCGCATTTGCTTTAGGCTCCAATTTGCCCCTACTACCCATCCAATCAGCATTGCCTGCAAAGGTATTTTCCCTACGACTTCCCATACTTCTCTGCTCTTCACTCAGTCAGCCCCCGCCTGCCTTCGTCCTTTGTAGGTCTTTGTTTAGGCATATCAGAGCTTTGATTTGATTGATTGGTTTATGAAGCTGGCACAGGAATCTGAACAAGTGCCCCAAAGGCTTCCCTCAGATCCTTTGAGCTGCCTTTCAATTGGTTTCGCTTAATCGCTGCCTATTGCGATGACATTTTGTGCTGCTTCTGCTGCTGCTGCTGCACTCAGCGAGATTCGTTTGTGGCAAACACAAACATGCCACGCCCACATGGCAGGAGAGGGGGAAGGGAAGAGGGGAGCAGGGCAACTGCAGTTGAGTACATGTTTATCCGCTGTTGAATCATTTAAGCGGATGACGAGCTGCAGACACAGGCAGAAGGCTGGCGAAAAGCGAGAAGTTATGCCACGTTTGTTTGCAGCAACTGCAACGCGCTACTTGCAACTGCAACTGCCACTGTCACTGCAAGTTGTTGCACTCCCACTCCCCCCTCTCTCTTTTTCTCTGACTCGCACGCTTGGTGTTTATTTATTTATTCAGCGCTGTGAATTTTATTTCATTTTATTTCATTTCAGTTTATTTCCACAAGAAACTTCTTCTCTCTCTTCTTTTTCACTTCCACTTCCGCACGAAACAAACCGTTGCACAAAAAATGCACTAAAAAAAAGAGTAAACATACAAAAATGCACTTAAAAAAAAGCACTTAAAAAAAAATTACAAATATTCCGTAAGGAAGCGGAGAAAAAACGCAACTATAACAATAAAATCCTTTTACACTCACATGCATACATTACACACACACACACACACATACACACACACTCGCACACACATTGCTCTTTACTTTTGCTATTTGTTCTGTCACTTCCGGCGGCAGAAAAGCAACAAAAAAGGAAGAAGAAGCAACGCATAACAGAACTTCACAAAAATGGCCGCCCGCATGTTGCTTCCGCTCGTGCTTCCTCTGGCCACGCCCCTACCGCTTACTCCCCTTACCCTCCTTGCACAGACAATAATTTACTTATTGTTATTGTTGTTACTGGCCCCCTTTTTAACCCCCCCTTTTTCTGCCCTTTGCTGCTTTCTTGCGTTTATTAAATGTCACACTGCGAATTTGCCAACGAGCATCGCCAAAGCCTGTCGCTGCACAGTGCCATCACCTGCACACCCCTACCCACCGCTTGCCCTGCTCACCCCTATACCCTGTAATATTCTCTGCTGCTATCTGACATCCGTCTGGCATGTCGGCCTGGCCGTGACGCTGCGCTCTGCTCTGCTCTGTGCTCCCAAAACACAATGGCACTTGTCGCGTTTCGGAGATTTCACTCGCAGCTTGTACTGCTATGCCCCCACCCTCTTTCTCTGTCTCTTTGTCACCCCCTTCCCCTTGCCTGTCTTCACTCTTTCGGTCTTCATTCTTTTGTTCTTGCCTCGCTAGCTATTGTCGCTTTTGGGTTTGCCTGCTTTCGCTTTCGCTTTTGTTTCTGCTTCTGTTTCTGTTCTTGTTTCTTGGCATTTTCTTTGTTGTGCGTGTTGACTTTAAGTTGCATATTTTTAGTTGCTTAGCCCCCGCTGAGCCACTGCTGACAGCTCACCCTCTACCCCCTCTCCCCCTCATACATCCCCCCGTTCCCCTCTTGAGACTGTCTGTCAGTCAGTGACAATTTCATTTATTCAGCCGCTTCCGTTTGCCGCCTGCGCAATCAAACGTGCTCGACTGGGGGCTTCTTTTGCGCATTACAGGGTATGCAGGGCATATATATGGAGTATATACCTTATACAAATTGCTAACAAGAGAGATGGGGAGTCTGCTCAGTTGCTTTTGTAGGCTTATCAGTGCAGACACGCCTTGGAGCAGGTCAGGCATGAGTTCTACTCTTCAATTTCCCTTGCTAGGGTATCTGCTAGTCAATCAATTTTTCTACTGCTTACTGCTCGCCCTGCTGCATTTGTTTTTCTTTTGCTTTTTATGGGATATACACATTTATTGCTGTCGTTTTTCTGCGCAGCTTTTTATTTTGATTTACGTGACGTTCCGTTTCGGATTTGCGTAGCACGCGGCGTATACGCAATGTTGCTTTAGCTTTGCATGCTTTTGGTGTCCACACGGAATATATGTTGGCACGCCTAGACACGCTGTCTTCCTCTCTCTCTACCTCTCTCCTCCTCTATCTGCCTCTTCTTTCCCCTCCCTCTGTCTCTTCTTTCCCCCTCTGTCCTTCTTGATTGCATCATGAAATAATCATAAAAATGTCCTGATAAAGTGAAGCAGAAAAAAGTGTGTATTATTTATTTATTGTTTATTAACATTTTGCAATTTATTTGCGCATCTTTTATGCCCATCCTCGTGTTGTTGTGGTTGTTGTTGTTGTTTGTTTATCTACTTTATTTATTTTTAATTATTGCTGCGTTGCGCATAAGCGACAAACGGATTGAGACGGCAACAGCTGCTCTTGCCAGGGGGATTGCAATTAAATTGCTATGCAAATGGAAATGCAATTCTCCAATTCTGCAATTAAAAAGCAAAATCTGTCCAAGAAACAGAGTGTAGCAGTGGGCAGTGGGGGCGTGGCATAGAAGGAGAGAGCTAAGCAAATACACAAGGCAAAATATTCAATTACAGTGTTGAAACTGTGGACAGACTAGAGAGCAGGCAGAGGGGGAAGGCAGTAGGAGAAGGAGAGGGAAGAAAGAAGAGCAGTAGCAGAGAGATAAGGCAGTGTAGAAAGAGGAGGGGGGGGGTGTGGCAGACGAAATAAAATGTAGCCTGAAGTGTTTTGTGGAAGCTGTTGAAAGTATCCGAAAAAGGCGGCCGAGTGTGGCAAGACAAAGTTGCCTTAGCTGCCAGATGGGGCAAGTTGGACTTGCAGCAGCTTTCAAGCACTTGTCGAGGTGCGAGCGGGCACTTGAGCGAAGCCAGGCGAAAGACAAAGAGAAGGAGAGAGGGAGAGGGAGTGAGGCCACACACGCTTGAGTTTCAATTAGGAAAATTAAATGTGCTTAGCTGAGATGCCATTTGATTTGAGCAAGAGCAGATTACACTGTGCGAAAAGTAAGTGGGGGAGCAGCAGCAGAAAGAGGGTGAAGCGGAGTGAAGAGTGAAACAGTCAACTGACAAGTTAATCCCATTGAAACTCAGCCTAAATCTCTCTCATGAAATCCTTCTCTCACATTTCTCATGCCATTCTCATTCCACATTTCTTGCAGTGTAGCTCTGGCTTGTCCACTGCCTGTCACCAATTGACATTCAATTTGCTTATGTTTGTCTTGTTTTCTCTCCATCTCTCTTGCAGAGCACAGCTGAGCCCGTCTACTCGCCCACAATGGCCGGAGGCCTCTTCTCCATTGACCGTGAGTTCTTCGAGCGTCTGGGCACATATGACTCCGGCTTCGATATCTGGGGAGGCGAGAATCTGGAGCTGTCGTTCAAGACGTGGATGTGCGGTGGCACACTGGAAATTGTGCCTTGCTCCCATGTGGGGCACATCTTCCGCAAGCGGTCGCCCTACAAGGTAAGAGGAAGGCAGAGGGAGACGCGAAGAAAGAGAGCGTGGGCTGTAGAGAGCTCATTAATGGGTCCCGTTGGAGAATTTAAAACGTGCAAACAAGCCTGGCAGCAGAGCGTCTCTGTATGTGGCACGTTTGTGTGTGTGTTTGGCAAGTGTGGTATGTGGCATGTGTTGTATACTTTGCGGACAGCAGCATCAGCAGCAGCCTGAGTCGAGCACAGACTGCTTCGTGTTTGGTCAACAGGGACCCAATGCGGCTATCACACTCTCCCCCTTCCACCCACACACATACACACACACACAAAGGCACACACATACACCTACACACACTCGGACAACCACTTGTACATGTTAGCTGGCATTGCGCCTGTGGCAGAGTCTTCAGCTCGGGGCATGCTGCCTCAATTATCAACGGTTTACGCTCGACAAAAGTTTGGCAACTGTTGTGTTGTCAATGGCGCAACGTGTTACCCCCTCCCCCTCTACCAACTCCCCTCTTCAGACTCTTCCCCTGTGGCAGCCTTAAGCTGCTGCAGCTACCTGCCACAGTTGCAGTTGCAGTTGCAATTGTGCAACGACTCGACGATAAATTGAAATGAGCTTGGGGCATGCAGCATACCAGCTGCACTACTTGCTACATGCCTCTTGCTACTTGCAGCAAATGAGCGCCATAGGCTACTGCCCATGCAATCGATTGTGGTCTATCGATAAACTATCGCCAACGGAGCTTGAGATTTACATGAGAAACCACTTAAGAGAGCCGCCTTTCTCAGAGGTTTTTTTGGCAGATAATGAAAGCATGTGGCCTTATAGGTGGTATATATGAGTCATATATGTATATACTATATAGTAAATTGCATATGCAGTATAAGAATACTATATAGAGTGCAGCTTATCGCCCCATTGTGGCTAGCGTGCAGCGCATTTGCCACAGGCACAGAGCCTTGTGCTCACATTAGCTTGCCACAAAGCAGACAGCTACAACAGCCACAGGCACACACACATACACACAGGCATACACTCGCATAGCTACACGGGCAACACATAAACAAGAACAATGCACACAGCAGGCAAACATGGCCAGATAAGGCAAGGGCAAGGAAAGGGAGAGCAGAGCAGGGAATGCCAGGGAAAGGGTGCAGGGGTGCAGGCAAAGATAGATAGCCAGAGAACGACCACAATAGGCACCAACAGCAGCAGTAGCAGCAGCAAGCAGCACGAGCAGCAGCAGGACAACCTGCAGCAAGTGGACAACCCGTAGAAGTTGCCACACATGACGTAAAGCGACTCATTCAGGTAATTAGACTGGTCTGCCGCTCTGTGTGGCACAGCCAGGCTCCCTCTGCCTGATGCGAGTCTATTGTTAAAGCTCTGCCTTTGCTGCTCCTCCCTCCCTTCGTCCCCACCTCCCCTTTGCCCTGCTTCTGCTCTCTTTCTCTGCTCTGCTCTGCATTGTTTGTTTGCCAAATATTTTCGTTGGCTTTTGGCGGCGCCTGCTTATTGTGCCACTTGCAGTTGCAACTTGCAAATGCAGCACTGCAAATCCCTTGCTAACGATATCTTCATGCTCTCCCCTCCAGTGGCGCACCGGCGTTAATGTGCTGAAGAAGAACTCAATACGCCTGGCCGAGGTCTGGATGGATGACTACTCCAAGTACTACTATCAGCGCATTGGCAACGACAAGGGCGACTACGGCGACATCAGTGATCGCCTGCAGCTGCGGTAAGTAGAGAAGAAAGTGCGAGAGGGCATCTACTATATTATTAATCTCTCTTTCTCTCCCCCTCTCTCTCTCTCGCTGTAGCAACGATCTGGGCTGCAAGAGTTTCAAGTGGTATCTGGACAACATCTATCCGGAGCTCTTCATACCCGGCGATGCGGTCTCCAATGGCGAGGTAAGTTTCCATTGTGTTTGTCCCCTTCCGGCCCCACTTCCCAGATCAAGCAGCTACTGCTGAAGCATGTGGAATGTCTGGCAACCTTGCAGTTGGATAAGGGGCAACCCCCGGTTCCCCCCACACACGAAACTAACCTGTTAATGAGCCATGGAGGAAGTTAACCGACTTATAAACACCTAATCTCACACACACACACACTTTTGTGTATTCTACCCCGTTTTGCAGATAAGAAACTTAGGTTATGGCGGTCGCACCTGCGTGGACTCGCCGGCGGGCAAGAAGAACGTGAAGAAGCCTGTCGGATTGTATCCTTGCCACAAGCAGGGTGGCAATCAGGTTTGTTGGCAGCACCACAGCGACCGCCACAAACTCCGTTGAAGCACAAAACCGTTAAGACTTTAACCTCCCCTCTATATATCGTATATCGTATACGGTATCGATTACGCTTGACTACGAGAAGGTCCACCTTATGTACAGTTCTCTCTACCCCAAACAAAATCTGTTTACTAATTTGACTAATACAACTCTTTGGCGCATTGGGCAAACTCCTCTCTAACTATACAGCGATACACGATAACCGATAACCGATAACCAGTTAATCGATAACAAGTTAACCGTTAACAGTACCAGCTCGTTTCTAATCCAGATTGTTGCATATTGTCTGTGTGTATTGTCGCTCTTCCCATTTGACAAAACGAACTTAAATTGCAGATCAAGAACCCGTCGACGAACATTTGCCTCGACGCACAAGGAAAGATCGAGTCAGACGAGTCACCTGTCGGTGTCTACGAGTGCCACGGTCAAGGAGGAAATCAGGTATCCATTTCCACATCCCAAAACTCTCCATCCAACTCCATCGACTCCAGTGGCAGGCGGATCTTTGTTTTTCACATCCGATCTGCGTCTTTTTATATATGCTATATAGATTCATATGGTTTATCTGCTTGGCTCCTCATCAATCTTTTCACATTGGTTTCGGCTTCTTTTTTCGGATCTTTCCAGTGCGCTGTCCCTTGCTCCGAGCTTTGCTTACCAATATCGCCGTAGTAGTTATAGCTTGTAGCTTGTTTAATCCAATTGAACAACTTAACCCAACGACTCTTAACCAAATACGATTTTGTTTTCAGCTTCTAACTGTGTATATATTGTATATAAAGTACCGACCTATTTAGTAATAAGAATTTGGCTTAAATAAGCAGTGAAGTGTTTTAGATTTCCTGAAAATGCTTTTCAAAGTATCATTTTTGATCTCATATTGGCGTATATTATTCATACCGCATAATGGTATTTCATTATTTCCAATATTCATTAAATTATATACAAAATCTAAGAAAGAACTGACTGAAAATCCAAGAGTACGTTACGATAAAGCTACGTTAAATTAGCTTTTAACCCGTGTTTCAGTAGATCAATTATGATTTTCAAGCTATAAATTGATTCTTTGTTTATGGCATTTTAAGCAATTTAATAGACCTATTTCAAGAAACGAACTATATGCTTATAATGGAATTCTTTAGATATTCTTTTTGAATTCTTTTTTTCTATTAACCTATTTCATCAATAAACTAAAATTAGTAGATACTAGGCAAACCTTCCTTCCCTCTATCCAAGCTACTTCTTACGTTGCTGCTGTCTTCTATGGGTCCCAAAACTAACTAATCTTCTGACTTATCCCTTTATCACCTCACTTTGAACTTTGTTTTAGTGGCTCCGAGCGTTCTTTTGTCTTTTATAAATATATTTTGGCAGCTAGGGACCTCTAAAAATAACAACACAGGTCTATACTATGTATACCATATCTATACCCTATACAACTCGTAATCTCGTTTAAACTAAAATGAAATTTTGTGAAAATTCCTGATAAAACAATTTTTGTTAGCCCTGCGGTTTTGAGCACTAATTTCACGGAGTTTGTGGACTTTATAAAAAAAAAGAAAACTATTTTGATTTTGTTTTCGATTTTCTGCCTTTAGCCGTAGTATTTATCGCAAAATTCTTTTAGCCAGTGACAGAAAAAAGAGTGAAAAAGACTTTTTAAATTGTTGCAAAATACTTTGCCAATTTTACAGTCACACACACACACACGCGCACACACTCACAGAGACGAACATTTACCATTTATAGTTGCATTTTGGGAATTGAGATTTATGCCACGTTGCAAAATTAATTAAATCGCAATCATAAATAAAATGAGTAAAATGATAAATCATTTCCATTGGCTTTGCTTCTCGTGTTTTGCAAGTTTTTACAAACCGACAACAGCAACAACGACAACAGCAACAACAACAACTGTGACAAACAGTAACAACAACGAGAACTGAACCAAAACTGTGACAATTTTACCAACATTTAATAACAAGCAAAACGCAACAACGTCGCACAAAACTGCATACAAAATAAACCGAAACACAAACAGCAGCAACAAATAGTAGAAACCCCCCCACACCTACATACACACACATGCAGACACACACTTCCCCACACACACACTCATTCAGTGAGATACATTTTGTGGTTGTGTGTGGGGATTATTGTGTATTCAACATTAAATGGAAAGTGTTGACCTCGTTCCGCTCTCTGCTACGCTACAAAAATCGCCAGGCGGCTGAGTGTGCCACGCCCACTACCACACCTCTAGATAGCGTTGTGTCTACTACGCCCTACGTCCAAGTAAACGCTGAAGTAATAAGGCAAATGTGTTTTGACTCGTCCGACTAGCAGATACACAGCAACATACAACTATCGCTATTACTTTCGATAAAAGCTTGTTCAAATTAGATTTATGTATATTAGATTGACTTATTACATTTATTATTTACTTTATTCATTGGTTTAATATTGGTTTATTCAGTATTCATTAAATACTACAGTAATAGCGATAGTTTAACATTGTATAATAAAACTAGGAAGAGAAATTATATATATCTAATAATATTTATTGACTTTATTGCATACGATAGTAAGAGCGATAGTTTTGAAAGGCATAAGATAAACGATAAATCAATTTAGAAATTCTTTAATTAGTTGTAAAAATGATCGAAATTGACATGCAAAGAGTATTATTGAATTTATTGCATACGATAGTAAGAGCGATAGTTTTATAATAAATAAGAAAACTAAGAATAGAAATGATAAATCCTTTACTGGTTATAAATATTATTGAAGATCATATGCAAAGAGCACTCATTAAAAATATTAAACACGATAGTAATAGCGATAGTTTCTTAGCTCGTAAACGATAAATTAATTTTAAAATTTCTTTACTAGCTACCTCCCCTACTAGATACCGTTCTAAACTCACATGCATTAAAGATGCATTGAATATATTACTAACGATAGTAATAGCGACAGTTATTTATTTATTATTTAGTCAGTGTAAGTAGGTAAAGCAAAGATGGATCGATTAAGAAATCCTTAACTTTCTCCAAATTCCAGTTCATCAACAGCTGCACCCACCCCATTTAGAACATATAACCCCGCAAGGGTATTAAAAAAGAAGACACGACATTAAATAAGCAACATTTGCCAACGTTGTCGCGCATACCAGTTGTGGGTGGGCGTGGCAGATTTTAATTTCGCACATCGCAAAATATGTAAACCAACCACAAGGAGGGCAGAGGGAGGCAGAGGTAGAGGGCCTGTAGAGAGGGAGGGCACACTCGAGTAGAGTTCTGCACAATTCTTTTGACTGGCGCCGCGTCAAAGGATCTTCCTGCACGCAGTTGTTTTTCCGCTGCCCCTATCCCGCTGCCTCGTGCCGCATAGCTGGTTAGCAACAACAACAACAACAAAAAGCTGCGCGGTATAATGAAAGAATTTTGCATTTTCACATAAACGCGCGCAAGGCTAGAAAAAGAGAGGGAGATGAGAAAAAAACTATGCTGATAAAATGAAAAACTTTAGCGTGCATATTAAAAAACGGCAAGAGATACAAGACCCGAAAAAAATGCAGAGTAGGGGTGCAGGGGGAAATGAAAAAGATACATACATAATTAAAAAACGCATCAGGCAAGGGGAGAAAGATAAAAAAAACGACGCAAAGGTTGCAGAAATGCAAATGCAAGCGGAGAAAACTGAAGGCGAGTGACAGGCGATTGCGTTGGGAAGGGTGAAGTATGAGCAGTAGGGGAAGAAAGGAAGCAAAGAAATGAGTGAGAGAAGGGCAAAAAAGGGCGGAAAGGCGTGGCAATGAAAAAAACGTGGAATGTCAGTTGAGTTTGTAATTTATTTAGCAAAAATGCCTCAGCAGTCGCCAATGTTGATAATGTTGAACAATGTGCAAAGCAGAATATAATAACAGCAGCAGGGGCAGTGGAAAGCGGAAGCGGAAATGTGGCACACACACACACACACAGAGTGGCGAGCAAACAATGGCGGAGCGAGCGAGCGACCTCGCTTTCAAATTATAAATAATCACGGCCAGGCCGCAGACACAAACCAGACACACACATGCACCCGAGACACACACCCGGGACACATACCCGACAGCCGACCCCTGGGACACACACACACACACAACGACGCGTACTGGTAGCAGCTTTGGCATTTAATTTAATATTAGAGATTGCAACTTGTACAATAAGTAATGCGGCTACACGGCAAAAATCTTCTGCAGCAAATGTTTCTCAGCCAACAATTTGTATTAATATGCGCCTTTCTTTTGCCACGCCCCTCCATCCCCATTTCTCTGTCTGCCCCCGCAACAGTACTGGATGCTGAGCAAGACCGGAGAAATACGTCGCGATGGCGCGTGCCTGGACTATGCCGGCAAGGATGTGATACTCTTCAGCTGCCACGGCTCTAAGGGCAACCAGGTAAGCCACCTCCCACTCTCTCCCCCCCCTTTGACTCCTCTTTAATGTATGCTTTCTTCGTCCCTGCAGTTCTGGACATATCGCGAGAACACTAAGCAGCTGCGCCACGGCTCCTCGGGCAAGTGCCTAGCCATCAACGAGGCCAAGGACAAGCTGGTCATGGAGGAGTGCGACACGAGCTACATTCGCCAGCAGTGGCTCATGGAGAACTACGACAGCAGCAAATTGTGAGGATACTTCTATGCCAAGGGCAGCCTGCTGCTGGCCACATCGCAGAGCATGCGAGCAGGTGAAGGCTGAACACCAGCAGGTGGAGAAAGAGATAGAGATGGAATCATTAGCGATTAGTTAGTTAGTATCTTAAGCGAATTACACGGCCCGCGAGAGTTGTGCAATAGTTGTTGTTGCCATGGCATGCACGTTCATATCCACACACACACACGCGTATACCACTCCACACACACTCTCACACATGCACGCAGACACACGCACAAGAAATATATATTTATTTATATATTTTATACTATATTTAATTTGATTTATAAATGAGTTAGGGGCGAAACAGACGAATCAAGCGACTGTTGTACAGTAGATCCTAAGTTTTCTAGAGATATATCACTTTATACTATACACTACCATATACCATATAGGGTATATATATATATATATATATATATAAATATATCATATTATATCAAGTAGAGAGCGAGTCGTAGCGCAATTTTTGCATTTAAATGTTATCAAATTTCTAGCACAATTTTTGCGTGACAAATTTGGCTGTGTGTGTGGAGTGGATTTTATGTCTTTATGTGTGTGTGTGTGTGTATGTGACTTGAAATTGCACTTGGCTAATAACTGCAGACAAAAACCGACACATATACATAGGCATATTAAATGAAATCCATTATCGATAATATTTATAGAAGAACTTCTGCCGACATCAAAAGGCTTTGCAAAAGTCACTTTCCAAATATTTTTGCTAGTTCGTAAGTCTAGCTTTAAGTTCCATTGTTGTTGTAGTTCGGAAAGCATTTCGGTGATTATCCCAACCCCTCCCCAACTCCCTGCCCCATTTGCCTTGACAACATTCCCCCTCTAAGTTAATTTATTCATCATATTTCGAGAGAGTTTAGAAACCTATGCCAAATTATGTTTAGAGATTTTGATTTTCGTATTCTTATTTAATTACAACAAGGACAACATATCCCGTTTGTTAAACAACGCCAGCTTAGTAGTGTAGTGTTACCTTTCATATGGATATAGATTACAATATGTCTGTCTATATCACTATCAATGCAAACAGACTTATCGACTTATCAGCAAAGTATAGAGAGCTAATACCTACTACCTAATCTAAGCAGCAAGTATGCAATAGTGCCTTCTACTTTATACATAAAACACACGCACACACACACATATTTAGTGCACCAAAATGTGTATGTGTTTAATCCCCATTAAGCCAATTCGATGGGTCTCTCGATAAGGTCACAATTTATAGAACGACTGTAAATATTTTATATGCATAAATAACACGTGTGTATATACTATCAAATTTTTATATCGCAAGTGTAAATAATCAAACATGGTCGAAACAAACATAATACATGAATTATAATCGAGTTGAACTATATTGTTATTATATATAAACAGATACATGTTTGATTTGTGTGAATTTAGGCTTCATCCTAGGCAACATTTACATTTAGCGTACAAACCAAAAGCCATAAAATTGGTCAAGCAGTAAGAGTACATTTTTTATAACGATAGTACTACTACTACAACACATACAGATATCGTAGACTCGTAGTAAATGTATAGCATCTAAGCCATTAATACAACTTGTACAAGGAGACGTTACAAAAATTAAAATAAATAAGAAAACTTCGTGTATAAATACGACTGAGTTATTATTTATTTAATGGCTATTAATAATTATGAAATTAATTGATGGCAAATTAATCAAACGGTACGGTCGTTGGGCGCCTCTTTCAGGTTTTTAGTCAATGCGCAAACCTTTATGGCTTGAGCAGGCACATTTGCCATAAAGTGCCTAAAATTGATTGTTGTCTTCGCTGTTGCAATGAGCGGTGTATGCATTAGCTAAGTGTATTAGCTAAGATGGTTGTAATAAAAGTACTGCATACTTTTGAAGGCTGCCTGAGGTAAATTCCGAAAAAAATTAATAATTTTCAACAATTTAAATATATTTTATAAAATTAAGCAATAAGACAGTTTAAACAATTCCGTATCCATTTCAAATCAATTTGTCATCTCATTAAACATTTGCGTTCTGCCTGATCCAAGACCTGAGGGCTCCCACATAGGTGTACATGGCCGGACGACCCTTGGCCCCACAGCCAAAGCCCCACGAAACGACGCCAAACAATTTACCATCGACAGTCAAAGGGCCACCTGAATCGCCCTGGCAGGAACTCACTTGTCCACTGGGGTGTCCTGCACACACCATGCGATCCGTGAGGCCGGGAATATTCTGAGCATTGCAGAAGTCGCGACTCCACAGCTGCACCTGTGCGAACATCAGTCGGTTTGGCAGCTGCAGATTCTGATTGATGGCCCCGAAGCCGCTAATGGTGGCCATGGTGTCGGCAGAGAAATTGGTGTCTGCCTCGACCAACTCGATTGTCTGCACGGGGCCACCCAAGGTCACTGGGCTGCTGAGGCGTATCAACGACATGTCAAAGTCCTGGCTCTGGGGATTGTATTGCGGATGAATGATGAGTTGTGCAATGCCAAACGACTGCCCATTGCCGGCGCTCAGGTCATTAGTGCCCACCACAGCTCGCATCTGGCCGGGATTCTGTCCCACTGTACAGTGGGCAGCAGTGACAATCATCGTATTCGATATTAACGAGCCGCCGCAATGATGACGTCCGTTCAGTTGCAGCGACACCTGATGCGGAAATTGCCCCATCGCAGCAAACTGGCCACCAATGATGCGACCACTCACATCCATTGCCAAGGTAAGGCGATGATGGTCAAGGAATCCTAGCAGCAGGCACCTGCAGCACTGGAGCTGGTATGTTCTTTACTGAAGACATTGCTGGAGTTGCTTGTGTTGTGTTCTGTTTGTCGCTGCTGTTGAGTTACTGCTTTTTATACTCTGCTTATCACCCCCACAACCAACGGGGGGGATTGGTTGACCCAGTTTTGTGTGCGAATTTTAAACAAGTAACGGAACCAGAGCGATTTCCTTATTGCTTGTTGACATAAAGAGAACCTTCAGGCGGCAATTCATAAACTTCAATTACTCATTCAATTATTTATTTATTAATTTACGATTACAACCATGAAATAAATGATGTGTCAATAGTATTCGGAACTTGTGCACTAAGCAACAGATGGAAATCTTAATGAAAAGTAAATATTTGAAAGGTTCTCAAGGGGAATTCCAACTAGAAACAAATCATTCGAAGATTTAACTCAAGATTAAACTCAATCCTAACACACTCAACTAAAGATCTAACACAGAAAGAATGAATGAATAAATGAATGAATCGAGAACAAGCAAATTATTCTTTGGCCTTATCAGTGTCACGTAGCCCAGCGGGGGCTTTGGTCTCACCCTAATTCTGTTGCGGAGCTGGCAGAGATAAAAATCAAGTTCAGCAGAACAACAGTTAATTGCTATGGCCTTCTGTATTTTCGTGCTGGGCGTGTCAGCTTACACATATATCAATTTAATGCGCAGCGTGGGTGTGATGCCCATTGCTGATCATCCAGACATTCTTCCAGATCTCGCGCTTAAACACGTTGCGATAGTTCTGCACGGACACAAGAAACTCGGGTCCAAAGAGAGTTTGAATCACAACATTCTCGGCAGCCAGACTGCGATTGGTCGCAGCGTGCACGATCACCATGGGCGAGTTGCTCTGAAAGTGATCGAAATTGTAATCGAAATCAATTATCAATAAGGAAAAGATTCTCATTACAGGCAAAGTTTCACCCTCGCTCTCGAACCGCTTGTCGGGATCGACATGCTTGCAGAAAAAGTTGGTATAGGCCTTGGGTATTTCACCGTCGGGACATTGTATCTTCTGGGGAATTCAACCGCAGATTATTAAACGAACAATACAGACATCTTGGCCGCACTTACGCTGCGATGCACCAGGCCCAGGGGCAGATTGACTTCTCCATATTTCTGCGAATCGAACGTAGTGTGGATTGATTGGGACAGATTTGTCAACTTGTTCGCACTATAGAGTAGGATCGGATCGTCCGGGGAGACAACACACTCGAGGCGAAAACGTTGGCCATACTTCAGCAGCTCCCCAGTGTGATCAGCATCATCACAGCCAACTATGCGAAAGGAATTGCGTACACAGGGACGTTCCG
Organism: Zaprionus ornatus; assembly: GCA_018904035.1. NCBI lineage: Eukaryota > Metazoa > Arthropoda > Insecta > Diptera > Drosophilidae > Zaprionus > Zaprionus ornatus. The sequence continues at coordinate 5,587,161 of JAEIFZ010000238.1, forward strand.
AGGGGGCCACAGTCAGTTCGCAGTCCTCGTTTATGGTCTGACTGGAGCGTATGGCATGTTCATTGATGACCACCGACAGTGCCGGGTGCAGCAGTGATGTATCCATGTTGCTGATATTCATATAGATGGGCATCAGCTGAATGACAGCACCGATCATGATGTCCTGTTTGGGTGCATCCAGCTGCACCTCAGTGTGAAAGTTGTCGAACAATGTGCGTGCCTTCTCCACCAGCAGATCCCCGCTATCGCGCATCTTTCGAAAGGTGGCCATCTTGTCCTGCACGGAGGAGGGAAGATCATGAAAACCAGCGTAACCCCCAAATCGAACTCACCTCCGCCAGGCAATGATCCTCGAACCAGTTGCCAATGCGCACATTGGAGCGATATTTATTCGAGCCCGACTCGAAGTAGGAGATTGAACAAGGCATTTTGTGGCTGGAAAGTAAATTTCTAACTGAATACTTTAGAACTTTTGTACTATAATAGTGTTTATGTAATGTTCTAGCTTTAGAAAATTGTTTCTTGTTCTCTCCTTCAGTCTGAAAAGTTATGGTTTAAGTAAACTGACCAAAAAAGCAAAGCAGCAACGATACAGAAAATTGAAAAACATCTGCGATTATTAATAAATATTTTTTTATATTTTAACATTATTTTATTCTATTATTCTATTTAAAAAAAAAAAAAAATTATTCTATCATTATATTTATATTTTTATATTATATATTTTTTTTTTTTTAATTATATTATTAATTTATTTATATTATTTATCTGTATTAATTGGCAATACAATTTAAATAAAACCCTTGCATACTTTTGGCCGTCGCATGAAATTCAGCTGCGCAAACAGAGCGTATGCGCAATGCTCGCGCATGATGGACACACATTCCCGTTCTAAATATACTTAATGAGCTATTTATTTGCATTATATCATGCCTAATCGGATGTATAATGTATAGTCAGCTATTTATCTTGTAAGGTACTAAAATATTTGCACTGTCTGAGCCACAGTCAGCGCACTTGGCGCACTCTGACTAAGGCAACTGTCGGCGGCAGACAGTAGTCACTCACTAGAAGCGATAGCCAGCCCCGCTGACAATGTGATGGATGATGATGGGTGTGTGCCAGCTAGGCAAATAACACAATATCAGCAACGGCAACAACAACAACAACAGCGACGGCAATAGGCAACAGGCAAATCGGGGCTGGGTTGGGCTGGGTGGTCTTATTGCCTGGCCAGATATTTATAATGCCGTGATAAGCAATTTGTATCAACATGTCTAAATTGCTGTAGTTCGCATTGCTCTCATTGTTGCTATTGTTGCTGTTGTTTTCATATTTACCTGCACACGTTCTAGCTGTTGTTGTCTGGCTAACGGGCTATCAGGCCTATCTGGCTTTTGTGGCACGGCGTGCACTTCACGTGAACGTGATCGCCTCACTCGGCCGATCCACAGCACGTTCGTTATCACGACCCCTTCGCACCGCTGGAGGGAGTCACTCGTGTCACTCAATTAGACGAGAGGCGACATTTACGATCAAGCAGGCAGGCAGGCATTTGCCATAGTTTTATGGCAGACAGTTTGCCAATTCTCCAGTTGCCATAATATTAGCCCGTCATTATCATAGACGGTTATCAAGACGCTCAGCGCTGCACTGATTTATTTCAATTAGTTTGCACTTATTTTAAACGAAGAACTGGCAATTACTTTCTGAACTCAATTATCGGATGACTAAAGGCAACGGTTTAGTTATCTAACCAATTTGCTAACTCTATCGGTTACTTCACATTGTGACAGATTCACGTGTTGCTTCGAGTGGTTTGGAATTTGTTGGGGTAGTCGAAAATATTTTTTATGGTTAACACGCTTTAGGAAAGGTTGCAAAGTTCTTGAAAGACTTTTAAATATAGTTTCAATTAGGTACAGTTTGCGAGAAGATATTGAGAAAGAAGGGGACCTGTGCCTAAGAAATTTTTACCTTAAACTACATGTATGCAAATATCATAAATATAGATTTTTTTTTATATATATGTATTTTATGTATAGAACATATAGTACTTAAGTTAGATTCAATGATGTCAATTGAATTAGACCAAGAATTTGAAGAGTTTTATTGTTTTGAAAGTCATTTAAATTTGTATGACTAGAAGGAGAAAACAACCTGTGTATACATACAAATTATACTTATACTATAGTATATACGCTAAGATTTTAGACATAGATTTAAGATACTTGACTTATATAGAGTAGTTTTATAGTGCAACACATACAAGTTAGGATCAATGATACTCATTTCATTATGATATATTTAATTAATTATTCAGAGAATTTTATTATCATAATTTTTATTATAGATTAACATTTAAAAAATATTTATTAATATATAATAACTATTTAGAACTTTAACTATATACATATCTAAACATATTTAGAGAATTATATAGAATCCTTAGGTACGTATAAAGTGTCCAATTATACCCATATATCGGCTTATATAGGCTTAGAGATTTGCCATTATTAGATTTACCATTATTAGGGTAAATACCCATTATAAAGTCGGCATAACACCCCGATTAGCTATCTGAATGCAGCTATGAGGTAAGATTATGAAATCTTTCCACTTTCAGCAACTGTTTGCTGAGCATTATGTAACAGACCCTTCCTGGTTATGAGATATATAGTAGAAAGCGATGCCTTATTGGTGCAATTAAGTACATTTGCTGTGCTATAACATGTCTTTCTCTAAATAAAACCGCGACCAATTGCCGCAAGAATCAGTTTGTTTTCTTTACTTGGGCCACGCCCACTTTTGTGCCACAAAATGGTTACGAGATAATGTGAAATTCACTTGAAAAGTTCATGACAACCAAAGCAAAAAGGTGGACTAACATCAGCCCTGATAACACTCTCCCCACACTTCACTGAATTCCCTGATCCTCAATCGGAGTGTTCCCTTATCAGCTAAAAGAAGAGACCCCAACAGAACCCGTGTACCCGCAATGTTTACTGCGTCAAACGATTGACGCTATATCAGAATTATATTATATTATTATTAACTTTATCAATTTCACTTATAGACTTTCGCACGCGCTCAAGATCTCGATAGTCTCTGCGGATGATTATGAGTTTGTCGCAGTGCCTTCTTCAAGATCTAATGACGTCATCAACTGGCACTCACTTATCCGTGATCTAACTATTTTACTTTTCTTATCGTGGCAAAAATAATGTTTGGAGTTCTGAATTATGAAGGCAAATAAACCTATGGAATCTTAAATTATATTATATATATGAAGCACATGCTAATATATATTTGGTACTTTACTTAGTTTGACTTCTATTTTAGCAAGTTTTTGATATGATCTTATGGCTATAATTTACGACAAGTCTTTGCATCTTTCCCATGAGAGCTAAGAGCTGTCATAAGTTTTCTATCGAGTCAGGATTTAATAAATAATCAATTCGATAATCTGCAGCGATAGTGTCAACATAGATTTACTTAAGTTGAGTTAACTTAATAAAGCATTTTCAGGCCCCAAGAACCGCAACAAATCTAATTTATCGGGTTATTCCGAGTCCATTGTACAACGCAACGCACTTTAAGCTGTCAAATAATCGCGTCGATAAGCATCGCCATCGCTATTGCTTGATGTTACTACCTGCTTAGCTGTGAATACACTCACAATATTCGTACACACACTCATACACGTGCAAGCGTGAAGAAAATCATGTGACGCTACTGTAATACATTTGCCTCCATTCATAAAGAAACGACCTTTATAGCAAATTGATTGCCACCTTAAAACGCCTTTTTTACGATGCAAAATCAGATTGATATCGCCGTAATTCAGCTCCGTTGCTTTGAGCTTTAACCGATTCAACCGCTTATCGAGTCGCGTTTATGGCGCCAGCCAATGCCGAAACTGAGTGACGTTATGCAGGGCTCGTGCCGAGGCGGCAGCCCTAGACGAAGTCGTTGATCCAAGAGCATGAGATCTGCATGACTGATAAGTCGTATATGCATACATATATAATGCTATATAGCTGCCCACGTCAATAACTGTGCAAACTGAGTTTACTGAGCTGTCAATATTGTAAAAAAGATTCCTCAATTACTCAACGAGTCTGAGTGGATCACTGCAAAACTGTTGTTGGCCACGCATATTGTCTCCAGAATGTGCTCGTGAGCACGTGAGTGTCATGGGGAGACAGACAGGCAGGCAGGCATGATGAGCAGAAAGAGAGGAGGGAGAGCAAGATTGGGAGAGCAGCGCATGTAGCATAGCAGCAGACAGACAGACCTAGCATATGAGCGACCGGAGAGAGAGGACGATTGGGAGAGCGCCGCACGCAACATAGCACCAGACAGGCCGGCAGAGTCAAAGAGAGAAGAGAGCGCAGCGCACACAGCATAACGGCAGTTGAACTTCGCAGTGAGAGAGCGCTAACCGGTTCACTTTGCAAGTGTTGTTGTTGTTGCTCTACTGCTCTATTGCTCTGCTGCTCTAATACTGCATTCACTCGAAAGCGCAGCACGAGCAAAAACAAAAGCACACGCACGAAGAGCACAGCAAGGTTCACGTGCAGAGCGTCGGCGGCGACGTCGTCGTCAGCATCAGAGGTGAGTGGAGTGTGGTGAACTGAGACAAACAGCGACAGTAACAGCCTCGTCTTTCATTGCAACCAATTGCTTCAGGCCATTGAGGCAATAAAAACATCATTTAATAGTTTACAACGTGAGCAATAAACGACATTATTATCCATTATCACTATCGAAGCACGAAGCTCGTTCGGCTCCATTCGGCTGCACACCCGATTAAGCAAGTCGTGCCTCGGCGACGGCAGCTCGTCGTGTTTCACGAGTGTGTTTTGTTTGTGCTATTGTTTTTGGTTTTTGATTACCGCCTCCCACCTGTAGCTCTGTTTTAATGCGACGAAGCACAAACAGAAACAGAATTATAAAAACGTTCAATTAGCTCAGGTAGTAAGTCATTACAGCTTTAGCGCTCGGCCAGGCCGCTACACAGTCTCTGCCTCTGCCAACGACAACGACGACGCAGCAGCAGCCGCAGCAGCTCCTCGAAATAAGAAAGTTACAGTGCGTGTGTGGAGTGAAAATCGATCAGTGCGAATCCAATTGGAAAACCAAACTCGTGAGTGTTTCAAATAAGTAGGAAAAGAGGCATCTCGAAATACAGAAGAAGAAAGTAAAAAGCAATTGAAAAAACACATAACACATTCACATTTGCACAGAGTCTGCAACGTTGTGAGCTTTAGTTCGTTTTCTGTTTTTGTCTCCACCTTCGCTACGCTAATGAGTTGTGAGGGTGAAAAATAACAGAAAGCAATGAGCTCGAAACAGCTGTTGATGTTCGTTGCTTCGCTGCTTCGTTCGTCCGTCTCGCTTGCACGCTTGAATTAAATCACAACCACAGCTCAATTAATTTCGAGAGTCAAATTTGCGCATCACTCACTCCAACAAGTTGCCTTTCTCCCTCTCTCTCCTTCTCTCTTATTCGTATCGAGTGTCAAAAAACTCATTACTGTGGGCAAAGCACTAATGCTTATCGATTATTTGCTGTATTTATCGACTAGAGCGAGTAGAGTTGAGCATTAATCAGATTGCTTCCGTTGCAAAGAATTTGCAGGTTAAGCCGCTTTGAGTGCAAAAATGCCAGATTTATTGACGATTGCGTACTATCGTCCCACTTAAATGGGCGGGCTACAATGTTCCCAGAGTATCGTCGCAATCAATGTTCAAGCATAGCCCCACAATCGCCTATCGACATTGGATCATCAAAAGCCACTCGTGCGAAACGAAAGTCTAGTGTGCCCCTCTCTTCATCTCTCTCTCTCTATCTATACATATAATGCATATATAGTCCCTATCGACAGTTGTACTTGAACTTCAGAACAGGCGCCAACTATAGCGTCACTATCGAACTACATACAAACCTACATAGAGTACTATATCTTCTATAAATTCACCTAGTATAACTAGGGGACCTATAAATACTGTGCACAATTAACGTGCGAATATAAATTTAACAAATTGCGATAATTTGAATAAAATAGAAATTTATCGCGGCAACATTAATTGCCTCTAGTCTCGGGTCCCGTCGGTCTCGTCGACAGATTCGCCCCGGCAGCAAAACACGTTGCACGTGAAGCGCATGCTATACGCGAAGAGCACATGTGGAAAATTTTCAAGTATTGCCGGGCCATAACGACATTAAGTGTTAACGGTTATTGACAGACTGACGTATAAAGCAGATGACGACTTGACGCGATTTACCCACCAGCAGAAACATCACCAGCCCCGTTCCGTCCGTCCGTCAGTCAGTACAAGCCGGAGGAGGGCCCGTTTATGAGTCTGCTATAAAGTTAATCATTTTTTTACAATTAGGCTATCAGAAAAACCAACGACTTCCATATACAGTTTATGGTCACCTTTTATAGCAATATTTCGGTGACTAGAGAAATTTAGGATACTCACAAATTCACGAGTATTCAAATTTGGCAGGTGTAAACTGCGGTTAATTCGATCAAACTTAGAAATAGAATTTATAGGAATATTTAGCATGATTCAGCTACATTTAGAGGACTCAGCGCATACTGAAAAGTTATCAGATTAAAGACAAGTGGAGACAGGCGAATACAATTCACAATCCACATTTATAGTAGTATAACCCGGCAGGTGTGAACACTGTGTGAAGTTACCACATCCGTTTGTGGAGTCCGGCGTGTGTACTATACACTATATACACAATATGTAATCTATATCTGAGCACGGTCTATAGTATATAATCTAGCACGATTCTCTCGCCTCTCGGCTAGATAAGTGTGCTTGATTTACTGGCGTTCGATAGGGCTCAGAATATGCCTTGACAACTTCAATTATTGTTATTATTATTAGCAGGCTCGAGTATTTCTACCTCTTCTATAAATCTGCCAGTTGCTATAAACGGAGTACAGTTTAATTTCTCGTTTGGTCAGCCAATCAGTCAATAAACATTTACGATGCTCAGTATAAACAATTGTTGCAACTGCAAAATAACACTTCAAACCGTGCACAGGCACCTAGACTATATATACCTATAATATATACTATAAAAATTATATATGTATGTAGATCGTAAATCATTTTGTGCAATGTTTGAAACACCTCACAGAGGGTGCTATAAATTGACGAATTGCGATTTAATTTACGATAAATGGGCATTAAAGTTCAGCTCCGCTTTGGGTCACTTTTTATTTTTCTTACTTCCTATACATTGTAATATAATACGACGTGCTATAAAAAGCAATTGTTGCGCCAAACGTATTTTTAACCTAGTATTTATAACGACTTTTCCTAACCTGTGTGATTCCCTTGTCAGCTCAGGTGTTGTATATATAGTTCCCCTGATTTCCATTTATAATTATGAAACTATTTGTTTTGTGTTTTCCAGCTTATTTAAGATATATAATCTTACACTAGCCTACAAGTTAGCGAAACAAACTTCATAAACTCTACAGTCAATTGGCAAATCACGATCATTTTTGGGAAATTTTTTCAATCCCATTTTTTGGATTTGTTTATAATTTGATTTTGCGAAATATAACCCAAAGTTAATGAATGGAGTAATCGATTACCCAAAAACCTGTAGCAATTAACAGCGCAGTTAACGATTAAGCAAGTTGACCTCCGCGAAAGGCAGAAAATGTGATAATTGTAGAGCGTAGAATTCCATGGATACCAAATATATTTGGATAAAGCAAAGAAAGCATGATTTGGAGTATATCTTAGAGATCATTGCGCCCCGTTGTCGACTTCCGAACCATCAGATCGACGTCTTGAGACTGAAACATGCTGCGAACGATATGCAAAGTCATTCGGTGTGACGGTTTCTTTTTGCACTATTCACGGGACTTGCTAATTGCATAAACTGATAACGATTCTGTTGACAAAAATACGCTACGATCGGCTTAGCAGAGCTTTGATCTTTCTAGAGACAATCGGTTATCCATCAAGCTAAACGATTTTTGACCAGGCACCATAGGTTTTTTTATTGTCTTTTATATTTTTTTGTTTTTTATTTCGGAACGATTTTCTGAGAAATCCTCTTATGCAAAAAAAGTAAACAAACAACACCCACAACGAGGTACACAAACAACAGCAACAGGTCGGGCTTCAATCGGTCGTGCGATCTGAGCACCAATTGTCTCGCGATACTTTCTAAAATAAATTTTCGGGTGCTCTGACGCGCAAAACCACTAATTGAAATTCCACTCAACTCAATACAAAAACAGAAAAACAGACAAAAAATCGTATAAACAAAAATAATTATGTATTTGTTGTATGTTGAGGCATATTTAACTGTGATTCCATAGAATTCGTTGTAAACAGAAGTTGAATTATAATCGATTTGACTGTGGAAAAGTGTGCGAAACGATCATAACAAGTTTTTGGGGTCTCGCCTGCTTGCCAAACTCGGCCAAACAAAGAAGTGCCTTGTAAATACTTGCGTCATCGACCAAGTTCAAAGGAGGAAAAAACCAAGCTAAAAACTCTAGAAACAGCTGAGCAAATGGTTTTAGTCTAGACGGGAGAGAGATATATATAATATATAGTTATATACGAAGAGATCTCATTGAATGGCAAACTGAGGCAAGTGAATTATGTAAATTGCGAATAGATAAGCGTGACTAACTTGTTCTAACAATATCACATGCCATATATAAATATATAGCATGTATAGTATAAACTGACGGAACAGCTAGCTAGCAAATCGTGGGTCCAACTGTACCAAGATCTGATCCGCCATCCACCTAAGATGGATAATTATAATTATAAAAGATCAAAGCTGATCACCCACAACTAATTTTGAATTTCGCAACGAATTTTTGCCAATTCATCGCAAACATTTGTCGCAAATATTTGCGATACCGCCAGGCGTTAACTATCGAAACGTGCGTGCGTGCGATGTGGAGACAAACTCGTGAGCAGGTTTTCCAATTGTTTGCCCGATCAATTTATAATCGTCAATCCAGCGATCGACTTGCTAAATTTATCGTACTAATTTGATATTTGCTCTGCCCACAGATTAACGTGTCTGGATAGAGATCGGCCGAGCACAGGCCGAGCAAGACCCGAGCCAAGCACGAGCGTGCAACAAGCGAGAGGAAACGAGAAGTGAGAAGCGAGAAACGCATGCGCAAATCTCACGGAGATCGCGAAGTCAACAACTCAATCCAATAAGCCAAACCGACAACAAACAAATTGATCGTGTAAACAGTGCGACGTCTCTGCCCGCGTCTCTGCCCACGTCTCTGCCAGCTGCTCAGCCACTGTTGTAGCTTATTTAAAAGCGCCGCGTCTTCTCGTTAATCGTTCAGAACATTTCAAGCTGCCCAACGTGCAGCAGCACCAGCATCATCAGCAGTGTCGCGAGTGAACAAACTGTAAAAATACACTTTAAATAATATAATAATAATTGCGAGAACAGCAATAACTAAAACATCAGCACTGACAGCAGGTCGAAAATGTCTTAAAACCGCCAAAAAAAAACGTCTGCTGCTTCATAATTTATTTTCTCCCCTGACTGATTCTTATGCAATTCGCGCGTAAGTTGCACGTGTAGGATCCGTGAGAGCTGCCAAAAGACTGCAATCAATTACCGTTGGTAATTAACGTAACCTAAGCCAGAGAGAACCCGCTACAAATACAAAAAACAAAGCCAGCAACATGTCTGCATCCAAGGAAGCAATCTGCTCGAGCTCCGAGAAGGAACCCGAGAAGCCTCATCTGGGTAAGTTCAAGTTCAACCACTATATCAACTATTGGGGATCGCAAGTTTCCATAGGTATTAAGATCATTATCTGCGTCAGGAAGTGTTGATAAGATAATCGCTTAGGTATTGTAAATAAACCAAGCGATAATCGCAAAACTTTCCCACTAGAAGACCCAATAAAAGTGACTAGTCCACTTAGAAATAAGGCTAAATTAAAAGCTAACTTGTTGTCGGTTCAGTTTCGAATTGAGGGAAACCTTCGGGCAAACCTGAAACAGATTAGCTACTTTGCTTAATGTAGCTGACATTCAATGCATTCATTCAAATCCAACACGTTTTTCTTCGAGTGTAAGGTAAACAAACTTTCAATTTGGTCGCTTTAGTCAGCTTTAAATAGCTCTATAAAAAGTGGGGATAATTGAAAAGTTATGTTGAGTAATTTGTGCAGTTTGCGATTAACACAAAGTCTTAATGAGCATTTAGCACAAGCACGTTTCGCAAGCAAATCGGAATCTCGAACGGGAATCGGAACTCTCTGATGGATCGTGAGTTTCGTAAGTGTCTCCCGACGATTGTTAATCGTGGCGATTTGTGTGCACCTTGCAAATGTCTCGGATTTCACAAGAAATACGAAATTACAATACGAAAATATACACAAAAGTTGAATCGCAATTGACGCTGATTCAATTATGAAAGGGGCCTCTCTTCGGGCCAATTGAACAAGTGAATAAGTCCGCCTCGGCCTGTCGTCGAGCTCGACCTTAGGGTCCGCGAAACGGAAGTTATTTGTTATGCGACGTCTCGGGTAATTTTCATTAATAAACAAAAAGTAAATAAATAAATACATAAAAAGAGGAGGCGATTTATTTGTTGCTGTCGCCAACGCGTGAGCCAAATTTGCAATCAACACACAACAACAAAAAGATGAGTAGAAGTAGGAAGGGGGAGTCCGCTCTGGTATCCGTATCCGAATCGGATCCGTAAATAGTTTTGTTGATACTACAAGGCAACAATAGTCTGTCTCCCTCTCTCTCTCTGTCAGTTCTCAGCCCCGTTGCCTGTTTATGGATCTGGTTTGTTTTCCTACTTTGCCATAGCTCGAGAGAATTCGCGAGATCTCCGTGATCTGCCGTGAACTCTGGCGTGACACAGTTCCTTGACATCAGCATCGGATTCTCCATCTCCAGCTCTCGTCATCAGTCTCGTTTTTGGGCCCATTTCAAACCGGTTGCCGGCACAGTCGAAAAAAAGTAATAACCGAAATTTATATGCCGCGATGTGAACGTGCAGTAATTTCTATGCAAATCAGCCACAGCAACAACAACTACAACACTAGCAACAAGTGCTACTAAAACTAGTTAACTGGCTTTTATTACAAACACAGTTGCAGCTGCAATCGACAGTGTTAAGGTCAAGAACGATGAGGGAACTTGCAGTTTGTAGAGTCTGCTCTGCGTGGGGAACCTTCGCATTCCATTGTGAGTGCAATCTTTCACTTTCATCGGCAAAGAGTGAAATGCTAGGCACGTGCGCGATTACAATGAGCGACTGCCCGATACTCTTCATGCCATAAACATTGTAAGTGTTGCCATGAGGGCTTTGCAATACTTAGTTCTGCGGCATAGATTAATATTTTGTAGTTCCGTTTTGTTGCCAACTTTATGTAGCTGCCTTTGAGTAGCTTGACTGCCTTTGAGATACCCTTTCTATGTGAATTTGACTAGGAAATAGCAGTTAATCTAACGCCTTCATCTTTATATAAAGTTAACTAGCTCAGGGTTAGCATTGATTACTCTTAAAGTTAGCCATAACTCATATTTTATTCTAGGTTAGCTCTTTCAAGTGAGTCCTCACCCTACAGGGTATACAGGGTATAGCCTGCACTTAATTCTCGCATATTTTTGACGTCTGGCATTTTGACAATTTGTCTCTTGCGAGCTTTTGGCCCCGACACTGACTCTGACATTGCATTTTCGCTTGATTCCGATCAATTTTGTTTTGGCCCGTCATCGCTTATTACATGAACAGATCGAATAGGGTCTCTCATTCTCTCGAGGGATGTGCGCGACAGTTTCGCAACTTGCAACTTGCAAATGCGCGATAATTTTCACACGAACCGTGCTCGGCTTTCACTCGCCCACTCGCCCACACGCCCACACGCTGTGACACAAAGTGAGCTCGTAATAGAATTATATATAGACTCGACTCGACTCTCGTAGTGCTCTATTTGAAAGAACTATTGTCTAACGCGATGTGTAATGCAATTCGTAATGCAGTCGCGACTGGCTTTCTGGATGAATTGAATTAGCGAGTGACCTCTTTAGAGAGAGTCGCACTTGATGGGTTCGACTAGATTGAGTCAGCACCAGGCAGCTGGCACGTAGTGCTGAGGCATTTTATGGGGAAATTTTTCGGTTAATCTATTAAAAATATTCGACGACAGTTAAATTGCCAAGCTCAACGCGAGTTGCACATGCTATTTTTGTAGTTTTTCACGATACTTTTATGCATAGGAAATTGAATGGAAATGGGGAGAGTGAACGAGTGAACGACTCAAGCGAAGAGGAACGGGAAGGTTACGGGCGGCAGTACCTGAACATATTCGTAGAACAATTTAATTGCAGCTCAGATATGATGAGCAAACACGAAAGTATCTACTGAATACACACAGTCTGGTGTACGTAGATACACTCATTGTATCTACGAGTACATCCATATATACATATATCTGTAGCACTTGCCAGATACGTGTTGCGGCGGTAATTTCATATGACATCATTCTGCGGGAGACGAGGCAGAGACCTTAACTTTGGATCGCGCATTGTTTTGGCCCACAAAGAGCATCACACAAATCGGTTAGTTGTGGGTCTATTTGCGAATTCATCAGGTACACCTTGTATATATATTAACATATTTACCGAACTCTTTTGCACCTGCCAATGCCCCATATCGACAACTTCGCAGAATTTGTATGTGATGTAAATTCCGCTCTCTGGAAACAAACAAAAGGCGCAGCTGTTTCCAACTTTGAAATTTTTAACTGAAAACGCAAAAACCTTTGATAACAACGCAGTAATTATATTAACAATGTTGCGTCCCTCACTCAGTGGCTTACTCTATACCCTACAAATAAAGTATATACACTATATATGACCCCGCATAGTTTCCCACACATGGCATAGTTGAATGCGAAATCTGATCAGATTGCAAGTTAATTGCCTGGGAATATCATCGATATGCAAGTGTAGTGACCCCGACGGATAGCGCAATTGCAGATGAACGCACGATAAGGCACGATAAGGCACGATAATGCACGATAAATCCCCTTACGTTACGCACCACGTAACTTAGGACGCTCCGGCCCTTTGGCTTACGTGCTTGGCTTTTCAAGCGCTGCCCGAAAGTAGGCAACACTTATTTCAGTTGGCACACAAACCCTCTGACTGAAAGCTCCACACGGAAAGCTTTCGATAGTGTAGCTAGCGTGAGTCATAGCGTGTTCCGCCGCTAATGACCGTTATTATTAGTGGGAAGCGCCATTGTTGTTATTGTTTTTATTGTTGTTAGTTAGTTGCTGTCGCATGGCTCATTAACGGGCGGAAATAGAACAAATGCAGTGCGGCACTAATTATGATACCCTGTAATCACAAGAGAAAGGTGGCATGCATGTGAAAGGGAATTGATTGATTAAATTAGAGTTGTTAACTAAGATTGAAATGAGTTGCGGTAATTTATGCAAAATTGCTATTAGTCAACATTAAAAAAAAAAAAAAATAAAAATCAAAAAGAAACTGAGAAATATTTCTGTGACTCTCAAGTGCACTTTAAAACTCAACAGAATATAAAAATATATCTGCAACTTGATAAGAGTGTGAAATATAAATACAAAATACTTTAGAAACTATAAAGATAACTTCAGCCGCAATATGTGTGATATTTCTATACAATTCGCATTACAAAACGAATTGAATGAATTCTTTAAGTCTTATCGAACTTTGATATTACAATACTCATCAGGAATCATAAAACCAGAATGTGGGAAAGGCTTTAATCATCCCAAATTATAGTATAGAGTAACCAACCACTTTGTCATTTTGTCAACTTAACACACCTCAAGTCATATTAGAGGGTATCGTTTTGGCATGAGTTCGTTGGGCTAGATCGCCGCCCTGAAAAGTTCTTTTTGCGCTTGCTTTGACTTATTTCTCTTTGTGTCGGACTGTACCTGCCATATCTCGTATATTATATTTCCATTTGAGGTTTTGCCAAAAAGAAGAAAATAAAAACAAAAACATAAAAACACTGAGAACACTGACGGCATCAGCTTTAACGTTCGCTCTGCCCAGCTCTGCTCTGCCTGGCAATGTTTCCCTTGGGAGAGAGTTGAAATTCGGGTTAATGCTTGACTCATTATATGTATGTTAGGCATAGCCCAGCTAAGCAAAAGCAAAAAGAAAAACAAAAACAGCAAGAGCAACAGCAAAAACAACAACAAGAGCAAGAGCAACACTTGCCGGCACTTTTTAGTAGAGTCGATAATTCAATTGAAGAAGAAGAAGCAGAAGACAAAGCTGCCTTCGGCTATGCCGGCGATATCGCAGCGCACTCGACAAGCGACTCAGCGCAGCTCATAAGTCAGCAACTTGAGCCGCACTCTCTCTCTCTCTCTCCCTTTTATGAGTTCTCTCTCTAAACTCGTTCGCCTCACGAGGGCAGCCGAGTCGAGCCGAATCAGGCGACAAACACGTGCACAGTCCGCATGTCATCGTCAGCAGACGCGTCTCGACTGAAGTCGCCTGAGGAAGTAAAAAGAACACATACGAGTATTTTGGGTATATGCTGACTAGCGTATACCCTGCAATGAGAGTCATATGATGGAAATATTTTAATAGTATAAGCAAATGAAATAAGGTTCAATATGAAAAGAAATATGAGAAAGAAATAATAAACAATCTATAAAAATATAAATAAAATAAATATCTGTAGAAACATAAAAATAATATAAATATATATACATTTTAATATACATTCATTTAATATTACTTTCTAAAATTTGAAACAGTATATAATAAGCTAAAGTTGAGAAATGTTAAGATCATATAGGGCTGGGGTATTTCCTTTATAATCAATAGATGTATATGTACATATTATATATACAGTTTGTTCTCCACTCGCAGTTGTTAACTTTTTTATACACTGCACAAAATTAACAAACACCTGAGAATGTTATGAATCGCACTGTTATATAATGCCTCAAAATGCTGCCTAATTGATAATTGCAGGCGTAGTCAGGTGGAGAGGGGGGACAGTGAGAGAGAGGGGCAGAGAGGGTGCGTACAGCTGTATAGACTGAGACCCCCCTCGTAGTGCCCACTTAGCAGCACTTAGCAAGCACCCTCCCTGCCTCTTAGCAACCCCAGCCCCTGCCATCCCCAGTTGTTGACGCCCTCGCAGTGGCGCCAGTCGCCCAAGTCTCCTCCGCCCCGCCCCGCCCCACCACTCCTGCTTTGCTTCGCGAGCTGCGCTCACATTTCTATGGTTTCAGCTGCTGCTCAACACGATTTCTCGATAATTTTTCGCCGTTTCCATTGTCTGGCAGCACAGAGATTTGGCAACAAATGTGAAATTCGAAATGCGTAAACAGAATTCCAATTGTGATTTTTGCATAATTCGAAAAGAACGCGCGTGTTTAGCGTGTTCAGCGCGTTACTTGCCGCCGGTCACGAGATGTGCGGGATATAACACGATGTACGGCATGTACTGGGCCTCTTACGTCCGAGCACTATAAATAGATCGGCAATTGCTCTATATATATTTAGACTAGCATACTACGTATATCCACCAATTGACATCAATCGCCGCAGGGTTCAAACTTGCCCGATGATTAAGCTTTTCGTGGCAAACTTAACATATGCCTTAGGTTCTGCCACTGCCTCAAACTGCGCCTCTGCCTGTGCCACTACTTGTGCCTCTTCCAATGCCTCTGTCCCTGCCCCTGCCTCTACTTCTGCCCCTGCCTTGACCAAATCTCTGACCACGTTCCTCATGGTTGATGTAATCGCGTGCGAGCACACTCACGTTTCATCGCGCCCTCTCTTTCTTCCCCACTCACTCTCTGTCTCTGCGCTCTGTCTCTCTCTTTATGGCTGCGACGACGCAAGCGCCTCGAGCGTGCAGGCGCGATTTCGCCCTGTTTATATAGCCAGATAGCGCAACAGTTGGCGCTCAGTTGTGGCAGAGTCATTCACAGCCCCGTTCCGTAGTTAGCTCAGTTCTCGCTGCCGCCTCGAGTAAAACAGTCGACACCAGTCTCGACACTATACAGAACTCTATATAGAACTCTCGTTTCTGATTCTCTTACCCAACTGTTTCTGGCTTGACCTGCGACATGCTCAGGCACGGCCAGCTTAGCAGATAGACAATGAAATGGTTTAAACGAGTGCGCAAAAAGTCCCAGTGAAAAGCAGCAACAGCAACACAAGCTCGAACAACAACAACAAGAACAAACAACAGCAGCAACAGCAGCACATCGCGTGTGTCTTTTGTGCTGCCTAATTTCGAATTTAGTTTAGTTTAGTCGCGAATCTCAGGAACTCCGTCCCGACAACAGCAGGATGCCCTTTCGACGCAGCAAGATCAATCATCGCCATCGCGATGGACATGTGCTTGTCTGGGAGCAGAATCAGCAAGACCAGCCAAGGGGTAAGCTGTGCACAGCAGAAATCAATCGATAGACATTATAATATATAAATGTCTCGCATATAAATTGCAAATAGTTCCATTTGCGGCCTCCTCTTCCCTTGCGCAGCGTCTTCCACTGCGTATACGTAATATTTATAGCTTCATGCGCTCATGGGCAGAAATAGTCGAAAGAGGGTGCCCTGTTCGCCTGACTTACACGTGCCATCGCCACAGCCATTGTGCAACACGTAGGCGGGGAAGGCGGGTTAGAAGGATGGGCATGGGTAACTGGCGCAGCAAATCGCGTGATTTAACGCTGCGTGCGCACAATGAAAAAATGTTGGAAAGCGAAAAAGCGAACGTACACATATTTTTGTTGTTTTCTCATTATTTTTTGTTGTTGCTTTTGGTTTCGAATTCTTGGGTTTTTTCTTTTGTTTTCTGTTTCTGTTTTCTGACTCTGCAATTCGCTTGAGTCTGCTTAGTGCTTTGGGTTTTCCGCCTTTGCTTACGTAGCAGCACTGTCGCACTGATTTGCTGGAAAATGCAAACAGAACCTTACGAAATTAAGCAAATATCATGGAGAAGGGGTAACCCCTTTTCACTGTGGGGTGGGTAGACGTTTTGCGGTTCAAATTCCATTCCATACAGCTACGCCTCGTGTTATTTGGCTTTACTTTGTCTGGGAGTTCTTGGGTACAGCTGGGACCGGCCCCAAGGGCACCCAGACACGCTCACCGGGTGAGCTAACTACTCTCCCTTTCTACTACTCTCTGCCCTAGAGCACCCTTCTCTAATACCCACTTCCCTACTACCCTCTTCCCCACAGCACCCTTCCCTACTGCCTTCTTCGCTCTCGTCTAGGCCCAGCCCAGCCGTGAAATGTGTTCCAAAAATTTTCCACGCCCGTAACACGCGTCGCCTCGTATCACGTGTTGGTTGTGCCCGTGCACTGAAAACAATCGGTTGAGTGGTTGCATGACACCGCAGAATAAACACAAATAAACATTTGTTGTATAAATAGAAAATAGAAACAACACAGCAACTGCAAACAGCGGTAATAATAGCATTTTCCAATTATGACAAATCGCAGTTAGAATTGCAAATATTGTACACAACGAGCAATGTCAAGGACAACGAATGATGTGGAAAGTATTTGTTATTCTCACAGTGTAGCTGCAAACGTGAGGCAATTACGAGTTTCTTGTACTTTGTCCACTATCGACTCGTGGATGCTGCTCGGCATTGAGTCACAGAGGCAATCTAATCTTGTTGCGCATCTGCATTCTGTGGGGCTTATCTTGGGGTTCTTATCACGTCACAGCTCGACGACCTCGATTCACTTTCGGCATGGTCTTCTTCTTCTTCATTAAAGGGGTCTCTCTTACGGCAGCTGCTTAGTCATTTCCGCCGACATGTGTTTATTCGGATTCGCACGACAGCATCAGGCCAAATTTGTGTCGACATTTTCTCACATAAGATAAATGTAATTAAACGATGATCTACGTTCATCTAGACAGATCAACACTTGCTCTCTATGGATCTACCTCAGTCTACCTCGAGCCTCGGCGATTCCTCTCTTTGACTCTCTCCACCTAACTCGATCGCTCTCTGACTCTCTCGATCTAACTCGATCGCACTTAGACTCTCTCGATCTAACTCAATCGTTTTCAATCTACCTCTTTCATCTCCTTTGCTCGATAGCTTTAGTCTATCCGCTTCGATCTCTCTTTGATCTCTCTTTAATGATCTCATTCGATCGTACTCGACCTTTCTCGTTCTCTTCCTGCTTCAATTAGTCTCTTGCCCCTCTCTACCTCTCTCTTTCTCTTACTCACTCTCACAAAGCATAAACCTTCCCTCTTAGACTGCATTCTAATGGCTTTTCTCTCCTCTCTTTCTCTTTGCAGGCTGGGCTACCACCCGCTACTTCGTCACATTCATGCTCTTCCTGGGCATGGCCAATGCCTACGTGATGCGCACAAACATGTCAGTGGCCATTGTGGCCATGGTGAACCACACGGCTATCACCAAGGAGGATGAGGTCTTCGATGACGAGTGCGGCGATCGTGAACTGGAAGTGGTAAGCAACGCAGTGTTATTTTTCTGAAGAATATTTCTAACGGACTTATCGCTTCCTCACAGGAACACAGCGAAGATGGTGAATTCGTATGGAGCTCCAGCTTGCAGGGCTACATTCTGTCTTCGTTCTTCTACGGTTATGTCATCACGCAAATTCCATTCGGTATATTGGCCAAGAAATACGGTGCCCTGCGTTTCCTCGGCTGGGGCATGCTCATCAACTCGGTGTTCGCCTTCCTTGTGCCCGTGGCAGCCCGCGAGGGTGGTGTCTACGGTCTCTGTGCTGTGCGCTTCATCCAGGGTCTGGGCGAGGGTCCAATTGTACCATGCACGCACGCCCTGCTGGCCAAGTGGATTCCACCCAACGAACGTTCACGTATGGGTGCCGCAGTCTATGCTGGCGCTCAGTTTGGAACGATTATCTCGATGCCTCTGTCTGGTCTGCTGGCCGAGTATGGTTTCTCCGGGGGTTGGCCATCGATCTTCTATGTGTTTGGCATTGTAGGCACCGTCTGGTCGATTGCCTTCCTCTGGCTGGTCTACGAAGATCCCTCGGTTCACCCACGTATTGATGAGCGTGAGAAGCGTTACATCAACGACTCGCTCTGGGGCACAGATGTGATTAAGGTGAGCACGATGAAAAGAATGAGTAGAAGTGAACAGCAAGCTAATGATTCTCCTTCTTCCCTCTTCCCTGTAGAGCCCTCCAATTCCATTCAAGGCCATCATGAAGTCGCTGCCCTTCTACGCGATTCTATTCGCCCACATGGGTCACAACTACGGTTACGAGACACTGATGACGGAGCTGCCCACATACATGAAGCAGGTGCTCCGCTTCTCGCTCAAGTCGAACGGTCTGCTCAGTTCTCTGCCCTACCTGGCCATGTGGCTGTTCTCCATGTTCATCTCCGTGGTGGCCGATTGGATGATCAGCTCGAAACGCTTCTCCCTGATGGCAACGCGTAAGATCATCAACAGCATTGGTCAATACGGACCTGGTCTCGCCCTGATTGCCGCCTCATACACGGGCTGTGATCGTGCCCTCACTCTGGCCATTCTCACCATTGGCGTGGGCCTCAACGGTGGCATCTACTCTGGTTTTAAGATCAACCACTTGGATCTGACGCCACGTTTCGCCGGTTTCCTCATGGCCATCACTAACTGCTTGGCCAATCTGGCGGGTCTGTTGGCTCCCATTGCCGCTGGCAATCTGATCAATGGCAATGTAAGTCGAAAAGGAGCTAAGCAAATTCTTGAATAGCTTAACTAATCTGTTGTGTTTCCCTTTCGTTTTGCAGCCCTCGATGGGACAATGGCAGATTGTGTTCTTTATTGCCGCTTTTGTGTACATCATTTGCGGTACCTTCTACAACATCTTCGGCTCTGGTGAGCGACAGTTCTGGGACAATCCCGAGAACGATGAGATCAAGCCAAGTCTGGGAGGCAGCACGCCTGCTCGTCTGACCAATGGCAACACGGCGACGCCTGCCATCACCTCAACGGGCGGCAGCCAATCCTAGGTTAAGTTCTTGTTTTAGTCTGTATTAATAGTTTAAGCCAAAAGTTGTTATTACCGCGCTCCCTACCCCCACCCGCCCACGCACCTACTCGCGTTCCTCCATGAAGAATAAAAGACAATAATCCTAGGATTATTCACTCTTATGCCCAATCCGATTGCACAAATTGTAAGAGTCACACAGACTTCCATCTAATATTAGTGAACAATATTACGCAGTGCAGTGCCCGAAAGAGAAGGAGAATGTGTATGCGACAGAAAGAGACGGAGTTAATTAATTGTCTACCATTTAAAATGCGTAGTTTCTTATTGTGATAGTTTCCTATTGTTTTCTGCAAAGATTATCAATACAATTGAAATAAATTAAGAAGTAGTAACTATGTCAAACTACAAACACACAAACACAAACCCAAATACTATCGTATATACTGTATGCATACTATAAACAAATACTATCGTATGTGCAAACTATTCAAATCGTACAAGAAAAGACACCAAAATGTTTGCATAAAATAAAAACTACATTTATATCTGCTAAAAGCCAACCCACAACTGTGTTTTCATGTCAATGCTGGGAATAACAAACATATGTTTGGTAGGTGGGATACCAATAGCTTTTTATGATAATGATTTACATGTTAAATCCATTTTGGGAGTAAAGACCTAAGCAAATTGCGACATTGCAGGAACAACTATTGATTTCTTGAAAGAAATGAGGGTAAGAAAGTTAGATTAGATATCATCTTAGGACTATGATATGTCAACTAAACCTTCAGCTGAAGCTAGACTCTTAAAATTAGGAGGGTTGTCCTAAACCCTGCGTTTGTCTTGAGCTTAATTATCGAGGACTGCCGCTGGTAGTAACCCATATTGTAATGTGATATTAATAAACCGTTTCACGTATGTCAAATGCCTACTTTGAACCCGCCCACTTGGACAGAATCTAATCATTCCCTATAAAAAGCAGGCTACTCGCTGAGTTCACATCAGACATTCTCACATGGGTCACGAGCAGGAAGAGCTTAGTCCGGAGCAGGTGAATCTAAAGCAATCACCACTGCAGGGTGCATTGCAGCGCACCTGGTGTGACTTCTGTGCCACGAGTAGCATTCACGGTCTGAAGTACATACGAGACACGGACACCAATCGCATCGTGCACTTCGTGTGGATACTCATCACGCTGGTGATGTTCATCTGTGGCATTGTCATGGCGCAGACCTTTTATGCGGATTACCGACGTAGTCCGACTCGAATGAATGTTGAGAGTGATCACACGCCCGTGAGCAGGCTCTACTTTCCGCCCATCACCATCTGCCCCGAGGTGCTCTTCAACATGGACAAGTCGCGAAACTTTCTCCAGACACTGTAGGTAATATACGCTGTGTGTAATTGATAATCCTGTTTATCTTTCGGCAGAACTATACCCGAGAACGTGCAGGTGACTAATGTACTGCAGCATCTACATATATTCCAAGGGTTCATGCTGGACGATGAACGTTTCTCGCAGGCGGAGATTGAACTGATGGAGTCGCTGCTGGTGCACAACAATCTGAGCATGCATCAACTGGTGGATCACCTGCGCTGGGACTGTGACGAGCTGCTCTTTCGCTGTCGGCTTCGCGGTGAGATCATGGACTGCAACCGGCTCTTCCAGCTGTCGCAGACCTTCTTCGGACACTGCTGCTCCTTCAATCTGCGCCAGAGCGGGTAAGTCAGAAATACGCAATGAGGATAAAACCTTAGAACTATTCCCTATGCCAGCATCAATTTCACTGCCATGGCGGCAGCTGGTGGCCTAGATAACGGTCTGTCACTAATTCTACGTTACAAAGATGACAACTACGATGCACTACAATCGTATTCGCATGGCTTTAAGCTGCTCATCCAGGAGACAGACGCCTTCCCCAGTGCACATGCCACTTGCAAGTTCCTCGGCCTCGGCACGGAGTCATTTGCCACGATTCGCGTTGAGGAAACCTTTTGCTCGGCGGCCGTGCAGGCGCTGCCCGTCGAACAGAGGAACTGCATCTTTCGCAACGAGTTCCAGCTACGTTACTTCTCGGAGTATGTCTACCCCAACTGCGAGCTCAACTGCCGTGTCACCAACATGGTCAAGTTCTGTGGCTGCCACACTTATTTCTTTGACTTCAACCGCACCAAGGATCGAATTTGCTCCTTTAGGGATATACCTTGCCTAGTAGAAAATTTTCGTAAGTGAAAGGAAGTGGGGGATGTTTATGCCATTAGTAGAACTTTCCTTCTCTTCATAGCCGACATCATTACTCGCAGACGGAAGACTCAGTGCAACTGTCCATTGACTTGTGAACACTTCGATTACGATGTACAGATCTCCAACTCTAATTTGCAGCTGAACATGCCCGTTGTGGATCCTTTCTAGTGAGTTGACAGATTAACTAGATAATGATTAATGTTAGTTTGATTTCCTTTTTAATTAGCGATAATATCGAGAAAAATGATGCCATCGTACACATCTTTCTCAACTCTCAGGTTTATCGACGTGTGCGAGTGGATCTTTTGACAAGCATGGTCAACCTAGTCTGTATGTGGAATGACCCGTTATAAGTAATCCTTCTCATTTCATATTCTTTTCACTTCCTCTTCAGCAAATCTTGGCAGCGCATTCAGTCTCTTTGTGGGCATGAGCATGTTGTCTGTGGTGGAGGTTATCTATTATTTCTCTGTTATATTGAGGAGAAATTACCTGCAGGAATGCCGAGCAAGGCAGAAGCTCAAGGCGCTGCACAAGCGACCAAAATTTGCCATTCCACCTATTTCGCGCACAGGTGACAAATACGACAATCGCCAGAAATCTGTTTACTATATCACGGGTCGTAGCTAATCAGCTGTGTGACGATAAGTCAATCGAATTGTCGCCATAAATTGCATCAAAAAAATAAATAAGCAGATATGCACGAAAAAGGTCTACGAAAATGTAATACTCTTATATATAAGAACATTTTCAATTGTGCTTCAAAATAGCTCAGCGACTTACACTCATTATACAGTAATCTAATAAACCTTTCATTTAATTTAACTAATTTTAATATTTAATGACTTTGCAATGCGCTGCATTTCAAACTAGTGACTATTCTGAATGCAGTATCGATATATCGTTTATGATATGCGATATGTTAGCGCGAGCGTTTGATAGTATCGATAGCAATGTAAATTTTATCGCACTAAAGAAATCGGTGTCCATTTTGAATTCAAAAGCAGTTTGGCTTTTAAAATTGGTTTGTTGAAAGAGTATTGTTTTCTTGGGAATTTCAGTGGCTTGATATCTTGCTCTACTGTTACCATAGGTCAACCCGTCAGTTAGACAAGGCGGCCATAAATCGCAGCTCAAAATCGGCAACAGGTCGGCAGTAAATTGGCACCACGCAAAGCACGCAAATCCCCCATAAAGTGCCGATTAGATTAGGCTTGTGGTATAAAAGAGGAGCGTGGCATGGCAAGCAAGCGTATAGTGTTTGAATATGTTCAGGCTGACGTTACTCTGTCTGCTGGTGGCCAGCTCAGCACTGGCACAGCACAATCCCCAATGCTGGGGGAATCGCAACACCATCGTGCATCTTTTCGAGTGGAAATGGGATGACATTGCCAAGGAATGCGAGGAATTCTTGGCCCCGCACGGCTATGCCGGTGTCCAGGTGAGCCCTGTGGCCGAGAACATCATCTCCGAGGGTCGCCCGTGGTGGGAACGTTATCAGCCCATTTCCTACAAACTGGTGACACGCTCTGGCAACGAGTTGGAGTTCGCTTCGATGGTGCGACGCTGCAATGACGTAGGTGTGCGCATCTATGTGGATGTTCTGCTCAATCACATGTCTGGCGACTTCGAAGGTTCGGCCATTGGCACTGGTGGCTCCGTGGCGGAACCCAGAAGCAAGTCCTTCCCAGCTGTGCCCTACACAGCGAATGATTTTCATCGCAGTTGCGAGATTTACGACTGGAACGATCGCTTCCAAGTGCAACAATGCGAACTGGTTGGCCTCAAGGATCTGGATCAGAGCAGCGACTATGTGCGCACACAACTCATTGAGGTCCTGGACCATCTCATTACTCTCGGTGTCGCTGGTTTCCGTGTGGATGCTGCCAAGCATATGGCTGCCGATGATTTGGATGTAAGTCGAAGTGGGTTTCTTTAGAATGAAGTACGTCACTTACTGTTATCTTTAGTACATTTTCAGCAACATGCGTGATCTGAACACAGATCACGGCTTCCCAAAGAACGCCCGCCCATTCATCTACCAAGAAGTTATCGATCATGGTCACGAGACCGTGTCACGCGACGAATACACCAGCCTCGGCGCCGTCACCGAGTTCCGCTTCTCCGAGGAAATTGGCAAAGCTTTCCGTGGAAACAATGCGCTGAAGTGGTTGCAGAGCTGGGGTACCGCATGGGGCTTCTTGCCCTCCGAGCAGGCGCTCACCTTTGTGGACAATCACGATAACCAGCGTGACGGTGGACAGGAGCTCAACTACAAGTCGCCTAGGCAGTACAAAATGGCCACAGCCTTCCACTTGGCCTTCCCGTACGGCATCAGTCAGGTGATGAGTTCCTTTGGCTTCGACGATCGCGATCAGGCGCCACCACAGGACGCTCAGGAGCGGATTATTTCACCAGAATTCGACTCGGATGGCGGCTGCACCAATGGCTGGATCTGTGAGCATCGCTGGCGCCAGATCTACAATATGGTGGCATTCAAAAATGCCGTGCGTGGCACCGAACTGTCGAACTGGTGGGACAATGGTGATAATCAGATTGCCTTTTGTCGTGGCAACAAGGGATTCGTGGCATTCAACAACAATCTGTACGATCTCTCCGAGACTCTGCAAACCTGCCTCCCGGCGGGTGAGTACTGTGATGTCATCTCGGGCAACCTGGTAAATGGCGCCTGCACGGGCAACTCTGTGTCCGTGGACAACAACGGATACGGATACATTCACATTGGCGCCGAGGACTTTGACGGCGTTCTGGCGCTGCACGTGGATGCGAGATTGTAAATATAACAAAGACAGAGAGAATAAAAGAGAGGGAGAGAGACACAGAGAGTGGTTTCTTTCAAATAACGACAATGATTTCGGGTTATATTTTCTTTTCTTTTGCAAATTACAATAAAACGCACATAATATAACACATAATAATATTAATTTGGCTAAACGAACGTTGCGCCTCCTTAAATACACTCAATACATAATACCATATAGAGCGATAGACCCGCGATAACCGTAATAACGATAGAACGACACAAACTGTAGAAAATAACTTGAACTTGAAATCGAAAGATATCGATATCGATTTCCATCTGGAATTTACTGGATGTGCGAGCTTGATTGAATGTGAAATTAATTCTAGAATTGATTGCTAATTGTTTACTACTTGTAGAAATGCATGCATATCGCAAATCCTATATATTCCAACTTCCAAATTTTCTGATCTTAAACGTGATCTCAATCGGGAGCAACAACAACAATGAGGTCCCGAACAAATCCGCTAGAAAACAAGTCTGTAAATAGAAGAAAGTCGCATTGTGTGAATTGTAGTTGGATGCTTCCGTCGCTTCGCTAAAGCGCATTATCTTCTTGCTATATCTTCTCAAGCATTCACAGGCAAATCAAAATCAGATCGATTGATCGCTTTCGAGTACTACGAATTTTGCAAGCGAGGTTATATGTGGGTACCTTTGCAGAGAGTATATCTGTAGAGATGTGAAATACAATATTTATGGATAGGAAATTATCATTATTCTTAGTTTAATCGCATTAAAATTACGGACTGACATCGGAATAGAGAGAATAAACTGATATGTTTTCTTCTTTTTCCAATTGACTGGATAAAATGAAAAATATCGAAATACATGATCATTAAGTCTGCATTTATATTTCTTCAGATCAAATCGTCTAGAAAAACTAATGCTGAAGATGGATATCAAGAAATTTATAATAGTTCGTTTTTTTTGAAGGTTCATTATCAAAGGTAAACACTCTGCAAGGATATTTTGACTTCGGTGTGCCGAAGATAGACGTTCTTTCTTATCATTTGTTATAGTTTTAGTTATTTTTGTTGTAACAAGCAACTACAAATCAAAATAGCAACACTTCAACTACTTGCATTCATGTTAGTGGTACAAAAATTGTTCTAGACGCGCTTACTGGTGTCATCATCCGCGTATGTTGTTGTTGTTGTTGTCAAAGTAGGGGAATGTTGTGTCGTGTTACATACTATACATAATATGTAAGTATGTAGTATGTATGTATATCAATTTTATATAATAATAGCTATAATAAATGCTTAATATGCGTAAATACCTGTAAAATGTTGATATCTTTTCATTATCTGTTTTCTGTTTTCTCATTTTCTTAAAGTTCTAGAGTTATTCACGAGAGAGAGGTGAGAATACAGAGACCATATATGTAGATTGCTTAATTATAGGATTTTCATTTAACAAACAAACAAACACGAAGTCCAAAAAACTGCTGGAACAACATTAATTAATGTAATAATAATAATTACAATTTGTAGATCTTTTCTTTGATGATTTTCCATATCTTAATCATATTTAGTTCTTAATAATTTTCGGCACAGAAGTTTTTTTCATTAAAGATTTAAGTACGGCCCCAAATCCAGCTTTGAATGTACATACACATAGTATATATAATATATATATATATTAATGATATATAATAGTATAATCCTAATGCTAATATTCTCAGATCTCTCAGCTTAAGTCTTAAAGAGTGAACGAAAGAAACGTTTTCCCTTGCAATAGCAGAATTTCTTCACATGTAGAATTGTAGAATCTCATTTAGTATGTATTGTATATATAAGTATATATGTTTCTGTTTAGTTGCTAGTCCATCAAAAATTTGTAATACGTAATATATCTATATAACAGGAACCACGTAAAATGCGTACTCGAATCAATCGTTCGTAAACATTACAACATTTAGTGTTATATTAACGTCATCTGTATCTGTATCTCTATCTGTAATTGTGTAACTGTATCTGTGTGTTTGTGTATTTTATATCTATTGTTTAATTAGTAATCAGGTAAATCGTGGGAGGAATTATTGTTTCACATACATTTGTAGAAGCTTAGAACATTTCATGTTATAATTTGCCATACATTTTGAATACACTTGTAGATCTCTTTAGAATATTGCAATATACCTATATATATATATCTGTATTTATCTTTGATTCTTAATTTGTACCATGAAGAAGTATGAACCCTTTTTTATTTCTGAATTAATGATCTGATCTGACTTACTTGCTACAGAGACACACTCAATATGTTTAATGGAATAACGCGTACTTAGCAAAGAGAGTTTTGAAACGGCCTAAAACCAGAACCATTTTATAAAGTTTGATCTTCGCACTGACTTACATGACTAGAGGTGTACTATATGTATGTAGAAAAACCCTTGGATTGAATAACACTTAGATTGTCAAAAATTGTATTCCTGCTGGGATCGATCGATTGCTGGGACATACATAATTGTTAGATAGATGGTCATAAGATACGGGCACATATGTATATATATATACCATATAAAGGCTGCAAAAAGGCTGCACTAGAAACACCAACATCCCCAGAATTTCCTACTGTGTTTCTCGCTCTCCTCCTCCGAGGCCTATTTCTAGAAACTCTTACCGGCATCGTGAATGCGCTTTCGCCGACTGTCACGACGGCGATAGCGATCGATGATGCGGGATCGATGCCGTTCGGGGCACAAAGCCTCCGGCGAGCTGTCCACCTTCTTCATCACGATGCGGAAGGTGAAGGTGTGCTTGGGCGAGGCGCTGGCCGCACGTCGTGGCGATGGAGGCTCAAACTCGCTGCCGCTGGAGAAACCGCAGGAGCCGAGCGAAGTGTTGGCATGATGTGACTGAGCATACGAGAATGAGGAGGCTGGCCCAGTGGCAGCAGGGATGCTGGGCACAGCTGCAACACTCGTGCTCGCACTCGTGGGCACGCCCACAATGACAGGCACACGCGGTGCACTGTAACCCCCCGAAGCCGAGGGCGTGGACATGGAGCCCGTGGAGAGCTGTTGGGTGAGCACCGAACTGGGACGCGGCTCAAAGATCGAGGCACAACGCAAATCGGTGCAGAGGAATGTCTTGACCTCCTCCTCGCGCTGCTTGATGGTCAGCGGGAAATGTTTCTTGCTGGGATCAGCGTAGGGACTGCGCTGTGGTTCGTGGCCATTCGGATAGGACGAACTGGAGTCGTAGCTGTCCCGCGAGCTGTAGTTGGAGGAGGTCTGCTGTGAGAGCGGGCTGCGTGCTCGCGAGAAGGCACTGAAGGGAGAGACGTGCAGCTGGCGGAAGTGTTCGGTTCTCTGCTTCTTGGTCATGGGAAAGTTCGGGGAACGCGCTGGCGTCATGCCGCTTGTCTCCGAGGGCGTGTAATCGAAGTGCGTCTCCAGCGAGGACTTGCGCCCGCATGAGGAGCCGGAACGTTGAAAGGTCTCCGCATCGACCAGCTCAATGGAGCTCTTACGCAAATCGATGTGCCGCCTTCGATCATCGGTGTCGACAATCTCAAAGCTGGAGGTCTGATCCTCGTAGCTGGTCGATTGATAACGGGAGATGGAGACATCGAAACTGGTGTCACGCGAGGAGTAGGGACACTCGAAGCTAGACTCGGCTCGGCTTGACTTGCGATCGCCGTCGACAAGCTCAAAGGAGTCGCCGCCCGAGTCCAGGCGCTGCAGGTTGATCAGATCGGTCTCGGTGTCGACGCCCGGACTGCGCAGCTGCTCGAGGAACGGCGAGCGTGGCGGATCGAAGGACGAGCGACGCGATGGCGGCTCAAACTCAATAGTAGGACATTGCAGCGGCAGCCTCTCGGGCGGTGGCGGTGGCGAGGGCGTCCGCAACGTCGCTACTGCTTCTGCTGCTGCTTCCTCCGGCGGCGCTGCCTGCGCCTCTGCCTCGGCCACCACCTCGGCCTCGTCTATTTCACGCCGCAATGCCTGCAGATTAACATAAATTGGCTCTGGTGGATAGGCTTTCAAAATCTCCACTAGCTCGGCGCGCAGCTCCTCGGGTATCAAGAGATCATTGGAGTCGGACTCGCGTTCCTCGCTGATGCGCGGCTCAATCGGTTCGCGGCTCTCGGAGCGACGTGTGAAGTGATGCACGGCAGGCACAGCGCCATCGCCATTGAGTGCCACCACCTTGAGCGAATTCGTCACCTCCTCAACGAACTGTGCCATCGCCACATCCGGTTGCTCCTCGACTCCTTCAGCTTCGGCCACCTCCAGCTCGGGCTCGACCAGTTCGCGTAGTCGCTCGTGCTTGATATAGGACTCACCTACCTTCTCAAAGTGCACATTCGCCAGCTCGAATGGCAGCTCCTCCTCGGCACCGGATCCACCACCTACCTGATCCGCATTGGAGTCCGCGCTGGCCCGTTTCGAGCCAGCAGCCGAGTTGACCGCCGACGCCTTCTGCTGCTGCTGCTGTTGTTGTTTCTCCTCTTCCTCGCGACGCGTGGAACGACGCAGCTTGAGTGACATCTTGGTGTAGTGGGCAAACTTGAGCGACATCTTCGGCTCGAAGCCCACCTCGGACATCTGTTTTTGCACCGCACTCTTGGCCGCCGTCGACGAGGCTGCGGGACTGGCTGAGAAGGTGCTCTGTCGGATCAGTGGTCCGCTGGATGAACCCGACTCCGCACGCGTGAAGGCATTGGCAAAGCGATTCGTCCGTGTCGAGATGTGCTTTGATGGTTTCCGCACAAAGGCCAAGATCTCGCGCATTACGCTCTTCTTCTCCGGCGGCGGTGGTTGCGCCTGTGCGGCCTCCTTCTCGCGCTCGCGGGCCAAGGCCTCGGCAGCCTCACGTTCGCGCTCGGCACTCTTGTAGGTCTCGGTGGGATTGGATACCGTGATGGGCGGTATGGGTCCCATGGGACTGCGCTTCTCGCTGGCAAAGTAGATGGGCGTGAAGAGATTGATCGATGGACGCTTCAAGCCAACAAATCCCGCCTCCTCCGGCTCCGTAGCCATGTCCTGCACATGCACCGTGGACGTGGGACTGCGCCGTGTATACCCGCCTGATGGGCCCGCCTGGCAGCTAAAGTCTGAGGGTGCCACTGCCCCAAGAGGTGAACGACGCTCCTGCGTGTGAATCTGTATGCTGAACGTGGGACTGCGTCGCTGTGAATCCGTTGGACTGCGCGCCGTGGGACTGGGCAGCTGCACGGGGCTGCTGGGGAAGTGCGGACTGCGCCGGCCCTGCGGACTGCGATCGTTGAGGCCGACAGGACTGCGTCGTCCCTGGTTCTGAGCACTCAGCGAGATGCTCAGCTGGCCACTGTTCTTGCGGCGAGCCGAGGCACGCAGCGTGCCCTGGCGAGAGAGCGTCGTTGTCGGAGTCTTCTGTGAGGTGCTGCCTGGACTCTTGGACTCGGGTGGCGGCCCAACGGGACTCTTGGGCGTCAGAGGACTGCGCTTCTTGTCGCCGTTGGCAGCGCTGCTGGTGTTGAGGGTCAGCAGGGGAGGCGCATTGGGACTGCGACGCTCGGAGGGACTGCGTCGAGTGCGGAACGATTGCGATTTGGCCTTACGGATCTTGGGCAGCGACTGATGGTGGTGGCGATGGCGATGGTGTGGCTGGTTGTGGGACGAGGAGGAGGAGGAGGGGCCGTTCAACCTATGTTAGTTGCTGTGATGCGGTCCACTCGTGGGATCGCTGCTGCCGCTGGAGCTGAGTGTGGTATTCGAGCCGTAGGGATCCAGCGAACTCTGCACGGACATCGATCGGCCCTGGTTCTGGCGGGCGCGCCTCACTCGGCTAGAGTTGGGAGACAGCTTTCCGGGGTCGATGCTTTCTGGGTCTGCCTGCAATTTGTAGAATCAGACATAAAGGGGGACACAAGGATGGATAGCATGGGCGTGGGTGATAAGTGACAGATGGAGGCATGGATGGAGAGAGGCAGACAGACAGACGGACGAGAGACAATCAGGCGGGCAGACAAAGTAGTAGACAGACGGACAGATAGGCAGGCAGACAGACAGACAGAAAGGCAGATAGATAGATAGACAGTTAGACAGAGATAGACAGATAGATAGATGATGTGGCATGAATGAGAACTGAGTTAAACACCAAAGAAGCCAACAACAATTAGGCGAACCAGCGCTACTACCCACCTGGTAGGCCAGAGCATTCATGATTATCGCATAGGGCACCAGATTGAGCGGGTGAATCTCTCGCATCAGCACATTGGCAGGAATCTTGTGGAACTGTATGTACTCCAGAAAGGTGCCCAGTATCTCCTTGATATCAATATTCTACAAGGGGGAGAGAGAGGGAGAAGTTAAAGAAGTTCCTCATTCATTCTCTTCTTAGTTGGCCTAACCGGATTGTTGTCGTAGTACTTTTTGCTCCACATAAGCGCCGCCTGAAATTTGGTAAACTCATCGGCTCGCAGCTCCTCCCGTGCGAGTATCAGACGCACCACATGCTGTGGCAGCAGCGTAAAGCTGCCCAGATTGAGCACCTCGTTGCCGTGCTCGTCCACAAACTCCAGCACCTTCTGCACCAGCGTCTTGGTGCACTTGTATTGTATGTAACGCTCCGCGGATGCCAGCAGAGCGCACACTGTGTCCACGTTGATGCAGCACTGCACAAAGCCCGCACAGGCACGACGCAGCTCCTCCAGGCCGTAGTAGTCGGCGGCATTCATGACACCTAAGGAGAGAAAGGGATAACGACTTGGTTAGTCTGCAAAATGATCTCTGCTTATATTGTAATATATCACTCACCCAGCAATGTGCGAGGCTGTAGGGTGACACAACCCGTGTGAATGTACTCGATCAGCTGACGGAAGACATCAGGCTCGAACTCCTCAATGATCAACGTCTGATGCTGTTGACCCGAGGGCTGTAAGATCAGTGCAATGGCAAGATTAGCAAGCAGATCATCACAAATTTCAAGGTTAAGTGCGCAATACTTATACAACAGACAGACTAAGAGCAATTACAACAAATAGACTTATATATTATAGAGAAATATAGCGAAATAAGATACTGGTTCGTCGGTTCAGCGATTTATACAACCAGTTCTGAATGGTTAAGGAGAAAGATCATAACAGAACAGAAGAGGAAACAAAAAGAGGGTGCTCACTTTCAAATTTGTAAAGTTGAAAGTTAAAGTGGGAGATCGATTTAAAGTTAGGTTAATGTATTATATTATGTGTACATAGATATTTAGGAAAGGTAGACAGACATAGAAAATGTACAGAATATATAGACTGCGATAGCTTGACTTAAAGTACATTTCGAGTATTTATAAAGTGCATTCCAAAAACTTGTCTTTTCATTTTAATACAGATAGTTAAACCGATAGTAATACATTATAGCTTTTCCGATAGTTATAGCTGTACTTATACAAATAGTTATACGGATAGTTATACGGATAGTTATTCGGATATTAATACAGATAGTTTTACCGATACAAATATATAGCACAAATATTTAAGCCGATAGCTATATCGATACTTACACAAATAGTTAAATACAGTTTTAAAGATAGTTATACCGATATGAATACAGATAGTTATACAGATAGTTATACAAATATAGATACAGATAGTTAAACCGATGTTTATGCAGATAGTTGAACCGATAGTATACATATAGATAGTAAGACACAAGAAGAGAATGCTGGGGGAAACTGTACACAAACTTGAAAAGAAGAAACTGCATTCTAGTAAGATATTAAGTTATTCTTAGAGTGTTTTAGATATACACGCATAAATTGTGACCTTAATGATATCGATATTGCATGACAATGCAGGTTTGACTTCCTCAAGGCTCACACACAGACATACAATGCAAACACATTAAGAATTTCGGATACATATGGTGTGTGTTAACTAGGACACGTGACGTCTTGCAGCACTAACTAATTGCAAAGCCAATTACGCTACACATACACGCACACAAATACACATACACATACACGTACACATACAGGTAGCAATGTATGTCGCTTGGATTAGTTAGTAAGTTAGTTAGTTGGGCGTTTACCTCGGGTATCGGAGCTAATTGTTGGGTGAAACCGGTTCTCTATTATAGTTTTATGGGTTTTTATGGTATTCATATTCGTATATTGGATGGAGATGGTTTTGTTGCGGGGGGCAAGGTGGGTGGTGGTGGTGGTGGTGTGGAGAGAGTGTCACAACAGAGAATACACAGAAAGGTAACATTGATATTATTAAGTTAGGTTGATTGTTGTTGTTCCTTGAATTTCTTATAAATATTTACAGAAATGTACAGAAATCATAAGATATAATCGCAACCAATTGAGCAGAACTGAATGTGTGTTAGTATCATAAAGTGTTTCCCCTTTGCTTACTCACACACACACACACACACACGCACGCACACACGCGCACAAGCATACCTACACCGATACATATACATACACACGCATACACAGAGCGTGAGCGTGGGAGTGTGTGTGTGTGTGTGGTTGTGGACTTTGATATCGATTGGTTTAAAAAAAAGAAGAAGGGAATTCGAACCTGTTGTGCCGCATTCTGAAGGTTCAGCAGGGGCTCCGAGGAGCGTTTGAGGAAGAGTCGCAGCTTGTTCTCCTTGGTGGTTGTCTCCCGCTTGCGTTGCGGCGATGGTGCAGCGTAAAGCATTTTGGCAAACACTCGGGAACGGGACGCCAGCACAGCCTGCGAGGGAGAGACAGAGAGAAGGAGATTTACAGTGTGATTGCAGGTCTAGGATGATGATGCTACGTCGATTACGCAGTGACCTGATTCCAGCACACGCACACACAGAGAGACACACTCACACACACACACAGGCACGCACACTGACACCTACCTTGACAGCACAGACGGGCTCACGGGTGTCGCCAACGAGGAAGGTAACGTCACACAGCTCGGGCATGGAGGCCAGGAACTTCATGTCCTCGGCGAGTCCTGTTTTGTTCTCGAATGTCGATAGGTCCGGCTCTGCGTCAGCCATGCCGAGTAGTATCAAAGCCTCGGGCATCTGGGTTTACTGCAATGAGAGGCGTCAGTTGACATTTCAAGCATCGATTGCGAAAGCCAACAAGGCAACAAGGAGCTGCAGAGGCTGCCAGGGAGGGGGAGGGAGCTGAGGCTTCTTTGTGGTTTCAGCTTGTTGTGGCTTAACTTAATTGAATCGTGCTAAAAATACGAGCAGTAAAGCTGCTGCTCGTCGCTAGGTGTCGCCTTGATCCTTTAAGACTGCAAGGCCTCAAGTAATTAAATTGTAATTGTGGAGCAAGGTACACACTGGCACACACACACAAAGAGAGAGAGTCTGTGTGTCTGTCAGTCTGTCTGTCTGTGGGCAACCGTGCGTGGACCACCTGCATTGGGCAGGTGTCCTTGAACGCTGAAGCGGGGCAAATAAATTACAGTTACAATGGCGAACTGAGTCGCGATATACAAGGACCAAACATGGAAAAGAGACAACACCAACAAAAACAGCAATAACAACAACAAAGAGAAGGACATAACAAAAGAGAGGGAGGACACTGGGCAACAAAGTGTTGCCTACTTTCAGGGTTACGACTTGAGTTCCCTCCCCATGCTGCTCTCAATACCCCAAAGAATGCTAAAGTTCACGCTATGCGTAGCATCCCAAGATGACCCCAGGCGTAAGGCATGCAGAGAGTGTGTAAAAGGGACGGGGTGGGGTGCTTGACAAAACTTATTTGAGATAAATAAAATTAATTAAATATTTAGCTAGAAATTTAGCTTGTTACCTGCTGAACTGCGAGCTAGAATTAAAGTGTAGCATACTTTCGAGCAGCCAAAAGTATGCAACATTAATTTTACCATACGCAATGCGAGTGAGAGAGAGAGAAAGGGAGAGAAGACATGCGACTGCGAGTTTCGAGAGAATTTTCGAAAAATGCCAAAGAAAACTAATTGGAAAACTGCGAGAAATAAAATGTACTGTACTTACCTGTTGCAATTGGAATTCGATCTCGGCCACCCGTGTTCGAATTTGTGGTATTAATTTTGATTTAATTTCTGAACGGATTTCATGATCCGTTTGCGTGCTAAATATTAAATCATTTTGACTGGAAAATGTTGCGGAATTACGAAATCACAGAACGTATCGAGGAAAATTGTACAAAATGAGCAAAGAAAGAGGAAAATGCGAAAAATATTGAATTTACAGCATGCCAAGTGGGGTGGGGGTTTGGGGGTGGCTGTGGGGTGTGGGGTGTGCGTGTGTATGTGTGTGTGTGTGGGGGGGTGCTTACAAAATCTGCTGTGTATAAGTGTGTGCAAAATTTGTATGTGCTTCGCATAAATTTAGAAACTCTCGTGGCGGGGGCTGTGCGGGTGCGTTGGTGTGTGTGTTGCCGTGCGTGTGTACGGGTGTGTGTGTGAGGAGCTTCTCGGATTTTAATTGGGTTAAAGAAAACGCTCAGCGCGCAATGTAATAGGGGAAAATTACTTTACTAAGCCTTGCGTGGTGTGTGAGAAAATTCGTTAGCTCGTCTCGTTCTGCTGGCAAAACTTCTCCAAAGTGTGTCTTGCTTTTTTGGGCGTCACTTTCACTTTTCACCAGGCCTGTGTGAGTGCGCGCCTATCTCAGTATATACGTGTATGTGTATGTGTGTTTGTGAGTGTGTGTTAGGCAACGAAAGCAAAGAAAGCAACACACACACTGAAGCACGGACACAAAAAGCAAAGGCAGTTTCTCGTGTTGATTCCAGTCGAAAAATGATGAAATTATGCGAATTTCTTCGATTAAAATCTCCACAGACACAAATAACACTGACACACACAGAGTGAGACAGAGAGTCTGCGACGTAAGCGTGAGCGAGATGAACTGTGCGTGCGTGAGTGCGTGAGGACTCTGTCGTCTGTTGTGTTGAAGCTTCTTGGCGAGGCTTGTCTAGAGAGCGCGCGCTTGGTAAAATGTAATCAACCGTTTCGCACGAAGCACAGGAACGTTCTGCACACGCAGCAGATACTTTTTCACTCGCATGCCTCGCCTGGCGTCGCCTCACTCGCAATTATTGTGTCTACATCAAAAGGAGTTTCCTTCGATATGTCAGCCAGCAGCAGAAGCAGCAGCAGCAGCAGCAGCGGCGGCCACAATGCGCATGTCCAGCACCAATCGATAAATCCCAAACGAATCTTGCCCCCTCCTGCCCTCCTTACTGCCCGCGGCGGCAACAGTTTGTTGCGTCCTGCGTGTGGCAAAGACAACGTGCTGCGTGGCACAGTGGGCGGCAGCCACTTGTTTGCATCCACGCGCACCGTGGTACAGTTGTTTATGTGCCCAGTGCGCAGGTGCCGCAAACGTAAACAAAGCGACGAGGGCAGCCGAGCCAAGCCGAGCGATGACAGCGGCGACAGTTGACAGAACAGTTGGACAGGGCAGCATACCAAGGATTCAGGGCATAGCACAAAGGCGACACTGGGCCACGCGGCCACTTGACATGCGCCCTGGCTGGCGCCTCTTTTTTTGCTGTCGGGCTGCATCGAACAACGATAACCAAAGTAGCAGCAGGACCAGGGCTCGAAAAGTAAACAAACAAATTGGTGACAACACTGACAACACTTGAGATTGCGCCTACTTGAATGGGCGGGCAGCGGCAGGCGGGGGCAAGAGGCGTGGCACAGCTGCTGGAGAGGCGAGAAACAGACCACACAAAACGGAAATATCAGCAAGCGATCTGCATACGGGTACAGTGGGCACAAAGCGAAAGAAAATGGAAAGAGAGAGATTGAAAGATGAAATAAAAACTACTGAATTTTTTAAGAATTTTAAATTTTTTAGAATTCTGTTTAGATTCACTTGGTATGACTTGATATAAGACAAAGATTCGAATACCTGTTGTAATTAATAAAAATAAACTTGCTATAACGGTATAATATAAAGGCATATCAAGGCTTCATAGGAAAAGAAAAATGAGGTTATGTATACTGTTTACGGGCAAGATCCTATAAACAATATATTGATTATTATATACAAAAGTCTGCTTAATAAAAGTCATATTCTGTATATAATTTCTTTTTTTATTAGTATAATGGCGAAAATAAATACCATTTTAACTTATGTAAAATTTTGCCTAATGGGTTTATTTGAATTTATTTAAATTATAAACCAATTTATTATGTATAGTGTATTAATATAACGATATATAATTAGATACCATTATTCGATATAATAATACATCTTATATTTATATATGACATACATACTTTGTAGATATTTTCATATAAGGAAATATATTATATTGTACTATATATATTATTTCTGTTTTTTTTTTTTTTTTTGAGGAGTTAGGAACTCCGCGCCCGCAAGAGCAGACGTGAAAAATATATGAATACGGTTACCGACGTGTAACCGAAATATATCGGAGAAAAGAAAATATTTATTTCATTTACTTGACCTCGAGCCAGCCATCAATATGATTACAAAGAAAGGTCGCCAAAACTCTATAATAAACTCTACAATTATATTTTTTATAATGTAGTTCTTATCTTTATAGATGCTTTCTTATTTGCGGCTTCATTTCAGGTTATCAATCTATCCTGGTTCTAGTTTTGCATATAAATATACTCTCAGCAAATTATGTTGGTTTCTTTTCAATTGTAGTTATTATTTGGGATCTTTTACTGTTTAAAGCTAACCTTGAAACTGGCAATATGTTTGTATATTTACACCTAAAGTTTATTTACGACTATATAGTATATGTATATACACTCAGCGACAAGAAAAAAGCCGCACTGAAATTTTTCACGCACTTTGTAGTTTTCGTCCCAAGGGCTCTTTCAAAAATGTTTCTTTTAGTGTAATTCTATTTTTTAGAGGTCGTTAGTATATTTTTGAACAGAAATGAATACCAAATATTTTAATAGACAAGTAACATGATTGGAAATTATTTTTTTTTTCCGTGCCCTTTTTATTTGACTAAGTTTTTGTCAGTATGACAATATTCAGTAAACTAATTATATAAATTTTAAAAAAATTTTATTCAACAAATGATAATTTTTTCTATTGATATTCTTCATAAGTGAGTTACAAATGCAAACTTCTTTGCGAAGGAACATTAAATTAATATTTTTTTATTTTAATAAGTACTTCGTAGTACCACCTTTGGCCTGTATAACATTATTTATCCTTCTTGGTATCGAATCATATAAATTCTGCAAATATCATAAGGGCCCATACATTTTCTATTGGATTAATGTCAGGGCTGTTTCCTGGCCAATTCAACGACTTAATTCCCAAATTATCTTTGAAAATGGTTACCTTCATTTAAAAGAGCATCGAAATTGTATTAATAAAGCATTAGGACAACAAAATCCCATTGAGTTACTTGCAGAACGTGCCCTATGGCAATGTGCGGAATCGTCCTGAAAAATGGGGTCGTTTTCGTGCTCAGAAATTGATTCTATGTAAGGAACGGCTCCATCCAAAATCTTGTTTCTTGTATTTCTCTGCGTTGACCCTCAAGCATTAAAATTGACTCACATTTATATTTGGATATGCATACCCATTTTTCCTCATATCGTTCACCCACTTTACTCCGGACTCTGCAGAAGCCATCGTATCCAATAAGGTTGAATTTCGACTCATCTGAAAACATCACTCTTGACCATTCAGATGCACCCCAATTTTGTTTTTTCTTCGCCTAATTTAACCGATTCTTCTTCATTGTAGTATAACTTAATCTCTTCCAAACTTATCTCATGCGATAATCTCATTCTTAATCCAAGTTAATCCCATGCGATAATCTCATTCCTTCATCGAACGTTTTGCTTATTTTAGCAGACTTTTGCGCATCTTGCCCACTGTAGCATGCGACGATCTCGCTGCTTGCTTCCGCTTTGTGTAGGCGTGTGCGAGCGAGACAGAGCACGTGAGAAGTGAGAGTGAGGCGTGCAGCAGGCAGAGCTGCCTCTGTGGCCGCAGCTCATTAATTTCCTTCGCAGCTACCCCAAGCAATAATGTCACAGGCAGGCACGCAGCACGCAGTCCGTTGCACGTTGCACGCTGACGTTGCGGGTTGCGACTAAAAATAACTGCTCGTCGGCTGCAACTGCACATAAATCTAGAACGAGACGAGGCGGGATTTGATCGGATGCACATAGAAATAATGGCCTTAATGGCCGGGATAGGGCAGGACTGTCTGCGGCAGGTAGCAAAGGATGTGGCACGTTGCAGGTTGCAGGTTGCACGGTGCCTCAAGTAGTCGCCGCACACCCCGCTGCGCGTGCGACAGACGCACACAAGTCAATTGCGTTGAATCCACTTGACGCGACGCCAGTGAGAATAAACAAACACTGAAAGAGGAGAGGGGAAGGGGAAGAGCAATGACGACGAGGGATGGCGAGCGCCGTGAGAAAAAGCAAAGACAACAGCAGCAACGGCAGAGGCAGCAGCCAAAGAGCGCTGGGATTTGTCTCGATCCCGCAGAGGCGACTCAGTCAGTCAGTTGCCATTGAACGGTCGCGTCTCTCAGTTGCGCTTCTCAGTCGCGAAGGCGATACGACGCTGCCAAGACGTTGCAAGCCACAAAAGTGCGAAAAATACGAATCGGGCGCGGATTTAAGTGAACATAATTGAATGAAAAGTGCAAGATACAAGCGCAAATAGAGACGCAGATACAAGTGCAGATACAGATAAAGATACTGATACAGTGACAGTGACAGATACATCTACAGATACAGCTGCAGCTGGAGAAGATTCGCAATAGAATCGCAACGTGGATTGAAGACTGAAGGGCGCGCGTGTGTCTGGCACGCGTCGCATGCCGCTGTGAGTTGCCCCGCCTACCCCGGCTCTTCCCTTCCCTCTCAACTTCTCCCCCAATTAGTTTATAAATAAACGCGCTTATTTTCGTGCACTGCGTATCCATGAGATACTTGTGACGCTTTTATGGTGCCATTTTTGCTATTTGCAATTTGCGCAGCTCTAAAACTTTTCACAAACCGAAAGAGAAACATAAATGTAGATTCTCTAGTGCAAAGTATTGTATATATCGAAAAGTATCTGAGAAGTACATGGAAAGTTGTCTCGCCTTGCCTTGCCTTGCGATCGGTCTTTGACGTCCGTCGTTGTTTCTTCTTTTTCTTGTTGTTGTTGTTCTTGTGTTCGTGTTCGTCTTGTTCGCTCTGCTCGTTGTCAGCGACTGTCGCCGATCTCTAAATAAATATATATGCTAAACGTATGTACGGATGTGTATATGTATGCTAGTCTGCGCAATTCTATATAAATAAAGTCCCATATCTCGACATATCTGTGAGGTTGCCTCTATCTCTGTCTCTTTCTAGCATTTCCGTTTAGTGATTTCGATGTTTTTGCATTTTGACTTATTGCCATTTGAATTTGTCTTGGAACCGGAATAGAAATAGGATTGCGAATGGAAAGGGGAATGGGTATGGGAATGAAAATAGTCTTTCGAAATACATTTCTAATGCCAGGGACTAATGTGGGGCGTCTGTTTTCTGTTCTCGTGCAAATCGAAATAAAAACTATAAAAGGCTAAGTGGATCTTGGGTGGGGTAACATAGACAGCCGTAGCTCGGTTGGTTTTTACGAGTCTGGGGTGGTTTAACTACATATAGTATGTATTTTAAGTTATACATATGTTTACTGTAGTTTTATATTTAGTAAGATAATAATATAACCAGAAAGAAAGACTACCTTCTATACCCTCGCAGGTTATTATCTCCTCCGATTGTTCCAATTGCAGTTATACCATATATAATGGTGCAGAATTTAATTGTTTTGTGAATATTCAATATTATGTCTCACTTTGATTGGCACTGATAAGTTCCGTTTTTTTCTGAAATCCGAACAGGTCTTCATACAAAAACCTGCATTCCGATCGATTGTTCCTAAGTCAGCTATATGTTATAGTGGTCCGATTTTGATGAGGTTCTATATATATATTAAATATAGAAAAAGTCCGATATAGTAAATTTGGTTACAATATCTTGACAAATAACAAAAATTGGCCGATAGCTTGTATGGCAGCTTTACGATATGTCGGTACGATATGGTTCGTTCCGAAATATTTACAACGTGCAGCATTTTGAGCCAAGTTTCATAAAGACAGCTTCAAAACTGAGAATCAAGTTTGCGTTGCAGCAGACGGACACACGGA
Source organism: Zaprionus ornatus (assembly GCA_018904035.1). Classification (NCBI taxonomy): domain Eukaryota; kingdom Metazoa; phylum Arthropoda; class Insecta; order Diptera; family Drosophilidae; genus Zaprionus; species Zaprionus ornatus. The sequence continues at coordinate 5,628,378 of JAEIFZ010000238.1, forward strand.
CATACGGACAGAGCTAGTTCAATTCCTCTGCTGATACTGATTCAGAATATATATACTTTATGGAATCTTAAGGTGCGTTGCAAAGTCCTCTCAAAAAATAAAATACCCTAAAGAAAGGGTATAATAATATAATATATTTTTAAGGTTCTTGTATCTAATAATATATATAATATTTTTGTTATTATCAAAGTAAATGATAATTAAAACTTATTGAAACTTAACACAATTGAATTTGAGAGTATCTCTTATATACTGTCCAAATTTCGTCATAATCGGTTAATTATATTGTATCGTTTTCTTAGAAACACTCGCAAGAGATGATGCATATAAAAACTTTTTATTCTTATACGAGTATGTACAGTAAATAGAATATGAAAGAAAGACCTGTTTAAGTATAAGCAAGATAACCTTTCTTTCTTCTTATTGTGATCATAATTAACACATTTTTAGGGTATTCTTATTATAATAACATAGTTTCCCAATTAGCCTGACTATATTCAACCTTACCATGCATAAAGCGACCATTTATCGCTCCATACCTTCTACAAGTAGTTGTCTAAGATCATTCTAGTCTTCTTATAAGTAGCAAAACTTAGTCACATTAAAACAGATCTTCTCGCCAACCGGCTGCACTCAACTCGATACCCAATCAGTTCTCTGCACTTCCGTTTGATATAAGCAAATCTGTTTCCATTGCCGCCTCTCGCAGCATATGGAGGACAACTCGACTCATTGCAAAATCAATCCTGAGCCCCTGATTAAGTTAGCAATGAGCAGGCAACAGGATGCCACAGCTGCCGCAGCCTGGAAGAAGAAGCCCGCCAAACTCGTGTGGCACTTGCGGCCACAGACGCAGCCATAGATTATCCTTGCCCGCGATAGGAGCATGATAAATGCATTTATGTCGCATCCGTGCAACTGATTAGATGAAATTACAGACGCACGCGCCTAGCACCAGACCAACGGGACAGCAGGATGCCCACTCAAGGCAGTGTGGATATGCAGCAACTACGCAGTGTGTGTTGCGCTGCACACGAATCCACCTAATACGGTGGCAACATTATGAGACGCACTCCCCTCTATTGAAGAGGGAAAGTGCGCAGCGGGAAAGTGGTTTCACCCTGGACAACGCGCCGTTGGGCCCACTTGCACTTGAGCGCATTGCGGCGGGCAAATTGAACAACTAAAGCCGGCTAAATGAGAGGGTAGTCGACTGCTGAATACCCTGTAGACAGCTATAGTTTATATAGAGCAAGAAGTAGGCATATCAGCAGTGTGAGATATATATATAAATATATATATATGTAAAAAAAAGAAAGATTATTAATCAACATCATTGAGAAAAAGTATTCACCAATTTACAGACTCTATTTTCTATATCTGACCTATCTAAGGCTTTACAAATAGTCTAATTACTTGATAAACAAAAGGATTTACTTTATATATTTACCAAGATATTTTATAGGGTCCATACGTAACTGGGTATTCGTGGCTTCTACTGCAAATATCTTTAAATATTGAATAATTTTAATTAATACTTTTTGAAAAATAAGTTTCTTCCAAACTTGTGCATCAAGTTTGTACAACATAAAATAAATGCACAATTCAATTTAAATTGTTAGTAGGTTATATTTATACTATTATATAATATGACATGAAATTATACTATTTCATACTATTTATTTAATTAGGACGTGGATGGTATCATTTTAAAAAGGTTTTAAGCTACGCAGGATATATAGCAATTTGCAAGACAAATTTGATGTATCTAGGCTCTGAACTAGTAGAGATCTTGGCTGTAAAAGCAAGAAAAGTGATATAAAAAACAATAAAAACCATTTATTAATAAAACTATTGATGCTGCTGATCAAGAACAGATATATGCACGCATATTCACATATATATCATACATATAATATAATTCTATACCATTACCCTAACATATCGGGACCATTTCCATACCAAATTCATACCATACCACGCCTGCAACCGCTCAACATACCCGTCCACCAATATCTACAGGGTATGCGCTTAGGAAACGCAGTGCTGGCCATGCCCACAAAGCTCCCAGCCGCCCTGACGACTGGCAGCCAAATTAAATTTCCAGCAGTTTGCATTAATTTCCCAAAACACCGACCGACAGAGTGCGCCACTGTGCAGGCCTCAGCCTCTCAGTCAGCCTCTCAGTCTCTGCCTCATGCCTCGTGCCACGTGCCCCGTGCCACCAGCTACCAATCAGCAGCAGTAGCAGCAGCAGCAACAGCTTTTGCCGCCATTACGTTTGCGGCGAGTTCCTTCTGCGACTCGACGAGTAGCGACAAGAAATACCACCCTCCCCCTCCCACCTCCCTCCGTTTCTGCTGTGCTGCCCTGCGCTATGTATCCTGCACGCAGAGGCTCGGTTACAGCGCAGGATATTCGTTTAGCGAGAGCACGACGTCGTTGCCGTTGCCGTTGCCGATGTCGCCTCTGGGCTGCCTCCGGATGCTGCTGCTGCTGCTTCTGCTTCTGCTGCGGCTGCTGCTGCTGCTGCTGCCGTTGGTGGCTGCGAACTGTGCCCGCACGAGAATTTCCCAGCTTCAGTCTTCGTTTGCCGAGCGTCGTGCGCGCAAGTATCCACAAGATACACGGATGCAATCTGCCACACACAGCGCAGCATTTACAATAGCCGCAACAACAACAGCAGCGACAGCAACAGCAACAACAACAACAAGTTCTGTTCAGCTGTAGCAGCAGAAAAAAAGCTGAAGAAAAGCTGAATTTTTGTGGAAAAAAGTGAAAAGTGCCGTGCAACAGAAGAAAATTCTTGCAAATGTTTGCAAAAGCTTTTCGAGCAAATTGAAAATTGTATTTTTTTCCCCGGAAAATCGCCTAAATCAGTGCTGCAAAATCTGGCCAAAATGTGCGCGTTATGGTAATTGAAAATTAGCTTTAAAGGCTGTGAAAAACTGCTGAAGAAAGCGCAGGAAAGGCGAAACGCAATAACGAAAAGTTGCTGGAAAATTGCAAGTAAAATTCTGTTAGAAAGAAAGGAATATCATATGAAATATAATGGAAAATTCTTTAGAGAAAATTTCGCTATGCTTGTGTGTGTGTGTGTGTGGATACGTACGCGCGTGTGTATGCGTGTGTGTGTGTGTTTTTGTGTGTAGTATCTTTTGTACGGCGCTGTATCTGTGAGATACGCAAAACAATTTGTCTGCGCCATTAGTAGCGAACGTTCCTCTTCACTATATATGTGTGTGTGTGTGTGCGCTCATGCATGTGTGTGTATCCTGCGCACAGCAGCCGACGCCGACGACGACGACGACGCTCTAGCTGCGTTTCGCATTGGGGCTGGTGATGGTCCAAAAGCCTTGGAGCCCTAAAGGAGACAGCGAAATCAACAGCAACAACAACAACAGCAGCAACCACAAGAACAACAACAAGGAACGACGCTGGCAGCAGCGGGAGCAGCACAACATTTGTGGCGTTGACGCAGCTTCAACTCGTCGTCCTTATTGTTGTCGTTGTTGCTGTTGTTGCTGGCGCTGTGTGTGTATCTGCAAAATACGCTCTCACATACATGCAGCGCCTCTCGCTCACTCTCTGCCTCTCCCTCTCTCTGTCTGTCTTTCTTTCTCTCGCTCTCTGCCTTGGCTCGTTGAATTTTTGCAACAGTTTCTGTTTGTTTTAAATTAAAATTCACTTATATTCAGCTAAATCTAGCTATATCTGGCTATATCTAACTTTTTCTTCCTGTACCAGGCTGTGCCTAGCTATATCCAGCCAATTCTAACCTTAACTAGCTGCATTTCCTTTCGCACAACTGAAGCCTGCGGCATAATTTGCCCCTATTAGTTTCACTTCTTGGAATCCTTAACTATTGAAGAGGATTACTTCTAATTGGCATAGTTATTTCCAGGAAGAGGGGGCAGATGGCAGGCAAAGGTTATTCAAAATTGAAAATGATTAAAATGTCTTCAAATTATTTCATAGTAATTCATGACAATCACTTAATAAACAATTGTTGCAGTTGCCACAAAATATTTCAATGTTTTTAACCTTTTCATTGCAAATAATTCCAATATGATGTCAGGCTAGATTTATGTGGAAATTCAGTGAAGAAAACAATGAAATTGCAGTGCAAAACTGTAGTTAGTCATGCATTAATTTCTGTTTGGAATTATTGAGGCAGTAAGGTGTTTCACTTATTGAAGCTTCCATTGAAGTCGATAAACTGTCAATGTTCAATGACCAATATCGATTACAATTAGTGCTGCCACATTGTTATGTTTGATCTTAACCTAACAAAGTTGCCAGTTAATTATCATATCTTAGAATAATATCTGTGTATACATTTTACTTATTGGTTACCCGTAAGGGTCAGTACAATAGATATGTATGTTATATTGTTATAAATAATGTTGTTTCTGTGTCCATAGCACTCACTAAGCTTTGTCGATGCCTTAAACTACTTTGTCAACCTCCATATCTCAATATCTTTAAACTTTCTTCGTGTTTCCCTATTAGAGTTTAGAGCTCTTCTGTCCCTGATTCAAATAATTAACTATCTATCTATGAAAGTACACAAGAATCAATGTATTTATATAAAGACTTCACAACATTTACATATTTACATCCCAAGTACTTTTAAAAATATCGTTTAAAATGAAAACTAACTTTTAAAAGTTGTAAATTCTTATTATTTTTTATGACCTTCATTACAAGCTATTTTTTTTTTTTATTTTCTTATATTCAATATTACTTAATCCTTTTGTTTCATATGGTGTGTAGTTTATTATATAATAAACTATTCTTGGAGTTTCTTTTATTATGTTATAAACATTTTCTTGGGGTTTCTTGGCGCAGTTTATGTATAAAATCAGATAGTTAATTTTAAGTTTACTCCATTAAATCTCTTAATTATTTTAGAGCTTCTTAAGAACATCTTCTTCATATAGAATGCAGTTTTCGCGTTTTAATACCTTTAACATATCGTTTAAATCCAGTTTCTTTAGCTTTCCCATCGATAAACTCTTCTTTTTAGCGCTTATCTAAAGTCTGTTGAGCTGCTCTGGCTACAACTGTGCCCCACGCATACTGTGTATAGTGCATACAAGTGTGCGTATATCGTGCTATAGATTACCTGGTGGCATTTTTAATTAAGTCGCAATAAGGTTTCAGTTTGCTCCGCAATATGCGCTCGAGAGTTTCGCCCCGCAAATCTGCGCCAAGTGGCGGCTTCAGATAAACTGACGCTGCAGTTGCGCCTCATCCTCATGTTCCTCTTACCCCACACCCTCTACCTGCAACTTGCCTGGCCACAAATTGACATATTTGCTGCAGTTCCTGTGGCCTGCTTGATGATCTCTCAGTTCCACTTCAACTACAACTTCACAACGTTCTCTTCCTCCCCTGCATGTGTCGTGTCGTATGCACTTTTACGTATTTTGAACCCGCTTATGCATCCCTCTTCCTTCCCCCTCTTCCCCTCTCTCTCTCTTTCATGTTGCTGTTGCAACATCATCCCCTTTTGCCAGCACGTAGTTTCAGCTCTGAATAGTTAGCACCCAGTTTGTTCTGGGCAGCAGCTACTCGCAATAACTTTCGACTTCAATTGCGTTTCCGTTTCGCAACTCGCTGTGCTGCGCGACGCGTCGCGTATACGCAATGTGGTACCGAGTTGAGTTGCTGCTGCCGTTCCACTCGCTGCTTTTCACTTCCCCTCCTCCTCCTCCTTCTCCACTTCTCTTTCGCTTCTCTCATCTGTGTGCGTATTTACGATTCTGCTTTGTTGTTGTTTTCGTTGCGCGTTCTACAACTGCGGCAGCCATTTTGTATAGCATACTTAGCGTACTATGAAGTTACACACACCAACACACACGCATACTCGCACACACACACACACACATATACGCACATGTACACTGATATATCACAGGTTTTTGGCCAAGCAGAATTTCCCAGTGTTTTCTTTCCTTTTCTCTATTTTTTTCGGCGCATCTTCCACGTTTCTGCAAACCAACGAACTGGCGAGAAAAACGGCGAGAGGGCAACAACAACAGTTAGCCAATACACTTACAACAAAAACATCAGCAACAACAACAACAACTATTGAATTTTGGGCAAAAAATATTTCTATTGCAAAAAACAACAAATGCATTTGAGAACCCTTCCCCTCTGCAGCTGCTACTGCCTCCCCCAACTGCAGCTCAATCTCAGCTGCAGAGAAATCGCGAGAAAATTGCGTTACATATATCAATGAGTCTGTGTATTAATGTATATGTGTGTGCAGGGCCACCGCGAAATGTTAAAAGTGAAATTGTGCGACGCCCCTAGAAACAGTTCGTACTCATATTCGTATTCGTATTCGTATTATTCGTAGTATTATTCGCAGCGAGTGCCCGCAGATGTGTAAATAAATTACGATTTACATTATGTGTGCGTGTGTGTACGAGTGTGTGTCTACATACAGATGCATATATTGCACATGTTTTCCCATATTTTCCATTAATTAATGTAATCTCATTTCATTAATTTCATTTCAATTATTTTACCTTCGCTATGCTAACGCAATTTCCAATTTCCTGTTTTTCTTCTGTTTTCCGAGAAAACTTCACTGCAAATTGCCATCAGCAAACATTTTGTTGATGCTTTTGCGGTGCACGTGTAGCGCAAAGTAAACCCTAATGAAACCGGACAATTCCAATGAATTCTGTTGCAAATCGAATGCGGTTTTAAATTGTAATATATGAAACTGAAATGCAAATCGAATCAACTTTAATTATAGAATAGTTCTGCATGAACTGTTACTAAATCATTTGAACTTATCTAATTATTACGTGGCATCCAGTTGGGGTTTAACTTTAAGGACATTTGGGAATGTTGTGAGAAATCTATTTTGGTTTAAGAGACAGAATTAGATAGATTATGGGATATTAGAGCTTAGGTATGCATATATTAATAATCTAATGGTTACTTGTACGTAATCTTTTGAATGTTATCTTAAGATTGGGACCTTTAATGAAGTTTGAAGAAGTTTATATGCATTTTAAGATGTACAATACAAATTTGATTAGGAATAAGTAGGACTCCAGCTGGATTTGCACCTTTAGATACTAAGCGAATTGAGATCTTCAATGTCTTCTTTATTTATAGTTCCCATCTTGTTGTCATGTGTGCCGTACTATTGTGGTTGTTGAGTCTAACACATCGTTGTAGTATCGTATATCGCTATTTAGCGAAATTGCATTTTAATGCAGAATTATGAAAAAACCTTTGCCCCAAGTTCCTGCAAAAAATTAAAACCTAATTCCCTATAGTTACTGAATAAATTTAATTTAATTTTTATGATATTTTATTTTATTTTGTTTTTAGCGATAGACCTTCTACTGATTGATTTCATTATTATTCTCTTTCCTCCTTGCATAGTTATTTTATGGGTGGCCAAGCTTAAAATACTCTTCAATACACACTTATGTTGTCACAAAATATGATGGCTCTAGCCACTTACTTTTACGTGCATTTCACATTCCACGAATCCCAATAGGCCATGCATTTATTTTAAAATAAATGTCCTAGGGGTTCAAATTGTATACTTATATACACATATATGGTTATATAAATTGAATTTAATAATATTATATGGGCCAACAGCTTCTCTTGGAAATCCATAGAAAGGTCTTGTTGCAGGAACCCAATTTTGAGAATTATTCGCAACACGTTTTAGGGCAATTAACAGGCGACATAGTTGACCCATTTTGGGCTTAAGCTGTTCATGGTAAATTGAAAATAGCAACTTAATTCACCATCGATTTTTAGATAGTTGCAGCAGCAAAAGCAGCAGCTGCAGGTGAGGTAGGTGGAAAGCAGCACGAGTTGGCCCTGAGGCAGGGAGAAGGCAAAGACACGTTACAGGTTACGATTTTGATTGCATTTTTGTGTCGCCGCCTGCGGCTGAGTTGGGCTGCCGTGTGGGCGATGAGAATAGGAGGTATTATAAATCTGGTATAAGATGGGGCCCACACAGGGCGGGGTGGGGTGAAATAAATGCCAAATTACTTGCATGAAATGCCACAAGGCGCCGTGGGTATTCACATGAAACATATATAGATACGATGTATGCTAAAAGTCAAGTGTCAAAGTGCCTTATTAATTTGCATATTCTCTCTCTCTCTCTTTCTCTTTCTCTCCCTCTCTCTTCTTTCTATCATTCCTTGCAGATTTTTGACTGAAGAAAGCAGCACAAGCAGATCAAGTGGAACAGCACCTGCTGCACACACACACACAAACACACGCCCAAACATAAACACACGCTCAAGCAAACACACACCCCCAAGTACACACACACACACCCAGAACACACCCACACACAGTGAGAGCAATGTGCTGCCTGCATCTGAAGAACTTTAAATGCGCGATTCGTTTGCCCGCCTCGCGGTCATCAAGAAAAACATTACCCACGTGCCACAAGAGCTAAACTCGCCACCAGTTGAGGCGCCACCTCATCCGGCTGAGGCTCAGAACTAACAGAAGCTGCCAAGCAAACTGTGAAAACAACAACAAAAACAACAGCAACAAGAAACTGCAACAACTACAACAACAACTGAATTAAGTCACGTGAATTGATACACACACACATAAAGAGATACGCCCACACACACACACACGGCCACACACATGCAGCAAGTGGGGGCGCACAGCATGCCACTCCCACTGGTGCTGCTGCTGCCGCTGCTGTGCAGCGTGGTGCTGGCGCTAGCGCAGCGTCCGCTGCTGAACCACACGTTCAACTCGCTGCCCATGTCGCAGCACGCGGGCAGCAACTACAACAACTACAACTACCAGGGGCCAGGCAAGCAGCTGCGCAACGGACGCCTGCACGAGCAGCCGCATCCATTGCCGCTGCCAACACTGCCGGGCCTGGCGCAGCCGGTGCACAGCTATGACGATTACGAGGGTGAGGCGGGAGCAGGCGGTGGCGGCACCTTTGGCTCTCGCCCGCCGCCGGGCAGTCGGCGGGACACTCGACGACGCCAAAACCTATCGCAGGTGGGCGCCGGCGGCCTGCCACGCCCCGAACGCAACAATGGCCAGCGCGGCATGGAAGTGCTGCGTAAGGAGCTGATGCGCCCTTCGGTTGGTGGCCCCGGGGGCGGTATATCGGGCAGCAGTTCCGGTTACGCCTCCTACTCGGCCACCTCGTCCATTGGCAAGATCAACGGCATGGGCGGCATTGGTTCGGCGGATCGATATGGCGAGAAACTGCGTCAACCGAACGGTGCTGCAGCCATGACAGCCGGCCCTGCTGTCTCCGGACTCTATTCGACTCGTTTCCCGCCGCTCTATGCCGGCACAGATAACCAGCCACAGCGACCTTACAGTCGAAAGAATTCCATCAGCGAACTGCTCAAGCTGAAAAAGAGTTTCAATCAAGCAGACGAGCCTGCTGGCGGAGTCACTCACGGCAACATGGAGGGCGATATCGATCCGGAGACGGACGGCATTGATCCCATTCAACAGATAAAGGAACGCATTCGTGACACGGCGCCGAGGCCGGTAAGTTATCGATATGTGATAAATTGTTAAGGTATTACTAGCAGTAATTGTTTAATTATTTAAAAATATAAAAAGATATTAAAATACGATTAGTATTTACGATAATTAAAAAGTAGTCGATAAATATGCAATACATCGCATAAATATGTATAAGAGCTATCTACCATGTGTATAAGAGTCATCGTAAATGGCGCCATGTTTGTTTTTCCAGTGCAGTTTCTTTTAGTCACTTTTGACATTGAACTTTATTACAATTTGCCTTCTTTATATCTATCTTTACGCTTCCTGTTGCGCAGAACACCTATGCACCGCACACGGAATCAACGCCCTCGTCGGAGATCGAAGATCTGCTCGGTGTCAAGTGCAATTTTGAGACGCCTTGTGCTTGGGCATGGACCGAGAACCTTCCGGACGGTTTTCAGGTGATCAGCGGCACAGAGCTGGCAAAGAAGAACATGACTGGTCTCATGCCCGGCCCCGTGGCGGATAGTATTGACGACGCCAACGGACACTTTCTGTATGCACGAGTGCAGCCAACAACGCGACAGCTCAATCTGACGTCGCCCTCGTTCAGCACAACACTGGAGAAATGCTTCTTGGAGGTGTATATGCATCAGAGCGACATGAGTCATGGACTGTCACGCGTAGTGGTTGAGCCACTGCATCCGCAGGAGAGCAGCTGGGTGCCTGCCGAGATACAGGGTGACAATTTTCGCACCTGGCAGCATCGACTGTTTCGCTTGGGACGCATCTCTCGTGATTTTCGCATTGTCTTTGAAATTGTGCCCGAACTGCAGCCGGGACAGAAGGCGCATGTGGCTCTGGATAATCTGCGCATGGTCAACTGTTTCCCCGAGGGCACCAAGTCGGAGAAGTGCAGCACATCGCAGGTCAAGTGTATGATGAACAAAGTGCCTGTCTGTATTCCACTGCCGCGCATCTGCGACATAACGCGCGACTGCGACGATGCCGAAGACGAGCAGCAGTCATGCGGTAAGTACCCTGCCCCCGATCCCCTCTGTCGTCAACGATGGGGGATCACTAAGTTCATTGTCGCTATTAATGTTATCTCTCTATTGCAGACAAGATACCCTTTGGTGGCCGCTGTGACTTTGAGGATGACTGGTGTGGCTGGCGCGACTCCGGCAAGACCACGCTGACCTGGTCGCGTCACACAGGCGCCTCTCCCACCCACGACACGGGACCCGATGGAGATCACACGCAGCAACATCTGCTGAACAGCACAGGGGGATACTACATGCTCGTGAACATGAATCAACACATTAACAACTCCGAGAAGAATTCAATCATTGGCTTTGCCAGCAATGCCATCATGCTGAGTAAAACCTTCAATCCTCCACCTTCGGTGCATGGAAATCCTGATTCGCCGTATCGCAACTCGTGTGTGGTTCGTTTCTACATTCATCAGTTCGGCAAGAATCCAGGCAGCATCAATCTCTCTGTGGTCGAGATGAAAGAGAAGGAGAACATCACCACAACGCTGTGGTGGAGCACCAAGAATCAGGGCAGCGATTGGCTGCGTGCGGAATATGTCTTGCCCAACATAACATCCAAGTAAGAATGGAGATAAAACCTATAAGGAGTACGTTCTTAACTCCCTTCTTTGCTGCAGATACTACCTACAGTTCGAGGCTCGCATGGGCATGCGTATCTTCTCGGATGTCGCCGTCGATGATTTCTCTCTTAGTCCCGAGTGTTTTGGTCTCAATATTCCCGAGGAGCATCTCAATGGGTACAACTATTGGAACGTTAGAACAAATCAAAAGAGTCCTGCGCATCTTGACTTTGAACATACGAACTGTAAGGGAGAAACTCGTATAATCTTTTGAGAATCAATACAAATTTGACTTCTCTCTACAGATTTAGAACTTACAACCTGCGATACACGAGGTATGATAGGACCGACACAGTCGCAATGCGAGACTGCCTACAAGGAGCAGAATCAAACGCACGTGCTGCGCGAGGTGCACGTGGTGGAGGATCAGAGCACCTACAAGGGCATGCAGAAGTGGAAGGTGCCCAACGAGGGACACTACACGTGAGTAGCTTACTTTATCTTCGATCTTCCCTTGCTTAACCATTCCCTCTATCATCCTAGTATCATTGCCAAGGGTGCAAGCGGAGGCCTCGGCTCGGGTGGCGTGGGCAGCTCGCGTGGCTCTGTTTCCGTGGCAGTGTTGGAACTGCACAAGAACGAGGAACTCTACTTCCTGGTGGGACAACAAGGTGAGAATGCCTGCATTAAATCAATGGGCATTCACAAGGAAGCCGGCTGTGGCACGGAACACGAACTGGATCTGGGACAATACAGTTTCCGTTCTAAGACGGACATGGTGAAGAACATTTTCATTGAGAATGGCGCGGGTGGTGGAGGTGGTGGCTCGTTTGTCTTCCTGCTAAATCAGGCCAAGAACGAAGCAGTTCCCCTGATTGTTGCCGGTGGCGGTGGTGGTCTGGGCATTGGTCAGTACATTGACGAGGACTTCCAACACGGACAGAAGGCCAAGCCATGGCAAGCACCCGAAAGTGGACAGATCAATGGCGAACCGCTTAACAAAAAGACAGCTGGACCTGGAGGCGGTTGGCGCGCCAAGGAGGATCAGGCACTGAGTCCTACCTACGGCGCAGCTCTGCTGCAGGGCGGACGTGGCGGCCACTCATGCTATGTGGAGTTGGCGGACAATGGCACCAGCGTGCATCGGCATGGCCAGGGTGGATTCGGTGGTGGTGGCGGTGGCTGCAATACCGGTGGAGGTGGTGGTGGCTACCATGGCGGAGATGTCTATCTGACTAAGTCGAACGGCGAAGGAGGCAGCTCCTACATCAGTGGCAGTCGCAGCCTGCGCGATACAAGTGAAATACTGGCAGGAGCAAGTAGTGGACCCGGTGCCATCATCATCATACCGGCCATTGAGGGCTGCGGCTGTGACTATCGTTGTGTGGCCCTGGACGAGTTCAGGTCGAAGGTGCGCTGCATTTGTCCAGATGGCTGGAGCCTTAAGCGGGATAACAACACTGCCTGCGAGATTCAAGAGGGAGCGGGCAAGTCATCCTATCAGAATCTAGTTTCCATACTGATGGTCTCCCTTGCTGTGCTCTTTATCCTCATCGCTTGGCTTATCTTGATGTTGTGTAAGTTAAAGAGAATCTCAACATTCTTTAAGTGATTTATCTTATCCTTACTCCACTTACAGATAATCGCTACCAGCGCAAAAAGCAGGCCAAGTTGCGCCACAAAATGCTCGCTGAGCAGGATCTGCAGCTGAGCCGCTTACGGCACAACATCGATGACTCTAATTTGAATAACTTTAATCCCAACTATGGCTGCGATGGCATTCTTAACGGACACATCGATGTCAACAGTCTGCCACAGGTGGCACGCGAGAGCCTCCAACTGGTCAAGTGAGTACAGCCCTCTCATTTCCCAGCTTCAGCTTTGATTCATTGCCTTTCCTCTCCACAGTGCTCTGGGTAAGGGCGCTTTCGGTGAAGTCTATCTGGCGCTTTATCGTCATCGAGATGGCGACGCCGTGGAAATGCCTGTAGCCGTCAAGACTCTGCGTGAGGATCCGAAGCGCGAGAAGGAGGAGGATTTCCTAAAGGAGGCCGCCATCATGGCCAAGTTCAACCATCCCAATATGGTGCATCTAATTGGAGTCTGCTTTGATCGCCAGCCCTACTACATTGTACTGGAGCTGCTGGCCGGCGGCGACTTGCAAAAGTTTCTGCGCGAGAATCGAAACACCCCGGAACGACCATCGCTGCTGACCATGAAGGATCTTCTTTTCTGCGCTCTGGACGTGGCCAAGGGCTGTCGCTACATGGAGAGCAAACGATTCATTCACCGTGACATCGCTGCCAGGAATTGTCTGCTCAGCAGCAAGGGACCTGGTCGCGTGGTGAAGATCGCTGACTTTGGCATGTCCAGAGACATCTACAGATCGGACTATTATCGCAAGGGTGGCAAGGCTATGCTGCCGATTAAGTGGATGCCGCCGGAGGCATTCCTCGATGGCATTTTCACCTCCAAGACAGACGTCTGGTCCTTTGGCATCTTGCTGTGGGAGGTCTTCAGTCTGGGTCGTTCTCCCTATCCCGGCCAGCATAATACCCAAGTCATGGAGCTGGTGGTGCGTGGCGGACGTCTGGGTTCGCCCACGGAGTGCCCCGTTTCCATCTATAAGATCATGGCCGACTGTTGGAATCCCACGCCAGAAGATCGACCCACATTCACCAGCCTGTTGGAGCATTTGACCGCCTGCACGCAGGATCCAAGCATTATGAATGCCCCATTACCCAATATACTGGGTCCCACAGCCTCGGAGCGGGATGAGACTGTCATACGTCCGCCAAACGGCGAGGAGTTCTGCCTGGCAGTGCCGGATTATCTGGTCCCCTTGCCCGGCACTGGTGCACCTGGAAATGGTGTGCCCGGTGCCGGTGCATCGTATGCACCAAGTGGTCAGCGCCAACAGAACGCCTGCACACCACCTGCTGTCACTTCACCCGCCGCACCCAAACCCACGCCCATGCCAGAGCCATTGGAAGCCGGAGGAGCAGCTGGAGCTGTTGCTGCTGGTGCCGGCGGCGATTGCTGGGAAACCTCCTTCATTCTGCCCAACTCGAAGAGCGATCAGCCACTGCTCAGCGCCGCAGCAATCACCACCATGGCGAATGGCGACTCGCAGCGTAATTTGCAGGCAGCAGCTGCAGCTGCCTCGGCGCATGCAACGCCCGTGCTGCGCTCGCCCACGCACAGCGACGAGGCGAAACTGATCAGCTTGGATACCCCGCAACCGACGCCCACGACTATTCAACCACCGTTGTCGTTTGCCTCACAGCTGGACGGAATCACGCTAGATCCCGCGGCACTGTCGAAGACCCTGGCCAATGGAGGCACTCCCAATGGAGGCGTGAAGCAGTCGTATGCCAATGTGCAGGTCGATCCGGACAGGGAGCAGTGCGTACCCAAGATGAATGGCACTCTGCCCACCGGCAACGGCGTCGTGCTCAACTGCGATGCCACTGCCGTGGGGACTGGGAACGATTCACCCTTCACCATTCAAGGATATGCGGAACGCTACAAGGACAACAACAATCATTCCGAAATCAGTTGTTAAATCCGTAGTCCGTAGACTACAGGGTATCTGTCTGTCTCCCCGGCACTTGCTGGTCTCTTCTGCAGGCTCAAAGTTTGCGGATGCGAGCCTCAGCTTGCTGCTAACTGAACTGTCGCTGACTTGGTGCAAAAGGGGTTACCCCCATCGCGATGGCGAAATTTCTTTTTCAAGCTAATGCGCATTATATAAAAACCAAAAATCGAGTGAGAAAGATGTTCACAAATATTGTGTTTGTAATTCTACAAAGACACGAGATTATTAACAAGAATTAGTTGAGATTCGAGATGAGATTAGTTTAGTTTAGTTTAGCTTAGTTTTTGTAAGCGATTAGTTTGCCAATTGCGAGAGGTTGTACATATATATAAAACAATACAAAAATGTATTCGATTCGATTCGATTTATTTATAAGTTCGTAATTGAATTAAGTTAATTTCCGATTAGTTCATTCGTAATTTCGTATTTTGACGACTGAAATGCTAAACAATATTCCTAAAGAGAGCAAAAATTCAATTATATTTTATACACACACACACACGCATACATATACACGAACAGTGTGCAGAGTATCCGATTATTATACGATATTTATTTTAGTTATTAACAACAACGTAGTCCATATATACAAATAGAGAAAGCGCGCGTGTATTTTTCGAATATTTTTCGAACAGTTTTTTTTTAGAATTCCCTTTTTGTTTTTTATTTTTATTTGTTTTTTGTTTAACCTGTAAATAAAAGCTTCCGTCGTAGCATATGAATTTACGTGTTTTATATCTAAGCTAATGTGGTAGCCAGTAATTGATATACATACATACATATTATTATATAACGAATATTGACAAATGAGAAAAACAAAGAGAAAACAAGAAGAAGAAAAACTACAATTTACAGGGTGATTTTTATGAAAATTCAGTTGTATGTTTGAAAAACAAATATTAGCATTAACAAATTAACAAAAAAAGAGAAAATGAAAGGAAGGCAAACATAAGAGAACACTTCATTTGGGTGCCATATTGAGTTTGAAATGCAAGAAGGATACAAATACAAAATGAGAGACATTCAAAGAAAGTGTGAGAGAGGGGAAATTGTTGTAAAGTATTTTGTCACATTTTGCGTTGACCAAAGCGAGAGCGGCTTTAAATGTGCAACTCGCATTTGTTTAAATAATTAAGGGCTATACGGACCGAGGGCCGAGGGGCATACGCGGTCGCCGGAGGTCACGGGTCGGTTATTCAAGTTTTACATTTAGTTCAGACGTAACAAACAAGCTTTAAATTATATAATTTTTATAAAAATATATATACACATGGCATAAAAAACGATATACAACAAAAAAAAATAAAAATAATTGCATATTTATATTAAACAAGAAGCAGAACGATAAGAAAACTTGATAAATTATACAATAAACACACACACATACAGACACACACACACACGCGCAAGCTTAGTAAAAATATTGACGAAACTTTTAATTTATATGATGTATATGTATATTAAATGTAAGCATGTGTGGGTGTTGCCAAGAAGCATCAATATATATTGATATATATATATATAGCATACAATATATGGTAAATGGTATATGAAATATAGTAAACCAAACAATGAGATAATGATAAACAATTACGATATGTACGTGTATATGTTTTATGCTTATGTACAACAGTCAACAGTTATAAATGCGCATATATGAATACAAGTATATATAGTATATGCTATTACATATATCTAACAATATATATGTTCGACTAAAGAAACACAGTAATTAATGCTGAATACGCGAAACCCAAAACCGAAGGCATAATAATCGATTATGTAAATTACATTTAGTTTATAAGTGAGAATAACAAAACAATAAAAATGACAAAAAAATATACATATATACGAATGATGTGTAAAAACAAAATGAAAAACAAATAAATATGCTACATATTGAAATTCACGAAATACGAGAAAAATGAATACAAAAACCAAAAAAAAAAAGAAAAGAAATTAAGCTTCAAATATATCTCAGAACTTAACTTTAACTTACTTTTTGCTCAATGTGCGCGCAATCGCAGCAACAATTTGCATTGATTTGCCAAGATCATACGAGGAGAAAGAGGAAAAGAAGCAGCAGGCAAACTTAGTATGGAGTAACATTTATGTACTTACTTACTTATGTATATGTGTATCTATTATGGTTGTGCCGAGGCATGTACGGACTAAATACATACCTACAAATACGCGTTAATTGTAAGCGAATCTTGATATAGTACGTGCTCGTACTCACACACACACACACTCATTCACACAGAGTTATATCTTCAAGTTAGCTTCTGCGAATATGCAGTGGATGGGTCGAAGGTGGGCCTCATTGCAATTGGCTGCTTGTTCTGCACTCAGTTCTGACCACACATTGTACCCTGATCTCTCATACCTTGTGTACCTAAGTCTAGCACCTGACAAGAGTTACATACATACATATTTACCATTAAAGCACACTCTCGCACACACATATTGTTAATGTTGGCGCGCAGTGCAGTTCGTATTCGTGCAGACCATCCACTGCTGGCCAGACAGACATAATCACCATCCTCTAGGGGGGAAAGGGTTCTCTCTCTTAGGCGCAGGTACCCAAAAACCGTCTGGGCTCAGCCAGTTTTTCGCTGCGCCTAAGACTGTGCAACTCTTTCTGTAAGAATTCGTTGAATTCTCATCTTCATTTCCCATCGTGTACTCTCTCTTTGAAAGATATACACATGCCGCCAACCGATATCAGTAGTTTTTCGAATACACTCAACAATAAAATGTCGCAACGAAAATTTATGATAACAATATATACAAGAAGAAAACGAAGAAGAAGATAAAACAAAAAGAATTAACCAAGCGAATATATAATGATGTATAAGTATATAATGAATGGAAGGCCAACAATAAATAGTATTTTTTATATACTAAATGAAAATCCCCGTTGAATGCTCATAAAGGCTAAAACAACACACAAAAAGAAAAAGAAAAATAAAAAAGAAGATATAATAATAATAACAGGCGTAAATTAGCTGTAGCTATAAAATTATTAAAGTAAAAACAAATCGAAGGTTTTCATTTAAATGCTAATTTATTTTGTTACATTTAAAGCAAAACAAATAGGCGAAAACGATGAAGATTAACGACGATTAAAGCGATTAAAGAAGAAACAGAAACGTAAAGACTAGAACAACATTTTGTAAAGCAGAAATGTGAGTAAGAAGAGATCGACAGAGGCAGAGTTAGTGAAAAGAAGAGTGCTAAGAAAAAACAAAACCAAAACAAAAAATACATAAATAATTTAGTAAAAGAAAATTGTTAAATCTGAGGCAGGAGCATTTAAAGAGACAGTTGAGAAGACAGGGAAAAAGAGAATTGAATAAAAAATAAAACAATTTGAGCCGCACCTTTGCATACACTTACAATAACGAGTCCATTTAGTAATGTCACACGCCAAACAAATTGAAGAATAAACAATAAATAAAATCGCATTAACACCCTAACTAAATTAAGGTTTTGCTGAAGAGGAAAACATTCTGAACAATTCTCAATCGAATGGCATTCTCCATTGATCTCAAACTGTTATCGGATGCCCCTGCCCGTCTTTTCGAAACCGTTTGTGGGCAATTTAATTGAAACACAAACCGAATCTCTCTCAAGCTAAACGAGCATTGTTTTTGTAAGGCATCGAGTTAGAATATTCTGCTCGCTCTCTTTATGCTCCATAATCACAAAAATCGAGAACAAGAACAAGAACAACAACAACAAGAAAACATCTCACACAAGCGATAAAACGAATAAGATAACAAATGAAAAACAAACGATATGATATATGATATATATATATATATACTATATATATAAAGACATAAGTATTACGTATATTGCGAATCACGAGAGCCAAGGTAAAAGACAATTTTAAAGATGGTAGCGTGTAAGCGCATGAATTGTGAGCGAAACCGAAGTGAAAGATAAATAATAATAAATGAGAATTCATGTGTACAAAAAAAGAAAGAGTATTTTCTTAAGGGAAATATTTATATCATCAATATATCCTTATTTAAGGATATCATTACATCACTCTTCCCCCTTCCCACCGATTAAAACACACTTTAATTTTATTGTTCTTTTTATAATTTCCTTAATGGTTTTTATTCAGTTTTCATCATCTTCGTCTCTAATGGAAAATTTCTAAATTCAAGTATTTTTTTCGCATGCCAATAAGAACTAAAACCGTTAGATAGCGTTTGTTTTATAAATTTCGAGTTGTATTATCGGTTTTGTTTTGTCATAGGTTTTATTAGTTTATATCTTTGCCTAGTCGCTAGTTGTAACTGTTCTATAACTGTTATACATGGAAAACAAACGGAAAGAAAGAAAGAAGAAATCACTCGACTCTGTTTTGGAAGTGTATTTTTTATTGATGCGCTGCAGTTTACAAAAAATGTTTAAACTAAAACATACTCTGTATATATATTTTTATATATATAATAGGTTCTATGCATAACATAAAAATATTACATAATTGCACGAAATGTCTTGTCCGAAGATCCCAAAGAGATTCTCTCGATTCGTAACTCGGACAACAACGATATCAGCTTCAATGAAGAGAGTTGGTAAGAATAGACAAGTGAAGGGGGTGGTGATAGATAGAGAGAGTTAGAAGGGGGATGCGGCGCATTGGAAAGTTCTAGAGAAGATTATTGGATGCCCCGTTCCGCTATCGACTGGATGGAATGTTCTTACTATATGTTTGTTTCTTTGTTTTGTATGTTTCTCATGCGCTTTCGATTTCGATTTCGCTTTCGCTTTTTTGTTAGTTTTCAGTTTAATTAGTTTATAATATAAATTTAATAATGCCGTTTTTCGCTAATTGTTCTTGTGTTGTATACAATCTCATGTCAAAAACTTTGCTCAGTTGAACATATGTATATACATATATATGCATGTATATTCCATATATATATTTATACTATATAATTTGTTTTCTTATTTCTTTTGTTTTTTTATTTTTCTTTTGTTTTTGTTTTTGTTTTGTTTCGCGCTTTCTCTGCGGATTACGCATTAATTTTTTAGGCTGCAAATGCTAAGAAATTATTTTTGATGTTTATATATAAATATAATTTTGTTTGTTGAATTGTTTATTGGTTTGTCTGCTTCATCATCATCATTATCATAATCATCATTCGCCATATTCATCAAATATATAATATACATATACATATAAATTGAATTTCGCATATTCATAATCTGCGGGGGGTTTTCCTTATCCCAAATGTCATTTCGAAATATTTCTTTTCATTTCTTCATTTTCGCTTTGCTTTTGTTCTCCGCTTGTTTTGTTTTCTCTGTTTTCTTTTGTTTTTGTCTTTGTAATATATAAATTGAAAACTTAATTATAATTGTAAAAATGTTAAAACTAGTAATAATATTTATAATTAATTAATTAGCATAGTTTACGTTACGTTTATGTAATTTAAAGCAATAACAAGCCATTTTTATAGGGTTTTTTTCCGTTTACAATTTCATTTTCATTTGCTTTTGTTTTGTTTTTTATTTTGTTTTCTCTCTCTAATCATTTGTTAAATATTCTCATTTTGTTTTCAAAAGTATTCGAATTCACTAAATTACTGCAAATTGCTTCACTATCTTTGACATAGTTTTTCATTTTTGTTTTTTTTTCTCTTTGTTTTGTTTTTTTTCTATATAAACCATAATAGATTTTTAGTACGAAAGTATCGTCGATCATCCCAAGTGGTTTTTGTTTTTGTGTTTTATTTTCTCTTTACGCAAAGGTGGAATATTTTTTTGTTTTTGTTTCTGTTATTTCTCTTGCTCTTGTTGTTGTATACGTATTCTCTATATACCATTTATTTAGTATTAGTATTAGGTTTAGTATTAGTTTAATTTATACTTTTAGTTTTAGTTTTACTGTTACTTAGTTGACTGCACAAAATTTACAAAAATTACGTCTTCAACTCGCCGAACTCGAGAGAACCGACGATCCCGACCACCCGGCGAAGCCCAAAAAGTATCTCAAAAATTGCACAATTTGCGTCGCACCTGCAGCTCATCTCGTGTGCGTGTGTGTGAGTATGTGTTTGTGTGTGTGTGTTGGTTGGTATTGGTGTCGCAAATGGCAACTCGATTGTTGTTTCTGTTGTTGTTGCGGCTTTACTCGCTCTAACATATATAAAAATATGATTAATTATAATCAGCTAAAACCTCTAGAATGTACGCCATGTTTAAAGCAATTCGAAATTGCAAAGAACATCACCAGACAAGACTTGCTGCTGCTGCTGCTACTGCCGATCGCGATGCGATTACAAGAAGGGTATCAAGCGTGCGATCTTGAGCGCGTTCTCCAGAAAAGCGCTCCACAAATCATTTAAGCGCTTCGAACGAGACATGAGGAAGCGCCAGGTGAGCAGCACAGCGACCACCTTGACCAACTGATGCAGATAGTACAGTCTGAATAGAGAAGATATAGTGAGTTACTGTAGAGCCAGGTGCATACAGGGTATAGTGTGGACTCACCTGACCATCCTGCTTCTGCTGGCTGGCAGCGATTCAGGCCGCTGCTTGAACAGAAACTCCCTGAAGCCCAAGACATAACGCTCCACATAGTTGTTCCAGTTAATGTTGCGCACATCGAACACGAATATCTCACGATCCTTGGGACTGAGCGTGTTTAGCAGCCCGTGCACGTTGTCGTCCTTGAAGCGCCATTGGCGCGTGGCAAAGTACTCTAAGCATTCGACAGCTTTGGCAATTTTGTTTTGTACGTTGACAACACTGTTTATTGGGAAGAACACACAAGAGCATTAGTATTGGTAAGCTTGCGAAAGCTCTAGGGTGTGAGCTTTTGGCAATACCCTTGCAGTGTGTGTTACAATAATTTGAACGAAGCATAGCATATGAGAATCTATATTAATGAATATTACAATGTTATATATACTCCCAGTACGTTTTGCCTCTATAATCCTCTATTATACGAGTATATCAAGATAAATCAAAATTATGTGTACTCAGAACTTCATCAAAATCGAATATAATAAATTAAATTACGATTTTTGAAGAAAATTATCCTTGTTTTTCTAAGTAGTACAACTGAACTATACATTATATACTGTTTCCCGGTGCACTATGTATTCTGGTTGACTTTAAAGTTGACTTTATCAAGTAGATTTCTTAAGAAAATTCAGCCGGATATTAAGTAAATCATAATTATAATTCTATTGAAATGAGTTGCTATAATCTCTTAGCTAAATAACCTATATCCAAATCTATATACTATATACATATGTAAAAAAAAGGCCACAAAAATTAATAGCCTTTCCTACAATCTGCAAGGGTATTAAGCCTGCGGCATGCGAGGACCCTATAGAGTACCCTTCACAGTACCCTTCAGAGTACCCTTTCCTAGTGGTTCAACTTACAATGGCTTCTTGCCCATGAGGCGCGCCACTCCGTCCATAAGGTAGGCCGGCAGATAGTGCTTCAATATACAGTTTAGCGTGTTCATGGGACGATTCATGCGTAGGTCGCCCGTTGGATACCACAGACAGCCCTCTGGAGAGACACAGTGCCCAAAAAGAAGATACAGCATATTAGTAATGTGCTAATTAGCCGTGCTTGGGTGCGGTTTGGACTCACCCAAGGGATGTTTACGCACGCTGGACATGGCAAACTTGACAAACTCAGACCATACGATTGGATTACGTTGACCGGTACAGCAATTGTATATGAGTAAATTATTGGATTTACGCGTCGCTGTGCGCCAAGCGGCGGCGATCATTAGATTAATCACAATGTCTACAGGTACCATATCGGCCACATAGTGCTTCTCGCACATCATTGTGCGGAACAGGCCCTTGGCCAGCGCCGAGACCAGACCCGTTGGCCCGTTGAAGTTGTCCACCCAACCGGCAAACGGTTCGTTGAGACTGGCAGTCACTGCACGAAGATAGAGAGAAATATCGATAAGTTATCTAATTGGTTAGGTCGAACGGGGAGTCTACACACCAATTGAGGGCCTCACAATGGCAACGGGCAGGTTGCCAGCCTCCTTAAGTAACATATGCTCCGCTAAGGCTTTTGTAAATGTGTACGTATTGGGGCGCTTGCCAATGAGGCGTGGTGTCAGCTAAAGATACAGAAAAAGAGAGTTACATAGTCGACATATCGATAAAAGGTTAAGCTACGCACCTGATCGAGTATATCCTCCGGAAGCCAATTGATTAATGAGATGATATCATCGGGATTATAGGGTGGTGCATAGATAACCTCTGATACATCGGTTCTATCGCAATTGCAATAGGCAGTGGAGACGTGAATCAATGCCTGCCAAAGGAAAAGATCATTCCAATTCCGATTATCCTATGATATAAGATATAAGTGTATAGAGTACTCACGTCTAGGGACATCATGCGATGACAGAGCTCAACCAAACGCTTCGTACCCAACATATTGATTGTGACTGACAGTTTGAGTTTCTCATCGAATTTCACAGTAGCAGCTGAATGAAAAACAATGGAGACGTTGCGACAGAGTAAAGACTGTAATGAACGAGAGAAATTTGATTGAGATTGAGGTTAGGGTAACGAAATTAACTAAGAAGGTTTTCTGTCCCTTTTTTGAGGTTGAAGAGGGAAATGAAGAGGGAATGGGGTTTAAAATTGAGCAAGGTTATCATAATATAACCTAGGTATGATAACATAACCTAGATGGAGTTTCTAAATTTTGAGGTTAAGAAAACAAAAACATGAAAGAAAACTTTCTGAGCTTGTATTGAGTTGAGATATTGAGGTTATGGAAACGAGTATCATCAATAAACAATAAATAAATTCAAACGGATGTAAGGAATTGAGGTTAGGAATTCGATATTTCTTAGAGAATTATCAAAACTGTTTACAGGATTTTTTTGTTGAGGGTAGACAAACAAGATTAAGCGAAAAACTAAACTAAAATTTGATTAAAATGAATCAGTGAGGTTAAGGTAAGCAGATCAATCAATCCTTTCTAGAATTTCCTTTATAATGTTTTTGGTTTTATATTGCGTCGATAACTGTATCATTTACCCACCTGATCGCTCTCTGAGATGCCCAGTTCCTCGGATGTTATATCGCCGGATATGGGTATGACTTTGCTTAAATCCTTGGGCTTCTCCCGGCGCAACGATTCGAAAAGCTTTAAAAAGGTACAAAATACATAAAAGATTAAGTTTGTTTATTTACAGGGTATTTAGTTGCCGACTTACCGGTGCATTTAGCAGTTCCGTGAGGCGCGCCGCTACCTCCTGACCGCGTTTCGGTCGTATCAGTAGATATATATTCCTTATATCCGGACATGAGCGCAGCAGTTTCTCGACAAGCACCTGCAAATTGATACGAATGAATAATGAATGTGAATTGAACACTCTCTCGCTCTAGCCCTAATTGTGAGTGTCTCTATTAACCAATCAATTTCAAAATAGGCCGAAAAGCAACCCCTTGCTGGCAAAGGACAAAGGGGACACGTATAATTACGGGCGCGTGAAGTCAAGTGCGGACAATGAGTGTGGTTAAAGGCAAACTGAGTGCTATCAATAGACGATTCACCTGCCTGCGTGTGAGTCTAGTGCGCGCAGCTGGACACACCCGATTGAAACCAGGGGAGGGACGTGCGGGAATAGCACGTGGAAGGGCCAATTGGGGGCGGCTCAAGGTGGTGCGGGGCGTGGTCAGTTATGACGTACTGCTTGCACGGGGGTTATGTTATGACATTTCAAATGATTGCTGTGTGTGGGACAACAAAATCGATGCACGCAAGGCAACAAGCCAGGCAGGCCAATGGCACTTGCCACACTGTGCCGCGCAGTGTGTCGCGTTGCAGTCTGAGCGGCGCCTTTGCCAGCGATTACATGTCATAATGACGCTGGCAGGAGGCATGCAACAAACAGAGAAATACTCCTCACACACGCAGACAGACTCTTGCCACATGCCACATGCAAGCACACAATGCGCATTACAATGGCTGAAATTGGCACAACGCAGCCGCAGGACGTATTAGAGAAGTCGAAGTTGGATGACTGTGTGTGTGCCTGTTTGTGTGTGTGTGTGCCTCCTTTCTATCTCTCTCTCTCCCTCTCCCTCCCCACTTGACGAACAATTAGAGCTGATGTGTGCGATGAGTCAACAAAGCGCAGCAGCTGCAGCCGTTGCAGCTCCCACTGCAGTTCCGGCTACGCTGCTGGCAGCGTTTTGTTTGCCATCACCCCTCCCCCTCCCCCTTCTACCTCCCTTCCTGCCTGGCTCCTGCTGCTGTAGCATTTCAAGAGTTGTTCATTTGCATAAAACTAAGTAAGTGCGGAGA
This sequence comes from Zaprionus ornatus, assembly GCA_018904035.1. NCBI lineage: Eukaryota > Metazoa > Arthropoda > Insecta > Diptera > Drosophilidae > Zaprionus > Zaprionus ornatus. Next base: position 5,653,421 of record JAEIFZ010000238.1, read on the forward strand.
GGAAGGGTATTTAGCCAGGGGAAGGAAAGGGAGGGGCGCGGCACATCGAGTCGAGCTCATTACGCGCTCTTGCTGGGCGCGGCACGGCGACAGTTCAACGGTTCATGATGATGCGAATTATGCAAACTATGCAAACGGAGCTTGCATGGCAAACGGAACACACGCGGCGTATGCGTATGTGTGTGTGTGTCTGTCTGCCATACGTCAAACTTGCGGCGAGACGAGGCAAACCAGGCAACTCACGTCATGCGCTTGTTTTGTCGCTGAGCTGCGTGCGCTCGAAAGTAGGCAATAAAAATCGCATAGCCCAAATACTTGATGGAAATTCGCAGCTCGTTAACAACAAGTTCCACGGAAAATGCCATTAGAACTATGAGGAAGTCAATATTGAATCGTATGAGAACGAGCTATATGGTGTACTATAAACTGCTTATCTAATGTTTGTGTATGATAGATTAACTGGAAAGAACTGAGTGCGCAATAACACTACTGTAGAGTTGAAAAGATTTGGAATAAATGCATGTCGACATATCTACGGATAGATCATTAGATAGTAATATATATTTTAATTAAAAATACTATATAAATATTACATAGTATTATATAATTACTACGAATATATATCGATATTTTTTCAACTAAATAATAGCTAATAATAGTCAAACTTTTTGTGAGATTAATCGATTAAACATATAAACTCTAAATTTACAGATTGTGGAATTGTGGTCTACAATATATGTATAGATAAGAAGTATGAATTGATATATAAGGTATTTATATATATAAGTTAATCGATCTTTCCCTGGTTTCCATTCTTTGTTGAAGGCATTAAAAATAAGCTTAAGAGGGGAATATAAAGATATCGGTATTCAATCGAAATATAGTTGGAATTTGTACTAAATATAATAAAACATATATTGATGATGCCTTTTTAAAAAGGTATTGAAAAATCGGTTCAAAGGTAGAACGTATCGATAACGATAGATCCTATAAGTATGTGCTATGAAGATTGATTGTTATTGACAACTCTACTTATATTAGGTCTTTATATAAGTTAATCAATCTATCCTTGTTTGGTTTATGGTATTTAAAATAAGATGAAGAAGAAAATCTAAAAATATCGATAATCAATCGATACTACGTGGGTTTGTGTGATACATATAGTAATACATATATTGCTGATAGACCTTTTTCAATGACATGTCAGGAATAAGTTAAATAACAAAACGTACCGATATCGATAACGATAGATCGTGGAAGTATGTGCAGTGAAACATCGATTGTTCTTTACAACTCCACCTAATCATAACTAATGACTCTGCATCTTCAATATAACTATATAGACAATCGATATATTGATCAATCTGAACTCACCTTGCCCATAAAGCCTGTACCGCCTGTGATGAATACGCTGCGCCCGGCGTAGAACTGTCCGATGGGAACGTAGCTGGCATCGTCGGCCGCGTATCGCTCGTAGGGCGACTGCAGGCCGCCATTGCTGGGCAGCGCTGTGGCCGGTGCGGCGCTGAGCAGCGCTGCATTGATGCCGGTGGCCGCTGTAGAGCCGGCATTGGTGCCAGCGTTGCCAACGACATTGCTGCCGCTGCTGGCGTACGCGGCTGCTGCAGCATGCGCCGCTGCTGTGAGGCCATTGCTGCGCTGATGTGATGAGGCGTGGTTGCCGTTAAGCAGGGCCGTATACGCTGCTACATCTCCGTTAATGTTGTTGTTGTTGCTGGTTTGGCTGCTGCTGCTGCTGCTGGTGATGTTGCTGCTGTGCGGTTGCTGCTGTGCGGGCGACTGTGGCGACTGTTTGAGGCTGCTGCTGCTGCTGCTGCCGATGCAGTTTTCCGTTTCCGTTTTCTTGGCTACGGCGTGTGACATGTTCGTTGCGTTGTTGTTACTCTCTTTGTTGTTGTTGTTGTGTGTTCTATGTTTGCGTCTTCTGTTTTCGGTATTTTCTTTCTTGTGTTTTGTGTGTGTTTACGTTTAACCCTTATGCTATCCCTTGCGCTTAGGTTACTTAGGAAGCAGTTTTCTCATTTGCGTTGTGCGCTTTCAATTTCCTTCTCCTTCTTTCTTGGAAGTATTTTCGGTATCGGTTTCAGTATATCTGGCTTTGTTTTCTTATTCTGTTTGCTGCTTATTGGAAATATATATATATATATATATGTATGTATATGCGTGTGTTTACTATACTATATATATGAATTTCTATGATGTGATTAAATTGCACAAAAGTTTATTGAAAATGTTCTTGCTGCTGCGTCCGTTGAGGGCTTTTCCATTTTCGTTTACCGCTTTTCAAGTTCAGTTGGTCGGGAACACGCTGTGCTTGTTCTTGTTGCTGTTGTTGTTGTTATTGCAGTTGTTGTTGTTGCTGTTGCTGTTGCTGGTCGTCGTCGTTGATGGAGAAGAAGCAGAAGCTTCGCGTGTGCAGCTCGTGGATCCAAAGTGTGTCCTAAGTGTGTCTATGTGAGAGTTTCCAGTGTCTCTGTGTGTGTGTGGAAGAGGCGAAATAGTTCTGCTTAGTCTTCATGTATTGCTAGCTGTGGATGAGAACAGAGCAAAAGAAAATTAGTTTACTATGGCAAGAAAGGGAAGAAATGAATGGAGAGAGAGAGATAGGATACAGGAAGAAATATTGCTTGCTTGGCATAATTATGAATATAGAGAAAGAGAGCTAGTAAGGTAGAAGAGACTGACTAAGGAGCCTTGGAATCTTTGAATTTAGAGATTGCTTAGGCGGGGGCTTTGTAAATAGACAATTTAGAGCCAGAGACTTCATAGGCAAAGACGATGGTGATATTAGGACACATTGATGGAAATCATTAAAAGTTTTCTATTTTTCAACTAAAGAATGCAAGCACTTTATATATGAATTGAAGAGGCATTCACGTAGAACAGAACTCTCTCTTGATCTAAAAATGTTCCATTAAATGACATATTGGCAACCCTGCTTAATTATGAGCCTGACACGGGCTGGAGGCGTTTTATAATTAGCAGGGAGAGGAAGAAGGGATACCTGTCGAGCATACATCTCATACGCACCGCCACACACACTGTCACACACACCGTCACACACACCGTCACACATAAATGTCACACCTAGCTCGGATCTCTTGGCCTAGACCGTTGCCGCTGTTGCTGTCCATCAAAGTGTCAGGCGAGAGGATGAGAGCCTAAAAATAGTTGCACGTTTGACACTGCGGCAGATGCGTGAGGAAGCCTCAAAACGGGGCCGCAAGCCGGCAATGGGCAAACATCAATTTGGGGACACAATTTGGGGCCGTTTCTAGTGACGTCTTTGGCTGTGATTTCTTTGTCCTTGGAAGGCAGCCAAAGCCACGACAAATCCAAATACAATGGCTGTGCAGCATGACGTAGGCAACTTGCAACATTTGTATCCTTCCACACACACACACTGACACACACACACAATTACACACATGAACTGCAATTGAATTTAACGCACAATAGAACTAAATATGCAAAGCTCTTTAAGAGCTCAAGCGACTTAGTGAAACACCGACAGAAAGAACAGAAAAGAATAAGAACAACAGCAAAGAGAACACAAGAGGCACAAACAGACGAGCAACACGCACCGAGCACAACAACGGGGACACTGCTGTCGTTATCGATGACAGATTACGAATGCGCTTGATGCCCATCGTGCTGGGGCATTCTATATGGCCCGCAGATTGGCCCAATCGGCCGACTGAGCCGACTGGGCAGGCGACGACGTATGCGTTTTCACGACGAATTTTCACACATCATCGAAGCGGGAACAACAACGGAAGATCCGCTAGCCAATAGATTGACGATCTGCCCGGAAGTGAGATGCGCTTCAAGCAAGTGCGAAGTGGATTAAGCTAGCTAGAAATAGTAATGAGCTTTAAGGGTGAGCTTTAGCTTAAGCGCATGTAAAAGCTACGCTTATTTAGAAGTCTTTTATAGTATAAAACAGGAAGTATAATTGAAGTCTTTGGAGATATTGTAAGTAAATGTTTAAAGTTGATAAAATTCATAAGAAATCAAGTTAAGTTAAAAATAATCAAAGCTCTAATAAAATAAAACAAAACTCAGAATAATTTAAGATTAATATGTCAGGCTTTATAAAGAAGAAGCTCTGTTCAGTTCATACACAGTAGATTATCGATAATTAACAGATACTAAATTGCAAAAGCATAAGCTAACTTTATTAATATTAAACCAAAGTCTTGTTCCACTTCTAAGCTCATTACACAACACTGTTCAATACAAAAAGCTCACGTGTTTATCGTTGTCACAGCGCAACTAATATACTCAGCCCAACACAAGGTAGCGCACACGAGACAGACCAAAGTTGAAGTCGTATTTAGTCAACAAAGATGACGACAACAATAACAACCAATGCAAATGTTGCTAAGTAACAACACATAAACGGTATAGGGAAGGGTAGTAAGGAAAGCTCCTACGGGGCACTCGACTGTCGCGATACCCTGCACACAGAGTAAGTTGCCAAGGCACTAAACTGCCTGGTGGCATGGATGGATCAAGAAAATATATACTGTTTATCAGAGATAGTGCCTGCTCGACTCTCATAATACCCTGTAGGCAAAGAACAACTTAGCATAGCTATGAATGAAGAATATTTATAGCTGATTATGTTAGAAGCCGAGCATACCCCTTTGCCACTCATTGTTAAAGGGTGCAGGGTATCAAAGTCAACATTTCACTAGAATCACGTTGGTATCGTAACCTGCGACGAGCTGGAAAAGGGCCACACCTATTTAGGGCGTTTTATTTATATCGATCAGAGTTCAAGTTGTCGTCGCCTGTAAATAGGTCCACGCCCCCCTCCCCATCCACGCCCACCCGTCTTCGGTTACAACTTCAGCTGGAGACAGCATTAGCTCAGCGACTTCCCCTTCCTCTTTGGCGGAGAAAACTTTACACCTTGCGAATGCAAACTGAGCAATTATTGTCGTAATTGTCTTGGCTAATTACCATAAAAAACAGACAGAGATAGAGAGATGACGACGCCAGCAACAACAACAACAGCAACGACAACAACAGCAACGACAACAACAGCAACAGCAATAGGAAGAGCAATCGTTAAGGCTGAATTCAAATTAAACACTGTCCAAATATTGATTATAGTCAGGAACTGCGAACTGCGATGTGGTCTGAGGGAACCGATGATGATCTCTGCCCAAATTGTTCGCTCTCCTGACCAACATCATCAACATTATCATCATCATCGTCACATCTCACATCGCATTATGCCGCGCTGCTGGACCCGAACTTGGGCCAGCCCATGGCTTTCACTTTTAAATATCTAAACTCTGCAATATGTTTTTTTTTCGTCGTATTTCGTATTTAAATTTGGTAATTTTTTCCCCACTTTTGGTCAAACTTTCGTTTTCATTTAAGGTTCGAACAGAAAACTATTTTCAGAGAGCGCGAGAGGGAGAAAGGGGGCAAGAGAGAGTGAGAAGTAAGAGAGGGCAGTTGAAAAGAGAGAAGTTGGAGAGCGAAGTCAGAGAGAGAAACAAGAAAGAGAGGTAAAAGAGAGTAGCCAGAGACGTAAGCAAGAGAGAGATAAGAAAGTAAGGGAGAGAGAGAGAGAGAGAGAAAGAGAGAGATAAGAAAGTAAGGGAGAGAGAGAGAGAGAGAAAGAGAGAGATTTCAATTTCAGTCTTCGGTTTTTTTCCTCTTTCTTTCTGAGAGATTTCAATTTCAGTCTTTGGTTTTGTCTCTCTTTCTTTGCGTCTCTCTCTCTTTTTGTTGATCATTTTGGGTTTCTTTCACTGACGCAGCATTTATTGTTAATGTTATTGTCGAAATGTGTTAAAATGGCCCACGAAATTGGCACAACGCGATATTATCGAATCATATCCGCTCTGGCCACTTTGACTCCGGCTCCATCTGCGTCTCTGCATCTGCGACGCCAACTAGAGATGCCGTATATACTTGGATTGTAATTAAAGTTGAAACAACCCGATGAGGCTGCCCAACAGCAGTAGCAGCAGCAACAGTAACAGCAGCAACATCGGCATTGGCAGCAGCATCTGCGAGACAATCTCGACGCAGTCGCAGCGCTCTCGCATCACGTAACTGTAAATTTATCAATGGAGCTTCCCAGGGAATCCAGTTTTCGGTACGGTCAGCAACTTCTTCTTCGACTGCCGCGTCTGCCTCGATTGCGCTTCTGCTGCTGCTGTTGCTGCTGCTGCTGTTGCCCTCCTCATTCTAAAGTGAAATTTCTTGAAAATCAACTTTTTCATCGACTTATTTCGCTCGCACGCTATCGCTGCCACTCTTTCTCTCCCCCCCACCCCTTTTTCTCCACCTCCTCTCTTAGGTTTGCTCTTTGGAAATTCGCGCGCCTTAGCTAAGGCAAAGCAAAGAGGCCCAAAGCGCCCCAACCCGATCTCGAGCCCAGTTCGAAGAGCCGAGGCGAGCCACGCCTCTGCGCGTGTTAACCAAACATGAAGACCAATCTGTAACTGCAGCACGTTAACTGTAAGTGTGTGTGCGAGTGTGTGTGTGTGTGTTTGTGTGTGTATGAGTGCTGTTAAACGGTAAACATTCAACCTGCCTTGACAAGGTAGTTACACTGTCGTGTGTGTGTTCGCCCGTGTACGAGTATTGTCTGACCCATTTCCTATAATCGTGCCGCATATCATCATCGTCAGCGTCATCGACTTCGACAGCGGCAACAACAGCAACAGCAACAACAACAACTGGCCCTGGTCGTTGCTGGCCGTCTTTGTCTGCCCATTACTGGCTACGTTTTAGGCCAATACCCTTTGCAAAAAGCGGGCTATGACAACTTAAAGCATACCGTGTGTAGTTACCCAATGAACAGAGACCTCAATTTCCTCAATTATTGCAGAACAATCGATTAGCTAAAGGTTTTTTTGAAGTACTTTGGGATACTTTAATAAGGAAATTCAGTTTTGAAATTGGAAAAATATTATTTAAGTATCTGGATTATTATGTTTCAATTATCTTATATTTATTATAGAGTTAAATATCTTCGGCTTAGTAAAGGTTATCTTGGAGTATTTCGAAAAAATTAAAAGAAATTCACATATGTTATCATATTCAATATCTTGCGATAAAGAATGTATCATGAATGTATCATGAACATAAAGTCAAATATTATATCTGGAGCTTAGTAAAGGATTCTTTGGAACTTCTCTAAAAACTTTAATAAAGCAATTAAAATTTTTTCTATCTTGAGATTTGATAAATATCATAAGAGTATCTAGAATATATTTCCTCTTATTTATTATATAATATTTTGATATTTTCTTTTAAATTAAATATATCATTCTTTTAAATTAAATATATCATTTCGTTTTTGCTGTTTTAAGATTTGAAATATATCATGATATGATCACTATTATATTTTCTATTATTATTATTAGTATTTTTATTATACCCTATACAATTCTTTCTATTTTTTGAATTTCACTTTAAACTTAAAAAGGTGTTTAGCTTGGGTAGTTTGTAACTCTTCATAGATCTCTTCAATCTACAAACTGATTGTTCAGTTTTAAAATAATTTTAATTACTCATTTCAGGGCCTTGTTGGATAGTTCTTTCTATAGTTCTAACCCAAAACATCGCTAAAACATTTCTCTCAGCACTCTATAAAACAGTTCACACTAACTCAGGTTGAACTTTGCTTTCTTGTAAGGTTTATTTCGACACTTTGAACTGATATACCTGTAAGTAGTGTGCACACGTTAAACAACTAAAGTTCTTACAGTTATTTTCTGAGTTTTATAAGTAATTCAGTTTGCTTACTCAGCAAGCTTAGACGTGGGCAATTAAACTAGTTTCGCTCCGCTAACGAAATATAATTTAATGCCCAAAGAAAGTAGAGTTAGAGTAAAGTCCAACTATTAACTGATCGTTCGCTAGGTAGAGTATACACGCTTCGGTGCTGCGGGCAACTCATTCGTATTGCTTTCTGATTCCCGCTTTTGGTGCTGCTTAGTGTTGTCGCCTCATTCGTTTCGATTCTCTCCCCCATTTACAGAGACCTTGTTGCTTTCGGATTACAAGCAAACGGAGAGGCAGAAGAAGCAATAGGAGAAGCAGAGGAAACAGAAGAAGACGGAATCAGAGACATGCGGAAGCATTCGTCACCAAAGTCGTCATTCTAATGTGCTGCAAATCGCCGTGTTGTCTCGTGTTTGCATTGCCAATTGTCAAGAGGCGTACACCCGCCTCCACTACACCCTCCCTCTGCGCCACTCTCGGTAGTGCAACGAAAGTTCAAATAGGCGCCCAACATTTTCACTTTTTACGTCCGGGGAGGAATATATGCGCCCCGTATGGCTCATTATGTAAATCTCTCGCAGCGGATGCTGCCGCCACAATTCGTAATGCGTCTGTGCCCTCTATTCTATTGAACTCGGACCCAGACGAGAGCAGCAGATACCGCTACCCTCCACCCTTGTCTGCCTATGTCTCCCCCTCCCTCTCTCTCTCTCTCAGCTTTTACAGTTATCGTAAGTTGTCTATGCTTTGTGTGTAATTGAATCAAATCTGCACTGGAATCAGTACGCGCTCTGCCTGACCTGACCAGCTTCTCCTGCTGTTCCTCCGGTACCTCCCTGGTACCTCCCGTACCCTCTAACTGACTGAGCCCATAATTTGCGTTTTGATTAACAAACAAAGCGCGCTTGGCAGTTTACAGCATAAAAGTTAAATTTAAGTGTGTATAATGGGGCCCCCGCCAGTGTGTGTGTGTGTGTGTGTGTGAGTGTGCGAGTGTCCCCTTACCTCACCCCAAACCATACCACCCAGCCACTTCCACTACCCTCACACACTACCACACTACCGCCCACACATTGTCCGCTTCCCCAATTTCCATCGCCCCAATTGAGCGGCTCAGCTGACGACGCTGCACGACGCTGACGCTTACGCTGACGTTGACGGCCTCTCTCTCAAAGTTAGATATTAAATAATTTACAATTAGAATTTATATATGTATTTATTTATAGACGCCTCTACTTATTCATGAGCTAAGACCTAAGATCGGCCACATGCCGCAACATGTCTCGTGGCCCAATTAAAGCCGAGTGCGACTAATTAACCAGATACTAAAATACTAAATACTCGAGAGAGGGAGAGAGAGAGAGAGATTGAAACAATCTTCTCGTTTTCTTAATTTATGAAATTGCGTTGCAATTTTACTAAAAATTAAGATTTATAAGTCTGTGGTACCATATGTAGTATGGTGCGACAACACGTGAGATTGATTAGACTCCCCACGAGTGGCGTGCATAAAGAGGCAGACCAAGGCCCGATTCAGATAAGAAATCATGTGGCTAAACTGCCATGGAGAACAGGAAGCTCAGTCAGACTGTTCTTTATAGCAAGGGCTGAATTTGAAGACTTTAGAAATTTTATCAGCAAAAAAAAGAAAAAGAATCACAGTTCTATAATTGAAATATGAAAAAGTACGAATGCGGGATTGGCACACGCAATCCGCAAAGAGAGAGAGGAAGAGTGTGAACGAAATAGCAGATATTTCCAAGTAGAGACTGACGCATATGACGTGTGAATATAATTCGCTATACATAACTGAATTATTTCAAAATTAGCTTTACCAAAGGTTTGATAAGCCAGCATTAGTCATGCAGAAGTCAAACACACGAGTTTCTAGGAATATGAAGATAAAGAACTAGGTTTACCTTAGCAATTCGGAGTATAAAGTATATACAGTATGTACTATAAAAATTTTAGAGGTTACGCACTCATATTATATACATTTGTACTGATACGATTTTCAAAACTTTAATATAGTTTGCTAATATCGAAAAGAAAAGAGCTCATAACAGAAATATTATAGTAATATAACATATATGGTCAAAACTCTTAAAAAGGTGCCTATACTTTATACCAGAAAATATATTTTTAGTTATTGGTATTTACTAAATGAAATAAGCTAAAAACCTGTGGTAATTGCTTACACTTTTAGAAAAAGTGAGCATGTACCGCATGTTATGAAGAAAAATACTCGAAATTGGTTAAATATACTGAAATATAATGAAATACAAAAAAATATACTCAAACATTTTACAAAACACCTGTAGAGCTATTATATCTGGATGTACTTTTAAGGGAAATATGTTGAATGTTTGAAAATAGTGTATGTTTACTGCAAATTATAAAGAAAAATACTCTCAATTGTTTAAAAATACTGAAATTGAATAAATTATACAATAATTAAACTCTGAACAAAACAGCTTTAAAGCTATATATTTGGGTTTTTATGAGGAAATGTGTTGATTTCTTCAAAACTATGAACATGTTATGAAAATTATGGCAGAAAATACTCTCAAATGTTCGAATATACCAAAATAAATTGAAATATACTGAAACTTAGTACAAAACAGCTGTTACCCTATTATTAGGTTATATTTTTAAGGGAAATACGTTAAATTGTTAAAAATTGTGTTAATATATGGAACATTATAAAGCAAAATACTCCCAAATGTTTAAATATAGCAAAACATTATGGAATATACTCAAACCTAGTACAAAACAGTTGTTAACCTTTATATTAGGTTATATTTTTATGGGAAATAAGCTCTTAATAACAAAATATACTGTTATATTAGATTATTATTTGATGGGAAATATGCACGTAAGTGAAATATTTTGTATAAATACAAAAAATACTGTAATGTTCGACTATTTCCTATTCGAAAAATGCTCCTATGCGGAAAAATACCAATATATACCAAAATATACTGTAAAGTAAATTGAAAACAAAAACATTAGGCTGTAACTGCCGTAACTTCCTATATTCCTATCCAGACGAACTGCGTCAGACGCGATCAGGCAATCAACTAGGTCATCAAGCATTCAAATCGGGTTACCCCATCAGGTTAGCCCCCTTACAGAAACCCAAAAATCCCTTCTCGAGCCCCTTTGTTCAACAAGTCTAGTCTTTATGGCGCTGCCATAACCCATTTAGAAGGGTCATTAAGTATTCTAAGAGAGTGCCAGTGCGAGAATTCTATACGAGGTATGCGGTATATATTCGGTCAGTATATTCGGTATTCGGTATCGGTATTCATAATTGCGAAAGTGCTCCGAGGCGAGCGAGAAAGAAATTTCGCCAAAAGCCGCACGGCACGTAAGCGCGATAGAAATAGTTAACGAAATTGAGTTTACCGTATAAAGTATATAGTATAGAGCATATAAATATATATATTATATATCGGGGTATGTTCGCGTGGTCATTTTTCTTGGCAAGAGCAGCTAGAAAGCCCCCATGCCCCCATCATGATGGAATTTTGACTGCATTTACGCCGGCGCTGTGCCAAGCTGAGCCCCTAAAGTGGGTCAATGCGTTGAGTCTGTGACGCTGATTGTCAGAGTAACTTATACTATATATGCCATATATAAATACTGTAGACGCAGTACCAAATATACTGCATATAGTATATACTGTAAACTGCATTTACTATATAGACCAAAGGGTAAACACGCCATGAGATGCGCTGTGATTTGGAAACAGAATTGCAATGCGTCTCTTGGAGTCGCGAAGTCGCAGCAGAAGTCGTTGCGCTATAGCTCTATAGCTCTTCAGAGGGTCTGGCGGGTCTGGTGAGTCTGGCGGGTCTTGCCATAGCTAGTTGTTGTATCTGTTACGGTCTCTGGCGCGCTCTGTGGCTGACCGTGATCCATGTTTATTTATTATGCTGCGTCTTCATTTTCGCTCAAACGAGCAATGCGATGTGTGTGTGTGTGTGTGTGTGCCACTCTCAGTGTGTATGTGTGTGTGTGCAAATTTTATTTGTAAATATGCAGTGATTAATATTACAAATACAAAAAAAGGTTTCGAAAATATTTTCGTCGACGCCGTCGCGCAACTTTCTCGCGCGACGCTGGCAGCGACGTTGACGGCGATGCTGACGTTTAGTTTTAGACTAAATATTACGTCAATATTACGTTGCATAAGCAGCATCACTCCCCCTTCCCCTCGCCCCTTGCCCCTTCTGCTACAACCTACACCTGTATTGGCCCTACCCATTTAGCCAAATATTTGCGAGTGTTGCTGCTTATTTTTAGCCACGAAACCAAGTTGAGAGCGAAAGAAGCGAGAAGAGGCAGAGAGGGGGACTATCAGAGGCAGAGTGGGGAGGCAGAAGAAGAAGAGATAGGCAGCAGAAGAGGCAGAGAGGGCAAGCAGAAGAGGCAGAGAGAGGCAGCAACATAACACACAAATTAACAAATTGCCGCAAATCGCAGCGCAGTTTGCAGGTTGCGCGGCAGGTGGCACGTTGCAGGTTGCCCCCTTTTGTTGTCTTCTTCCTCTTCCTTTGTCTCTGCCTCTTCCTCCTCTTCTTCGATTTGGGTCAATGACATTTTGTGTGCGAATTCGCTTTGAAAACACTTTCGTTTCGAGCGGGCTCGGGTCGAAAGGGCCAACCGGGCTGCGCTGGGCTGGTGGCATGTGGCAAGTATGGTGTGTGGCAAGTGTGGCAGGGCATATTGACTATCACGTTGACTTGACGACTGTTTCATTGTTGTTGTTATTGTTGTTTTCTTACTGCTTTTATCTTTTACTTTTTAACGTAGTTTTTGTTTTTGTTTTTTCTTCTTTTTTTCGTTTTTTTTTTTCTTTGTTTTTGTTGTTTTTTTTTTTTTGGTTACTCACAAAGCTGACACACAAAAATTCTGCCCAAGAAATTTCTCCAAATATTTTCACTTTTGCGCACAGACGGCTGCGGGAGGTGGAGTAGGAGGAGGTGGAGGAGGCGGACGACGCTGGCGGAGACGAAGACGCTGACGGAGACGGCGGCGCATGCGTGAGGTTTGTCTTGAAGCGCGCTGCGCATGCGCAAAGAAATCGAAACAGAGCACGCGCGCGCGACAGAGAGAGAGAGTGCGAAAGAGAGAGCAAGAGAGAGAGAGCAAGAGCGAGCGATGTAGAGAAAGAGAGCACGCGCGCCAAAGAGAGCAACGCACACTCGCACACTAAACACACACGCACAGCAAGCAGAGCGAAAGAGAGTGATAGTAAGAGAGAGATAGATAGAGAGTAAGAGTAAGAGAGAGAGAGAGAGAGAGTTTAACACACGCACGCTGCGTTCTATGCTCGGCTTGTTTCTTTCGCTCGGTTTCTGTTTTCGGTTTCGGTTTCGGTTTTGGGTCTCGGTCTCGTTATGCCCCCGGGTGGATCGTCGGATCTGATCGGAACTCGCAAGACGCGTGCGCTACGTACGCCGGCTGGAACTGAACTAAACTTTGATGGCAAAGAAGTGAAAGACTTTATGCAGCGTCAGCCGGAGCGACAGCGACTGAGGCAGCGACGCTGACAGCGACGGACGCGGCGACTGCGACAGCGACGTTGACTGCGGCAGCTTTTGTGGACAGCAAGAAAGGCAGCCACAAAGCGCACAAAAGAAAGCACCATGAAGAGTAGAGGGGGAAGATGAAGGGAGCAAGGGAGGGAGGGGGGTGAAGCGACACGTAAACGATAACGCAGCGCAGTGCGACGTTGACTGCGACAGCGACAGCGACGGCGACGTCGACGGTGGCATGCAACAAGCTTTAATTGAAAAAGCCGCAAAGAACTGTGGAAAACAAGTCGTGGAAATGATGTGTGAGTGTGTGTGGAAAAACCTGCCTGATGAGCATGCAAAGAAATTCAATCTTTGGCCAACAGAGAGACCCGTCTCAGACCCACTACAAGTCCCACTAGCAGTCCCGCTGCCCGTTACGGGGCCAGCACTGACATTGACCAAGACGACGGCCGTTGACGGCCAAAGAGGTCAAAGTACACGCATAAGCTTGAGTCGACTATGTGTGGCAGTAGGTGTGTGTGTGGCAGCAGGTATATACTATATATGTGCCAGTAGTTGTGCGTGTGTGTGTGTGTGTCTTTGCTTGCACTTGGTAATGGTGTCAGCACTCACCGCGTGCCTAATTAAAAGTTGTGGCACATGCGAGGGAGTTGCCTCCGCTTCTGCAGCAGGAGTAGCAGCAGGGGGAAGGGGAAGGTGTAGTGGCATACGTAGACTGAAGAACTGTCTTCATTGAGGAGCTGCTGCTGCTGGCAGTCAGACAGTTCATTGAACCAGTGTGGAAAAGTCTGCAGCGGCACAGGTGATCGATGACGATGACGATGACGATCGAGAGCCTCAGGGGAAATGTGCAAGCAAGAAATAAGAAGAAAGAAAGCAAGACAGAAAGAGGGAGAGGAAGCAATAGATGAGGATCGATAATCGGATAAGAGCGAAATGGAGCTAACTGATCTATGGAACTGTGGAAGCCAAGTGAGTTTTAATAACATTTTGAGTTAGTTAGAAACAATTCAAAAATAGGTCAAAAGGGTAAAGCGGAAGGAGGAAGGGCAGCTCCAAATTATTTGTATACCCTTGCAGAAGGTGTATTAGTTTTGGCCAGGGCCCATTAAGTATATATATTCTCAATCAACGTCAACAGAGGAATCGAACTAGACCTGTCCGTGGGTCCGTCTGTCGGACGCAAACTAGTCTCTCAATCTTAAAGCTATCTTAATGAAATTTGCTGTTTATAGCTGTACGCTTTATATAAGTCGGAAAGAGCCAGACGGGACCGATATTGCGGTCATATAAACTATCGGTCGATTTTCTTTATTTGTCAAGATATTGCAACCAAATTAACTAGATCGATCGGACTTTTTCTATATGTATAAAATATGCATATAAAATTTCATCAAAATAAGATTGCTATAACATATGGCGGCCATACGAACAATCATCCGAAATAAAGTTTTTTGTATGAGACCAGTTTTGATTTTGGAAAGAACTTTACATATCAATGCCTATCACAGTTAGACATAATATTGATACATACACCATACCTTTTAATTCTGCATCATTATATATCACTAGTATTGGAGCAATCGGAAGAGGTAAGAACCAGCAAGGGTATAGAACTTTCGGCGTGCCGATAGTAGTCCTTTTCCCTCAGCTTTGGAATTGTTTTCAAATTCTTACTAAATTTTCCTACTAGATTAAATTTAAAATTGTTTTGTTTTTTTATAAATGTTAATTTTAATATTTATCGGAATTAGTGGTGATGATATAATGATGATAAGTATTATTAATATTAATTAGATATTTATTTATTTAAATTTAATTTGCAATTTTTTCGAATCGTACTGAAAATTTGTTTGCATATTTTTGCAGTTCGACCTAAGTTTATTATTATTAAATTATGTTTATTATACAATTATATTTTCAAGCATAATTAAGAATGATTGTTTGACTTTGTAAGCTTAAAAATGTTGTAGAATTTGCTATTTACCTCCTTTTTTTAATCATAATAAATTTGTGAACTTTATAATATAACGTGCTAATAATAAATATATGTTGATACATCATTTTAATCTGGCAAACATGAAAAAAGTGCCTATCATCTTATTCAGTCCAACTTAAGTGATTATAGTCGACTTTAAATTAATAAATAAATAAATCATATCGTGCGCGTCTGAAATTAATCACAATAAATGAGAAAAATACATAAATAAATTGCATAAACACTTTTTCCCCGAGCGCGGCTCCATTTCAAGTCGACTTCGGCCCCAAAGGGCTGTCAGAGTCAGTCGGTCCGATCCAGTTGTTGACCTAGTGTAAACTTTACGCGCACCCGCTCAGCGCTCAGCTGACCTCATCGAAAGGCAAACAAGAACAACAACAACAACAACAATTGTGGAACTGCACTCTGGGAATTTTCAGTGGTTTTATTTTTGCTCCGCTCTTATGGCCAATTGACGCGGGCCTGGGCAATTGCAGCGCGCTTTATTTGTCAACAGCGACAACACTCAGACTCGAGAGCACATGGCGGGGGCAGCCTCAACAAGGGCGGGGGAGGCAGCGAAGAGTGGCGAGGGTGGGGCAGATGATTCTTGAACGTTGAGCTTGCCAAACAACCAAAACAACCAAACAACGCCAACGCCAGCAACAACATCAACAACAACAAGAGGGACAAGCAAAGTGTGTTTTCATTTTGGAAAACGTGAATCAGCTCAACGAGTCGAATTGTCGTCAGAGCAGGCTTCGAGTACCCGTATTTACCCAACTGAATGCAAAAATAATAAAAACAACAACTCAAGGACACAGCGCGTAGTTCTTAACCGGACTCAACTCAACTTAACTCATTTATTTGCGCCTCGCTCGAGCTGAGATGAGCCAAGCTCGACTGGGCTGGGCTTGATACTGTGGGACTGAGACTGTGAATGGGACTGGACTGGGCTGGGCTGGGCGCCCGTTGGCAGACACGTGCGCCGGCTGGCTAATCCGCTAATCTGTTGGTTAATATTTGACTTGATAATTGAATTTGCTAACAAGTTGGCCCAAAATTCAAAACGGGAAGAGCGGGACAGAGCGAAAGAGCGAAGGGGCTGCAGACGGGTTGAAGGAGGGTGCAGAGTGGCGTGTAAAAACGGAAATCGCGCGCTCAGCTTGTTTAGTTTGCTCAAGCAAATACAGAAAGTGCAGGCTGATTTCGCTCAGTGTGTCGCCAAGTGAAAATAACAAGCGCAAAAATCGTTACCTACTTTTGGGCAGCGCGCATTAAATTCAATCGAAGCCGGAAGTAGGCCGGCCCAAATGAAGAAGAAGACCAGGGCAGGCAACTCCCAATAGCTACACGCACCCACTCTCCCTCTCTCTCTTTCTCCCTTCCACTCTCCCTGACTTCCTCCCTTAGCTTTCTCCCTCCCTGTCGCTTTGTTATTTATGTTGAAAGTGCCGCACTTGTGACCCTTTTGGCCCAGCAGCGCGTCAAACCATATTTCAACATACACACACACACTCCACACACATAGAAGACACACACACACACACACACACACACACTGCTGCTGCTGCTTGTGTGGTCAAGTCGTTTAAATCATTACGATGACGCCTCGACTTGCCTCGACTAACGGAAATTTCAATTTCTGCTTTACATCAGTTTCAGCTGCTTGCTGGGGCGGAAATTACAGTTTGTATATATTAATAACATGTGTGTCAGTGTCCCTGTATGTGTGTAGCTGGGCATAATCCTCCCCTCCCCCCTCGCTGCCTTGTTGCTTGTTCTTTTTTAATTACACAAAGTTACCGCACTAAATGGCGCCCTGTTGACAGACACAGCGCTGTGTCCTCGTCCTCGTACGCGTCCTCGACTGGCAAAATGGCAAACACTCATGCCAGCACACACACACCACACACACACACACATGCACTCACTGGGTAGGCAGGTAGACAACACACAAAACGAGAGAGAGATATGACATAATGCACTTGAAATGTTATCGCCTCGTGCCGACGACGACGACGACAGCGACAACGATGATGAGGATAACACGTTGATGGGGCAGCAGCAGCAGGAGGATGATGAAACCGATTCACAGTCTAATGTTTAATCAGTTAACACACGGCAACAACAACAGCAAGCACAGGCACTGGCACAGGCAGAGGCACAAACTAATCAATAATAATCGAAATTATATCAGTGCATATAGCATACTTTTTGGCATAGGCAGAGAGGGTTTACTGGGTTTGTCGGTCGCTCGGTCAGTCAGTCATTTCCAGTTGCTACTCACACATATTTTTTATGCAATCGCAGCTGAGCTCAGTCGGTAGCGCTGGCGCTGCTGCTGGCGTTGCGTCTCTCAAGGCTTGCCAAATATTTGTCACGCATTTTTGCATACATTTTTCACGAGCTAGCCCCAGACAGGCAGGCACAGTTCCTTCTGCACTCAGTCAATTAAATTGCGGATTTTTCTACGAGGTTGCCGTAATTTATATAGCGCTTTATATACAGTTAGTTTTGCGATTCTTTTGAGCACACACACGAACGTCGACCGCCTTGAAAATCAATTGGGAAAATGCCTGTTTTTTTTCCTTTATTCTTTTTACTGCTCCTTTCTTTGCCTTGTAAGATTTTTTCACGCGCCTGCTCTCACCAATACACGCTGAGTGACACACACACACACACACACAGACAGTGCCATGGGGAGAGTCGCTCTCGCGCAGCTGGCAATCTACTACTACTTCCTGTCACTATCTGCTACTATTTGATACCCAATCTACTACTATTTTGCAGCGCACACACACTGTCCGCGTAGCCGGCGTTTTGGCTCTGCTGTTGTTATATAATATATTGTATCGTTGTGCTCGCCTATCTATTGATTGATCCGCCCCTGCTTATCTTATCTGTCTTTATGGCCGATAAGCTAATTGAAGCACAGTGCGTGCTAGAACTGTGAGACAGTGATAAAAGAGAGAGAGAGTGTGTGGGAGAGTGCACGCGCCATATGCAAATTGAATTCGTTGTTAATTTTTTGTCACATACTTTCAGGCTGTGGCCGAAAAACACTCAAAGCGCACACAGCAACACTGCGAGAGGCGGCTGCTGCTGCGGCGCTCTCTCGAAATTGCGCGAACAACTCGCGCTCCCCTCCCCCACTCAGGCGCTCTCACTCGCTGCCTCTCTCTCTCTCCCACTCGCCGTCTCTCTGCCTCTCTCCTTGCACTTGTTTGCGGAAGCAAGCAACGGAAATGTCAGATTTTGCGCTAAGTTTTTTACGAGCGCCGCCGTTTCCAATAGCGATGAGATAATAAACCCAGCGACACATATTCCCCCCTCTCTCTCTCTCTCGCTCTGTCTTTCCTTCACTCTCGCTCTCTCTCTGGGGCACACTCAGTCATACACGCGCGCGGGCTGCAAAGGTGCCGCGAGACCTCTAAAAATAACCGATGCTTTATGAAATATTCTTTTCTTTTTGGCAACAAATTTTGACAACAAACTGAGCGCATAATAATGCTATAAATACAGTGGGTCTGTACAAGCAGGGCGCGACGTAAAAAGGGGGGTGTGGGAGTTACTGTGGCAAGGGGCGTTGTACATACCGGCACAAAATTGTGAGGTTGGAAACGTCTTCGCTGGATGCTGCACCAAGAGCCGAGAACCGAAACGGAACTGAACTGAACTGAGCTGAATTGAAGTGAACTGAACCTGAGCGAGGAACGGAACAGCGAGGAACGGACCCCGTTACACTACTGCTGGCCTGCGGGGGTTACAGGGGGTTGCTTGATAGAGCTGGGCTGCACGGGGAAATGAAGCTGGAGCCGATGATGCTGTATGATGAATCGTCCTGACTGTGCGTGGATGTGTGTAGATTCACTTGCTTCTGTTTCGAGCTTCTTTTCCTTTTCTTATTATTTCTATTCTTTCCTTTTTTTGTGAATTATTTCTTGTTGTTGTTGTCACTCACAATTCACACGCGCACGACAAACAACTTGACCAATTTTGTTAGAGGGGAAAAGGCTGAAGACACTGCTGTTTGGCTGCTGCTTCAACGGGATCAGGCAGGCGCAGCTACTAACTCCTCGACACGGCACGACGATGCGACACGCGGACACGACACGACACAACACGACACGGCACGACACGACACGAATGCGACTTGCGACTGGCAACGGACAACGGGCAACTGGCGACAGGCAACTGGGCCGCAAAACCGGGCCGGGCAGCCAGCACAAAATTTCACCAAGCACTCAAACACACACAACAGCCAGGTGGTATGTGGGGGAGCGGGTGGAGGGTGCTAGAGTGTGTGCAAGGGCTCGCAATAACGAACGCAACTCCACCCTCTTTTCGCGCGCCGCTGGTGGTGAGTTTTTCTATGACACTGTGACACCCCTCGTCTATTGACTCTCTCACTTACTTGCTTGCTCTCTCACTTGCTCCCTCTCTCCGGGTCTCTCACACTCTCACTGCACCTCTCTCGTTCTCTGTCTGTCTCAGTTATTCGTGCTTTTTCCGTCCTTCCTTTTGTGTTTTCGTCGGCTTCTCCCCTGCAGTCTCTGCCTCAGCCTGTGGATCCCCTGCAATGACCGCTCCTCGCTCGCTTTTCCACCACCGTCGCTAGTCGACGACGAGGTTTTCTTATTGAATGAAAATACACTTTTCGCACTATCTGTGCTTGACAGCGCATGCGTTTTATTGTTCTTGCAGCAGCAGACCAAGAGTATAGAGAACGCTCAAATTACATAAACACGAGAGAAAAAATTTAAGTTTATCCAAATAATTTTTGTTCTCGATATTTGTCGTTTAAGTCTCGGAAATTGAATAATTTTGTGCATGCTGTGTTTGAAATTCGTTTGCAGAGTTGCCACTGCATATTTTGCACGCGCCGCAGTGCTGCCAATAGTGTTGCCACACCGTCCAATAGGGTTGCTGCCCAGTAACTGTATTTAGTGAGGTGGGGACTACTACGATATTAATCTCTCCATCAATTTCAATTAATCTGTAGACCTAACCTCACCTTCGTTTGACTCGTAAATATTTTGACAATGCTGAAGGTCGCAGACAGCTGCATATAATGTGTGTGCCTGTGTGTGTGTGTGTGTAATATGTGCATTGTCATCGCTCTCTGACTTTTCAAGAGTCGGCACAATAATAATGGTCCACTCCGCATAATAATCAATTTCCATTTAGTTTAAAACAAAGCTCGAGCCCAATTTGATTACGCTGTATATCGTTCTGCATATACCCTGTACTTTAGCACAATAAATAATCTTTGTTGATGAGCAACTATTCCTTTTTAAATTATAACTGTCAAAGTACGATAAAGTACTGAAAGATTTATTAACACTAAATAACAATAAAACTAAAAATATTGAAAGTAGTTTAATTGGTAAATCTATCGAGTACTGATACTTTTTATGACTAATAATAACTGAATCACAAGTATCCATAACATTTTCTATTATAAAACTCAATTCTTTTCTGCTCTTTAAACTCATCTCTTTTACAAGAACTATCGATAGTATTGGTACATGATTATGTCTTTAACTGTCGATATTATTCACATTGTCTTTACCATCGCTAGTGTGCATAGTCAGTCCTAAACAAGTATCTTAACTGAAAATATTTACGGCATTTACAAACTAAATACATTAACAACAAACACCGGCAGTATTCACAAACTATCGTAGGTCTTTAAATCTCGTTCTCCTTGGCTTATAACTTAACTACAACTCCCGTAGTGTTCACAAACTATCGTTTTTACCAACGCTAATTTGCTTATTTTTCCCTTGGATAAAATCTTAATGGAAAATATCGATAGTATTTACAAACTAAATACCTTGACTACAGCTTCTGATGGATATTATCTTAGCTGAAACTATCGATGATATTTACAAACTGAATACCTTAACTACAACGACCGATAGTATTCACAAACTATCGCTGGCTTTCAAAACTCAATTCCGTTGGCTAATAACTTAACTAGCCGCAGTTAGGTGTGACCGCAAACGAGCTTCTAGTTCCGATCAACATAAAATAAATAAACAAACAACAAAAAACTCATTACTCATGCAGATTGTGTGACGTCTTCAACAATGACGCCAGTCCATCTGCAGTGCTGCAGTGCAGCAGCTGGGGGGGAGGGGAACCACTCGCCGAGTGAGACGTGACTTGGCAAAATCCGGCAAGCAAGTGGCATAGAGTTGGCCGCCAGGTGTCGCTCTAGAGCGCTTTGTGGTTAGTCTGCTCAAAAATGCACTTTGTAACGCCCAATCGAATGCAAATTGATGTAAATTATATTGCCAATGGGCGATTTCATCGGTTTATGGATCATTTGCGTGCAGCGATTAGACACTGCAAAGCAGGATGAATGAATTGACTTGGGCTTAAAGAGATGGATTAGTTGTTAAAGGCGTACTTAACATGCAAATCAATTTGAAACGTGAACTTGGCGTTTGCGCCTTTCTATGTGATGCTCCTGAAAATAAAGTGATGAATGAAAGCAAATAAGTTATCAGTTTCCCTTGACAGTAAACGTTTTTAATTCTTTTTTCCATATGAATCTCAAACTTTCCTCAATAGAATTTATCAATGATTTATTTATTATTCTCCATGAAAAAGATGTTTTTTAAATTAAGTCACCTCTCTATGTGATTCTCATGAAAATAAACTGTCGAAATAAGGCAATCATGATTTTCCATTTCTTCTGTACTTTTTGTAGCATAAATTGACAGAATTTCTTTTTCAATACACTTTTCTATGTTCAGAATAGGAGCTATCAATGATTTATTTAGTATTCTCAATAAAAAACACTTGTCTACGTTGAGTGAAGCTCTCTATGCGATTCTCAAAAGATTTAATTTGAAAAAAAATAAAATAAACATTGAATGCGCATTTCTAGGCAATTCTCATACGCAAGACAAGAAAAGCTTGCGCTTTTCTATTTAATTCTCAAACTGAAAACTGAAATGTATCATCTTCTGAAGAATCTAGAAATGATTTATTTGTAATACTATTGAAATAACTACGGAATACAGATTAAACTATTCCTCAACTTCTATCAAAGACGAACTTCATCATTACTATCTCTTAATGCAGTTCTCACATCAAAATGAAAGCTCTATCCTGTAGTGATTAATAATGAAATTGTTGAGATTGGAATTGTCAACTCATTATACAATTGGTTGATGACAGTTCCGTGTGCTTTCCCTGCGTTTCTCACGACACGCGCTTAGCTACCGTATTGAATAATCCCCATATAATTAATCAGAAAGGCGTTGAACATGATAGTAATTACGTCCTACAGATTTAATCTGTTGTGGAAAGATTATAATTAGACTCTTAATCACATATGCTAATCGCAGTACTTGAAAACAGTTTCCAGATAAACAAACTTCATGAGGAATACTTCCTAATTAAAACGTAATGCCCATAGAGCCATAAACAGTTATGGAATAATTGGTATATTAAGGCGTTATAATGAAACCCTTTACAGTTTATAATTATAGCTGCGCTTTTGGACCTGCAATGGCCTTGCCTGCAGCGGCAGTTCAATTGAAAGCACGTCGAGCTCATGTCGAACCCACGCAAAGTAAACACACGCGGAGACACACCGACACAATGCCACGCCCACTCGACACGCCTCTAAAGGCGGTTTTCCTAACTTTGCGTGCAACACACAAATTGCTGTCAAAATTTTTTCAGTTTGTATTTTTTTTCTCGTCTCTTCTCTTCTTTTTTTCTGTGTCTTTTTTGGCATTTCTTTTGTTGATATATGGCACAAAGATTATGTTGTATTGCCTCGTGCACCTGAGAGAGGCAGAGCAAGCTTTGTTAGCGGGTTCCGTTTGAGATTACACAGTCATGTGGGCTTTGGGTTTTTTGGGTCAGTGAAAAATCGCTGTGCTTTGTCAATAGAGATCAATGACGAATAACTTGGAAATTATTTCGAAAAACCAAAAAAATCAGTTCACAATATATGTTCACGCGGGCGTTCGTTTGTCGTCTCAGCTAAAAAGTGCGACCAAGTCAGCGAAAAGTCAAGCGAAAACAGAAGAAGAAACAGTTGAATTCTCCCCAAGGTGGTTCTCAATTTCGATAGCGCGATAAGTAGGTGACCCCCTAAAAATGTAGAACTGCTGACTGTGAACAGTGTTCCAAGTAACTGCGCGAAATTTGCAAACATTTCATTTCATTTCAGTTTTCATGTTTTCATTTAAACAACAACTCAATTTGTGCCAAAAAGACACTCCAAGTCATCACTCAAACATCGTCTCTTTCTCTCCCCACTCAAGCTAAGCCACTCAAACAGACGCGAAACTTGAGATGACACGAGTAGACACGACGCTGCTCGGCTTTCTCACTTGGCCAGCGTAGCGGGACTTTCTTGAGCCACTGTTGTTGTTGCAAAGAGCACAAAGCTCGGGGATTTGGCTCTCAATGGCCACTTGTGCTGACTTGGCTATTGATGAGAGCTACCGCTGCCGCTGCCGCTGTCGCTGCCCGCACTCTCTTTGAGCTGTTTGAGCTGATTATTTTTACTTATTTCTTTTAGTGTGTTCCGATTTTCATTACGTGGTTTCGTTTGCCATGCAGACGTCTTTGTGCCGTTGTTGTTGTTGTTCGAGTTATTGTTGCTGTTGTTTTGCTCTGCCCGCGCCTGCGTTGGCTATTTAAAATTTCCTCATGTCGCGACGACGCGCAGCGCTCAGTCTCGGTCTCAGAGTCTCAGTCTCCGCCTCAGTCTCGGTCTGCGCCTCATTCAGTTTCGGTTTCAGTTTCGGTTTCAGTTCGAGTTGAGCGTGCGTCGGCATTGGCAGCAACTTCCTCCTCCTGCTTACTTCACCTGCTAGCAGCACTTGACAAAGTTTTTTGGTTTGTTTGTTGTACATTTTCCGTTTTAACTGTAACACCAGATACCATCATATCATATCATACATAATGCATAATAATGCATAAGTGAAACTTGCGCGTCGCGTCGCGTGGTTGCCTTGAAAATTGATCAGTGATTTCCAATTTGTGCTGAAAAGTAATCGAGAAATCGAGTTCGAGAATCGATTGCCAAACACTCGCTAAAAAGAAAAAAAACGAAAACGAACGGAACGGAAGCACGCTCTGACGAAAGTCGAACACCCCCTTAAGCCCCCATCCCCCGCGTGGGTTTAATGAGGCCCGACCACCGCCTGCACCTGTGCACCGTTACGAGAAAATTAGCTGATCTATTGATCTTTGTTTTGTTTGCTCGCCCGCCTCTTTGCTATTGACACGCTGCCTTTTCACTTTGCCTCCTCTCAAACGATTTTTCAGTTGCGACAGTTGAGAGTGTGTGTGCGAGTGTGTGTGTGTGTGTGTGTGTGCGAGTGTGTGTGTGTGCGCAGAAAAGCTACGCGCTCTGAGTAAGTTGATTGTTGTTGCTGCTGCTGTTGTTTTTCCACGTTTTTCGCGCTCTTGCTGGAAAATTCATTGACGTTTGCGTTTTGCTCTCCAATTTTGAGTTGTTTTTGTGTATTTCTTTGGTATTTTTGAAGGTTTCGCTTTGGGAGGTATTCACTTTTTTTGGGGTTTTTGGGTTTTCAGCGACAGCGTGGCGAATCTTGTGTGTGATGCGAGCTTTGCCTTGTTTCAGCCTCTGCCTCTGCCTCTGCCTCCACCTCTTCTTCTTCCTCTTCTTCTTATGTTTTTCGGCTATGATTTATTTGAATTCGTGCCCAACGGCAATAAATTTGATGCTGCTCCAAAACCGGTTAGGCCTTCTTCATATAAAAGTCACCTTTATATTTATTTATAATTTCTTTCGACTTTGACAACGAGACTAACAGATGAGGGGGAGGTAGGGGGAAGGTTAGAGGGTAGGTAGCACAGCAAGTGCGAATTGCTCGAGTAGCAGAGGGCTGTAATAAGATCTGCTATTTCACACTGTCGCTACGGCTGCCACTTAAGGCGTGGCAAGTTCGTTGTCTAAGTCATTTGTTTTTTTTTCCTTCTCTGCACGCGACATTGAAAGCGTCGGCTCACACGCGCGCACACGCACACACACACACAGATACATACACAGACAGCCATACGATTCGATTGAACTCGTCAGAGCGTTTGTCATTTCAATGTTAAGGTCTAGCAACAATATGCTAATGCCAGACTACGAGTACAACAACAATGAGAGGGAAAAAGCAGCTAAAACAAATGTGGCCAGGCCCGAAAAAGTAAAGTGCGATGCGCACTTAATACGCACTACCTGATGCTGTTGTTTTTGTAGTTGTTGCTACTCAGCCGCCCCCAAAGCGCGCTCTCAAGTTCAGCGACAGCTGCGCGTTGTCAAGGCGGAAGATGCCTCAATTAGTATAGTAACAAAATCTGAACAAAAGATCAGAGCTCAAGAAACACACACAGAGATACTTCTCTCTCTCCCTCTCTCTCTCAAATTGTAAAATAGAAAGTGCCAAAAAAGTAGTTTCGTAGCATTTTTCATAATTAAATTCGTCACAGTTTTTTTCTCATTTCTTACACTCATTTTTTTGCCAGCCCTTTAAGCAAACGTCACAAAATGCCGTTCGATTGTCTTGCGAAATAGGTCAGATATAGCTAAAGATAGATACGTGAAGCTCGCAAAGAAATTTCATAAGATTTAATATGCATAAAATGGTTTTTGCTCTCTCGCAGATAACCCAAAAAAAAAAAAAAAAAAAAAATAGATACGATACAGATACAGCTTCATGCACAGATACAGATACAGATACGGACGCGCTTTGAGGCGAAATTAGCAAGCGAAACACAAACGCAAAATTATGCAAATTTTTGGATATATTTTTTGTTGAACAATTTATATATGTGATATAAGCTTTACGATCTGTAGTGTGTGTGTAGCTAGGCAGAGAGAGAGATGCACATGCTGGGCTCTGTTTGCTTATATACGCACACGTCTACTATATCCAATAATATATCCGAACCCGATCCATAAACGTTCCATACATTTCATTGATTTTATGACAGAATGCAGGAAAAGATTCTTGAAAGGCTGCGTATACAGATGTATACCCTGTATCATTAACTGTTCAACTGTAAAGCAGAAAATCTACAAAGCGATACAAATGGAATGCGAGATATCACCTACAAATATCTTGTAATAATATACTTCTTTTATATACCTTTCATCTTCACTAAATTCTGCATGAATCTCTCCAACTTACTTCTATAAACTACAGAACTACCTCAAACAGAATCCAGATCCGATCTACATACATATTCCACACCTCCATATTCGCAGAGTCTACACAACGAGATCTATTAGAATAGGAAGGTGCTTTGAAAAGAATTTACTTCCGTAAATTTTCTAAAAGCAGAAAATAAATATAGCAAAGCAAAGTGAATAGAGAATAGATTATAGAGAATAGAGAACAGAGACCCAATCAGATATTCTATGCAGCTTTTGTCGCCTTTACGTGTTTTTCTATCGTGTTCTACGAAAGCAAAACAATGTCGACTTTAACATTGGGTTTTTCATCAACAAACAGCTGGTAGGGTACACGCCCAACTCTGTTGTAAGTCCATCAGGAATTCCTCTAAAGAAACGACGCGTACATCAAACCATCCATCGATAGTTCATTGACTTGAAGCAAAAGCTTCATCGATAGCGAATCACCAAAATGGTGCTTTAGGTCATTCCAAATTATGTTGATTTTTGATCTCTCAGCGAAGACCTAGAAAGAGAGAGGAAGAGAGAGACTGTCAGAGGCTGTGGCGAAACCAGTTCGACAAATACTTTTGTGGAACTTCAGCATGAGGCAGCATTCTGTCAGAGATCTTGCGATCTTGAGTTAGCATTTCAAGCATCGATCTCCATTGAAATCGGAGTTTACATAATTCTGAAGTCAATGTCAAAGCCGAATAACGCCTTGAACAACACAAGAAATTCATTCGAGTCATTGGGCAATTAGCCCCTAACTTGAATCTGTTGAGACCATTCGAGTGTTGAGTGCTGGTATCTCCGAACTCCGAATTCGAGTTGACTCACTAGCCGAGTCCGAGAAACCTTTGAAATTTTCGAAGTGAAAATTGTTAAGTGAGCGAAGGCTGTTGAAGTCGTTGGCAAATCGCTTGCGCTTTGGCTTTAGCGCACGCCCCTGCGCAGAGTCTCTCAAATTAGTTGGCTAATTAAATTGAAAGCGGCGCAATCATGAACAAAGTAACCAACAAAAAAAAGAAACCCTAACAACAGCAGCAGCAACAAGAAACCACCGAAATTAAGCAAATGCAACACACATGTTCAATTAGCGCAAAGATGTCAAAAACCCAGAGGGGTTTCAAAGTTGCCACAAGGTAGAGATACAGAAATTGAGATAGAGATAGAGATTGAAATAGAGATAGAGCCAAAGCAGCGCCTAATGCATTTTAAGGCCAACGAGCGAAAGATTCCAAGCCTGTGTGAACAAGCGGTTGGTAATAGTTTCTATTGCAATAGGTTAAAGATGGAAGCGATTGATTAATCATATAACAAGAATAAAACGAAAGTTTCAAGATTAAGAGCTTAGTAGTATTGGCACAGAAAGGCTAGATCAACTCTCCTAAACAAAAATGCTTATAATATTAGCCATATGCAGTTAATATGAAAAATGTGCCCCATAGGTCGGCTAATCGACCTATTCGACCTAATCGCAAGCACATTCCGCCGCAGCTAATCGATAAGCGATACCTCAATGTGTGTCTGCGCCAGAGACCCATTTGGAAGTCATCAGTTTATCGGCCAACTGAAGGCAAAGCTCGTTTGATCGCTGATTGGAATTCAAATTCCAAATTCGAAGTTCAATACGCATGCGATGCGAACATGACCGTGACCGTGCATTTCAACTTGCATTGATTATCGAAAAAACAAAACAAAAATGCCGAACAGACCTAACAAAGTTCGTATAGCATCAGAGCACGAAGACCTGTAGAGTTGCTTGGGTGCTCCAAGACTAGACCTTGACACAAAAACAGACGAGAAATAGAAACAAACTACAGAGCGAAATGATTGAAAAGTGTGCAACGACCTTTCGCTTGAGTGTAAGTAGTGAATAGATCAAGATACTTCAGGTTTCGAAAGGAAGTTCTTGTTGAGCAAGTTCTTAACTGAAGGAAAGATCCTTTTGAAAAAAAATCTTTCAAAAAAAAAAAAGAAAAGAAAAGTTAATTCAAGATGCAAAAAGCCTTATGGCAAATATATTATAAAACGTTGTTCAATATTAAACATAAGTTGGGTATTTAACATTAAACATTTATTTTCTATTTATTGGTATACCCCCTTTGCAGTTTGTCTAATCCATTTGCGCTTGAGTTTGTGGTGCTCGTTTCATGTCATTCATTTTCTCAAGTTGGTAGTTAACCCAAGTATCGAGAATGGATTGCTTGCCATAGCCAAGGTATTCCACACGTGGAATGAACTGAGTCCTAACAGGAAGTCTGCTGGAGAAGCTATCGATGGGGACGCGTGGGCGTGCTCCCAACTTGCGGCGGGTCATGCTGAAGCGTGGTGGCACAAGGCACTGATTTCTCAGCTGACCCTTGCGACCAAGCCTATGCTTTTCTTCTGCCAACTGCTTCTCCTCCTCCTTGCGGTCAATCGATTTCTTGATGTTATCGAAACGCTTGTAAATGGAACTGGGCATACCCTTCCAATCTAGACTGCCCTGTGCAGGTGGCTGCAGTTCCCTGATGGGCTTGTCCTCCCAGTAGGTATTTGAGGGGGCGACACAGGCTTGAGACATGCGTCTACGATCGCCGGTTGACTGCCAAGGGAACTTAATGTCGTAAGCCAACGAGACTTGCTTCTCTACGCCGTTGGGCCTACGCTTTGTCTTATAAAATTTGGGGGTGTCATGGCTGTAGGTCTGGAAACGACGTACACTGCCATCGTACGAATGTGGCGGCTTGTTAAGACGGCGTCTCTTTGAGGGCTGGTAATCAGCCTGAGGGCTTTCCTTGACTTCTTCATAATCACGTTCCCGAGGGCAGGTGTACCACGAGTGCCAGTAGTTGCGCTCCTCTTCCTCAGCACGCTTGGCTAGCCAAGCATCGCTGGCATCCTTTGCCAATGTTGGTTTCTGCTCCTCTTGCTGTTCTTGCTGGTCGTCCAGTTCTGCTTTATTGCCCTCCTTTGGGGCATTGTAACCAGGCAGCTTGTAGCCCTTACGGGATTCACGCAACTGACGCTCCTGACGTTGTACCTCGTCCTGACGCTGCTTGCGACGACGGCGACTGTACTCTTTGGCCGGATCCTTGTCACTGGTAATGGGATCGCTCATTGTGGTAGAAATGTTAGGATGCGGCTTTGGCTCGGTACGACTAATCCAACGCTGGCGATTCTCTGCAATAATGCGCGCCTGTCGCTTCTGATGATCGTACGAGTCCTGAATAATGCGTCGCCTGGGTTCTGCCTCGTTGGAACGCCAATATTCAGAGTTGTTAAGGGTACCATATACGGGTCTTGTGTAGTACTGCTTACGGCGGTTGTCCCTATCATGTTCATCGCCTCCGCTGCTGCTGCTGCCATGTGGATAATAATCATCGTATCTATAATAGCGACGCTCATTAATGCACATGGAGCAGCCACACTGGCCCTCCTGGTGGCGCAGAAGGTTCCTGCTGAAGCCTCTGCTGCCATAGTTCCCCAAGGTAACCCAGGCACGTCTCTGCATTCCGCGCATGAAGCGCCTAACTAAAGCGATTGTAGTCATTTTGTATTCAATATTCAAAAAATCTAGAAAATATTCTAGAAATAAGTAAAATCTGTTTGATCAAAAATTAGAATTTCGAAGGCTATTTTTTTTTTTTTGTGACTTTAGGAAAAATTTGATTTTGTATTGTTTAATGCCAAATTTTCTAAAATTTCTAAAACTATTAGACCGAAACTAGGATATGATGTTTCTGAATACAACACAGGTTTTAAAGTAATTTCTAAACAGAAGAGCAGACACCAACCTGACCTCGGTTGAAGTAAAGCCCAAGGCATTCTCAGTTGCTCAAAATCGACAAAGTGCTTTTCTACTCTTAGTATCTATTGGTCGTATATCAACACATTGATGAACAATATACTATGGTTCTGACTTGAAAACATTATTATATTTCCATTAAATAACGCAGTTACTTATGCTCTTATCTGTGTAGAACTTTACCCATATTCAAACAATATTTGTACCCGTTCTTAAGTAATATTTGATGAAGGAAACTTCATGAGTTATAATAGGACTGTGCTTAAGTTAATAATGTTTGGATGCAGCAAAAGAGTATACAAAGAGTATATTAAACTATGAACTTCATCAAACTAACTGTTATTACCAGCGAGCTGTGCCCATTTCAACTCACTCATCTAAATGTAGCAAATTGAAAAGAAGCAGTAATGTTAAATATAATCTTATAGAGTATTTTATGGAAAATTTCATAACTATGGAAGCAGTGATCTGCTCGTGTATGTGCTGGATGGAAGGGGGCGTGGCTAAAATCTAAACTTAACTTAAGACATATTGACCCTGAACTTATAGCGCTTATAGTCTCTGAGACCTAGGTTTTAATACGAAAGGGCAAACAGATGGACAT
Source organism: Zaprionus ornatus (assembly GCA_018904035.1). Classification (NCBI taxonomy): domain Eukaryota; kingdom Metazoa; phylum Arthropoda; class Insecta; order Diptera; family Drosophilidae; genus Zaprionus; species Zaprionus ornatus. The sequence continues at coordinate 5,684,288 of JAEIFZ010000238.1, forward strand.
GGCTATATCCACTCGTCTGTTGATGCTGATTAAGAATATATGTAGTTTGTGGGGTCTTCCACTCCTCCCTCAGTCTGTTACATAAATTTTCGGTAGGCACAAAGTCCCTATCTACCCTACCCTATGGGTACCGAGTATAAAAAGGTAGAATATCATGTGTTATTGCTCTTACAATAAAAGTACCTTCACTATCTATTGCAATTGTCGCTTTCTGAGTGTAGTCTGTGAAAGCTTCAGCTTTCCGCTCTCTGCACTCTGCACTTCCGCCGGCTTTAGGTAGCGTTTCAAAGGCAGTCGCTTAAGCGATGGAAGCCACTGATGGAACGACGACTTGACCCCACCAACTGCAGCTGCGGTTTGATTGCTTTGATCAGCTGCTGCAGAGCTAATTTTCATTTTCTACTTGAGTTCATCTCGCTGATTTCTCCATTCTCCCCCCTCTCTCTCTCTCTCTCTCTCTCTCTCTCTGTAGTTTACCAACCCGCACAGATCCAGCAGCAAGTTGGCGCCACCCACAAATCTAGAGCCCTACACCATGGCCGTCATAACGGAACATGGCAACAACAATAACAACACAAAGATGAAAACTAGTGCCGCATCCGCAGTGAATCCCGGTCAGCGTCAGCTAAGTACCGCCCTCACCGTGCCCGAGTTCTTTGCCCACAAAAACATCTTCGTTACCGGCGGCACTGGCTTTCTGGGCACCGTGCTCATCGAGGCACTGCTGGACACACATCAAGACATCGGTACCATCTACGTGCTGGTGCGCGGTAAGAAGAAGTTCGACCCCAACGAGCGCATCAAGCGACTGCTGCAAAAGCCGGTGAGTAGACGGGGATATACCCTGGGATGATACGATATAACACGTAGATGTGAATTCTTAGAAACTATACTCTGTACAGAACTTACGTACAGGTAGATATATTGACTTAACAGTTCTCTACACGTGCGACTAGCGAATGATACCCTGCTCAGAAAATGGAAAACGTATCAAATGAACAGCTATCGCAGTTCGTACATATATGGCCCGACGATGTGGCAGAGTGTGGTTGCCCCTTTGGAACACCTTTGACACCTTGTAGCGTGGCTTGACCCATTTCCACCCAGAGATACCGTCACTCAGAGCAATTACGAGCCTCTTTATAGCGCGTTAATTTGTCGAAACTAAAACCCCAAAGTGTCTTCCGCTCTGCGCTCTGCCTGGCAAGCGTATTACCCCTTCTTCAAGCCCCCTTCCTTCTCCTGTCGGTAATAACTCCATAGTTTATTTCTTTTGTCTAGATCTCTTTTCGGTTATTTCCAGCCATTATATTGTTAAACGCACTTTTAATGGCGTAATAACAAAAGTATAAAAACAATAGAGCGAAAAACAAGAAAAACAAAAGAGTAACAAATATGGATAATAACAGATTTTGATGGGGAGTGATGCATATTTTGAGCTGAGTATGATAATTATGATAATTTAAGATTTGGTTGAATCAACTTGAATCTACTTGAAATACCATCTTTCTTGAGTAGATCTTGGAGAACAGTCCATTTGGGAAGCAGGTTCCAGTTCCTAAAATAGTTCCAACTCGTGATCGTATTCAATATTCATAAACTGCAATCGAGTTTGACTCAGACAAGATGAAATGTTCATTCAATATGATCGAATTATTTCTCAACACAAAGATCACCTGATGTTTCTAATTCTCCCTTCTCTACTCCCCTCGCAGATCTTCCATAAGTACAATGAGAAGACCCTTGCAAAGGTCGTGCCCGTGGTGGGTGAACTGACCGAGACGAACTTCGGCTTTGCCCCAGAGCTCCTGCAGGAGATACTTGATCGTGTGAACGTAATCTATCACAGCGCCGCAACGATCAGATTCAATTCGCCGCTGCGCACAGCGATCTTCACTAACCTGACTGGCACCATGCGAACCATCGAGCTGGCCAAGCAGCTGAAGCAACTCTCGGCCTACATCTACTGCTCCACGGCCTTCTGCAACAGCAATCATCGAGGCCTGATCACCGAGGATGTGTACAAGTCACAGTTCGATCCGTACGAGATGATGAAGATGGCCGAGAGCGATGAGGCCTGGGTGGATTTCACAGATGCCAAGTGCAAGGAATACCTCAAGGATCATCCCAACACGTACACGTTCACCAAGAATCTCTCCGAGAATCTACTGATGGCAGAGATGTCCGGTCTGCCGGCAGCCATAGTCAGGCCATCGATCGGTTGGTGGTGATCACCAGTAACTCATAGAGATCGCTATTAACTCTCAGCTACTTTTAGTTTACGGCACATTGGAGCATCCCATGAAGGGTTGGGTGGGCAATGCCAACTCGGGCCACTTGGGCTTCCTTGCGGGCTTCGTCAAGGGCATCTTCCGCACGATGTGCGGCAAGGCGAATGCGATCATTGACATCATCCCGTGCGACTATGTGATCAACAGTTCCCTGGTCATGGGCTGGTACGTGGGCACGCGTCATCTGGAGAAGCCAGAGATCATACACTGCACATCGGGCGAGGTGAATCCACTGAATCTGTCACAGTTCTGTGATACCATCAACAGCAGCGTCAAACGGCACCCGCCCAATAGTTTCGTATGGAAGCCATCGACCAAGCTGCGTAACGGCTGGCGCTACGAGCTCTTCTTCTATCTGTTCCATCTGATTCCCGCTATGATCTTCATCATACCTGAGAAACTCTTCGGCATCGGCATGCCCCAGCACACGTAAGAGCTGAAAGAAGCGATTGAAGATCTTCATTAACCTGACACCTTTATCTCCTGTAGCGCCTACGAGTACATGCGCGTCTTCCAGAACGGCACCAAGGCTTTTGACTACTTCCTGGACAAGGACTTCCGCTACTCCATGAAGAATGCACTGCGCGTCTCGGCGCTGATCCACGAAAAGGATCGCAAGCGTTACAACTTCGATGCCAGTCAGTGCGATTGGTCCGAGTTCATCGATCGCTGCCTGATCGGCATCAGACGTTTCTACTTCAAGGAGTCGGCTGTGACTACGCAATGGCATCGCAACTACTGGAAGGTGTAAGTACCCAAAGGAGCACTTGTGGATCTCTACTTATCTACTCCTTTTTCTCCTCTCTCATTCTCAGTTTCAATGTGCTGCACTACGCCGGCTTCGCTGCCATCTTTGCTGTGCTCTACTTCGTCCTGACCCCGTTCCTGGGCTTCCAAGTTGGCCTTACGCTGGCGCTACTCATTTGGGGCTTCCTCGTCTGGTTGTGAGAGAACTCGACGATCGCTCAAGTTGTGCAATTCTTCACGGATCACCTTCAACTCAGACGTCATTCTTCTTAGGGTTATTCCATGTATTTTAGTACAAGTCAACAAGTATATATATACATACATCTCTATATATAGCAAAGAATCTATCACACACACACACACACGACACACACACACACACATAGAACGCAACACAGCAATGCAAACAAGTCCAAAAGGTAGCTCGAATCGTAGTTACATTAACTATAAAATAGTCCTGGTTTATAGTCAAATAGTCAATGTGTCTGCACTTGTAAATTACGAAACTCTTTAAATAAACGTAACTTCGTTAAAGCGTTAAATAATTACCATAACTACATATGTAACTATATTGAAATAAATACGACAATTTAAATATTAAGCCAAGTTGCCTCAGAAACGTCTTTTATTTTGGTTCCATTGACAAATTGAGACTGGATTTGATTGAAATCGTATTTAATTTAATTTTTTATTTAATTTATTTTTATTTTTCAATCAAAAAAATAACAAAATTACTGGAATTAATGTCGTTTCATCTATTTTTTATTGAAAATTAAAAAAAATGGATTTTTTTTTTTCCTAATTTTTAAATTTTAACGTCCAGCAAGCAGTGCGAAGCAGTGCACTCCTTACCTAATCTGTGTCATCCGGGACACAAACGGGATCGTGTCTTGGGAACAGAGCGCAAAATAAGCAGTTTTTCATTTATAAGATAGATAGTTGAGTTAGCTCATGCAACAACCACAGCAGACAACCCCGTGGCGCTTTAGCGATGTGACAACACGAAAAAAGGCTGTCTGCATTCGCGTGAGACCTTAAAAAAAGCTATGTTTTTTACGGGAAAAAACTTATAAAATTATTATTCCGAATTTATTTTTCTAATTAGAGTGTTGATATCGTAGAAAATCCATTTATATGATTATTTTATAAAAAAGTTATTTTATTAGATGATCTTTTTAGCAGTTTAAAGACTTTATTGGAAACCGGAGCACCTGACCTAGTTCGTTACAGTTCAACGCCGAATTGTATTGAATTACAGCCAACATATGTAATAATCCAATGCCTACACACACGTCTGCTTGTGTGTTACACTCTTAAACCAGATTCCCCGTTACGCTAGAGTAAACTGAATGGGATCCCCTCGAAAGGTAACGCCTCTGCCTAACCGGTTTGGCCAACAACAATGCAATGATGAAGCTCGACGTAATGACGATCTTCTCAGACGTTGACACGAGCTGCGCGGCCCGATCGTAGCGGCGATGAGAGACGGACCCGACAAAGCGAAGCGATCGAATAGTTTCGCTTCGACCGGCAAACGTGCAAGTTGTGAGGGGACGCGCTCCACGCAGAGATCGCATTGACGAGCAACCCGCACACATAAAGCAACGTAACTGTTCACGAATACACGCATACAGACTCACACGTTCCCAGTGTATGTGTGTTTGTGCATTTTGTTTACTGCGCGTAAAACAAACACAACAAGCGAGTGAAAAAGGAAAGACCGAAACGGAGAAACAGAGAGAAAGAGGCCCAGTGAGAGAGAAAAAAGAGAAATTTTCAATTGTTCTGACCAATCTGGACAGGAGAGTTATTCTATATACACACTTCCACGTCGAATCAAACTGTAATTGACTGCTCCACCTACTAAAATGGCCAGGTAAGCTCATTCGGGAGTGTGTTCCCACCTGCCCGACATCGGGTCCATCTAACAAATACCACTTACCACTTCTATCTAGTTTGACTGCTTTTGCTAACTGTCTCCGTGTGCATGTGTGCTGCTTCTGCTGTGTGTGTGTCTTCGAAACTTAAACAAATGATGCAAGATTTAGCTCAGTTAGCCCCAAAATCGATCTAGCTAGACTTGTGTAGAGGCATGAGAGAGTATGAGAGAGTATGAGATCTCTAAAGATAGAAGACTTAACGAATGGTTTAAATGGAAATTTACAGAGCCGCAGTAAGACATCTTCTTAGATATGATATTATTAAAAATAACTGCACTATATATATTATTGTATATTACAATTATAAGACCAATTCCCCTAATGAATTCGTCCTTATCTCTAATCTTATACTTACATCCAAATGCAAATATCTTTAATAGCCTTGCAGAAAAAAATAGGCGTATTTTATATACTAATATATCGACTTTACGCCAAAAACAGTATTTGGAATACTACGTATATATCTATAATATATTTTTCAAATATTACAATTGGTTGGTAGTGATATTTAATATTCTGCGCATCTCTTTATGACATTAGTTTCATACAAGATACAAATCTTAGTATTTTATAATCTTATAATGAGCGATCTCCGACTTATAGTACAGGTACAATTAAAAAGCTTTACAACAAAAGATATAATTTGGTGTTGAAAATCATAACTTCTCTGGGGGTAATAACTGTGTTTTGATTTTTAAACAGGCACTCGAGCAGGCATTTTTGTCTGGTGTGAATTAAAGTTAAGATTATAACACTAATTCCATATAGTCGTAGTACCCGATGCCTTGTATAAAGTAAATACTTCCCTCGATCTTTGACCTGCGCAACGCGAATTGCCAGAGATTCAATTTACTGCACCGCCTGCGATGCATTCACATTCACATTCACATTCAAAATCACATTCATATTCGCATTCGCATTCAGAATGACGTTAATAATAACTGGGCTCGAAACTGGTCGCCTTGACAGCGCTCAGGGCTCAGTACAGCTGCTGCCCTTCTGCCTGTCAGACGATGCAGGAACTCAAGTGGAAACGAGCAGACAATGAGTTATAATGAGTTCTTCAATGAGTTCTTCAATGAGTTCTGCGTTCTCCGCTAAGACCCGCCGTGGAGTGCAGTCAAAAACAAGCATCCATTACAAGCAATTATGTCCGCAGATAAACTGCAAGTTTTGGATCGGTAGTTGGGCTATTAAAACTCCCAATGCTGGCAAGTTTATGGCTCCCAACAAGGCTGAGACACGCCTCCCCTTCTTCTTTGTGTGTGTCTGCAACTAGAATTAAAATTTATTAGCGCTATTAATAGCTGTACATTTTAATTAGCTACCCAAACTGGTCGTGCGAACTTACGACTTGTCTGCACTGCGTGTCATATATCTCCTCATATGTCATACGTATGTCAGGGCGTTTTCACTGCGCGCCCAACAGTTTGTTTGGCAATCAGTTAAGGTCGAAACGAATGAGATTACAAGCGGCGAAAGGAGTTACAGCGTCTAGAAAGGGATAAAGACGAATTTGTGAGATAAAATTATACTTTTTATCTTATTATATGGCAGGTATGAACTGTTATAATCGAAAATATGTTTCCACTTTCCACATTCATAAAAGAAATCTCTTAAAAGGTGCCTGAGAAGACAAAGATTATAATGAGTAATGAAAAGGGAAACACTGGAAGTCTTTTACATACTCTATATGTAATCTATATAGTAGCATTATCTATTTGAATCTACAAGTATCTTATATATGTATTGTAAAACACAATCCAACTACCTCTACTTCGCGACCGACCCATTTAAGGCGCTTACAAATTGCAATAGCTGAGCTCTTGCGACACAAATCCCCCCAATTAATTACCGAATAGAGATAAGTGTTACGCTCCACTTGACCGACCGGACTGAAGAAACCCCAAAACGAAAATCTAATCACAGCCAACTCATAACGCTACCACACTCGAGATAAAACCCCAATTTAGTGTATCGTCTGCGAAGAGACCCAGTGGCAAATTGGCAAAACGAAACGAGGCGCGAGGGCTGCGTGGCAAATTTGCAAATTGCCAAAGTGATGAAGAAACATAACAAATGTATGCAATTTATGCTAAAATATTAAATACATGTGTGTATATATGTCTCTGTGTGTATGCCATATGGTCCAGCTATGTTTTTGGAGTAAAGTGAAAGCTCAATTTGATATCAGCAGCGCTAGTCTAGAGCTCTCTTGAGTGGCATCTGAGTTTGTAATTCGCAATTTGCAATTCACAATGTTTGTAACTGTATCTGTATCTGTAGCTGTATCTATATATGTATAAATTTGTATCTACATCAGTATCTGCTGCCTGTTGCAGCCATGACGCAGCAACTTGCAGCAGCTGCACTGCACACGCGGCTTGAGCTTTGAACTCAAGGGCCCCCTTGCACATATGTTTGTATATGCTAAACTGTCCCGCGTATATTTCCGCAACTTTCTCAAACAACTTCAAATTGCCCATGAAAGAAATACGGGAAAATAACGCACCAATCATTTGCTATTTGTTCATTATAAAATCATTTGCCATGACTAAAAAAATAACAACACACAACACATGCAAAGAGTGTGTGCGTCTGACACGGAAGCAGCGACTGCACGCCGTCCCAGCTCATCATTAGTTGGAGTTCGCAATGGACTAATTGAAGATTGCGTGTGACGACGCGACACTCCGTACTTCATTTGTAAATGGGTCACAGACTAGCTCAACTTATCGTACAAACAATTTGTGACCTACTTCCAAAATCAAAATCACATTTGATATACTGTTCCGGTTTAAAGTTTCCCCAAAAAAGGTATCCACTCTACAAAGGCTTGCAGTGTTTCCATTCTCAGTTCCATCCGCATTGCAGCTTTCAGTGCTTGCTACTCTCCCAGTCTCGCATCCCATTAGAATTCACCCACGAGTAACACCTACAAAATGTTGTCATTAGTTACATAAACATTGGAACGACGATTGAGGCAATACAAAACGGGTTTCGATGTGTATTACGGACCAGGGATCAATGTGCGAGATGAGATGCCAAACTGGCTAGTTTTGCCCACTCTCAGGGAACAGACTCGGCTACGCACGCGCAGCTTAAGCAAACCACGTTTTATTGTCGTCATCCAGCGCGACAATCGCGACCAGTGGGGAAAGTTTTTTTTATGTTCATTCACACGCAGACGCAGAGAATCTGTAAATAACTGTAAAGTTATTGCATAAACAAACACACTGATAGTTTTTTAACCAAACAACAACTTTTCTGGCTGCTGCAGCTCACCCATTACAGATTTTTATGCGGGACGCAATGTATTCATTACGGGGGCGACTGGCTTTGTGGGCGTCACCATCATTGAGAAACTGTTGCGTGATGTGCCCAATGTGGGCACCCTGTATCTGTTGATGCGCGCCAAGAAGGGCAAGAATGTGAAAGAACGTCTGCAGGAGCTGCAGCAGAACTCGGTGTTTGATCGCTTCAAGGAGCTGCAACTGGAGTCGCGTTTCTCGAAAATTGTTCCCATCGAGGGAGATGTGGGACTGGAGAATTTGGGCATCTCGCCGGCAGATCGTGAAACGTTGATTGAGAACGTTAACGTTGTATTCCACTCGGCAGCCACTTTGGATTTCTTTCAATCACTGAAAGAGACAACGAACATTAATCTACGCGGCACACGACGCGTTGTGGAACTGTGCCAACAGTTGCGTCATCTAGACTCTCTGGTGCACGTGTCCAGCGCATATGTGAACTCTTACATTACCGAAGTGGAGGAGAAACTCTACCCCTCGCCCGATGATCCTGAAAAGATCATACAGCTCTCGGAGACTCTCAGCGATGAGGCGCTTAAGGAGCTCGAACCAAAGTGAGTTGCCTGGTAGGAACAACCTGGAGGAAGTTACTGATTATTTAAATGTCTTGCAGATTGCTCAAGGATCATCCCAATACGTACACGTTCACCAAGCATCTGGCCGAGCATGAAGTCGCCAAGGTGGCCAGCCAATTTGCCTGCGGCATTGTGAGGCCTAGCATGAGTAAGCTGTCGTAGAAAGGCTAAGCTTCAATGTAATCCAATATGATTTCTTGCAGTCACCGCCGCTTGGAAGGAGCCCATACCCGGCTGGACTGTATCGAAGAATGGACCGCAAGGCTTCTTCATGGGCGCCTCGAAGGGCATTCTGCGTCGTCTGCCCTTGGATCCGACACTCATTATGGACTACATTCCCATCGATGTGGTGGTCAATGGCATCATTACCACGGGCTACTATGTCAATTCGCTCAAGTGAGTAACCCAGGCATAGCTATTACGCTTCCACCTAACAAATCCGTCTCTTTACAGGGCCAAGAACGGCGGTCGTCCTGCCGAGCTGCAGATCTTCCACTTGACTTCGAGCACCTACAAACCATTCCGTTTCGAGTTTTTGACTGACAAGATCAATAGCTACTTGCACGAGTATCCACTGAACAGTGCCGTCTGGTATCCCAATTTGCGCCTGGTGAAGAGTCTCTTCCTGTTCCGACTCGGGGCCATTCTGTTTCACTTCATTCCTGGTTTCTTCCTCGACTTGGTTACCAAACTCTCAGGTGGCAGGCCCATGTGCGTATTGTCTTGTATATATCCAAATAGAATACCATACTAATAGTTCTATTTCTTATCTCAGCTTGATCCGATTGCACAAGAATGTCTGGAATTCGCTGAACACCTTGGAACGTTTCATATTCACGGAATGGCATTTCGACAGCAAACGTCTACTGGCACTCTCCAAGTCACTGGATCACGTGGACAAGAAGAAGTTCATCATTGACATTGGAGAACTGACATGGGATGAATACTTCGCCAACACAATCCGAGGTGTACGTCAATATCTTAGTAAGGAATCGCCCAAGAATCTGGAGAAAGCACGTCGCAAGGACAAGATGTAGGTCATTTAGCTATAGATTAATATCCCGTTCTAATATACCTCTTGTTTTGACAGTCTCCTTGGACTCCATGTGGCGTTGCAGCTCAGTTTCTACTACGGCGTCTTCAAGCTAATTGTTGGTGTGACCGGAATATCGGCTGCAAAGGCAGCCCTTATTTTGCCCTTGTTTTACTACTTGTTTGGTCTTATCTAGACGCATTATACATCTGCGAATGTATGTATGTTAAATATAGTTGATGAATTCTCAATAATATTTATGTTTAACGTTTAATTGATCAAGGTTTGGTATTCATTTGTTCTGAATAAAAAATATAAGACAAACTAACTGCATTTCCAGTTTCCAAACATGTCAAGTTGTTTCAATGTTTCTATTTATTTTCTGCGAAAACAGAATCAGATTTTGCTGATAGTTTGTAATAATTAATTTAAACATATTGTTCGATATATTAGACAAGCGATGTTTCTGAAATTAGCTGCTATCGCATTGAAACATCGTAAAAGTTAATCACGATTTGCTAATAATCGCTATATTCGATAAGTATATCAAAAGCTTTTTAATACATCGATAATAATGTAAATAGCAGCGCTACTCAATATGGCACTGTTATTTAGAATTACTCATTGCGCTTGCAGCTGTTAAATTTAAATAAAAGTCTCATTTATTGTTTTTCTTTCACACGAACCTGCTCAACTACATTTTAGTTCGTAAAGATTTTTATGTTTTTGTGTACATCAGTGATTTAATTAAATATGCGTAATCTAGTAAGAAACATTCACGATCACTGTTAACAACAGATCAGCGCACTGTTGAACATTTTTCACTGTTATAAAAAATTAATCAGCTGTTTTCATTTGCGACACAGTTTGCGGATCAATCGGATCGCGTAAAATCGAACGAAAATAAAAATAAATGTAGTTAAATTACCAATAATTATACGGTACAAACGTTTAGCGAGAACGAAGCGGTAATTAAACATACGTGTGCAAGTGTGCTTAACTGCAAAGTGGAAAGGAATAAGTGAAAGCTAAACAAGGTCCAAAAGAAACGACCAGAAAAAGAAAAAAAGTGAAAATTAAAAAAGTTTATAAAATAATAAGAGGAATAAACTAAACACAGGAAAAAGGCGCACTTTCGAGAATTGTTTTTATTTTTTGGTAAGTGTAAATATAAGTGAAAAATACATTCAACAAGTGGCGTTTACCCACCCCCCCGCTAATAAATAAATCATATTCAAAACTTGTTTGTGCGTGATGTCCGTGTACACACTGGCTTTGCATTTGTGCCATGTTTGCATTTACTTTTCAATTCATCGCTGTAATTTCTCAACCCAACTAGCATTTTACATTTTATTTGAATTATGTATTTTTTATCTATTATTGCGTAGCGCTGCTGCCAATGTCACCTGTTTTTATACACTTGTTCGCTCGCTCTCCCTCTATCTTTCATACATACACTCAAACGTACACACACACAGAAACACACAGAGACGATCTGGCTGGTTTTTATCTTGGCGTACCGCCGTCGTCGTGTTGTTTTTGTTGCCGTTTTTTGCCGTTAATACAGCAGCGTCGTCGCTGTTGTCGATCTACGTGTCTCTTTCGCACTTTAACGTTGTGAGTGTGTGTTGAAGTGCACGTACATACATACTCGTATATAGATGCAGACGCATGACTGTATGTGTGTGTATACGTATTTTTATTCGAATATTTCCGCCCCCACCCCATTAGCGAATGATAACACGACATACTGTGACAGGGCCTGGGCCGGGACAGAAGCATTGCCTATTTGCTATAATGGCCTTAATTCTTATGAAAATATTTAAATACACACGCAAATGTATATGTATGAATATTCATATACTGTATATATTATCTGCTTGCGTGTATTGGTTTTATTTTTCCTCGTAATTTCTAATCTAAATGTGCAAATATTGATTTTCTATGTACGATTGTATGTATGTGATTCGTGCCTTAACACACTTTTATCAATGACCGTCGTTGTTTTTCGGCTTAGTTCTCTTTTCGTTCGTTTTGGTTTTTCGATTCACTTTGGACAGGTTCGTTGTTGTCTGTCGCAATTAGCGATGAGCCCACGCCAACACGACGTGTCACGCTTTTTTGAAGATCAAAGGAAATAAGTAAAGAGTCTGTATGGGAGATTTAATCTTAGAGGTGTTAATAAGAGCGATGAAAAGTTTTGCATCTGAGAAGGATAAAAAATTTCGTAGATCTAAAAATATCAAATATCGTAACATTTAAAGCGTGTTAAAAATGCCCAAAAATATGTACCTGACTAATAAAATAAGAAACCGATAACAAAATCACTTATCGAGATTTAACTAACATGAATACCCTTTACTCTGTAAGGTCTCTGTTACTATTTTAGAGTATGCATTATTTTTAGCGCATCTCTAGTTGTGACATCGTGTAAACTTTTTGCATTCGTGCACAAGTTTTTAATGTTTTTGTTTTATTTTATGCCTTTGTTTATAAGAGCTTTTGTTGCTGTTGGGGGCTGCTCTCGGACAAGAGCCTTTGTTTTTGTTATTGCGGGAATTTCCCTGCATACTCGCGCGTATATTCACAGTATATAAGTGTGTACACACTTATAAACCATACACATTCACACACACACACACACACAAATTCCGCTGATATGTAGTTTAAACTCGCCGACTTATTATAGTTAGAATTGCTCTGACTTCATAGTGCCACTTGGCTATCAGCAGTATAATTATAATTGTCAGCCAGAAAATAGTATTCATTACGCCTTGGGAATAATTTGTGTGAGAGTTTGAGGGAAGAACTCAATGTGTTGGGCATATCAGACAGCTAAATATAATAAGATATATATGTAATAAGATTAGCAAATGCCAGAGAAAATCCCCCTATTTCAAAATGGGTTGTACGTGGAAAGGCTTGGTAGATTGATTGAAAAGATTTTATATCTAAGTCATATAATTTATGAATAATATGCAATGTATGCCTGCACAAAGTTCATATACCCCTCACCAAGCATTTAGATATAGGGCATCAAGACTGTCGCTAAGCAAGAATAACGTTTCCCAGGCTCTGCCGATAAGTGTGCCCCCTGTCTGTCGCGATCCCCCCTTGCCGATTGTCATTTATTTATTTTTCCACACCCAAATGAACAGGGGCTAAATATAACTCGAAATATTGTTGTTAATGTTGTTGTCGTTGTTATTATTATTATTATGGCTCTTGTTGTTGTCTTCGACTCCGCTTTGATTATTTGCACATTGCTGAAGAGCCAAAAGAACTGAGAGAAAAGAAGCCAAAAGAGAAATGAGAAAAAGAAAATGATCATAAATAAATAAATAATGTGTATATTAATACCTCCTGTATTATTAGCGCTTCATAAATGTTTTTAATGCCAATTCAATAGTGCCGATAGTTCACCGCGATACTATCGAATAGATATTAAAGAATAAGCATCAATAAAATAAGTAAATTGTTATTTATTATCCAAATATGTTCAAATTTTCAATGTTCCTTTAAATAAAATCTAAATGAATCTTAAGTACTCATAATAATATTGTATTTAAATCATCACTACTATCGTAACTATCGAACATATGGTCTTTCGATAGTTTTGGTGCAGCACTAGCACCGTCCATAGTGTGGGGAAAAATGAAAATTTTTGTGGCAGGCGGCGAGTGAACTGATCTCCGCACTTTCTTCTTCTTGTACCGTCTTGTTTCCAATCCAATTCGAAATTCACGCCAATGACGTCAGTCAAGGCCTGACGTCTGCAGAAAATTCCGCAAAACGCCTCTTCAAATTATTGGCAAGCAGCGGGCGCACTAAATACAAATACAAAAACGAAACACCAACAAGAAAAAAAGGAACAAAAATTTGTATAAAATAAAATTAAATTATTTTCGTTCCATTTTTGCGTGTTGTTTTCATTCCATTTCATGTCTTTCCATTTGATTTATAATATTTCGTTTATACTTAGAGATTCTCCGTGCTCTTTTTATTTTTTTTTTGTCGGCTTCCCCCTACACAAAGTGAAAGTTGTTTTCCATGTTGTGTTGCCATAGCACAGTTATCTAGTTATTTTCATTCTAGTTTTTCTACGCATTGTCTTCTTTGGCGGCAGCAACCGTATGTTTTCTGTTTCGGAAAGAGACCCATACACGATACGTAGACATACGCCCGATGTACTGTATATACAGATTCAGGTTCTGTTTGTGTACAGACATTTTTTGTTTCAAAATTTATTTATTTATTTATTTTTTTGACAGAGCAGACAATGAGATTTCCGGCCAATGCATTGATACTTCAAAAACGTCGGACGACCTTCAGAAAGGCTGACAGTACGGTAATCTATACGTACTGACGACTACACTATACCCCCATCATGTCGATTACTCAATTGATAAAAATAAACGTAATAAATGCGGGTACACATAGATAAAAAGCTACTTTATGATTAAAACTGCCCTCGTGTAACTTTAAAGGTCAATCTGAAGTGTCGACAACTTCCATATCTATACATATACAATATGTAATTAGAACATACAATACTCCAACGAATTCGAAACTGTTATTGAAATATTTAAGGAAATGTAATCTTATAAAACCCAAACAAACAGCAAGGAAAGCTTCATTTACGACTGCTAGGCACCCTGTTGAAATCGTTGCCAATTACATGTCGATTACATGTTTTAAAATTGTTTATAGTATATTGATCCTTCAGCTTCCTGAATAACAATAGCCAGTTCTTAAATTGTTAATAGTACATTGAAAGGTGCTTCAGTTTCCCTAATATTAACTGTGCTGGTAACCCTGCAACATAGTTGCATTTTAGCAAGGAACAAACTTAGTTCTTCTATATATTTTCCCATATATGATTAAGTTTATTTCTTTCATACCCCTTTCTCAATCATTCCTAGTACACATGTGTGTTAGACGACTCTACAAGGTGGCGCCACCATTAAATTTGGGAAAAACCTAATTAACACAATTTGCTGTAAACATTTGATGTGGATGATCCACTTTGGCATTCCACTGATCGACGACTGCTTCGGAAAATCCAATTTGATTCTTCCTGTGTTCTCTGTTGTTTTTTTCGGTTACAACAAAAAGTACGCACAAGACGTTGCCAAAAGTCTTTCACAAAAGCATTTTAATGAATGGAATTTTTTTGTTGCCACTGCAATTACAAGAGGATCCACTGAGTTTCGTTTTGTTTCTTTACGTTCCGTTCGAAGAGCGGCATGTACCATAAAACTTATACATACATATGTGTGCTGTTATAAATTTAATTACTTTGTAAACTCTTTGTTTGTTTTGCTGTTTTCTGTTTTGTTTTCATTTCGCTCTTCGAGATATTTTGTACTCTTTGTACAAATCAAATTTGTTACCTGAGTAACGATAGTTATTGCGCTGCCAGGCAAATGTAAATATGTGTACGAAAAGCGTGTGTATGTGTGTGTATATAGTCTACATCCGATTCTGCATATTTCTTTTAGCATACACGAGTACTCTCAGTTTCTTCTATCTGTATACTAGTTGCACTTTTTGACGTCGATTTCCTTTCCTTTCCCAGACGAAAACTCGTGCACATCTCGTATATCTGTTGCACACACTCACACACACACACACACATGTGTATACATTTGTATATAGTATTTTTATGTGTATATCGCTAATTGTGAAGGTCGTTTACGTCTGCAGTCGTTCGCTTGCTTGTCTGTGCTACACCCTCGCTATAAGGCAGGCGAAGGCAGGCACACGAAACGTAAACGAGATAAATAATCGAAATTAAGCAAGTTTTCATTACTGCCTCGATCCGCCTCTCAATTGTCGATCTACAAAAGAGTTCGCCCGCCCTCTTTCCCCCAAAGAATGATGTTTATATTTGTTTCGTTCATGTTATACATTTTTGTAGGGAATGGAAATGAAGTTGCCTGAGTTTGTAGTGCAAAGGAGAAGATATATGTATATATAATATTAAAATTTTAATATATCATAGTTATATATCATTATTATTATTCTTTTACTTCATAGAATAGTCTTTAATATAAACTATCTATCCTGTATATTGAATACAAAGTAAAGAGAAAGAGTGTTCACACATCGCATAGCTTTTTTCCAAATTGTTTTCAAATAGCACAAAACTTTTGGCGTTAATAAGTATCCGCAGAATTTCGGTTGGAATTTGATGGAACAAAAACGCAAGAGATTTTTCATAATTTGTTGTTGTTTTTTCCATGTTAATTGCTGCTTAATTTTGAGATTCCTCTCTGTGTTTTTCGCTATGTTGTTATCATGTTTGCCTTTGCGGTTGGGGGCAGACTTTCGAATAAACAAAATTCTGGACTATATATTCAGCTAGATATGTTTGTGCCGCATCTATGCAGAGACACAGAGGCATAGATATGTTTGTGTCTTTGGTTGTTTTTGTGAAATATTATTTATGTGTGGGGCCATTTTAATGGCGCCAAGTTAAATGAGCCATCGCAAATTTAATGCCAATACTTTATTATTAATGCGTTTTTTGTGCATAAATGTTTTCATTTTATTGCCGAGCCTAGCCGAGTTGCAAAGTTTATTATTTGTTTTTATTCACTCTGTCCGTACATATCGTATATATCGGCGATTATCATGCGTACTCAGGTGAGCTGAAAATTTCACTTTTCCCCGCCCCCGTGTGTCGCTGCAATACTTGTCACACTTTGATTTCGAATTAATCCTCGCGTTGATGACTGCGATTAATCTGTACATAGAAATATATATACACCATACATATAGCGGGCATTTGATAGTTTTTTGAGTTATGTGAGATCTGCTATTTTTTAATGAATTTCATTTTTTAACAACTTTTGCACCTCAGCATATCATTTATTTCCTCTGCCTTTAATTTTGTTGTTGCTTTCTCTTCTTTTCTGTGTTTTTTGCTTTCAGATATTTCATTCAATTTCTCGATGCTTTTGTGCAACGCCCACATGAAAGGTTATTTTTAAGAAAAACGTATAAGAACAAGAGAGACAAAAGCGAAACAGCCATATAGAGAGAGAAAGAGAGAGCAAGGGAGAGTGGCGTATACTTAATACGAAAACTCGGCAAATAGTTCTCTTTGGCTTTCCTTTTCGTTGTGTGAGTGTGTCAAAAATATTAAATGATTTAATTGATTCGTTTCACTTTATGGTCTTTAAAAGGGATTTAGTATAAGATATTAAGTCGAACCCCAACGAGAACAAAGAGAAATTCCATAGATTAAGCCCGCATCTGTGGTTCCAACTCCAGGAATAGTATTTATTATTATATTATAGTTTTATTGTTGTATTTTCTTTTTAATGCTTGCTTGTTTGTGATATTTTTAGTTATTGCATTGCGCATACGTCACGTTGGTTAGCCGAGTTTCCCCCTGAAAGGAAATTACAATTTGTTATGCTTCTTATTTTGTAGATCTCTCTCATACAGACAAACAAATATACATATGTATGCATATAGGCATTTCTTGGTATGCTCTGGCATTTTGTTTTTTGGGCTTTATTTTGTCGGTCGGCTCTTTTTGAAATGTTTTCGGCAAGATGCTTTCAGTTTATCTCTGGCATTTAAAGCGTTCAAACGCGTCTAAAGTCTTGCGAACTGCGGGAGATTCTTCTCTGTTTTGATAAAGAATTCTTTAGCACATTAACATTGTGTTCACTGTGCACGCGTCAATTACTCATATTTAAATATAAACAAATGTATTTAAATATAAACTTATTTCGCAAAAACATCCAGATGAAATGCAAATATTTGAATTAAGTTTAAAATAGATCGAACAAGTGAATGCGAGTCTTTAATAATTTCAATATAAAATAAGAATATGAAAAAAAAATAAAGAAAAGAAATGAAATAAACAAAAAAAACAACAAAAGTATATAAATATATTTTAAATAAATTTAAATTACTTAACTGCGACTGAAAACGCACTTAAGCAACAACATAAAAAATCAACACGACAAACAGAAGTCATAAATTCTGTTAAAATATAACAAAGAACATCAATCATAATAATGTATAAACAAAATTAGCAAAAAGTTTTCCACGAATTTTCCTACACGCTGCAAACAAAAAAATAAATAAATATTTTAAATCATTGCATTGAAATTCAAAATGTAAGTGAAAATATGCGAGGAAACGCAAGAAAATTTTAATAATTAATATACTGAATAATATTAGATGTTACTAGGCACACATGGAGTGTTATTTATTATAAATATATTATACCAATTCAAATTATGAATATTATGCGATGTTACAAGACACATATGGAGAAATACTAGAAATAAAGTGTTTATATACCCATGCAGAGGGTATATTCATTTTAGCCAGGAGTTTGCAACGCATCTTAAGAGACATCTCCGACTTCATTAGTATATATATTCTGAATCAGCATTACCAGGGAAGTCGATCTAGTCATGTATATCTGTCCGTCCGTCTGTCTGTCTGTTGCAAGGCAAACTAGTCCTTCAGTATTGGAGCTATGTTGATGAAACTTGACACACATGCTTCTTATTACTGCAAGCTGTAAATAAGTCAGAACGAGCCGGATAGGACCGATATATCGTATAGCTGCCATGCATACTATCGGCCGTTTTTTGTTATCCCTCAATATAATGCAACCAAATTTAATAGATCGGCCTTTTTTCTTTATTTTTAATAAGCATATAAAATTTCATCATAATCGGACCACTATAACATATAAATGCCTTAGGAACAATCGGCCGAAATTCAGGTTTTTCTATGAAGACCAGTTTCGATTTTAGAAATAACTTAACTTAAAGACTTAATATTGAATATAGACAATGTCATTCAATTCTGCACCATTATATATAACTAATATTGGAACAACCAGAAAAACCTGCAAGGGTATTAAACGTTCGGCATGCCGAAGGTAGTCTTTTTTCCTCGTTTCAATGTATGTTTTATCTGACTGCTGCTGCTGCATTGTCTGCCAAATCGAACATGAATATTGCCAATACTGTGTGTGATTTACAGTGTGCCTGTGTTTGTGTGTGTGTGTGTGTTTGCAGCGTGCTGCGATCTGTGCTATTTCCATTTATCTATGTCATCCTTGACACTGGCCGCGTAGCAGCAGCACGAGATATCGAGATGGTTTTATACTATACCCCTCACTCCTCTCCCTGTGCCACCCTCTCTCTGTATTATGTTTTGGCTGTTTGAAAAAGTGATGAGACTGGGCAATTTTTTATGCCATTCGGTCATAAGTATTTTTAAATATTCGCCGTCATTTGTTTACGCTGCACGCAAATTGTTTGAAGCTTTTTTTTGTGTTCAAAGATATTTTGAAGAGGCTCTTCGACTGCATACAAACGGTAATTTGCTTGATGGGCTTAGTCGTTGTGCTAAATCAAGATGTGAACTCAGGTGGTGCTCATGCCAAGGTCCCCTTTTGCGCCCCCTCCCCGGCCCCCTCACTAATTCAATTAGCGTGGAAATTTCTGGTCAAAGTGTCGTTAACTAATTTTTCTTTTGTTGCATTTGCAGGTCTGCAACTTGGACAAATGATGGCCTAAAATGGCGGCTACACCACCAATGCCGGCTGGAGCAAATAATTTCCAATTAAATGGCAACAATACGCAACAGCAACAACAACAACAGCAGCAACCACCACCAGCAAGAAGCAACAATACATTAAGGATTGCCGATCTACTGCAACAGCACATACACTTCAAGGAGCTACTCAACGCAGACGAGCAGCAGCAGCAGCATCAAGGGAGCAACAATAACAACCACGAGAACTGTGACAGCAGTAGTAGCAATGTGCAACAGGAGGAGGCTGCAGCAAGTGCAGCAGAGCGGCCCAAGGCGAAGCTAAGTTGCCAGTGCACCAACATAAGTATTATGCATCTGTTCCATGAGATGAAGCAGGAGTTTCCCACGCTGCCCGATGCTCTGGTGACGCAATGCGTCAATGAGAATTGTCATCAACGAGAGAATTGCATACAGATGTTGAGAAAGGAGCTTGTCTTGCAGCCCCTGCCCGTTCAGTCATATCCAGCCAAGGTGTTGCAGCAACAGCAACAACAACAACAGCAGCGACAAGCCAAACCGCCCACGCCTCTGAAGCCTTCACGTGCTGCGCCCACACAACCGCCGTCCGCACAACAAGGCGTCAGTCCCGAGACGCCTGCCACGCCCACAGTTACGCCTACAACGCCGCAACAACGACCACAGCGTCCAACTACATTGAATCTGCAGCGTCATGTCAATGCGCAGCTGCTGCAGAAAATCCAAAAACGACAACAACAGCAGCAGCAACAACAACAGAAGCCGCTGCAGTTGACGCCGACTGCGCAGAACAAGCCACTGCGTCGTGCGCCGCCTCTGCCACCGTTGCCGCCAAAGCCTCAAACAGCGGCCGTCTCTTTCGCACAGCAGCAACAGCAGCAGCCAAGCAGTTTCTCCAATGATTCCTCCTGTCTCACCAGTCCGCTCAGTTCCAGCGGCTCGGAGCTATCGCTCAATGTTTCCTTATCATCGCCAACGACTGCGACGCCAGCAGCGACGTCAGCGGCGAACGCAGCTGCGCCAACGTCAGCAACAAATGCGCAATTACGCTCGCCAGTTCGACATCGTTCAGTTATAACGCTACAGCCGGAACCGCCATATACACGCGAATTTCTAAATAACGTAGCCGCGATATCCCCAACGCCGCCGTCACCTACATCCGGAGCAAGTACACCCAGTGGCAGTGGTAGCACTCGGAAGAGCTTCACCTCGCTTAATCTCACACTGCGTCAACCTGCACTGGCGACAAACGGCAGCCCTGCGCCGGCTCCCTCAACCATTGACATCACCGCCGGCCCCGCAGCAAGTGGCAACGGTAGCAGCGGCATCACTTACTCGAGTAGCAGCTTTGACGCTCGTCGTGGTACCCATAAGAATTTCCAGTTGACCGTTACGGACGAGGGCAGTGTCTTCAGTGCCGGCTGCGTACGGCCGCAGGTGCCACCGTGTGTGCCCTGTCCGCCGCCGCCAGTGATAACAACCGATGGATCAACGCCACCGCCGGCAGCGTCGTCATCGTACGTCACGACACAACAGCAGCGGGAGGAGGAGCTGCAGCGTGTAAGCGAGATGCCTGAAGTATTTCCATATCCCACTCAGGCGCAGAATCACATTGTAGCGTCGAACTACAACAACAATCATCTGCATAGCAGCACCAGCAGCGACAACAGCCCCAGCGTAACGTATATGCCCCTCTACGAGGGCGTCGTACCCGAATGCGATCGAGAAGGTGAGACAATATTACAAAGTAAATATAGGGAGAGGGGGAATGAATGGAGGGTAAGACATTTCTACGTATATGTATTATACGACCAAGAGCACGGTCGAGGCTTATCACACTCTGAGAACTGCGAATTCAAAGCCAATTTCAACTTATCATCGTCGCAGTTCTATAGACTTGATAAGTATTTTATGTGCACGCGTTTGTGTGCTTATTCTCAGAGTTGTCCTATTAAAAAGTTTTCGAATGGCAAATCTATCGATAAGAAAAGCAACTCAACTCAGAAATGCGTCTTTGATATAAGAATTGAGTGATCAATTGAGAGAATTAAAGAAGAACAATGATAAGGAACTCAGAACCATAAGAGAACAATAACAATAAGAAACTTTCAGTATTATTCTTACGATAAGAACTGAGAGGTATTAGATCATTGTAGCTGCAGCTCTTCAATATCATCATTAGAAGTTCATTTCGCTATATCTGTTCCATCAAAATACCCATTTATGTTATGTATGTCATTTTTATGTCAGGCATTTCGCACATGTCTGGAGTCACATGTTTTATTCCCATATATTCGACAGTTAGCTTTTTTGTGCTGGTTCTATTTATGGTGGATTTTTTCCTTTTTTTTATTTTAGATTAGAACACACGCTGTGCAATTCTCAGTCGCCAGACTTATCTTTACATTCTGTTTACAATTGATAACAAATTAAATTACGCCCAAAGAAATGAAAACGAAAACAAACCGAAAAAGAGAATTATTTTGTGTGTTCCGTTTCGTTCGTTGTGAAATGAGAAGGCAGTGGGAATATCAAATGAAATTGAAACTGTAAATTAGCGAACTAAAAAAGAAGAAAGCATGATAAGGCTTAAGATTAAACGCGGGCAATGCAGAATTATTATATATTTTGATATATATTTTCTGTATAAATTCTACCAAGAAGAAATTTCTAGATATTTTGCTGCTTTTTTCGTAGAGTTCATTTCGACTTAATTTTTTTCCGGCACATCAATTTCAATATTAACTAAATAAACTGCCAGAGATACATAATATAATTTATAGACACACCATATATATAAATTGTAGTTAATCCCCGTGATAATCCTTTGAAGCTTATTCCAATTACGATTGTGTGTGTGTGTATTTTGCATTTTCGTTTGATTTGTGCATTATGTTCTCCCTTTTGCAATTTAAAGATAATTTATCTATAGTATCTATATACTCGTATCTATTTTTCTAAAGATCGCCCACGCTGCAATATTCATATATATAAAGGAACACATACGTAGTACGGCTGTCCACATGTCTCTTGTCTGGTTTCTGTGGCCTTTCGTATCGGTTTGTGTGTATTCTCTCTCTCGCGTACACTCTTTCCCTCTGCCCCTTTGTACCATGCAGTCAGCATCAATTTATCATATTTTATTTATACAAGAAAATGTTGCTCTCTTTTGTCTGTTTGTTTTTGTTGCTCTCTCTCTCTCTCTCTCTCTCTCTCTTTCTCTCTCTCTCTCTGAGATTCCGTTCAAGTTCAGGGTAAAATGCGGCAAGAGTGCAAGAAAGAGAGGGAGATGTATATAGGGAGTGAAGATGAGGGCGTAGATCGTACAAGTCGAATGCCGTTAGATCGTATAAGGCGGTTCACTTGACACGTTAAGCATACGCAGCGTGGGCTGCACAAACGAACTTGGGAATAGAAAAACACATCATGACAACGAGAAAGATCATAATAATGATCATGAGGATGATGGAAATTGTTTCGTTGACATTTAATCACGAGGTATAAAAACACTTAAGACCCCTTTTAGATGGGAATTCAAAGCGAGCCGAAAAACGTCAAGCAATCACATTTTCTTTCTTGCTGATTTTCCGCTTTTGGAATTAGCCATTAATGAATGCGAAATTTATCAATTAAAATGTTTGCAAACACCCGCAAATGACGTACAAATCTCTTAGAATACCATATAGACAGAGATCTCTTTTATGTGTGTATGTGTGTGTGTTGGTGTATGTGTGTGTTGGTGTGTCTGCGATCCTCCCTTGGCCCATTGCCCTGTTTTGTTATTTCCGCTAGAAATCTATCAAAATGTCTAAAAATATATTCCGTCAGCTTTTATTCTATTTTATTTTATTTTGTTAGTTTTTTTGTTGTTGTTCCTGTTGAATTGAAAATTCGGAAAATCGTTTCGAATTGGGAGACGCGCTGCTTATTTTCAAAAAAAATAAATGTTTATTAGATTGATTTTGTTGGCGTGTTTGTGTGTGTGAGGGTTTGCGCATTTTAACTAAATTTAAATTTGTTTATGAACTTTCCGAGCGAGCACACAAAAATGCGCGCCATTATTTTTAGCAACAAACAGAGTAATAAAATGTGAGGTATTAAGCATTATAAATAGACCTGCATATACGTGCGATAAACCTCCATACAAACATGCATACATATATTCAAATATAGAAAGTATAACTATAGATTCCAAATAAATATACTAACAATCGATATATGTTCTTTCTCTCTCTGTCTTTGCTCGGCCACAGAACATGCGGCGACGATTGAACGGCAGAAGGTGCGGCGTGATAAGCTTGCGAATGCGCTGCGGGACAACAAGAAGCGTCTGCTAAGCCTGGAGCAGGAGATCAACATACTGACCGAACCGATAGAGGTGGGTCAATCCGAAAGACTGGACAGAGAAATCAGTCAATTGACTGAAGCCTGCAGGCGGCTAATAAATGGTAAAACAAAAACTATCGATTACCACTATTGAAACAATTGACTGACATTCCTAAACTCCTTTTGCAGATCCGCTATTGAATCCTGCTGCACCTAGTGCTGCTGCTCCGCCGGCCAATTCCATGAATCGTCAGTTCTCGGCGCCCGCCAGCAATCAGGCGCTGGCACAGCCACAGCCACAGCTGCCATTCCCTGGACGTCAACATCCGCGTCAGGCACCGCCCAACACGCTGAGCATTCACTCGGTGCCAGCGGCACCCACAGTGCCAGCCCATAATTATCTGCAATCGCATCCGCGCAGTGCGCCCAGCTCAGACTGCGTTCCACCAACACAGCTGATGCATCAGATGCCGCATCAGCAGTATAACTATCCGCCAATGATGGAACAGCCTCCGCCGTCGTATGAGTTATCTCAGCAACAGCGGCAGTTCCATGAGTTTATAGAGGAGCAGAGGCGAGTTGCTGCGGGGGCCCAAGCAGCAGCAGCCCAGGCAGCAGCCGAACAAGCAGCTCATATGCCTTCGGCAGCCCCCAATGATGATGAGGAGGAGGAATCTCTCTCCGAATCGGAAAGCGAGGAACCACTTGATATGTGGTCCTGCATAATGTGTACATTCCGCAACCATCCGCAACTGAACGTTTGCGAAGCCTGTGAAAATGTTAGGATCCAGCCGGGTATGATACGCATAGTGCATAGTGGAGCTGATAATGCCAATAATGCTAGCTCGCCCGCTACTGCTGCGCCCACAATAGCGTGATTGATTGATCTGATCGGCAGACCTGATTGATTGATCGACTGATATATTTTGTCCGCTTAACTTTTCCTACATATTAGCGCTGTAAACTATCGTGTAAATTCAACTAAAAACCAGCAATGATTGACAAATATGCTCCATATATAATATATATAATATAATATATATAATATAATATATATAATATATACAATATAATATATATATTTATATAATATATATAATATGTTGTGAGGATCTATTTGAATTTCATGAGAATACTATCGACAGTTTGAAAACATCGATAGCATGCAAAGTTCAAATAAATTGTCATTGCGTGTAGATTTAAGTACTATCGATAACTTTCATACTGGCGGTGGCACTGTTGAAGAAGTACAGCTCATCTAGCAATGAGTATAGGTGCATTACGCGATAGTATCATCGATAGTTCTTAACCTTATTTATGTATAACCAATCCGGGGTTCACTAACATGCATGGCCTGCTCCCTTACGTAGCTGTCTCTGCATGCAGCTGCAACTTTGAAACTGTGATAGAATTATAAACTAGTTTCCATAAGTGAAAAAGTCATAAATAGGTACATCTAATGTGTGTGTTTTGCTCAATTGAAAGACACTTGAAAAACTGATGAAAGAAGAAGAAAAATATACAAAATATAAAAATATTTTCATATAAACTATTAATCACGTGCATACATACGATACATACTTATTAACTGTATACCTAGTTTTCTTTTAATAATATTTATGTACATAAATTGCAAATGCCTCATTATCTGTTTTACTGATAAGCCAACAAAGTTTATTATTATTTTAAGCCGCTTGCGTGAATAAAGAAATTATTATTTAAATATTTACACAGTTTTTGTTGTTTCTGCTGCTTCCGTTTGCTGCATTTGTTCGTTTTTCTTTCATGCTAGTAATTTATTAATAAATTTGATAAAAATAATAATTCTTCTTTTGCAGCGCCGAGACTCAATCGTGAGGACATACATATAACACTTTCTCCCGGCGAAAATCGTAAGAACTTTATTAATAATACTTTATTATTTAATAATCATTCAATCTTTATATTAGGTATTATACACTCCTGGATACTATCGTGACAATCGGGCCAAGAAACTAACAAACACCACAACTAGACAACAGACCAAATAAAATAAAATTAATTAAAGTGATTAAAATTTTGTTACATTTTGAAGACGCTGCTGGCAGCGTTAACTTGTAAATAGAAGCGTAATATCTACCACTATTATGCTGTTTGTTGATTTTCTGTCATAAGAATCAAGACTTTTTAGTAGCACTTCTGTATATTGCATATATAAATTAGTGAATTTAATTCGTTATTTGTACATTTTGTAAATACATAAATACGTACTATGTAATGGTTTTCTACAGAAACTGGCGATAATTGTATGCTTTATAAGAAAGCTCCAATAATAACAATACTTGTATTTGAAATTAAAGTGAGCAAGTTGGAAAGAAAGACGTTGTTTTAATTTTGTTCAATGGGCTAAGGTATTTAAATTTCGATAAGTTTCTGCACTCTTTTCCGATTTTAGTTGTCTAATCAGAGTATAAGTTAATGTACGCAATCGAAGAGTTGATCTATCGATGTTATTTTAACAGCTAACATCGAGACCACTTAACATTACATTAAATTACCTGTTATCGAATTCTTTGGCCTATCGAAACTTGTGTATACACCACTAAGCAGTAAAGCTATTTAGCTAGAGATGTGCAACTAGTGTTAGGTTCAATTCTCGACCAATTCTCTCTACCCTGCGCGTTGTTTTGGATGTGCGCAGAAAATTATATTATTTCAACAAACCAAGTTGGCCGTTTTAATAAAACATCATGATGCAGGATTTCCCAGAAATACGTCGTAAGAAACAATATTATTTAAAAAACAATTTAGCCTATACCGAAGATCATGTGTTAGTGAAGAAGTTATTTTTGTTTCATGTTGCGCCACAGGTAAAAACCATATATATTGCATTAAAAAACATACAATGACATACAATTCTTTGTAGTTGTCGCCACATGAGTTGCAGGCATATTTCGAGAAGTTTGGACGCGTCGTCCATCTGCGTCTGTTCCAGCCGCTATTGCCTGTTGTGGAAACTGCAGGCAGACCACGAAGGAAGTCTGGCTATGTATTCTTTAGTGACCCAAGCAGTGCTACTCAGTTAGTAGTTACAAAGAAAGGGATTTTTAAAGATTTTACTCTAACCTGCTTCTGCTTTTAGGGCATTGCAGCGCATGGTTCACTATGTGAATAAGAAAAGATTGTGTGTGCAGCCCAACTACAGTTGGTATCAGCCCGATGCCTTTGGACCGCAGTGCAAAAATAACCAGGACCCGCAGCCAGAGATAATGCGTTTGAACGACCATTGCAT
Source organism: Zaprionus ornatus (assembly GCA_018904035.1). Taxonomy (NCBI): domain Eukaryota; kingdom Metazoa; phylum Arthropoda; class Insecta; order Diptera; family Drosophilidae; genus Zaprionus; species Zaprionus ornatus. The sequence continues at coordinate 5,711,337 of JAEIFZ010000238.1, forward strand.
GGGTCATATTTTGAATTACCTTCCCTTAGTGGATCGCATACACTTTGCACGCATTTGCGTTCGTTTTCGCAGTGTCTATGAGCAAATGTCTCCATCACTCGATAGATTCATAGACTTCAATCAATTCGAGTCAATGACCCTGTGGGACGTTCGGGATTTCTTTATGCTATCGGGAGGATTTGTTAAGCGTTTCGAAGGCGTTATACCATCGCGCCATCGTCAGCGTGTATTTGATTATCTGGGCTCGTATTGCATCAACTTGGAGTCCTTGAATGTTAAGGCAACCAAGATAACCGCACAGAATATGCACAAGTTGCTGGCTAAGGTGCATCAGCTCGTGGATCTGCAGCTGGACAGCTGTGATCTACGCAACGACGCTCTAGTACCGTTGAAGAATTTGACACAGCTAAAGAAACTTGATCTTTCCAATAATGCACTCTTAAGTGGAAACAACATGGACATAAACTTACCAGATTCCATAGAGACCTTGATTCTTTCTGGTTGCGTTTCAATTAAGTCGAAGAATCTGGCCAAGTGCTACCAGAAGTTGCCATTACTCAAAGAGTTGAACCTCAAAGGGATCTCATGCATAGCGTCGAGCCTACAGGAGATGCCCCAAGAAAGAGGCCTAGAGACGGTCGTCATGACCAGTGGCCATGGACCCTTCGCTGGTGTTGACGATATTGCCAAGTTGCCAAGCTTGATTAAATTGATTGTGCACAGTCCAATGGATGGCAGACCAATACATCAGGAGCTGATCAAGGCACTTGTCGAGCACAAATCGAATGGTCTGCAGTACTTGGAGATCCGCGGTAGAAATTGCATCAATGCTCAGATGCTGGGACAGATTGCAAAATTGGGAGCACTGCGAACACTCATATTATCGAATTGTGAAAAGCTCAGTGATGCTGACGTGGAGGTTTTATTCTCATTACAAAACTTGGAAGAGCTGCGTCTAAAATCGAACTACACCGTCAGCGATAATACTTTGCTTCGCATCATCTTTGCTTGTCCCAAACTTCACGTGCTACATATATTGGATTGTCCTTATGTTACAGAAAAGCTTATAGAAGATTTGGTGTTCAAGATACGACTGCAAGCGCGTCGACAGGAGTCCGAGCGACAGCTGCCTATCAATGTGTATGCATACCATACTGGCATCTCAAAATTAATGCTAGATATTCCCGAGGTTGCTGCCAAGGATATAATTGATTTATCGCTGGCGGAGCCCTCATTGTTAGATATGTGTTACTACAATCTCCATGAGATGGGTAACTATGATGCAGATCCAGATTCAGATGATTCACTGGATGCTGGATGTCGTCAACATCTGTTCCACGTGGGTGATACTGATTTTGAAGATTTTGATTCTGAATTTGATGATTACGATGATTATGAGGATGACGATGATTTTTATTTCGATAATGATCTCGATTATGATGATGATATGCTTGAGAGCTGGGACTGAAAGAGGTTATACTATAGTAAATATCTACATACATAAATATAAATGGATTTTGAATTCGTCTAACAAATACCCTATATACATATATAATATATCATTAAATAAACGATTCAATGTGAAAAATAAAGAGAGATGAACGATTGTTTTATTGAGATGATGAAGACGCACACTGAAGTAAAGTTCTCTTCAGAAATATAGATACGTTCTTCATTATATAGATATTTATATTGTATTTATTGTTTTTAATACATTTGTTATACACTGTTTAAGATGTGTGCTTAGTTTAAAATCATTTGTCTAATGTTGAAAACCTAAAGATCGTTGTTTATTGCTCCTATGCATTGTATTATTGTACGTTTAATTTAGTTAATTATTTTTCGCGTTAGCATTGTTTCTTAGTTTCTTTTTTAATAAAGCGCTTAGACCGGCTTGGGCTCGCGTGGCATGTGGCTTGGTGTTTTGGATTACCATCTTAAGCTATATATAAGCAGAATCTGTAATTGACTTGGGGAAATTGCACCAAATAGTCTAACAAAGAATTGAATTTGATTTTTGCCTTTTTTGTTTTTCATTTTGATTGACAATCAATCTTAGAGCACATTTTAAAACTTAACTAACCGTACAGAACTAGCAAAATAACACAAATATAATGTAATATATATAATACTTTTTTCAATAATGAGATTGAGAAGCTTGAGATAATAATAATATGAATGATATATCGATCAAAGACTAAGAAGTCTAAAGATAGTTAACAATAATAAATGTATTTTTTTGAAAATTTGTTAACATTTTTCTCACACTATATAGTTTATGGTAATTAGTTAACAAGTTATAATTGAGATTTGCCTTGCTTAGTATATAATAATAGTATAGATATTTTAGGGAATTTTCAAAACAACTGCATTGCATAGGAGGTGCTCTCTCTAGCCAACTTTGATATAGTATATAGGTACATATATGTATAATAATAATAATTTAGTTAAAAGCCGCGAGCAAGGATAAAGAGGAATGCAGGCACCTCTATGGGGCATGAGTATTCTTAGCTGGAATGAGTTTTATCTTTTCCTGTTTCTATGGTGGGGTGGGGGTGAGGCACACAGATCGAACAACATGGACTAAGCTATATATATAATGTATATCTTGTATATGTATATTCTGATAAATTATTGTACTTTCTTGCATCATTTGCATATGTATGTGTGTATGAACTACTTGTATGGAATGGAATTGTGTCCCTCCTCTAAATATCTCTTGTGAGTATTCCCAACTATCTCGTATATATATATTTATATCAATTTGGAGTATTCTGATGCATTTCAATTGTCTTTTTTGGTTGCAGTTGACCTTTGTGATGCGCTTAGAGGGTGACATCGTGCTCCTCGTCGAGCATCTCGACAAATGCACGCGGCACGAGGCCCTTCATCAAACCCTGCTTGCCGTACATGTAATCCTCGTTGACGGGTGAGCATTCGGTGACAAAGATGACCTGCAAAGTAAATTATAAATGAATTCAGTTTGACTACTCTATTCTCCGGCCTTGGCTCACCTCATTGGCGCTGAGATTCAATTCCGTGTGATCCTTTGCATCGTACGAGCACAGAACGCGTGCGCGCTGCATTTGATCCGTGTTGACGTGCAGTGGTATGGACTGATTTTGCTTGTGGCCTCCGCTGGCACTGGAGTTGCTGTTATTTGTGCCAGCGCTACCACGTGATCCGGCGGCATTGGACTTGTTGCCCACATCCTGTAGATCAAGCGGGGCATACGGTGTCGGGCCTCCCAAGCTGAGAGATGCAGAGAGATTTTAATGAAGATGTTATGAATCGGATCGGGATGCTAACACATGAAACCTTCTCAATTCCAGCTATAAATTGGACTAGCTAATTGACAACAACAACAATAACAATTGATTTGTACAAAATATTACGTATACATGAGTGCAGCAGCAAGGCGAATAATTCTTTTGATTTTCGTTTTGTTAAGGCTTATATTGCAATAATATTAAACCGTTGTTATGGCGCTCGTATCGAACTCGATTTCAAAATCTTCCAGCAGATGCGTCAACTGGTTGACCTGGCCAATATCTACGCTACTAAAGCCAGTCACGCTATCATAATCATAATCTAATGCTAGTGCAGCAGGGGAGCTGAGATCAGAATCAAAGGAATGCGACGAAACTATGCTGGGAGGCCCGTCGACATCTTCGCTATTGATGCGCAGGCGTGGCTTGCCGGGCTGCATTCTGTAAAACCACAAAACAAACAAACAAAAAGAAACCGGAAAGGTGAAACAACGCAACGCAAAGAAATGAAAGCCAGAATTTCTCATGGGTTCGACTAGAGCGAAGTGCAAGAGAATTATCTATAGTGCCGCCTATAGAGAGTATATGGTATCCTCAACTATCTCTACGACTAATCTACAGTCTCCTCTTATGAATATGTCTTGAGGTTGACTCTATTGAGTGCATCATGGCACAGACATATCCACGATAGAGTCTTAACTTACTTAGCCAATTCGCGCTGCAGTTGATCCATTACATCGCCGCACTGCTTGTAGTATCGCACTTGGGTCTGGACGAAGGCGTGCAGATGACGCAAATGAGAAGCCTGCGAGGTACTAATGCCGTCCAGCAGCAGCTTAGTTATCTCCGACTGGCGATCAAACTCGGCCTGAGCCACGCGCAGGTCACGCTCCGCCTATCGGTGATGACACGAGAATAAAACATTAAAAACAAATCAAAATGGAATAAGGTCAAGCAAAGATTATAAAGAGCATTCAAAGGCGCCGTCACAATGGGCGATGGGCGATGGGCGATGTACCTGTTCCAAGACGGCTTCTGGCGAGATGCCATCTTTCTGTAAAGCACAAATCAAATCACGCACAACACACACAAACACATCCACAAGGAGGATGAAGCAGCACAAAGAGTAAAAGCAGAAGGCAAAAATTCATAATGAGCTTATTGCTAAAATTGATTATATCCTCCCTCCCCGCCCCCTTACTTCTTCTTACACTTACCGACTGCTGGCCAAGCATGCTGCGCGCCTTCTTTACACGATTCTTACACGCATCCAGGTCCAAGCTGCAAGAGAAAGATGATATAGATATGAAGGAAGATGATATGGAGATGGAGGAGGATGTCCCTGCTTACCGCTTTGTCTCCAGTATGCCGCGCTCCTTGCTGATGGTCTTCATTTCCCCGTCTAGAAATTTACGCAACGGTTGCGTAAAGCAAATGCCCGAGGTGGCAATGAAGTCGTGCTCGCACTGACCCAACTTCTGCTCGGCCTGGCCCACCTTAATCAGCGCCTGACCATAGGACATATCCTGCCCGAAATCGCCGCCCGCCTCAATCATGTCCAGCGCCAAATGCTCCAGATTGCTCAACCGCTTCGGTTTCGATTTCTCAATCTTCTCGAATATGAAATCTTCGACGCGATTCTGTGGATTCGGTATCAACACCGATTCGGTGTCTCGCACTATTTTCTCTGTCCATGATTTGGTCACATCCGCTCGTTCGGCCAAACTTTGAAAGTGTAAATCATATTCGGTGCGCTCTGTGGTGCCCAATTTCTCCTCTGTCAACTGCAAAAGGGCAAAAAGGATGAACGTTGAAAAAGTCAATCGACTGCGCAGCTCATAACCAACGTCGCCACCCGCAGAAGGGTCCCCCAGCCACAGTTTTATTGCTCTTGAGTATCTCATTTATGTATTTACCCACCTGCACTACGCGTGATATTGTGCTGCCCGCCTCCTTGACCAAATTCTTCACATTAAAATTGGGTAAATTTATGTTCATCGTTTCTGATTTATTTATAAATTCAATTAGAAAATAAGTTCTATGCAAAAATTCTTGTTTGTATTTATCAATAGTCTAATAAGAAACTGAGCTTCACAATAATCGATAAAAGCGATGTACCGATACATTAATTTGCAAGTCAAATCAGTGTTGCACTGCAAGGCAACTAAGGCGCAGACCTGGCACTCGACGGTAACCAAGTGATGTTAAGTTACTGTTAACGCACTATTGCTACGCTGTTAAAAACGGTTTTTTGATGTCCCACCCTTCGATACCTTTTGCGCGGTTTTTAAAACGTGGGGCATGAGAGAATCTGAGAAAGCGGGAAAAAGTGTAAAACCCTCTTCAGAGCGATCTGTAAACATTGAGAACTTCGAGAAACGGCACTGCTTAAAGCAGCAATTAAAAATTGCTCCTGTTGAAATTATTTTAAAAATGACGACTTTATTTAATTTAGCATAGCTCATTGAATGCCTTTACAACAATATATATAAAGTACATTACACACGTTTAAATATTATATAAAAATTTACAATATTTCGGTTTTACTTTGCTTCTCCAATAGGAAGACAAATCGTAAATATCTCAAGCATGCAATCAAACTCTCTTTCACATATATCATTGTTCTTCAATCAAAAAGGCATATAATTTTTTTGTTTATCATTAAATTTCAATAAAATCTATCACAATGTGAGAATTTTAAAATACATTATTGCTCACCTTTTGATCTACACTAAGGTGTTATTTGTGAGTCATATAAGAGCACAAGCATTTCCTGATTATACAAAATTGTTAATGTCGGTTTATATATATTTTTTTTTTTTTTTTGTAAAACTTCATGTTTGCTTAAAATTGTACTTAGTTATTAGATACATGTACATATAAAAATATATATTACGATCATCATTATCAATATAAAAATTGCATGCTACGGACGGACAGCAACTTAAAATGATAAACATAAACATATTAAAATGCTGATTCTGTGTTAAAATACATGCAAGTTTTTATTATATAGTGTTCTTACTCTTAATGTTTGTTTAACTTTACATTTAAGGCCTAAATATAGGCAATTATATGAATTTTTTTCTTTTTTTTTAAGGCGCGTGCATTTTTTTTTGTGCGTGGTTTTTTTTTTTTATTGTGGGCTGACGTGTCAAGGGATCTAGTTCTTATGTATCAGCCTCATTTATATTTATGTGTTGAACGCAGAATGAAACTTGAAATATCAAGCAAATTATACTTAGTTAATATGATGATACTCTATTACAAAATTACAAAAATACATTCTCTTATTCAATTCCTTATTGAGCTTCGCGTTAAATATATGTATAATTTGTATTGCTTTTTGTTTGTTAGCCACAAAACACACAATTAATAATTAATTAGTATTCTCTGTTAAGGAACACTTAAAAGAATTAGAGAAACATTCAGTCTAACAAAATACTTGTACAGAATTATAATCAATCTGAATTTCGAGAAAAAAATATTCGATTTATGGGTGGGTTCGATATTGCTGTTTTTGTTGTTGGGCACAATCTCAAAATCTTTTGTTTAAAAAAACATAGCCAATTTTTGAGTGGACCTGCACATGTGTGTGTGCTAGCTGTATATATAATGTGATATGCAATCGCGGGGGATTTAAGCTCTCATTTTTGCACTTATCAAATTCTATACTATCAAATAAACATATAGACGAGGTGCGCAGCCGACGGGGCTGCGCCTAATCAAAAAATTTAACTAAATCTTGACAGAAATTAAATGTATATAAGATTATAGCACAACAGTTTCGGATTTGCCGAGACGCGTTTCAAACGCGTCATAAAACTGCTGCTATGTCCGTTCGTGGGGATCAACTACAACTAACTGCAACATAAACAACGAAAATTCGACTAATTTTGTGGTAAGCTGGCCACCAAGAAAACTGATGATCATCTTTCTTTTCTCTCTCAGATATAAGTGCGCTTGACTTTCGTCAGAGTGGACGTTTTGCAGGGCAGCTCCTTTTCTAAATGTTCCGTAGAGTTTTTGCACTCATGACTGCGATCCTTTTCCAGGTCCAGATTCGGTGTTTTTTGCGTCGTAGTGTATTGATTCGAGTTGAATAATAAATTAATATCTTTGCCGCTGTTCTGATGCTTGAATTGACTGTGGGGTAGATCGAAAACACTATAGTTAGATTAGAATATAAATCGAAGAAGAAATCATTTAATATCTTACATTGGTTTGCCAAAGTGGTTGTGGTGATTGGCATCCAAGCGACTCTGGGTGTACGATTTCTTCATTTTAATGCCAACAAGTCCGCCCAAGAAGAATGTGCATAGCAAGGCAAGTAGGATTAAAGTCAAGTTAAGGTTCGTAATTGATTGGGCCTTCTGCACCTCATTGACTACAGCTGTTGACTTCTGAGGGTCTGTAAAATGTAAGAGATAAGAGCAATTTGTGACTCAGTTGACTTCTCGATTCTCTTCGATTGCTTTAACACTTACCGTGTAGATTAGTCATGACCTGCTCGGGATCCACTGATGCTTGTGGAATTTTATTCTCATCTATATAGTCATTGAGAAAGTCTGATCCGGCGCCTGAGGGCTGCTGTTCCTGACTTGTCGCTATCTCTGGTAGATTACCGCCCACACTGGCATAAATCAATTTTTTCGCTTCCTCCGTTTGCGGTGGAGCCATGGTGACAATCACAGGATCTGCCGAAGTCTTTGGACACAAAGCAGCTGCTACTTTCTTGGTCGTGTTCAAACTTTGCAGATAAGTCTTTGTACCGAATTTATTCTGGCTTGCAGCCAAATTCTTGCACTCATGCGTTTGTAGATCCCACGCACAGTTTGGATCTTGAAGGCTAAGACAACCCAGACAATCAACGATCAGAGAGCAATGATGCAATGGCACCGTAACCAGTCGTCCGTCACTGACAACAACAAGCGTATTCTTCTTGGAAGAAATAACTAATTCCCGAACAGGAGTGCCCAGTGGTAACACTTGTCTCACAGAGATGACCACAGTGCGAAGACGATCCACAGTATTGTTCTGGTGTGTTGTAAAGGTGTTAATAAATTTGGCCACTTTGCCATCATCGGTGCCACTGTAGATGACATCGTAGTGTTGGCCATTCAGCGCCTTGACTTGAGCATCTACCGCAATCGCTGTTAGTCGATGTTGCAGCGTCACCTTGGTCAGCAACGGGCGGCCGTGCTGAACTGGAACAGCGCTTTCCATTAGCGGGTGATTCTTAATAAAGTTGACGGAAATACTGGAGAGTGTACGAGAGTCATCAACACATTGGCCGGGACGCGGTTTAGGCACCTGCGCTGGCTCCACAGGCAACCAATGCGATTGTGAATCCTTTTGCGACTTGAAGTCGCCATCAAAAGCAGCTAAAATGTCATCCAACCGAAAGGCGCATACCGCTGAACCGGGAATGGCATTTACAGGTGTGTTAAAAACAGCATAAACCAAGGCATTTGGACCACTCTCCACAATGGGACTTATAGCCTCTGCAGGGGAAAGAGAATAACAGATATAAGTCGATGCAATCCGTTGTACATTTCTTTCATTACTTACGTATTTCATCAAAGTAGAAAGGATACTCGCCAGGCACTGAGCAATTGAGACGCGCCTTGAGGAATGATGTCCAACTCTTGCCAGTATTATAGGGACCACCGCGATCATTTTTACAGACACGTGCGACACGCGAGTAAACCGCTTTGCCAAAGTTGATATATTCCATGGATAGTTCGCGAAAGAAGAAAAATACATAGCCATTGCGCTCGATGGCGCCCACAAAGTCTGGTTGATTTAGTTGCTTGAGATCGTATTGCTCGGTACGAAGATTCTCACGATAGATGAGTGGATCACCGCCAGAAAAGTCAGCCACAGTGGCGCTATACAGCTGACCATCGGCAAACACGTAAGTGCTGTTGTGGGTAGGGCTATAGGGGCAAAGACCTTGCGCCTCTACATCCCGTGTAATCTCATATCGCATGCTATTTACACTGCTACTGGTACTGGCATCCACTGCATCCGTTGGTGTCTGCTGCTCGGCGGGAGCATAGTGCCGACAGCGTGGCTTGTAGGAATTAGTGCCACAGAGTAAGACTTGACCATCGCTGAGGCGTGCATGTACTCGCAAATAGTTATGACAATCCCATTCGTGTTTTCCCTTCAGTACACACAGTTCACGATCCGCACCAGAGCTTGGCCAGACTAGGCGACTATTCTCTTTCAGCCCCCGCATACTGATGTTGTAGATGACGTCCCTGCGAAAGAGAACAGACACAATCGAATTATTCGCTTAATTGCCAGACCTGTTGGCGTGTGCAGGCTGCTAATGAAGCAAATTGCCAGGCAGCCAAGCCAAAATAGATGAGCCACACAGACACATACACGAGGAATATATTTACATAGATAGAGAGTGAGAGCAAGAAAAGAGAACCATAGCAGCAGTTCGTCAAGGTTGCGTTTTTAGCAAGTAATTAGAACTCATACATACATAGGAACAAGTACTTAAGTATGCAATTGCGTTTTAGATTCCCTATTATTATCATACTATGTCCATTTTATAAACATACTAGCTCTGAACAATCTGGCAAGAGTATATAAGTAACTAAAAACAAGCAGGAAAACTACAGTGGAATGTGGTTGAGTGTTATATACCCGCTACCCACCTGTTTGCCTATCAAAATTATATTTTACATAACTTAATAACAGTATTATGAGATTGCAAATACATTTTTAGAAAACTTTTTGACTGTTTTACAGTTCTTGTTTAAATTTAGGTTTGCATTTTGATTTATATAGACTTATGGGCGCAAGAGGAGGCTTGACTGAATTCTAAAATATATTTTATCCGTATGTAATAATCAGATATATTTATTGTCAGCATATTTGGTAGTCATCACTCTAATAGTTTCGGAGATCTAGGCGTTCATATAGACGCACATGGCTATATCGACTCCTCTGCTGTTGCTGTTTAAGATTATATACCATATGGATAGCAGGTATAACTACAGAGTAGTCAGAAAGTTTCCTCCTTCTTTATTTCTCACTTTTCAACAAAATGCTGTTGGCCTCGACGAGCTTTCCCACTCTGTTATGATCGTAATTCAAAACTTAGAACATATGATTAAAATATTCATAGCTTTTGATTATTTTAATTATATAGGGAATACTCTCAGTTAGCTTAATCATTTAAGAGATGACGTCAAAAACAAAAAACAATTAAAATACGTTTATGTTGAGCTCTCATGATCGCATTACTATTAATAACATATTTATTATTATTATCGCAATTGTTTTTAATAGTATTTCTGATTATTTTGCTATGCACATGGAATATGCATTTCATTTCAAGCGAATGCTAAATAAACAACTCACAGTTCTGGAAATTGTTTTGTATTTGCTACATTGTAAATTACTTCCAGGAAAATAAATATGAGAAATGCGAGATTTGCACTTGCACAATATATAATATGTAATATACTGTGCAGGGTTAAAACAGCACATACAATAGATAGGAAAAAATCCCTGGTAACATCAATGGCGGGTTAATTATTCCGCGAATCGAACAACACTTTTTGCTATTGAGATTCATGATAAATATTTAACTTAGCTCGTGCCAATAAAAAATGTGTATGTTTGTATATGCAGAACAGGTAGCTAGAAACTCATTGTTCTGCCATTCCCAATTGTATGCCAAATTGTATAAGGGATGGGCGGTACTTACTTGGCACCAACGAGAATACTCTCATCATCATGATCCAAAATCTTATAATAGTCCGTTGTATTGCCAAAGAAACTCGCCGTCACAATGTCTGACTCTGTAAATGCAAAAGAAAAACAATTATACAAAAATTGATTGGGATGACAAACAAAAGAACTGGAGATCATAATGAATGTCTTTACATTAAGCAGTTATTCTGCCCAGTTCTTTTGGATAAGTAATTAAGCTGTCAATGCCACACATAGTAGTAGTAGTAGTAGTATTTGTTGTTGCTTAGTAATGACCAAATCGAATGTACGTAACGAATGTGCAACAAGCATTTACAACTCAATGCAATTAGTAGGGTCGCTCATTATTTGGCCCATTTTCTGTTGCTTCAGAGGAAACGCTAATTTGTTGCAAACATTGCGAAAAATTGGGCGCGATAAGCCTTGGTCCACTACTGGGAGCACAACTTGTCATTGATGATAAAGCGGTGAAGCAAACAAAAGAAGAAACACAGAGAGAGACGCACAGCAAAACAAGCAAGTGGCACAAATAAACAATTACAGCAACAACTACAAGTTAAACTACAACAATAACTACAAGTTAAAGTACAACAACAACTATAAGTATAAGTACAACTGCGACAACTACAAACATAACTTAGTCTCTAGGTTTAACTTACTCGTTTGCAGATCGGGACGCACATCGGGCATCCACGCATCGACAATGCGATGGCAGATAAGAAGGAACAACAGTTTCAATATGGATGATCTTGTAATAATAAACCCTGTAATTATCATTGTTGCTGCTGTTGTTGTTGAAGGTCTCTTGACGTGTTCTTTAGTTGTATTAAGTATTTCCAATTGCCTTAGTAGCAAGCGCGCACTTCAAAACTGTCGACTGTTGCTTTTCTGTTCTGATGATTCAGCAGCGTTACTTGGTTGCCACTCGCTTGGGTGGTGGTTCTGTTGCAGCTGCTGTCGCACTCACAGACTGAGTGGCTCGCTGCAGTTGCTGCTGCTGTTGCTATTGACGGTGCCAATGAGGCTAGTCTGGCCTGACTGGTTTTAATCACTGCCGTCCGTTGTTTGTCATGCCGATTGCTGCCATTCTCGTGCCAGTTGTCGCTGCTGCTGCAGTCACTAGCATTGCTCTTTTATCTGCTTTTATCTGTTGTTGTAGAGCAAACTGCATATAGTAATTTTCACTACGTTCTGTTGTTTGTTCTGCTTTTTAATGCTATTAGCTGATGTGCTCAAATGAAAACGCAAAACCTGCAATCAAATTAATAAAAAAAAAGATTGTCTGTTATTTTTTTTTGTTTTTCATGCATGTGGAATTTCAGCAATCTTATTCGAACGATTTCCTTTCGCATACAATCAAATCATCTATGTAATCTCAATTCAATTTTACGTTTTATTGATTATTGATCATTTTTATGGGTTAAGTTCAGTTTTCAATGCCAAAGTTGTGTCTTTTATTATTATTACTACTTATTTTTTTATGATCCTATGCTGTCTTTGCTATGCAATAAGTATGATATTGTCATGCATATGTTTATTAAATATTATGACATTATTGTTTATATTATGCACACAATTCTTATTTTAAATATCACATCTTTCATACATGGCAATAAATATAAAATTATAACATGCTACACATATTAATTAAACATTATCATCACTAATCACATCATGATGATCCCGCGAACTCTTTTTTATTATACACAACTTTCTCTCTATTGTTTATGGATTTAAACAATTTCACTTGTTACATATTATTACCGAATAACAATAACAAATTAAACTTGTATAACTAACAATAAACGTGTTTTTTTGTTTGCATTAAATTCGCACACAATTTTCACACTTTCTAGACCAAAGTGAACCGCACGTTGGGCGTACTCATCGACCACTGAAGCCGCGTTGGACACAACAAAAGTGCCGAAAGTAAGCGAATTAGAGAAGTAAAGCCGAAATGGCAAAAACGAGAGACGACGAACAAACACCCACGCTCTCTCACTCGCGAGACTGCTTTGAGTTACAGTTTGAGCAGCACTGAGTGCGCTCGTTATGTTGTTCACTCTCTTGCTCGTTGTCTTGCCACCTCTCTCTTTCTCTTTGTTTCTCCGTCTCAAACAGTACCCGTACCCCCTGCATATGTCACGCACTGCCTCACACGTCCTGTGGCTCAGTGGTTTTTTCGACCTTCTATGATTCACCAAAGTTTCCTGTCATTGTTGGAAATCACGTGCGGTATTTTCCATCAATTTCAATACACTGTCTAATCAGCTATTCCGTTAGAACGAACATATCACAGAACGTGTTGTCCTGCCAAAGGAGCTCTTCACACGTTTTTACACATGGTATTTCCACTTCTGTGTTTTCAGGTTTTTTTTTACGATACTCTTCTCATAGGAAAATTCGTGATACAGTTTCTTTCTCACGCCTCGTCACACTTGGACAACTTTTACCTACACGCGGATGATCTTCAATAAATTACTTTATTGGCCAAGCGAAGGTCGCAACAACTTGTTGTCGTGTCTTGGTGTCTTCTCTGTGTCTCTGTCTTGGTCAATGAATTTGTCTGTCTTTGCCCGGTCACCGCTCGCTGAGCCGCATCATTTTTCCAGCTCGATGACGAGCGACGTCGTCGGTGGTGGTGGTGGCAGGGGTCAAGTGACCCCTCTCTCACTCTTGGCGGTTTTGTAATGTGCACGGGGCAAGTGTTGAAACTATAACATACTCGTGGTGCATAGGGGCACAGCTCGCAATTGGCCTTAAGAATACTTTTTTATGAAATCCGAGGGCCGTTCATGATAAAATGAAGAAGTATGTAAAAAAGCGTATAGAAAATGAAAAATTGTCAAGTATGCAACAATTGTCTATGTCAGAGAAGTGCGAGTAGACCCTTCTGTAATTTAAGGTGCTCTGTATCAAAAGGGGTATTTTATAGCCTTCTTTATTTAATCTACTGAGGAAGAGGATGATATAAGATATAAGAGCATTGTAATTTAGGGATTAGAGACGATTAGACAAGAAGAAAGAGCTAGTGGGAACTTAATACTAAAATAGGTATGCCTCATAAGAATATAGAATATAATTACAAAGATTGTAATGACAAACTCAGTTAAATATAATTTATTAAAATATTCTAAATGTATTCCACCTTAATATTAGCAAAAAAATCAGCAAGATTTCAAGTCATTATCTTTAACATTTGAGTTAATGCCCAAGAACAACCTTTTGCCCACTGTGCACTGTAAAAAAGTACTTCCTAGTTTGTTTCCATACTCGAATTCTCTTATGCTCCTAATTAATATACTGTTTTTATAGTTCTCGCTAAGCTACCCTCGCTTATTCATTGCCAGACGACATCAAAGTACAAGTACACATGAATATGCATTATCAATTTTATATAGTTTCGTTTCAGCTCTCAAGTTTCATAATGCGGCCCCATTTAGTGTTTTCAATGCCAGGAAGTGTGTTCCGCTTTTTCCGTCAGTTAACTAAAAATGCTGGCTCCGTATACGTCTGCTGGCACTAATTAATGATCTCAAAATCGAGTTTGAGTTACCTATTAGCATCGTCTTTCTATGGATCGGTCACTGGGTACAGCTGTCTCCTGTTTCGACTTGTTTCCCATGCACACACTCTTTATCGGGTTTCCATAGCTGATAAAGATGCTCGACGGTCTTCTGTCTGTCTGTCTTTTACACAGAGATAAGAGAGACTCGATCAAGATAACGGTGAAATGTATGTCACGTTTGTCGTTTGTTTATGTTTTTTTAAGCGTTTGCTTCGTCTACCTCGATCATGAGTGGGAAGCGCGAGATAGATAACTAAGTTGATCTAGTAGGGGTAGTACGTGCCACCTTCAGAAATTGATTTCTGCGTATATTTATTAGATTTATCATGCATACACATATACCTAAGGTGTACGTTTATAAGATATAGACTCGCTAGAAACCTGATCTCTTCTCTAGCATGCCAACCAGTTTGGTCAGTGGGCGTGCAGCTTAGCCAAGTTACTCAAATCGATATGTGGTGCCAACAGGTGGTTCTGGCACCTGTGAATTTACCTTATAAAATGTGTGTGTGTGCAGCCCGCAGCAGACTGACTGGCTGCCAATTCTGGTTCTGGCCATAGTAATTGTTGTTTTCGCTATGTTTGAAATTCTAATTATACAAACTCTGTTTCCTAATCAATTATAGTAAGGTACCTCTTAAGGAAAACTAAATGTTTTCAACCTTATAAGCAACAGATGCATTTCCCTCAGCTTGAAAGGAGGAAATACTAGAATACTGATCTTCTTGATTCCATACTGGCATAGTTTAGTACTTTATTTATGGATATTTACTAGAAAATTCCTGACTTGCTCTTTTGTTTTTTTCCTTCCCTTATCATTTCTTTAGTTCAATGCACTTAACGTCTTTACTGACTTCTTTATCCCCACAACAATCGTCTGTGCGCTTCGGCCAACTATCGCAGCATATTCCGGCTTTACTTCCGATCTGTTCCCCAACGCCTACATATATCATTTATCTTCGTGTGTGTGTGTGTCTTAAACCAGTTTAATCAATATTGGCAGGCGACGCTGGATGTTGCTTGGCTTTCAACGGAAGCGTAGATGATTCAGAAGCCGTTCAATATATAACAACAAATCACAAATAATTTATATAGCAACAAAATAAGAAACTCCTCATATAAGGCGCGACAAGTTTTTCATTCACAAATTGAGCGTAAAATAAACGTGGGAGTTTTGAATTGAAGTTTACGAACGCATTTCAATCGAACTGCTAACAAATTTACGCAGTTTTATTTATCACCAACAACAACACAGAGACACTTCAAAGTGCATCTCAAACACACACTCGCACATACACAGATAACTTAAAAAAAGCCAGAGTGACAGAGAGAGAGAGAGAGAGAGGTGGGATAGGGGAAGAGTTGTATTTGAGGTTAAGTGGGACACACATCGCGTTCCACTTTGACACTTTTAAGCTTTCAATTCAATTTTTTTTATTTTATTTTTTTGTTATTGCTTTTTTGGGGCGTTGTTGGAGAGCGCTCGATCTCGATCTTTGCATATAGTATTAAGTGTTATCGTTACCGTTACTTGACTGCGTTTCGTTGAGTTCTCGATAGGAGCCTCAAATGGAAGCCATAGTAGAACGACGCGAATTGATTATGCTGTTAATTTATTAGATTTTCTAAGCCAACTCGTTTTGTGCTGCTGCCTTTTACAGTTCTTAGCCAGACACACTTGGCTCACTCACTCCACAACTGGCCACCGCCTCGACGTAGCAAGAAGTGGAAACAAGTCCACCAATTCACCTGTAGCTGTGTAGCGCGTCGTTTAGTTTGTTGTTTTTTTTAGTATATCTCTCTCTTTCCCGTTTTCTCTCACTCTTATGCTCGATTCGGTTGCTTAGCCTCCACTTTGCTGCTGTTTACAGCACGTTAAACACACACACACGCACAAAGAGACGCACAGACACACATACACACACGCGGTAGCACGTAAAATTTATGTATTTTCTTGTATTACTTGTTTTTAAGCTTATGCTTCATGTTTGGTTTGTTTATGTGTATATATATGTGTATGCATGTGTGCATGCGTGTGTGCTGTTGTGTGTGCATAAATTAAAAGAGAGAAAAACACACGTCTGTACACAATAAAAACCTGTTTGTTGCTCGACTCTGCTGGGTGTGGGTAAACGCGACGTCGACGGTGACGGAGACGCGGCACGGGGGTTGTACGCTTGAGTTGGCTTGTGGCCGTAGTTTTTTGTGTAGTAAATGCAACAGCAGGCAGAATATACCATTAGTTTAAAACACTTTTAACTCATAACCAATTGATGATTTGATTATACTTTTACCGCACACACATTGGGTTTGCTTTTATACACCCTTTGAACTCACCAAAATTCATAAAAATTCATAAATAATTATCAAATTAAGCGAAAAACACGAACTTTCAAAAAAGTATACTCTTTACACTACGGCGGCCATTTTGCTTTGGCTTGTTTGGTATACGATAGTGATGGCTCATGCTGCGATGTACAAAAATATCGATAACAATATATTTAGCTAAGTTGGCATGCCCATTTGCAGTTAATAAAAATGTGTGTGTACACACTGAGAGCTGTATGGCTCCATGTATCGATATTTCTAGCCCAACCCCCCCGCATAAGAAACAACGAAAATGGAAAGTGTAAAGTTATTTACTGCAAAAATGAAACAAATTAATCAATAAAGTGTAGTGCGGTAAGAGATAAGCGCAAACAAATCAGTGCAGCCATGGCCACAAAGTAAGTGAATATATTTTTTATAAATGCTTAAGAAATGGAAAAACTGCGGTGAATTTTCCTATGCGTTGGTATGTGTATGCCGTGATTTGTTTGTGTGAGTGTCGTGGGTGTATGTGAGGGTATTTTGTTTGTGTTTGTTTTGAGCTGCAGTCCCTGCACCCACACACTTATACTCACACATTGAAAAGACTGAGTTAAAAAGAAAACTTACAATCTATAATCACTCAAAAGTCATACAATTGCCTGTTTGTTTTATAAAATTATATACTTCCTGGTACTTTTT
The DNA here is from genome assembly GCA_018904035.1 of Zaprionus ornatus. Taxonomy (NCBI): domain Eukaryota; kingdom Metazoa; phylum Arthropoda; class Insecta; order Diptera; family Drosophilidae; genus Zaprionus; species Zaprionus ornatus. The sequence goes on from JAEIFZ010000238.1 coordinate 5,728,920, forward strand.
AAATTATCAAATGTTAAACATAAAACTGTATACTATTTCCATAAATATATTCTTATATGACAATGTTCGTGACCTTTAATAATGTCTTGGTACAACAGGTTTCGGGCTCAATTAATTATAAATTAAGTTACAAGATCAAAATAGATCATCAATGCAGGTACCAATTTCCATTGTATTGTATTCGGTTTTTATTAACTAGCCAGTTTCCACCAGGTTTTATATAGTTTTGAGATATATTTTTGCAAATAAATGCTTCTGGTTTCTTGGTTCATAAAAAACAAATAATTAGTGGCTCGTTTAATACATTAATATAAATTCAAGATATTCATAGAAAGTTTGTTAGTTGCATTCGCGATCTTCACCGATCTGTATCCGAAAATGTACAAAGTTGTGAGTTCTTCTGAAAAGAAATTCTTCCTACAAGCATTTTAATAAATAATATTCTTCTAGTCGATTTGTATACTGGTGATTGCTTCTCTTTTTCGAAAGCGAGTTTTCATGCTCCGTCTATTAATGCCGAAAATTCAGGAATACAAGATTTTATCCTGCAATCTTCTGACGGTCGATATCAATTGAAGTAAGTTTGTATACTATATAAAACTTGGAAACCCAATCAATTCAGAATGTTCTATTGCTTACCGCATGGAGAATGTGGAAGAAATCGCTCCTGGAGAGTTGCTGGTAAATAGGCAACAGGGGCAGCTATTTGAAAATACTGCGCTGTTTATCATCTACGAGGCAGGCCGTAACGGATATTTAGTCAAGTACAACATCACAACGGCATCTGACCTTCCCCAACCAGCCCAAGCGTACGACAAAAGTCATTCAGCTCTTGTTTTAAAATCTGCAGCTTTGGTAGATCCCCCAAAAGGGCTCTTAATAGCTTGACCTTATACATTGGCTTGGAAGAACAGACATTACTAGCTCAAAATGTATAAACTAATCTTCACTCAAAAGGCATGTCCCGATGGATTTCTAGCATTGTGTACATACCATATCTTATCAACTATTCAAGTTTCCGCCTCCACAGGTTTCGTATTGTTTTGTCATATAAGAAATTTATTATCCAAGAACTCAAAACCGGATTTTGTATTAATTTTTTCATTAAGCAAAAACGTGTAGCTAATTCATAAAAACTTAGTTAGTTGCATTTGAGCTCTTCACCAACTCGTATCTGAAAATGTTGAAGATTGTAAGTTATTAAAAAATAAATTGCAAATAAGCATTTATTAAAATAGTATATCTCTAGTCGATTTTCGTACTGTTATTCAGCTTGACTTTTTCGACAGCGCGAATTGTTGTTCCGTCTATAACAGCCGAAAATGCAGGGATTACACATTTTAGTTTGGAATCTTCCGACAGCGGATATAAATTGATGTAAGTGCGTACTGATGGTAAAACTCGGATATCCAACTCAGTATCTTCTATTGCTTAGCATTAATCATGGCAACGGTTTTCGCGTAGAGAATGTGGAAGAAGTCGCTCCTGGGGAGTTGCTGGTTAAGGGTCAACAGGATCAGCAATTCGACAAGAATATTTACCTATTCATTACCTACGAGGCAGGACGCAATGGATATATAGCCAAATATAACATTGGCACTACCATAGGCATTAGTAAACCACAATTTCTGCCAGCGAATCTCTTGAAATCAACTGCTGGCTAAGTAAATCTACAAGACGGAATTGGTTTAATAATACAAATAATAATGATCTTAAATTCCTGTTGAAATTTCAAGAATACCCTTGAAAATACAACATGTTTTAAATGTTTCTGTTGTATCACCAAATTAACACAGATTTGATTACTTCAAGCTCTAAGAATGAAAACCGGATTTTCTATATTGAAGATTGCAAAAAACGAGTCGGTAATAAACAGTTAGTCTTCCAAACAGTTAGTTGCTTGTGAGATCTTCACTGAATCACAGTGGGGAAATGTTGAAAGCAGTAAGTTTCTTGTATTATGAACATTCTTGGTTCGGTTTGTATTTTAAATATCTACGTATAATCCTCAAGCTGCTTTTCTTCGTCTTTGTCAACTTGGCATGTGCGGCACCTTTACTCATAGTGCCGTCTATCACTTCGGAAAATACTGGCATACAAAATTATAGCCTGAAACCCATAGACAACCAATATAAATTGGTGTAAGTTGGTATTCAGTTTATATGAGTAGAATCCTAATCAACTCGATTCTCCAATACTTAGCATTAATTATGGAAACGGTTTTCGCGTGGAGACTGTGGAGGAGGTTGCTCCTGGCGAGTTGGTGGTAAAAGGTCAGCATGATCAGTTCTTTGATAACCACGGCAACTTGGTCACCACCTACGAGGCAGGTCCCAATGGATATATTGCTAAGTTTAAATATGAATGGATTCCAGCGGTGGGACTGCCAGCAAATCTTCTGAAATCTACTGCTGGTTAACTAAGGCTGGATTAGTAAACGTCGATTTGATTTACATGTTAATCTATATTCCTAATAGTAGTCCTTCAGGGTTCTCTGCACTAAATACATCTGCCATCTACAGATATTTTGCAACCCTATCAAAGAGTGTGCAATGTCTATTTATATTCTATTCAATAGCTGAGTCAGTAGTAAATGGTTTACGACACGCTAAAGTAATTATGTTTTCGTAATTACCGAATAAACATGACAGCGATTCCAGGGTCAAGTGTCACGTGTCAAAATAAAAAATGATAAAATAATAGAAAAATGATTGGATGCAATTAGTTTTTTAGTTTCAGCGAATACCTCTTGAGTTCGGGTTCAATTAGACAAGCGGAATGACCCATCGCACCTTCGACTACTTGTCGAACAATACGTAAATTAATAATGCTGTGGTGGGAGGATTCGGATTCAGATTTGCAGTGGTCATTATCTATCACTTTCGAGTACTTTAGTTTTTTTATTATTTTTTGTTAACTCACGACAATCATCTGTTTTGCATTGGGGAAACCTGTTTTCGCGCGATTCGGTATTTTAAATATCTGAAGCTGGAACTCTCACAGTCAGTCGCTGATGCGACATGTGTAGATGCTGTAGTTGGGCCATGCTAAGAGTGGTGAGTAATATTGGGAAGATCGTATTGTTCTCTCGAGACACCATTCATGATGGATCTCTCTAGTTGACTGTGCTTCTTTTGGCCAACTTGGCGTTGGTTTCCCCCGCTACGCTTGTTCCGCGCCTCAGTGACGTAAATGGCTTCCAGTTGGAACCGCACAACGATCAGTATACGCTGAGGTACGATTCGTAGCCGTTGACCTAAGTTGACCTAACCCATCATTAATTTGCTCGCACAGAGTTCATCATCCGGATGGAACGAGTGCACGTCATGAGGTTGTAAAAGAGATTGCTCCTGGAGAGTTTGAGATAAAGGGCACACTCAACCAGTTGTTTGCCGATCGTCATGCCACATTGGAGGTGAACTACGAGGCTGGGCGCAACGGATATGTGGCCAAGTATAAATACACTGCCGAGAAGAAACCAGTACCGCCTGAATACGTTATATTCTTGAGTCCCAAACTCCTGATGTCGGCGTCGGGTTAGAGAGAAGAACAATCAAATATACTCATTATAATATAGTTCACACATATATTTTGGTGCTCAAGAAGTTTAAATAAACATAGACTTTGTTCAACACAATAAATAATTAAACAGTTCAATTTCTGTGGATTATAATTTGTTTAATATTTATTAAAATATAATATTTATAATTTATTTATTTTGTGTAACAGAACTTTAATTTAATTAAACAAAAAAAAACTTTTTTACTTTTTTATATTTATTTATATCTTTGTTTATTTATAATTTTTCATTAATTATTATTATTAATAAAAATCCAATACAATTAATTATTCAAGCAAATTTGTTGTTGTTTAGCGCAGAATATGTCAAAGTTACTACTGCACAGGTTAGAGTTCATTAATAAATAAATAAATAAATAAATGGACAATTTACTTTTCTGCTTCTTTATAATTTGATTAATCTTCGCGTTATCGATCTGCCTAAAAGTCCACCACAGTTAAGTTTTCGATTATCGAATCGAAATTTGTTATTCACCAATACATAAAAAAGCCTCAAGCAACAGTTTAACATGCATTGTGAATATCTGTTTCCCACCTTGCTTCGTTCCATTAGTTATCGATAAGTTGTTGTGCCATTAACATCGTTGATAAGTTGACATTCAAATTGTAAACGCACGATTTGGTTGCGGTTGCGATACTAGTTGAAGCGTAGCGTACGACGTAATAGACGGCGATTTCACCTCATCAAACCTTACTCCCCACCCACCCACTGCCACCTGTCGCAGCGCAGTCACTGACAAGCGTGAGCAAACTTCACAAACAATGCGCTGTGGCTGTTTTACTCGGCGTCGCTGTCGCCGTCGGCATCGTCACCGGGGCAGCTCAACTCAACCTGTCATATCATATTTATCAGTCCAGCCAGCTGGCAATTCAGTCGGATTTCGGTTTCAGTGGCATTTGCGTGTTGAGTGACTATTTATCAACGAGGCGCGCGCGGGAGTTGATAAGCGGCCACGATGCAGCTTGTTCAATTGTATTAGCCAAGTAGAGCACTCTATGTAAAGTGTACTTTCATTGCCTTCTTCAAGATGTTCAAAGAGTGGCGCAAGCCCAGCCAGAAGCGTTGGCTGCCACAGCAGCAGAGGCAACGCCAGCTGCGGCATACCATGTTGGACAGGTGCAGTGCCTTTAAAACTGCATTGTCTCTCAAAATGCAATGATTCTCTGACTGTATTTGTTTTTTATCTTGCAGAGAGACGATGATTGTGTTTGTCTATGACACGGAGTGTCTGAAGGACGAGGCAGATGATCCCATTGCGGCGGTGCTGTACTTTCATCCCAGCTGGGTCTCGGACACACAGAAGGTGGCACTATGCGGTCAGCTGATGGGCACCTCGTACTTTCTCAAGGATTGTTTCTTCAAGCCGCGCATTCTCTCGCTGCAGAATGGCAAATTTGTGCTCAAGGAGTTTGGTCGCTTCACGCTGGTGAGTTTAGAAGAACAGAAGATTCTCTGTATTGTTTACTAACCAAAGCGTCTTTTCAGGCTGTTGGCACTGATCGCAACATTGCGGATCAGTTGCTGCAACATCGTGCGAATCTGCTGAGCTCCTTGCTGAAGTTCTTTCATCGTGATCTACAGTCGCTGCACGACCAGTATGCACAGCCCACCCATGAACCTAGTCGGAATCTCTGCGAGAAACTATATCACATATTTGAGACATATCTGCCCATGCTGCAGCACAACGGCAACACATTCCAGAATGTGCCCAAGCTGCGCATGCCGAAGGTAACGGAGTGTGCAGATGCATCATTATACTCTCTATAAATACATCACTATACATTATATTCTTATGCATCATTATACTCTCTATAATACTGTTCCCTTTAGACCGCTAGCCATATCTATCTGGAGGCCATACAGACGCTGCAGAGCTGTCAGCAGACAAAGGGTATCCTTGGTGGTGCCATACTCTACCACAACAAGTAAGGCTCTTCAATTCTTCAAGTGATCTAGCGCTAATTTCTTACTCTCTTGCTTTCAGAGTGGTTGCCTCCCAGTTGGGTGATGTGATGACCAAGCAGCTGGTGCTTACCGATCCTCGTCACGTACGCACCACTGCGGAGCTGCTGAACATGCAACAATTTCACATTCCCCATGGCGTGCAGATGTTGGTGGTGTACGTGGAGCAGCAGCAGTATGCCAAGCTGGCCACGGAGGCGCAACGTGCACAGAATCTGCAGACCACGACAACTACGCAGCTTAGCCAGAGTGCATTGCCCTTTCAGTATGCCAAGCGCAAGTTGAAGCGTGACAAGTCACTGATCTTTACACACATTCCCGAGGAGGAGCAATCGTCAGGCACGACGACAGAGGCTGCAGTGGAACTGCCTACAGCTAGACCCAAGTCCATGCGACCTACACATCTGCCGTTGCGTCTCAAGAGTCTGCACAGCAAGGAGATGCCTGAGTCGGGCATTGCGTCGATCAATTTCGATGAGACAGACTCGTATCCGGAGTTCATTGGACGCACGAGTGTTTGCAACACACCCATGACCGAGAACAAGGTGCTGCCGGTGGCCAGTGTCATGTCGATATGCGCCAATCCTGACGAACAGGATGCTGATATGCACAATTCCAATGGCAAGACGGCAATGCAGGCATCATCTTCGCGTCGCAATTCGCTCAAGGTGGATGTGGAGAAGTTCTTTCAGAATTTCATTACCAATCCCAACAAGCAGATGACCCGGCGCAAATCATCGGCAGATTTACAGGATGCTTTGCGTGCCATCTCCAGGAAATTGGGCAGCTTCACGCACAGCTATAAGACCGATGTGAATCGCAATGGAGACATGGACAGCACGGATGTCTCGCCGGACTTCATTGAGAACGATGAGCGCATCAGCTCGCGTACGATTGGCGATCCCACCTATCCGGTATTTAATTCCAACGGACAACAGATCTCACGCAGCCTGTTCCAGCAGTTTCTGGATCAGTATCGTAGGCTCTGGGGCGCCGCCAGTGAGCAGGCTGCCCAGGATGCCGAGTTGGCTGCACTTGTGGCGGAGTTTCAAGAGTTCAACTTGGAAATTCAGAAGCTTGACGAGCATATGCGCCTGCAGGCCGTCAGTGCCGAAACTGAAGCGGATCGTAATCTCAATGTTGCCGCTAAAACACCGCGGGATAAACGTTCCATGCGTTTGCCCCTGAAACCCGCTGGAGAATCGAGCACAGCGGACACGGCTACAGTTGGCACACGTCGTGTTGGTGGCGGAGTCGGTGGTGTGCCACTGACTCCACTAATGGCAAAGCTCTCTGTGCTGGCCATGAATGAGACCACGCCCATCGAGATACAAACGCCACTGACCAGTAGCAAAGTGTTTCCGCGTCGCAGTTCCCTCAAGTGCGAGGATGCAGTCGATGCGCTGGCTGTGCTTACTCAACCACCGCCTTCGGCACAGTTGAACGCACCCTCGGATGGACTGCAGCGTACGGAGTTGTATGTGTGCGGACAACAGAACATGACGCTGCTGCTGCTTATGGAGGAGGGCTCCTGCCTGAAGCAGGCTATAGTGCAGAAGATGGTGAGTCTATCAGAGAAATTTTAAAAGAACCCATAAAGTAACCTCCTTCATTCTTCACTACAGTTCGACATCTGCGTGGCCAAGTTCCCGCACATGGAATCTCAGTTGAATCAGACGCTGAATGTGAATGTGGAGGGTGACAAACGTGACGGTAGCAACTACAGCTTCATGTGCATCGATGCAAAGTGGGATGCACTGCAGCGCAATGGTCCATGGAATCCGCTTGAGCTATCCACGCTGGAGAGCATGCATCGTGATCTGCATCAGTCGAGCGCACAACTCACCGATTTGATACTACGGTAAGGGCATAATCTCTATTAAATTATGACTATATACTAAAGATATATATATGATTCAATGCAGCTCGCACGATTCGGTCTTCTATGGCTACAAGTGTGGACGCACCGAGTTCTTCTACAAGGAGCCCACCCATCAGATCAATGGCATTCCACCGCCCTCGGATCCCATTGGCAATATACAAATGCGCGCCAAGTCACGCCTGGAACGCGATCATTCCTATATGCTCCTGTAGATTAACAAACACACACACACATGAAATACTCGCATACTTAGCCAAAAACAAACAGAAAAAAGAGATAACTATGTATAACAGTAACAGTTAATGTCCAGATGTCCCACAAGGGGCACGGGGGCAACCCTATGTAATGCCAATTTAATGCCATCCGTTGCAATTGTAATTTGCTTTGCCATCTCGTAACGGGATTTTATCGCGATTTTATGTGTATATTTTTTAATGAAAACTGACGATTTACATTTATCGATTTTAATTTGCAATTTGAACTTTGTTCCCTTGATGAAAAGTACAAAATGAACAGGAAATTGTTTTTTTAATTATTACGATAAGTGCTAACCCTAAACTGTTGTTTAATACTTAAGTCCCTTTTAATTTGATTGCTTTAACTTGATTTTATATTTTATTCGATGCCAAAAAAGTAATATCATTTAGAATATTATTGAAATCTAATCTATTTATGATATTCGTAACAGCTTTCAATGTGCAAACGATATTTACATATGATATCTAAACTACAATATATGAAACTTATTTAGAAATCGGTTAATTACTAAGCGCGTAGTGCCAATTTAAATGCAAAAAACCGTCGATGTGTATAGAAAATGCTAATCAACTTGAATATTTACCTGCTTGTCGATATGGTATATGGAACATGGTATATATGTACTATATGGTATAGATTTTTATGTGTAGAACTGCTGCTCAATTTTGTTCAGCGCTGTAAAATGCAAATTAGAAAAGTGCAATAAAAATAATGAATGAAAATGGAAAGTAAACATAATTTATATACGATATACATATTGTCAAATCACGACAGATATATACATATACAAACATATGTCTTTAAATATGTGTGTTTGCGTTTTAAAAAAATAAATAAAAACGATATTCGCGGAATCCATGGAAGTGTTTCAATTATTGTAGATAAGTAAACTATTACCGTATATTGTAGATTATATATGTATCAGTGGTCTAAGGTAGAAGGGTATTATGTCATTGCACAAACTGTATATGTATGTAACAGGCTGACCACACAGTGTGTAATTATTCTTATTCTTGATCTTGTCTGTCCGTATGAACCCTTTAATCTAAGAGACTATGCGAGTTATGACTGTCAAAATTGGGAACAATATGGTTTTATATGAACCGCAGATAAAGTTTATTTAGAATTTGACCACGCCTCTTTTTTAGCTATAAATGATAAATTTCGAATTGAAAGTGTAGTTCTAAAGAAGGAATATATATTTTTTGTATGCACAATAATTATAACCATCTAAATGATTTCATATAATTTGGTTATGAATGAATTATTTAAGAAATAATTTTAGCAGCTAGGTCGCTAGAGGGTATATAACTGTCTAGCAAACTCTACTACCACTTACCTAATAGAAAGGTTTAAAAGTAGACCTCACAGTAGCCTTGTCTTAGTTGTCAGATATTGACTTATATCCATTTCAGTTGTAATACTACGGAGTCAGTAAGTGTTTCAGTTTGTCATGGTAAGTTCTTCTCGAATTTTAGTAATGCTTTGAAGATATTCCCTTTACTTTGCCATCTTACAGGTAGCACAATCTCGTAGCGCACAGCTGGAGTTGAAGCCGGCGCCGGGTCAGGCAGGCAGATACTCCAACAAGATGCACTTCATAAAGCGGAGGATGCTGTCAAAGTTGCAAAAGAAGAAAAATGTGAGTTTCTTATTGCACCTGGATTGCGAGAGAGTCAAGAGGCCAATGGATCTGTTTAGCATTACGCAGCGCTTGAAGAATCGTTACTATAAGAATGCGAATCAGCTGATTGAAGATATTAAGCTCTTGATGAGCAATTGTAAACTGATAAATGCGAACGACACTGTAATAATGCATGCATGCAGAAAACTGGACAAGCAGCTCCACAAGGTGCTCGGCAAGATGCCAACGGGTGAGGAGGTGCCGTATCAGAAGAAGGAATCGGACAAATTGGAAATGAAGAAACAATGCAAAGAGAAACTGCGCAAGCTGCAGAGCACTGCGGAGCAATTGGAGGCGGAGGCAAGTGAATTATTCCAGGACAAGTGGCTGGATGTGTACAACAAACTGCACAAGCGGCAATTGAAATCGCTGGAGGATCTCAATGCACATGTCGTTGGTTTTCTCAACCAGTGCAACAATCAGGCCAAGCAAATCTATGAGCAGTTCAAGAAGAATCTTGAGGAACATGGCTATGGGAGTGAGCTGTGCGGTGCAGCCCTCACGGCGGGCAGTGGCATGTGGCAGTGTGGCAAGACCAAGTTCAAGTGGAAGGATTGTCTAAACGATGCCATCGATGACATCATCGATAGACTAACTCAGACTGTGCTCACGTGTAAGGAGCAGGAGAAGCAAGGTGAAGACAAGCCAAAGGATGCTGCAGCTGGCAATGAGAATAGTCCCTATAGCAATGTCCTGCTGCCGATGCTCGTCCATGCTCAGATAATCAACGAGCGTCTGTGCCAGCAAATCAATTTGCCCGAATCATCAGATGACGAGGATATGGTCACAGAATCCAATTACGTTAACGAGGAGGAGCGTCTGGCCTTACAGAATCAGTTCGACCAGCTGCCACCCGAGTCCATGTACGAGATAATGCATCTTATTGAGCAGGCCGAGTATCGTTCGAAGAGCAACAGCAATCGCAAGTACAATGTCATGTACTTCAGGGCGGAGACAATCAACCTCATCAAGAAGGCCATCGATCGAGCCATGCGGGTGCAGAACAAGGCCAATCAGCGCTTCACGAACCACGCGGAGAAGAACTGTGCAAGTCCAAATTTGAATATCAATTCGGCTTATGGCATGGGAATGTCTCAAGGGGCGACCAGCAGCAGCTACCCTGAGGGCATGACAGCAGCACAGTGCAGACTATACTTTCAGCAGCAGTTTGAAGCTGAAGAGGGACCGTCCAGGGTAGGTGACATGCATATCGAGTGAATCGAATAAACTATGTGACACGACTGAATGCAGAAAATATATTCTTATAATCAAGACATTTTCTCGAAAGCAATAAAAACATTCAGTCACACTTTCGCAATGTTATGCATATATGGTTAATTTACGATGATTTCCATTAGATTTCTTAACAATCTTAACTATTTTATAATAGCTTAGATCCTTTTAAATGCTCTTCATTCTCATACAAGGTATGTAAGGTACAGTCTAGAAATTGTTACAATTTTAAATGATTGCAGGCCTCAAAACCCGTTAGGGAAAGGCCTAAAAAAAACGCCCCAGCATTGTCATCTTTTTACATACATTGAAAAATGATTGGTTTATTTATTTCGCATTCATTTCAAATAGTTTTCCTTTTTTTGTGTGTGTTTTTGTGTTTTTACTCTTATCAAAATACAATTCGTAGCTTCTACATGTAGTATATATATATATGAATGATAGTATCCGGACATGCGTACTCTTATGGAGCTTAAATCTATTAAAATGTAACCTTATGTGATACCACAATCAAATATAATTCTCAAGCGTTTCCTTTGTCCAATCTATATATGCGTATGTTTGTATGTATTCTAATGTTTGCTTATCTCATCGTGTGAAAACGAAACTAAATATAAATTCAAGCAATAAGTATTGGATAAATCACACAGCAATCGCAGCTGCTCTTTGCACTCTCTCTTCTTGACTTCTTTCTGACTTCGTTGTAGGCGGCTAAAAACTGTATATGGAATATAACTATTTTATATATGTAAATATAATAGAATATGCTTGTATGAGTGTGCGTGTGTGTGTCGACAAGTGTTTGTGTGTGTGTTTGTATGCATGCATTGTTTCACTATGTTTTGTATGATTAACATTCTTTGCCTTTCTTCATTTAGCACATTTGACTACTAAGCTTAGTAATTAACCCGTTGCTGCCGTTGATTATTCGTTTAATCTCTGACCAACTATGCCACAATATGACTATTCTTGTTTAGATCAGTTAAAAGCTCTGCATCCAGATCCTCTGCTTCCAGCAAATCGCCATTAAGCGAATGTGGTATGCTAGTGGACAAGACCATGCCGCGTCCCGTGCCTCCACTGCTAGTTCCAATTGATATATCGTCTGGCGGCGAGTTGCGTCGACGCTCGCGTTCCCGTACAATGTGTGGTGCCTCATTGAACTCGTCCAGTTCATCCATGCCTAGGAGTATACATAAGTAACTGTAGACATCACATTATCCAAGCTTACACCCACCTGCATATTTAATGCCCGCCAGCAGAAGATATTGGCCAGCTCGATTGGGCCACAGCAGTCCCGTCATTACGCAGTAGGCCAAACAATCAGCCGAATTGGTAATGCCCTGCAGCAGCTTATAACGCCACATGGGACTGACCTGTAGAGCCACAATGGCTACAATGGGCAGGTAGATGAACCACACCAAACTGGAGGCACCCAAATGCAAAAGGAAATCCAACTTTTTGCTGGAATGTTCGTATTTCATTGTGTTTCGCAGCTCGTACAGGAACCACATCATGAACGAAGTACTGTGGAAATTGAAATTCGAATCAAATTTATGCGAAATCAATGGAGGGGGACTTGGGGAATCCACTTACCGCAAGATGAGAACAATCCAACCGGGCCAGGTTTGATATTCATCAATATCGGATATAATATCCACTTCCGTCTGTAATGGACGAAGGGGAATGAGTAAACTTGAATTATGTCCAGAGTTATGCACTCCTTACCCTATCCCAGATGTAGAGAAACACGTGAAACGCACAGTAGGGTATCCAAATGGACATCATTATGATCCAGCCAGTGCGACTGATCTGTTGTCGTGTCACTGCCCATCCCTTGGCGAGCAGCAGGAGTATTAACATGAATGTGGAGCGACTCAGTATGTCCAGCACATCGCCAGCAGTCTGCATGTTCGGTTCCCCAACACCATTGGCGGCATACCTCAGCAGATGCGCCGTAATCAGCGCCAAGCTGACAAACTCACTAAGCAGGCTGAGTGTGAAGAGCTTCGTTACCGGGTGCTTCTGGCGACGCACTGCATATATTTGCATGGGCAGCAATATGATATAGACGAGCATAAAAATAAAGTACATTTCCAGCAAATTCTGCTGATCGTACGAGAACTGAAAGCTCAACGGATGTGCCGCAAAGTTATTCGGATGCACATTCACCAGATTGATATTGTACTGCAGTGTGCTCAGGATGGTGCTGCTGCTATTGGGCTGCCTCGCCAGATTCTCGTGCGAGTGCCACTGGCAGGTTGTTCGATTCCGATAGCAGGCCACCAATGCCACATACCAGAAGCTGGAAGGAGACAGAGAAGATAGAACATTAAAAATTGCAGGTGGGCTTCTTATCTTATCAACTAGAAGATACTTTTTCTATTTTATTGTTCACGGTTTCATTACAGTATAACAATCAGGCAAGTCAAGCGCTTCATTGCCAGAACGCATTTAAGTTATTTCAGAGGGCGATCCAGTTTGAGTTGCATATATTATTGTAAACAGCTGCTTTAGAATCATTTTCAATGTATTGTATTATTAACTGAATAATGTATCAGCTACAATGAAATTTCTTAAGTATTGGACGACACCTGCATTGTTTCAGATATGATAAGAAGTAAACATATCGAATTGCGATACAGAAACAACCGTGTCGGCTCTGTCTGTTTATCATGATAATATAACTACACCGATTTAACTGAATGCCAGACAGTAGCTTATCAGATGATTGATAATTGTCCCCAGCGATATACGATGTGATATGTGGTGGGACTTACCGCGGCACTGCCTCCAAGTTCATAACATAGGTGAACTGATGATCGCTGATGACATTCGAGGGCGCATCCTCGTCCACACACAGTTTGCCCTGCGGACATGGCACACGTCGCAGGAAGTCCCGCTTGCCCGTAGGATTGCAGTCGGGATCGTAGACAAGATGTTGCAAGCGCGAGAACATGCGCGAACAGGCGCGTTCACGATTGCGATAGCTTCGATTACTGTAGAAGTCAACGAACGTGGACTTGTCCAGTACGACCAGTGTGACGGGCGCTTTGTATGCATCATGGGATGTTATATTGCCATAGATATAACCATTGGACTCGAGACTGAGTGCCGAGGGAGGATCGGCCTTTTGAAATCCGAACTTGATGAGGAACTGAAAAAAGTCCGCTGTGTGGAACTCGCCACTGATGTAGGTTGTTGTGGTCGGCGCTGTATGCAGCGCAAGCATGAGGAACATCAGCAGCCATTGAATACTGTGGTGGGAGGCGGGGGAGGTTTGCGGTGATAAAGATGCTGATGCTGCGTACATTGCACACCTTATCACTGATTTTTTTGTTTTTCTGCCAGCGTCGCTGCTTTGTGTGTATATCCCCGGGGCTGCTGCTGCTTCAGGTGTTGTCGTGGCAGCCAGAGAGTAATCACAATGCCAAGGTGGCGCACTTTTGTGCATTCTGTGCGAATTTTGATGGCTATTTTTGTTTGTGGAAACTTCCACCTTTCTACTATTCAGTCGATTCGATTCGTGTGACCGTAAACAGAAGAGGCGAAAATACCGCAATTATCGATAGACAAACTGATTGTTCAATGTTTTTAAATCACAGCAACGCATCAAAAAATTTGTAGGAAAATATAAATTATAAGTAACTAAATATTAATCATTCATTATTTTCGAAGTTTACATAGTTAGTCTAGTGTTAACATTGTTTATTTGTTTATTGCAATACCATTGAAATATCGATAATTTGTGTGTACTGCTGTTGCAATCTATTGTATGTAATGCACAGCCAACTTAACGTTTTTCGACAACGTAGCTTGTACTTAAATCCGTTAGATGTCGCTTTGTGTCGAGTGAAAGGCAGCCAGTAAATTCAAATTTCCATTTCCTAGAATTTCAAAAGGCTTCAAATGAAATCCCCATGAGCTCTGCGAACAATAGTCAAATAATGTCTTAATATGCGATTATCAGACAATAGAGGTCATCAATGAGGTAAGATTGATAAATTGTTACCACTCAAATGGCCGCATTAGCCGCAGGCACATCCTCTTACCCTGCCCAACGCCCTTTTTCACAAAATTCAACAATAAATTTCAATAATACCGAAATTTATACGGAAAAGAATGAATGATGCTTACACCCTTTTGCCAACTTCAAAGTCTGTAACAGCAGCGGGAATTACGTGTGGACCAGGCCCAGTCAAGCCTCGTGCATCCCTCAAAGCACATGTATGTATAATGCATGTGTCGATGAGGGTGATGGTGGTGACAACCCTCACATGGATTGGGACTGCGGTTGCCCGTTGAAGGTGCAAAAAAGAGCTTTGCACGCCGACAATTCCTTTGAGTTTTGATTGCAGCCGGAAAAGCGTTGCGGGAAATATTAAAATCTGCTCTTTGACGCGTCATTCAAATTGTAGATTTCCATTGTTTGCTTAAGGGTTGACTACAGTTGGGGGTGGGGACGCAGGCAACTAGAATACTTCCTACTGTAGCTGCCCCAAAAGTTGACCCACATTTCGTATTGATGACTGGGCAGAAAATCATTGGGGAAAAACTTAACTAGCTTTCGCTCTGTTGACAGTTATAGTTCGGGTTCAGTCATATGTAATGAAAGATGTATCAGAAGTCAAGACAGTTGCGAGGGCAGCTCGGAAAGTTGGCAGATAGATTATAGCATGTAGTGAAACAGGGGAGATTGCTGTTTGATTTGATGATTGATTCTTATAGAACTCGATGAGTTAATTGTATACTGTAAGTAAACTCTGTGGAACCATTTCAGTTGACAACTTGCATAGTAAATCGAGACTTATTGAGACTTATTATCTCCCAAACTAAGCCAAAAATAAAAAAGTTTACTTCACATTTTCGTCATATCTCGTCGAGTTTTTTGAGGATCAATCGTTAAATCTTGGCGCCCTGGAATTCGCAATCGTGCCGAATAACACTTTGTACTGCCCTCGTAGCACCAATATAAGCAATTCAATGGGCAAAACAAGTTGCCACTACAAATTATTTTGCCCTTAAAACGAACAACAAACAATAAATACGCACTGTTGTTCGCATTGTTGTTGTTCTCCTTGTTGTAATAAAAATCGACGAGCTTTGCAAAAATACAAGTTGCGCCTAATTTGTCGAGGAAACTGTCGGTCTGTCTGCCTGGGATGTTGACGACGACGTCAGTTCATTGAAATGCCAAGTGAGTACGTACGAGTACACACACAAAGGCACTTTCGCATCCTGTCTGTGTGTGTTGGAGTTGGTTGACTTTTGCTGAGTTTGCGCGAATTTATTTTATTATTGATTCAATGTTGCACACAAATTAAATTAGTTTTGTTTGTTTTCAATATTTCTCTCTCCTTCTCTTGCTTAATTGCAGAAAATGCGACGCACCACACGCACTGTAAAATAATAAATGATCTCGGTGAAGCTCAAAGCGCTGCAACCCAAGAAGAAACCAACCAGGCCGCCAATATAAACTGCAGAAGAAAACAGATTTCAAATCGATTATCGATAACAATGATCGGGACAAACTCACCTAAGACATCGGCGAAGGAGAAGAGCACATCGCGACGCAGTTGCATTTTGGGATAATCGATGATGCCCCACTGTAGATTGGCGCCCAGAAACCAGACACGCGAACGCTGCCAGTGTGAAAGAGACAGAGGAAGATAAAGAGAGGCATATTGAAAACAACACTACACAGCAAGTATAACAGTTGTATAACAAGCGAAGTAAGACGAAATTATTATTAAATGTCGGAAAGTTTTGCAAAGAAAACTTTTGGCGTCGTCGACGACTTTCAAAGACGGACAATGAGAGAGAGAGAGAGAAAGAGAGAGGGAGAGAGAGGAAGAGAATGAGAAAGAGAGGGAGGGAGATTGAAAGTCGCAGACTACGACCCGTACACGAATAATTGCATATTTCAAGGCGAACAACTTTTGCGCTTATTATTTTTTATGTTTTTTGTATTTTTATGTCTCCGGTCAGCGATTTCCATGTTTGTTTAAGGAAAACAATCGCAAAGTAGAACGAAACTTCAGTTGCACGAATCGTTTTCCACTTGAAATGCGTATTGTACTTTTAACGAGCGCTAGATGGCGCTGCCAAACATTACAAAAATACCCTGTGGGTCCAGTGTGGAGGGTATGTTAAAGTTGAGATAGAGAGAAGATGAAAATCATACATGTTTCAAATGATATATCATTATAAGCTATTTTTATTATTAGTATTTTATCGCATAGTGAATTTATTAAAAATCAAACAGTACAGAAACTACAGGGTATCTTTCTTGAACTATTACTGCTTATTGTTTGGTATATTTTACTTACATAGGACTGCACAAAATAGTTGGAATCATCACAGTTGCCCAAACAATTGCAATTGATTTTATATTTGTCCGACTTCAAAGAGATTATCTCGCCTGTAGTTGGGGATGGAAGATAGAAAATTAAATATAAATTAGCTTGGTACAATTTATTTACTTTTAAGATTTAAGATAACAATAAAGATATAAGATATCAATAAATATTTTTTTAAATGTATTTGGAGCTGTATTAATTCATATATAGTATAAACTAGTTATCGAGATATCGCATTCCTTCAGATGCTTAATAAATACTGTCCCTAACCTATTTGGATCGTTAACTGACCGACATCAACTAAGAAATTATAGTCACGTTCGTCGCTTTACCTCAAAATATTTTGTAATAAGCATTTTACCCGAATTTCGTTCGTCAAAGTGAAATATTTACATGTGCCCCCAGTCGGAGGCATCCAAAAATACTCACGTTTTATGTTGACCAGGCAACCAATTCCTTCCAGACCGCACACAGGCAAGCGGCGACCGTTGCGCACTGCAAGAGTCAGAGAGGGAGAGAAAGAGAGGGGGATAACTTCAAGTGGAACTATTTAAACATTTTATGGTTGAATTTTGGCTATAAAGTGCGCAACGACGGCGTCGACATAAAAAAGTTAACTTTAATGGCTCCAATTAAGCGCAACTATGTGTGGCACGAATGACACAGATAGAGAGAGAGAGAGAGAAAGGGAGACAGACTACTGATGGCGATTGCGCGCTGATAAGTGAGCCTGGTTAGCTTTGGTCACATTGGGCGACGAACTTACGGCGATTGCGATAAAAATGCGGTATGCAACCGCAGATCCGCAGGGCAAAGAACATGCGGCACTCGGAGAGGCACAGACCGAAGCTGTAGATGGGCACTGTCTGCATCTCGTCGGCCTCGTACTGGAAGCGGCACTTGCGTTGCTTGGTGTTGAAGCTGCAGGGAGGGAGAGAGGGGGGAGATACACTAGTCGGCATAAGTATTTTGACAAAATAAACGCTGCACATTTGTCAGTGAAACTTTTAAATGGCTTGATATGGTAGTATTGATTATTTTTTAATTTTTGTGTGCAAGTAATATGAACTGAAATATTAACAAACGAAATTTTTTTTATTGAAACTTAAAAAGATATAAACTTCTTAATGAAATATGATGATTTTTTTTTCGGCATAAGTATTTTGACAGGCCTTTAATGCAATGAAAATAAGTTTAAACGAAGCTGGATTAACTCCTTATTGAAACAATTAGTAAAATATATATCCTCCTTTGGCATCAATAACTTTTTTGAGTCGGTCCTTTACTGAATCCACCAAATTGTGAAGGATCTCTGGAGTTATATCTTCCCAAAGGAAAGTGAGCTCAGAAATCGTCTCCTCTCGAGTTTTATGTAACGAAACTGTTCTTTTGCGTTTTAAAAGAGACCAGATGTTCTCAATTATATTTAAATCTGGACTTTGAGGTGGCCAGTCCAAGACGGTAACGCCAACATCCTTTAGGAACTTGGTTATCATTCTGGCTTTGTGGCATGGAGCATTATCTTGCTGCAGGATAAATGATTCCCCGATCAGCCTATCTCCAGAAGGAAATGCATTTTCGTTTAGGGTCGTCAAATATTGCCCTTGGTTCATCAAGCCGGATATGGGGACCAAGTCACCCAACCCATTATAGGCAACACATCCCCACACCATGACAGAGCCTCCACCATGGCTAACTTTCTGACAAACGGGCCGTCTTTTTTGCCTTTGCTGAGTAGGCAATCTTACAAAAATTTTTTGTTTTGACGAGTTATACTGGAAAGAGCTTTCATCCGTCCATAAAACACTTCTCCAGAACGACTTCGGCTTCTCTAGATGTTCCTTTGCAAATTTCAGCCTTTTAAGCTTGTTAATTTTTGAAATATACGGCACATCCTTAGCAATATATGTCTTCATGTCCTGTTCCTTTAAACGTCGACGAACTGTGCGCTCACTGAATACCTTACGTCCACTTATCGGAAGGCTGGCGGTCAAATTCCACTGCTTTGCAACAGCTTGGGGCTTCACAAGAGGATTTTTTTTAAATTCCCGTATAAGGATTTTGTCGTCAGCGATCGTTGTTTTGCGCTTAGGACCTGTTCTTTTTAGGTTTTTTAAGTCATTATGTTTCTTAAACTTTTTAATTTGATAATACACCGATTGTCGCGACACATTAAACTCATTAGCAATGTCTTTTACTTTAATTCCAACGTTAAACTGTGCTACCATTGATGATCTAATAAATAAACTTAACTCAGCCTTTTTACCCATGGCTATCAATTAATTTTTTGTTTTTTATTAACGTTTAATATCCAAAAAAGTTAAATTTAAACAATTTTTGATTAACACGTGCTCAAAAGCAGAATACTATTTACTAAATGAGTTTGTCAAAATACTTGTGCCCAACAAAAATTAGTTGTCTGCGTGCATTCTTATCAGTAGAAAGAGAATGCAAAGGGTAAACCGTATAAAAATTGGCATTCTGTGTGCTAAATATTCATTCGTTGCTTTGCTCATCATCTTCGCACCGTTAGTTAACGGTATCAAGCACAAGGTAGGTTTAAAAGAAACAGACAATTTTGTCAAAATACTTATGCCGACTAGTGTAGAAACAAGGAAGAAAGATAGAAAAGAAGGGAAGAATTTAGTCAGTTAATGAGAGAAACAAGGAGTGAGATGGAAACAAGGAGAGAGATGGAGGCAAGGAGAGTGAATAATAAAGAGATGAAAAGCAGGGAAGTGTGAAAAGTTTAATGGAGAAATGGTAACGGAAACGTCAAGATTAGACGGAGAATTGGAGATACACAACTAAAGAAATGAAGAGACATAAAAAAGGATGTAGGATGGATTGGAGATTAGGTCATGGGAAGTACAAGAATGGAGGTAACTTTACAGAGGTACAACAAGGATGTTGGATAAATTGTGAAGAAAGGGAGGCAGGAAGGAAACCTTAACAAAAGAATATCTCCGGTATCCAAAGAAGCGGAGATAAAGAAAGAATAGAGAGAGAGTTCGCCCTGTCTTTTGGGTTATACAGGGATCGAGACACACAGAGGATAGTAACAGATAAAGCTCTGTCGCTCACTCACGCTCTGGCCTCCTCATTTGTGTAGATCTCCAGTGCAATTAGCTCCACAGTTGTATAGTCGCTCTCGGGGAATGTGTAGCGCTGCTTGGAGATGCTGGGCACATCGCCAGCCCCATGAAAGTAAACATCATAGGCCGTCGATAGGTTTATGATCTGTGCATAGATCTCGCCGTCAAGTGGATGAACCGTGACACGATCGCCATGATCCAATATGCTCCAGTCGCCATTGCGCCAATATCTACAAGGCAGACACCACATGATACTCAACTAACCCTTCAGAGTTGCTACCCAAACTGAACTCACTCGAAGGAATTGTAACGTGCCACCAAAGAGTTCACCGAGTGGCAAATGCCGAACTCCGTTTGCGTCTCGTAGATGAACATTTTGACAGCGGCGCCGCTGCTGATTTCCGGCTCAAAGGGCCACTTCAGTTCGTAGAGTATGTCCAAGTAGTTGTTGCTGTCGATGCCGTAAGACTTGTTCAGGGGCATCGTCTCCAAGTTGTCGTAAGTGAGACTCGCAAGTTTGACAATAAAATCCCGGAAATTCTCCTTATCCTCCTCGTCCTCAAAGTCCTCCTTGTGTGCACTGCATGCGATTTAATACCCTCGATTGTTAGTTATTCTTGCACAGGGTAGCTTAGAGATCACTCTGCTGCTTACAGTATGTATTCATCCACCTTGAGATCATCGATGCGCTTGTGCGGACAAACGGTTAACGATGGGAAACTTGTGTTCCACACCAGCTTGTTGCGGTCCATGGAGATGACCATGGGCGAGGTCTGAAAGCGTTGCCAAGTGCGATGGCTCAGCGAGATGATGCTGAAGAGCGCGACGCAGATGAATGCGAACCAGAGTGTGCTGAAAGCGCCGAAATATTCGAAAATTCCAAAAAGAAGAGAGAAAGAGAAAGAGAAGAAGTCAAAAATGATATATGGATCGCAATCATTTTTTGCGTGTGCATTCTGCCAACGCACATAAAAATCTATTGCGTGTAAATTTTTGTTAGCATCGCGAGGCAAGAATTATGGCCAAGTTGCGGGAGAGAGGGATAGAGAGAGCGAGAGAGAGAGAGAGAGAGACAGAGAGGGAATAGAGACTAGGAATAGAGAGGGTAGAAGAAATCCGCGCAACCCTTTTGCAGTCATTTCATTTTTATTTCCAGCTAAAAAAGACGCAGCACCAAAGCACACAGAGATACACACACATACACAGAGCAATACGCACACAGGCACAAAGACACACAGACAAAGTAGCCATAACAAGTATGACAAAAGCCGGCAAATCCTCACTGAATTCCTCTCCGAGTGCCTCCGACTCGCCGCACAATGATGACATTTTGACGCCAGCAATGGCTCATAAAGCCTTCAGAGCTGTCAACACGTTCACACACACATACACCCTCACTAACACACACACACAGACATGTGTGGACAGTTGATGGTTGTAGCAGCTACTTGGCTTTTAATTTTCAAACATTTCCCATCCAAGAATGCTCAACACTTTCCGCTTCTGCTCTTGAAATTATTTCAAATTTTGAAATTGTCACCGCTTCGTAAAGTTCTTCATTTGTGCAGCTCTTTTTGGGTGGCTATACCCTGTAAGCAGGGCATGAACTGGGGTAGTATGGAAGTACCATTGAAGAGTGAACTCTGTGCAAGGTTGAAACTATATAGAAAGTTCTTGAGTCAGAGAGGCTATAGAAGTGGAATATATATATTCATATAATTACAGGATATTTTGCCGTCGAGCTGATGTATGATTGAATAACTTTCTCTGCTTATGCGGTGCGTTTTTATGACGGGTGCTTGGAATGTTCATTGTTTCTGCTGCTGTACCCAGAAGATTTTCAACTAAAATTCTTTGGACATCATGCAAATACACATACATACATACGTACGTTCACATATGTCAGTCTGGAATCAACTTTCTGTCTGCCCGTTTCTTTGTTTCATCATTTTTAGCGGCACACTCATACGAATTTATTCGAAATTTGTGCGTGAATAAGGCTCAGTGACGCATGCGAATGTTGTAAAAGGGGGAACTGAATGTTGTTTGGGTTATGTGCGCGACTCGACCTCATAGAGATTACACATGTGCTCTGGCATGTTTGCAACGCCTCTTTCATTATTCCTTGATATAATGCCAACAACTTGAACTATTCCAGAATACGAGTTCTTGTCTTTTACCTTTACCCCCAGTTGCTTTGCTCTGTGCAAGCTCTGTTTCCCCTCGTTTCAATTGCTTTCAGCGCACTCTACTCTAATACCCTGCCAGCTATTCAGCCTGCGTTTGCAAACCCCTTCAAAGAAAAATGTGCGTTTTCCTGTTTTGCGCTTGCAGTTCGTTCGGGCTTGGGCACAGCGGGATTAGGCAGTGACTCTCCTGGTTATCAAGAGTTGCCATATCAACGCTTGCGAGATTGGGGTTAGCGACGCTAACTCTATCGCTCTGCTCTTTTCATGCGCTGCTGCTGGTTGCAGTTGCAGCCAGTAAAGGGTGCAGGGTTGCCTAATCCTCAGCAGGTGCAGACACCACAATTAAAAGTACATGCCTGTTTCAGTATTCTATTCTCAGTTCTGATTATATTTAAACAGCTGTTAATTTACTCAACATTTGTATTAAAAGTTAACGATTTTTATCGATAAACAGCTCTGATTGTGCAGTCAATGTATCGCTGAGTCAATCTGGGGTGTGTAAGTAAGAAAGAGACAACTCTATTTCTTCTAGAGTAAAAACAATTGAGAGGTTACATTACTAGTGTTGATATAGTGAGTTAATTAGGGAGATTGCTGTTTCCGAGGCGCCAAGATCCAAGACGAATGAGTCTTTTGGATCTCGACGAGATAAGACAAAGATATAAATATAGATATAAAAAATATAGCCTCAGTCACTTGAAAGAACAATTGAATCTTAAAGATCTCGATGTGATAAAACAAAAAGTTAGTATACCCTTTTTTGACCATTTTCAATGGTCCAAGGGTATAAAAATATTAAGTAAATGTTTTTCGTTTGCTATATATTTGCTCGACTTTCTCGTCGATATCTATAGGGATCAATCGTTAGATCTCTTTTTAAGCACCATGAATGGAATATGAAGAATATTAATCGATTGACCATGCAAATATAATATAATATAAGCACAACAACATACAACAATCCTTGATTATAAAGTATATTCGGAAAACATTTAATAGGCTCTTAGAAATATTTATTAGATTCTTGCTACCAATGAAATAAATTAAATATGTCAGAGCACTCAATTTCTGCTTATTTTATTTTGTGGCTGCAGTAAATAAATCAAAGCGATGTGCAGAAATAAATAAATAAATTTTTTTTCTGGCAGCACAAATCATTTTGTGATGGCTTCGGGGAGAAGGGCAGAGAGAGAGAGAGAGTGGGTTCTGTATTAATTAGAGTCTCACTTCGCGTGCCGCACAACTTCCCCTGCTCTGCCTATCCTACCTTCTCCGTGAAACACCTGTCACTTTCAGCCCAAAAACTAACAAAAATTGTAATGGAGACTGGGCTGGAAAAGGGAGAGGAGACAGAGGACAGTGGAGGGGGAATAAAAGTGGCGTGCCAGGCTGTGTTATCCACTAATTAACCCTCAGCTGCTGCTGGTGGCTGTGGTCCATATTTGTTCTGCTGACAGTTCCCACATGCGGCCCCCTCCCCCCCTCACTTGGATTGTGGAGTGTGTTACCAATTTAAGCCTTGCCAGACATTCCGTGTAATCCTGTTTGTCATGTCATGTCAGTTTTTAGGATTTATTGCTCCATCGCTTTGTCCGCTACACACCAAATACGAGAGAGTTTCAGCCACAGAATATTCCCCCACCCATTTCTCCCCGGCCTTGAAAATATGTAGAAAAATTTGTTGTTTCTCGTAATTTTATGCATGCGAGTGGATTTCTGGGGCTGCACGTGCGGGCGCTTTAGAGGGTTTTAAGTCCTCGACTTATAGTTCCTTCGGGGTTCTTAAATGGAGCTTAGGCCTGAAACAATTTCAAAAGTTATTGACCTGAAAGGGTTTCACGGAGCTTCTCCAGTTGGTTCTGCTTTTAATAACCTTAACCAACTAGTCTTTTAACTACGACGTTGTTCTTTAAGAACTCTGAGCTGCCTGAATTCATTCCAACCTCACTTTGACTTTGGGCAGCTTGGCAACTCTGTTGCAGGCCGGTCTCTGCCCTCTCCCCGGTTGACTGCCCGCTAAGCTGCGGCAAAAACTCACCGTTCCACAAAGCTCAGACCTCGCTTGGCCAAATAGATGAAACCGTGTATGGAGGAGCCAAGCAAAAACTCGATTATGAATGTTTTCATCAGCGGTTGAGCTGGTTGAGGAGCCTCCTCCTCCTCCTCCTCAGCGTCTGTCGATATCCTTCTCCTATCGGGGCGATGTTGCCAAAGCGGCGGTCGACGAAAGCTGCGCACGCTGTTCGGCTTGCGCTGATTAATCACCACGTGCTCCTCATTAGCATTTGCCTTTGCAGTTGTCGCTTTCATCCGTTGGCTTTGCGACATCAGGTTTGCCTGATGCCTCTGGGCAGTGCCGGGAAAGACCAACAGGCCTGGTCCGGCACGGGCACCGGCACGGACACGGCTACGGGAACGGACACGAACTCGGGCCGGGGTTGCGTTTGTTGACTCGGTGGGTGTCGTTGGTGTTAGGTGTTGCAACGACGCGGTCGATGCTGTCAGCGACTCGGTGCTGCCTCCCCAGCTTGTCAGCGTGGTTGGCGTAACACTTGCAGCCGTCTCGCTGTGATCCATGCTTGCTGATGTCACTGCAATGTGATATCGATTGAGTTATAAAAGTATTTTCTTTATGAGTCTCGTATTTCTTATGCGAATTTCACGAAACTTGATATGCCACTTAGTAGTACTTATATCTTTATATATACCAAATTTAAGGATTTTTTCTTATACGCTAACTGAGATATGCCACTATATATCATTTGCGATTTTAATGAAATTTGGTATATCTGTTATTATTGTCAATATCTATAAGCATGAAATATTTAAGAGGTTTATCTTAGTCATTGATGCAGCCTTCCGACTTTGTCTCTTTAAGTCTGGTATTTCTTAGGAGATACTGAGTAAACTCGATTCAACCTTGCTTAGTGAGATATTTAGCTTTAAAACTATTAAATAAGTTGAAAGTGAATAGGATTGCCTTATCTCCAAGTAAAATGGCGCTTTAAAATCAGTAAAATTACCCTGTTTTTCCTTTCTGCCCTATTATTATCCGATATTATTTCAGTCTTTCAGGTTATGTGTCGGTTTATTGTTCATTAAGCGCAAATACGACGTTTTAAATATGTTTTTGTGCTCTGACGGCCGACAGAGACCCAACAATAAATCATTATTGCTTTTTTAATGCGATGTAAATTATGCCGCAGCATGTGTGAGTGAGAGAGAGGGAGGCAGGGTGTCTGTGCGTGCGTGTGAGTGCATTATATGAGCCCAGCAGGCGGCAATCAGGCCGCAGGCAGATGAGATGAGATGAGATGAGATGAGATGAGTCTCTGCGGGCAGCTGGCAGCACAAACGGCGCATTAAAGTCGTGCATAATTCGGTTAAGATCGCACTTGCTTAAACAGGTGCAGGGTATAAAAGCGCCAATCTTTTAAAACGCTTCAATTGACACAGAAAATCAAATGCACAAAGTAGTCTGTTGGTTTTATGAAATCAAGATGAAGTTTGATGTAAATTTAAATACACAAAAGTATAAACTGATTCTAAAAAGGAAATCTAGTAGAGAAAACAGTTCTCCAAGGTTAACTCACGATCCAAGAAAGAAATCTGTTCGATTGCAACAAGGAAATCTAGAATAAAAAGTATTTTTCCTTTGGATTTATCAAGATCTAGAAACTTAGCTGTATCTTGTGAGTATCTTCTCCCCCAAAAGCCATGGAGCAAATGGACACTAGGCTATATTTGTGCAGCAACTGCTGCCGCCGCTGCCTGTGGCACGAGCTGTCGCCGCAAGAACATCGCTGCATGCGTTGTCGTCTGCCCCCGCAGGTGTGCAGCATGTGTAATCGCAAGTTCGAGCCGCGTGACAACACCGATGTGTACTGCAAGCGCTGTGAATTCCATACGTCCAAACTGACGTCGTTCACACCGCCACCTGTCTTGCCACTATATCTGGAGGGAGAGATGGAACCGCAAGCGGGTCAGAGGCCGCAGGGATGCACGATGACGCAACGTTGGCGAGACATCAAGACGGCAACGGGCATTGAGGATGGGTACTTTTGGAACGATTGAATACGAAGCGAAAAAGAGTCAATAAATCTCGTGTTGAGCCTCTCTCTGAATCTCAGTTGCAATATCCGCTCCATTTGTGACCTCAAATGGGAAATGGAAGGGGGTGGCAAGCATTAAGTTTTACGGCAACTCATTATAATCAACATGCTGTCTCCCAGGTTGGGTCAGTTTGTTGGGCAAATTGAACATGGGCCAGCATCGATAATGTCATTGGGCGCTGAAGCTGAGAGGGGGGAGGAGGTGGAGAGAGTCTTCTCTGGCGCACATCAAAAGGTCTTGGGTATGACGGTGAACAGTCCTTAAACTGGATTAAAATTTCATTTAAATTTGCATTTAAATGAGCGCACTGCACTCAAAGTAAATGCCTGCCCCTCCCCCTGCTCGTCTTGCCCTGCTCCGTTACCTTTGGCAGGACAAAGGGCTGCCCAGACGCAGTCGCAGGCACTCAGACTCAGAATCCGCAGCCAGAAACAGTTGCCATCATCCAGACGTGGACTTCGCGCACATGGGCAACATTAAAAAGGTTTTTCATCGTTTCCATATACCCTGCACGGCATTGTCGATGGGTGCATTTGGGTATATTAGGTGTATGTAAAGGTCAGTTCGAAAGCCAAGAGTGAGGATATGATGATGGATAATCAGGTTATGTGTGCATGTGTTTCTTCTTCATCAGCTTTAGTCTACTTGATTTATTAAGATTTGACCGTCTTTTATCTTGTATAAATGCGTTGATCTCAGTTGTAATGATAGCTAGAGATTTGAAATTTGGCATGAAGCTTCTTGGTAAGATTATACAGGTGTTGTATATTTGAAATGTGTGATGCCACGCCCACTTTTGCTGTTAATTGAAATAATCTTTCTATCTCAGCTGTTATAATAGTAAGATATATCAAATTTGGTATCCAGCTTTCTGTTTTACTTTTACAGGTAAACTATTGTTCAAATGTGGAATGCCACGCCCACTTTTATTGTGAAGCGAAATGAATTCTTTAGCTCAGATATTATGGTAGCTGGAGATATTAAATTTGCTATTTCAAATATAAAACTTCACTATTATTATTATTGTACTGATTCAACACTGTACAACATTTAGCATTAAGCTGATAGCACTCCACACCTGAGTGTGATGCAGGGTATACCACAGTCGACTATTACAACACTAATTTCTTCTTTACTTGCTGCTTTTTTTTTCGTCGTCACAGTTGCAGCTCAGTTGATTACCTTTGGTAGTCGATAGGGGCGGCAGCAATGGGAGTCGGGCGTGGCAGGGTCAGTAGAGGGGCGGCGGGCGTGGCTTAAGCGAGCGATCTGCTACTGCAGTTTAATGGGAATTATTTAAATATGTATATTTTACAATTAAATAAACGATTTTTCTGCTCTTATGGCGCCCAGCTGCATTTACGAGTTGCCGGAAGCCTTTGCACAGCATTCACACACATCGACAATGTACCTGTGTGTATGTGTGTGTGTGTGTGTGTGTGTAGGTCCCTGTTTGTGTGTCCCTCTGTGTACTTGCATTCTCTGCTTTGCGTGTTAATTAAATTGCAAAAGTGCCTAAAGGACATTTTAATTGGCCTTCACTTTGTGGGCCACAACTCCCTGTTTGTTTTCGCACAGTTTTCATTCAGGTTATACAGTTTATTCAGGTTATCCAGTTTATTCAGGTTATCCAGCGAAAGCTTAACCCCTTTTGGCAGCGGGCATGAAATATTGATTTCAGAATTGTCCTCAACTAATTTGTGGTGACCCTGCAAACATCTTTTGGCATCTCCCTCGCACACTTCTCGAATCATTCTCACTAAATGCTCCATTAGCTGCGCTATTCATTAGCCCCTTGATTCGATAAATTCTGCCTCTCCACTCCTCCGCTCTCGTAGCTTGTCGTCGTTGTCGGCGAAATAACAAATTTTCCAATTTGTTTCTTGATTTATTTTCACGCCAATTTCTTGGCATTCTGCTGCTCCTTCTCCTCCGACGACGCTGCTGACATTTGTTTATTTATTTGGTTTCATGTTTTGTCTGCCGTTTGCTGTTACCCTCTCTCCCTCTCCCGCTTCCCCTCTTTCTCCACTGTCTCTCTTCTGCAGTGTTTTCTCTGCTCTGTTGCTCGGTTGCGTGAAATCACGAATGAATGAATGACTGCCCCGGCAACCGCCATGAATATTCATGGGCCATGCCACTAGAAACAACAGCGGCTACAACAACATGGACGGCAACAAGAACAACAACAACAACAACAACAACATGAAGACGCCATCGCAGCATACGCAGCCAACTTAGCTTGCATTTCCGCTCAGTGCGCCAACAATTCGCAGCGCCATTTTGTTGTCCACAGCAGAAGCTGCAGCTTCTCAACGTGGTTGCATACCCTACATCGGGTATATACACTGTAAAGACAGTTATACATTTGCTGAATATGCATGCAAAGTAGGAGGTATTTTGAAAGGATTTTTGTAGTAGTTTAAAGTGTAAATACGTTGGTGTAAAGAATTCATTAGGTACAGATATGTTAGAAGTATTAAAAGTACAAAGTGTATACATATTTGGTTTGGTAATTTGATAGATATGGTATAAAGATATAATATAAGCTTAGAAGTTATGTAGATGCTTCACCTATAGATATTTAGATGCACTCTTTGCATATCTTTAGACAGCGAAAGGATATTTATACAGAAGTATGTACATTCATTCATACTGTATTATATGATATGTTTTAAAAGAATAAAATTCAAATAATGTCAAATCTTTTACACAAAAAAAAAAAAAAAAAAAAAAATTAAGTATGTAAAGCATATTGATATAGGCTTATGTAGTACATATAATGATGTTTCCTTTTAACATATATCATCAGTTTCAACCTGCCCTTAAAGATCACTAGAAAGGCATTATAAGGTGTCAGAAAATACTCCTAGATATGCTCCTTAGTTAGTAAATTTTTCTACCTATCTCTTTAATAATATGATAATCTCAATATTGATGAACAGCGCAGGCTGCACAGTTAAAGTTTCCCCCCTACTAATTTCTAAGTCGTGCAGGGTATTCAAACTTCGTTACAGTCTTCTACGTGCGTCTACAGCTTACACTGCAGCTGCTGCTTTCGTGCAGTTGCTGCGCTCATTGGAGATTCGCTGGGCGCAGCTGTTTCTTGGCAAGATGCTGCAAATTGTACGCCAGCCTCTTGTTGTTGTTCTAGTCAAGATTTTGTGGTTATGTTCGTTGTGAGTGTGCTTGTGCTTGTGTTTGTGAGCAACAGTTTCCTGCGCTTCGCACAAAAGTAGGCAATGCTTTGCGCTTGCATCGAACAGGAAATTTAATTAAAAACGCCATCTTGACGATTTCAATGGCAGTGGCGAGATATAGACGCACTCTCTCTCTCTCTAGGCCATAACTTACCGTTACAGTTACCCTTAGCCGTTGCCACTTGCCACTTGCTGTCGACTCCCTGACTGCTTTGGTTGGTGTTGCTGCGGTTGCTGTTGCTGCTGCTGTTGCTGCTTTCGACTGCGCTAACGAACTGTAACTGTAATCATCGCCCGACTGCACTTGACTTTTGTACACTCACTTGGCTCGGCCATTTTCCGGCCATTTTCTGATTTTTAGCCAGATTTTGCGACCCATTTCGAAGCATTTCGGGTGAACTGCCTCATGAGAAGCTTGTCAGCTGCTCGACTTCTGTTGATTGCTGCGTAACAATCGCACGCCATTTGACTGGCATACACACAACCACATGCATAACTACACACACACACAGACACTCGCATACTGGCATACATAACCTCCAATCCAGATGTGAACTGTGATTCCGCTTCAGATGTGAGCGCTGATTGTGCAGGCAACAGTTGAGCGCATACTGTTTTGTGAGCGCTAATTACGGAAAGCAGGAAGAGAGGGGGAGGGCGAAAGAGCGGGAGGGAACTCGGAACTGTAAGGCAGGTGTATAAAACGGAGGGATATCCGTCAAATGTTGGCTTATTTCATTATGACAATTGTCATATACGGAACAGAGGAACTAAGAATTAAATGGGTGTGACAGTATTAAGTTTGAATTGGAAAGAGTTTTTAAAATACAATACAGTTGAATATATATTATTAAATTTTATATTATATAATACTATATTCTTAAATAAATCCCACAAGATATCATTTACAGAATATCAGCAAATAATATAATAATAAAAGATCCTTGTTGAATTAATAATTTATATAAGGTATGCCGTAATTTAATAAATAAATAATTATTATTAATTACAATACAAAGTAAACCGTATTTAAAATTTAAGTTAAGCTTTCTATATTCCCTGCTAATTTCGTGTCAATTTTGATACACTGTGCCAGACATTATTCAGAATTTTAGAAATAAGCAGCAAGATTTATATATGTTAGATAAATTTCGCTTGCTCAATATATGCCATAAATAATTCACACAAATCACCCACTAAGCCGGCCCAGCACAGTTCAAGGCAGCCACTGCAGACATCAATTCTCAACTCCCTTCCCCCACGCCCTCCCCCTTTTCCCTTCTTCCTCATCTACGGCAATCCATTGAGCTCTGCCGCATTTTCTGATAGATTTGCCGGCATGCAGCGTATGTAAACATTGCCTTTTGTTAATCAAATTAAGTGCAAGTTAATGGTGCGCCCACTCACCAGCCCTGACTAACTCCCCACCCCCCTCTCTCACTGCTCTCTCCTTGTTCAAGGAATTATTGCAGAGCATCATTCGCATCAATTCGATTCAGCTCGACGCTCCACGCTCTGTTTGCGCACTCGAAAATGATGAATAATAAATTGCTAATCATAAATATTGCGAAATCGGGCGATGAAGTGAGCAGCCATGGCTCTGTGGGTCGCGTGAAAAATGACTGCCCCCCATTCCTTACCTTCCGCCACCCCCCTCCCCTTGTGCAGCCCACAGTCAAGCAAAACAATAGCAAAAGTACACATTGTTAAATTGAAAGGAAACAAATGTAAAATTTATACAGCTGCAGTGCACAGCGGGGGGCGTGGCTGCCTCTCCCTCTCGCAGCGCATGCAAAATCAAAGATTACTTAGCGCGGTATGGGGCGGAGGTCGACAGGGCGTCCCTAATGGTCTACAAAGTTTGCTCAATTTGCCAGCAGGCAAAGCTGAGTTTTTTCGCAGTTTTTTCAGCTACGCAAAGCTTTGCCAAGTTAATTGATATTGGTTAAAAAGAAACCATTGAAAATAAACTGAAATTTATAGAAATCTGTTTGCCAAAATCAGAATAGCTAATATGCTTATTAGTTTTTGTAATATACTATATAATGGAAAACAATACAATACATTACTATGACTCTAGAATGTGTGTTCAAAAAGTAAGGTGACTTTTCGAATTTCGCAGGCAGTGTACTTTCGATTATCGATTTTTTTGTTTTGTTATGTTGGTACACTCTTCCTGAACATCTATTCCAAGATTCAAGTGGATGGTATTTTTTGTTTGGTTGTGAGAGGCGTAAAGGTTATAAGTGTTTTGCGTGCTCGGCGATTTTTTGCTAAATTTTGACCAAAAGAACCGTCGCATGAGCATCGCTCAAGAGCTGTTGAATGACGTCAACGATGGCCCAGATTTACTCAAAAGGGTCATAACTGGTGACGAATCATGGGTACATGGTTATGATATCGAAACCAAAGCCCAATCGTCCCAATGGAAGAGCCCAGGTGAGCCAAGAACGAAAAAAGCACGCCAAGTTCGATCAAATGTCAAAGTTTTGCTCACTAATTTGGCCCCATGTGACCTTTTCTTGCTCCCAAAACTAAAGAGACCTATGAAAGGACGGAGATTTGCAACGAATGAGGAGATAAAGACTGCATCGCTGGAAGAGCTCAAGACTATACCGAAAAGTGCTTATGAGAAGTGTTTTGAGGATGGGAAAAACCGTTGACATAAGTGTAATGTATCTGAGGGGATTACTTTGAAGGGGACAACATAAATATTAATAAATAAATATTTTTTCTAAATACAAAGTCACCTTACTTTTTGAACACACCTCGTATATATATATATAGTATGCATACATATAACATGAACAGGCAGGTTTCTGACGACAATTTTTGATTTTAAAAATAACTTAATTTATGCAGTGCCATTCAATTCCGCACCATTATACATGACTGGTATTGGAACAATCGAAGGTCATAAGAACTTTCAAGGGAATACAACTTTTGGCATGCCGAAGGTCGCCTTTCTTCCTCGTTGTTCAATATGGATTTCCCAACGTTTTTTCAAATTCTAAATCCTTGAAATAGATATGTTTCTAATGCAATTTGAAAAACCTTTTTATTGCACTTTTTTCACACAGAATTAACTCGTTATAATGAAATATATCTATTCCATTTATTTAGCCATATTTATTTACGCCCATAATTAATGCCTGTGCGCATTAAAAAGCCCATTATATGGCCGATTCCGCAGACATTTCCCTATATGGGCTATAAATTGTTCGCCCATTTCAATAAAGGGCGACACTTTGCATTGAATTTAAATATTTGCAATTATATTGAAAATGCTTTTGCAGTGCAAAGGGGAAAATGTCTCCCTTCACGCTGCTTCCCCCCTTGCACTCTCCACTCACAACGCCTCTGGTTCGTCTGCTGTTTACACATGCCAATAAATTTTGGCACCAACGAATCGACGCTACTTTGCATATTCTGCTCTGTGTGTGAGTGTGTGCCTGTGTGTGTGTGTGTGTGTGAGTGTATTCTTTCTGCACTGGTACTTCGACAGTTAAGTATTATAATGGTGCCTGGAATCCAGTTGAAATAGAGCAATATCCACTTGCATATGTCGCGCGAACAATTTAAGAATGAGCCGACGCCATAAATATTATCGATGGGCGTGGCAGCTGCCCACCAATGCCGATGGCGCAGACGACGACGCGACGATGATTGCGGCAAGCGGATGTTAAACCTTGGCAATGACAGTTTCGGGGCTCTGTCTCTTATGCAAATGTCTCCAGTGTATGTGTGTGTGTGTGTGTGTGTCGACGCCTGTTTATATGCAAATCTTTTATTTTGGTCTTGCCCCGCTGTCTTGGTCTCGTCTTCTTTTTATTTCCGCTGCAACGCCGCCAGTTTTATTTCTTGCATTAAATTAACATCAATAAAACGTGTCGCTCGAGTGTCCCCTGCACACACACCCGCAGCGCCCTCTCCACCGCCCCAAGCTGCACTTGTCGCGCCATAATTCCTTGGCTAATGCCAACATGTGCTGCGATTTGTCCACGGGGTGACTTTCCATATTCCATTCCTTTTCATTTCATTTCCTCTTTCAACACAATTGTTGATTATTTCTATTGTCCAAACAAGGGTTGCCAAGTCGCGAGAGAGTAAACGAAGAAAAGAACTTGCTCAGGTCGAGTCGATTGCTAGATAGGCCTGACTAGAACTGAAAATCGATGTTAAATCTTTTGTAAATCGATAAGTTTCTTTTTTGAAAGAGCTAGAAATGAATACATCTATATATATCTCTGTGTTGAGCCACTTTCGACGATAGCAACAAAGAATTGTCCAAGTCAAGTTAATAAATAAATGTAAGTTCCGCTTTTAGTGTACAAACAAATAGTTTTTATTGTAGTATATTTACTTGTCTTATAATTAACAGTTTTAAAATGAATGGTGTTTATTTACCGAGATTCTGGCATAAAGTCTACTTTATCGATAATTCTTAGCGACTAGATAGTTGGTTAACTGATATGTTTTCATGGTGAATTAGTTTCTGGCTCTTAATAGTGCTGACCACTCCGAGTCTCAGATCCAATTCCTACATAAATAATTATTGCAACCTTAATGCATAAAATCGATTCAATTTCGATAGCTTTTCGATTACTGACAAATTCGATTAAAGTACAAAACAGGCAATGATCGTAAAGTGCCTTGTTTTATTATTCATTTTAATAATATAAAGTTTGGAGAGAGGAATATCAAAATCATTAAGTCATTAAGAGATGCAAGAGCAAACTGAGAGTATAACTGAACTTATTGTTCAAAGTTCCGGAACATTAACATTAGCACCTGAAAACCAGCATATAAAACCGTATATCGCCCTTGGGATTATTCTTGTGACAATCTCTTGTTTCATTTGGCCTCTGTGCTTCATTCTTATCTGCAGCTGTTGGTGGCATTCTGACGAACCCGAGGACTGGCGATTCAGACATGTAAATAATGTATGACTGTGACTGCAGTATATGGTATATATTTATATTTTAATGTATTAAAGTGCAGTAAAGGAATTGTTAAAGATCTGAATGAGGTATAAGCAATTGAGATCTATAACAATTCCTTTGCTTAAGATGAAAAGAAGTATCACTACTTGCAAGGGGCGGAGGGGAAGACGGGGCAGACGCTGAGCCAACAAATAAACATGGTCATGCAATATTAATATTTATGCACAAATATTGAAAGTAAGAAAGCGAACGAAGCGAGACGCAAGAGGTCAACACAAAGAGGGCTCTGTGGGGGAGGGGGCGGCGGACAGTTCCTGAGGGCGTATCCGAAATACTCACACACATATATCTAAGTGAAATGCTAAAAGATTGATGACACAGCATCTTTGTGTGGGTGTGTGTGTGTGTGCAGCGTTTATAAGAATTTATGGCAATGACTGCTGAGGCAACGCTGCGTATACGCAATATTTATATTTATGTATTATGAATCAATGCGTGCACAGCGCACTGCGAATATCTTGGGTGTATGTGGGGCAAGGGGGGGGGGGGCGTATCAGGTCGGCATAAAAAACGTGTACACTAAAACAAAAGGATAACAATAACTTCTCGACTGCGAGGGTTGCAAAACGCTTGCGAGACAGGAGGCGTTTCAGATTATGCCCTCGCCCCTCCCCCCTAACTCTGCTTATAAATAAGCTCCACATAACACATCGCATAACGGTAACGAATAGAGTGCACATAAAAATTGCATGAAAATGAAAGACACCCACTCGAAATGGCAAGCTCGGACTCGCACTGACACGCACAAACACGCACAATCCGGCACAAACAGACACACGCACACTCACTCGTTAGGGCAGCTGGACCTACATAGAACTGGCCCCTGAAACCAGGGCCGTATCTTACGTAAAAAATTATACTATTACAATCAAGTTTACGACTGCAATTCGCCCGCATTGCTTGAGTGCCAATGAATATGACGATGGCACAGGACGATCATCAACACGATGATGATGATGGCGATAGGGATGATAGGGATGGTGATTGCGTTCCTGTTTTTTTTATCGAAATAAAAAACAAGCGAAACAGTCGAGGAAACGAAATTGCTGATATGATATGTTCTTATTTCGGGCAGTCAGCTTTGGGCTGCAAATATCCTAAACAAAGAGGAAGAATAATATGAATGTATATATGTTATGACAATGATCCTGCAAAGCTATTTTTAATTTTAAATGTATCAAGCATAGTACATTATATATTTATATTTTATTAAATATATTATAATAATTGCTGGATATCTCATTTTAAATATTTCACAACAATTATCAAATATTTTATATAAAATAATTTGTATTATACAATTTGAAATAAATATAATTATAAAATATATTATAACAGTTACCAAATATTTCTAAAATTTATATAATTATATCATAATAATTATTAAATATTTCCCTTTAAGTATAGTTAAATATATATCAAATTTTAATAAATTCATCAAATATTATATCAATCATTTTAAATATATTTAAATAACTATCAAACAATTTAAATGTTTTTAAATTTATCAAATGTATCATAACAATTATAAAATATATTATTTTCAATACAACAAAATAATTATCAAATATTGTACTTCTTATATTTGTCAAACATTGTTAAATATATACTTTTAAATATTTTACATTAATTATCAAATATTTTAAATAATTGTGAATTTATCAAATACATCATAATGATTATTAAATAAATCAATTTAAATATATCACAATAATTGTCGATTAGTTTAAATATTTTTAAATAAACAAATATATCATAATAATTATTGAATAATATTTCAAATATATCACAATACGAATATTGAATATATTTAATACAATCAAAATAATCATTCAAATTTTACTAAAAAATTAACTACTAGTTTATTATTACATATATTGGGGTATTCTCTGTCCCTCACCCTTTCTTGCCCACACACAGTACGACCTCTTTTAAAGTTCTTAAGATGCTTCTTCTTTCAAAGAGGGAGAGCGTATTGCCACCTCATGCTAGTAAACTCAGTTCTCCATAGGAACTGGAATTTGTGTTCCTCACACACCCGCATGCATTTCAAGCTATACAATAATCCGTTCGTTTCCTGGACAACTCTCCCTTGCTGACTTTCTTATCTGTGCTCACTCTCTCTCTCTCTCTCTCTCTCTTTCATTCCCTTTCGCGCTTTTGAGTATTTCATTTATAAGCCTGAGGAATGCAAGTTTTTACGCGGCAGCTGAGCAACAATCCGTGTTTGCTTTGTGCAGTCGCTCGTTACCAGCAACGCGGTTAGCTGGCAACCCCTTTCCCCGTTCCGCCACAACCTTCCCACTTCCACGACGCATTCCGGTTAACACCAACAACAACAACAACAACAAACCGCAACAACAACGAACATTTTGTGTGCTGCACTCACAATTTTTATAGCTGCCACAGCGTTGCAGCCGCTCACTCCCTCAATGCCCGTTGGCAAGTTTGGAGCAGGCGGCAGTCAGGTAAAAATTGCCATAGCTAAAAGGGTTGCCAACTATAGCAAAAACAACAACAACAACAGTAGTGAAAGGTAACTTTTAGCATCGACAAGCGGCGCTTTTGACTGCCGCACGGCTTTTTTCTTTCACTGCATTTCCCCCCTCTCCCTCTTCCTCCATCCCTCTCTCAAGTGCTCGTTTTTTTCGTGAGCTTTGAGCCACTTTTTTGCGCCACAAAACTTTACACTTTGACATGCAGCCACGTGTGTAATGTTATGCGAATGTGTGAATGTGTATGTGAGTGCGAGTGAGTGTGCGTGAGTGTGAGTGTGAGGGTGCATTTTGAATGCGCATTCGTTGTCGCTTTCGCTGACATTTGCATTCGTCGCAAGGGAACACTTTGAATGGCAACGCCACGAATAGAGCCGACTAACGTTGCTAATTCTGGATAAATACTGGCAATATAATGATAATGCTTACAACTGGATTTCTATACATCTATTGCATGATATATGGGAAGGATGTACGGCAAAGTGAATTGAAGAACAAGATTTAATTGAATGGAATGAATACTGAATAGTACATATTTAAGAATTAATTTCTCTAATCTGCTAGGATTCTTTAGAAAGAGTGTGTTTACAATGGATATAAATACCAGTTCCTATGAATAGACAATTAACATGATTATAATAGATTAATCGACGGAATTATAAATTAATTTCTAGCAATATTTTTATGCCCTTGCAGAGGGTATATTAATTTTGGCCATGAGCTTGCAACACACCTTAGGAGACATCTCCGACCCCATGAAGTATATACATGCAGATAGCTTTTCTTCCTAAACTATAAAACAACTGTTTACTTATGATCTTAAAATAATAGACAAATCTATAAAATTAATTAGAATATCAGCAATAATACATTATCTATAAAATAAAGTGGAAATCTTTAGAACGAATTTGTTTGTGTTTCATATATGTAAATATCCAATCTTTGAAAATATTAGTATCATTAAATTAATAGTATTATCTCTGCAATAAATATGCAGTTTTATTTATTCATAAAATTCGTCTAAAATCCCTGAAAATCTTATTAATAATGCATTGTCAAGCTATGCATAATTCATGCATAAATATGTCTCAATTAAAATTCGTTGGATTTGCAAATTTTCGGAACTCGTATTTTGGATTATTCCGAATCGTATCTGAATCATATTCCTCGATTTAGTCATTGAGCTTTCGCTTTGGGGTCGCCCTCTAATGGCCTCCCCAAATACACACACACACAGTCATAATAATCAGGGACCCTTGCCACAAGACAAACACGTATTCACTGTCTCTCTCTCTCTGTCACACAAACACTCACTCGAGTACAGCGTCATAATGCACACACACGTGCAAACACTTGGAAATCTTTTGCTCGCATGAATATTTTAAAACTCGCTCGAAACGTATTCAAATTATGATAATGATGGGAGTGGCG
This sequence comes from Zaprionus ornatus, assembly GCA_018904035.1. Taxonomy (NCBI): domain Eukaryota; kingdom Metazoa; phylum Arthropoda; class Insecta; order Diptera; family Drosophilidae; genus Zaprionus; species Zaprionus ornatus. The sequence goes on from JAEIFZ010000238.1 coordinate 5,767,404, forward strand.
AGTGTTTTGCAAATGCGCTGTTGCTGTGAGAGGGGAGACGGGGGAGGGGGATGCCTGCTTCTCCCACTCGAGTGGGCGCTAACGAGCGCAGGTACTCAGCGCCCCTGTCCCAAGTCACAGGTCCCGGGTCACAGTTCACAGTTCGCAGTTCACAATTCGCATCTAGTTCCCTTAATGCATTTCATTAATTTGTATACATTTTTTTTTTGTGAACCACATGAGAAATGAGAAGTGTATGTGTGTGTGTGTGTGTTTTTAATGAGCACTTGTGTGCGTAAGGTTATCGCCGGGCGTCATTAGAAGTTGCTTCACGTGAACTCCCACACCCACACCCCATCGGGAAAGGGTTCAGCGAGTGCACTTGACTTTGAGCTTCTTAATTCGAGCATTCAAAGGACTCTCGAGAACTTCCCCGAGTCACACACAAGTTTCACATTTTGTCTGCATCGCACTCAGGTGCAAATCGAAAGCGAATCTAGAATTAGTTGATGAATTATGGAAAGATGGAAGGCAAAATCGAATGTTGGTAAAATTAATGAGTCGACTGTAAAATACTCTGCCTATAACTAAGTCATGATCATCTTATAGCTTTCGCTAGATTAAAGGGAAAAGTAAAACTAAAATATATATAAATAAAATGTTTGATGTAATCAATTTTGTTGCAATATCTTATGAAATAAGACAAATCGAACGATAGGTTGGTAAGATATATCGGTCTAAGCCGGCTCGTATCATCAATATTGCTCTTAAACTAAAAGACTTTTTCCACAGACAAATTGACAGACGGAAGGGCAGTCTATCACACGAACGGACAGACAGGCGGACAAATAGACAGACGAAAGGACGGACAGACGGACTAAAAGGCAGACGTAGATGGCCTTTTCCACTTCTCAGTTGATGCAGATTCAGAATATATATTGTAATATATACTTAATAGGGTTGGAAATATCTACTGAGGTGCTTTGCAAACTCTTGAATAAAATGAGGACATCCTCTGCAAGAGTAAAATGAGCTAAGACCATTTGAATGATATTTTGATCTATGCTAATTAGTGCAGGGTATCAAATTAGGACTACCTTGTTGGGTAATGTTTTTCGTTTGATACAATAAAAGTGTCTGCCCTACACTCTACACGAAGTCTGAATGAATATTAATATACAATACATACCAAATTATATCATTCATTTTTTGGAATGTTTGATTTGAGCGTAAGTCAAATAAAATTGAACTTGTTGTGTAACGGGAACAGAAGTTCCAGGCGACGATGCATGAGAGAAACGATTGATTACTAATCGGCCTAAGAAATCAATATCGATTTACAATATTATCCTGTTAGTGTGTATAGGTTTCTTATTCTATGTGGGCTGTAATTCAGTCTTGGTTTGGCTCGTGAGAGGAAGCGAAAACCGCCAAGTCGGTGGTTCTGTTAAGCTGTGTGAATTCCACTGTACATCCCGATTAGAACATTTAAAACAATTTATGTACCCCAAAACAGTCGATAAGTCATTTAGATACTTGGAAAAAGAAAACGCACAATTCTAAAGTACAATACTGAAAAAACACATTCAAATAAGTGCCGAAGTACCTTTTTAATTGATAGAAATTCAAGTGAACTTTGTGCTTATCAAATAAAAAGAACATCCTTAAAAATATTAGTGTTGCTTATGAAATGTGAGAATGCGAGAATCAAAACGGTTAGATCTTTGTACTTTACACAATTCATGTTTAAATCATCATACCCTTTTTAGCTCGGTGTGTGTTCAGGGTATAACAATGTGGACAGAGCTGCCCGGGCTCAGGCTGACAGCACAAGTCGTAAATGCACTCAGCACTTTGTCAGCTCTCAGACAGGAAATGCAGTTGCCATTTCTCTCAAGTCAGTTTCGCCCGCGCCCCTCTCTCTCCTGCCATCATCTTGTGCTGGGTTCTGTCTGCGTTATTCGGCGCTATAAAAAGTATCACTTTACTTCGCACGAAACCATGTTTTGTACTCTGTCTGCACTGTTCTTGTTTTCCCCCAAAATTTGATGCTTCCATATTCAGTTTTCTAATTTTTTTTCCTTACTTTGCAAGTTTTATCCATGATGCATGTGGCAAAGTTTTCATGGCCGGCATCATCGTCAGCCACAGGCAAAAGTTTCTGGTTTGGTTTTATATTCACTCTTCAGAGTCTTTCGAGTGCATGTGCACTTAGAGGAGTAGAGGTATGGGGAGTGTGGAGTTTGTTTCACATAAATGTCGGCGGAACATGTCAAGTAATTCGATCTACAAGTAACTTGGTCAGCACCAGATCATTTACAGAGCGATCCAAGAAAGTTCAAGTTTAAGTTGAAAGTTTTATTGGTGCTTTCCATTTACTCGTATCACTTTACATTAATAGTATGCTGTAAACATTTAATATACTATCAGTATAAACTAGTAAGAATGCTACGGTCGAGGGCGCCCGACTGGGATATACCCTATTTGCTAAATTTGCACATGTATAATACATATTGTACATACCATATGCTTTAAAATTATTCTCGACAGATGGTGCTCGTTAATTGTTAATTGACACAAAAACTTGGTGTTCTACTTTCTTAAAGAACTTCTATGTTTATTGTTCGATCGAATTGAAGATTGAAGGAAATATAGATAGTATAATTAGCTGTGACTATATGTTAAAAGCAGAAAGTTGTATCTTTTATACTTCCCTTACAAATCTTTTCCAGTAGATTGTAATTATTTATTTGCGGGGGCGGTGCGCGTGGCATAAAAGACTTAAAATAAACTTGATCTGTGCATAGGATACAAAAGCTTTCATGTCAAATTTTGTGATTTTAGCTTCTATAATAGCTAAGACCTGGGGTTTTATTCGTTTTGCCGGGGGCGAAAAATGGCGTGACCAAAATTTACAATATACTTGATGTGCGTGCAATCATAACACATATAGACACCAAATTTGGTAGCCTTAGCTATTAAAGTCTCGGAGATCTAGATTTTTTGTACGGACGGACAGACGGACAGGCGGACATACAAATAAGGCTTTTTCCACACGGCTGTTGATGCTAATGAAGAATATATATACAGTAGTTTGTGGGGTCTGCCACTTCCTTCAGTCTGTTATATACAGTTTCGGTTGGAACAATGTTATTATACCCTTGTCCTGTAGGTAGAGTTCAATACAATTCAATATAGACGCAAAAAATATGACACATTCTCTGAGAAGTAGTTCAACAAGTACAACTGCTTTGAACTACACCGAGGAAGAACTGTAGAGAGCAATTAGTAGAGTAAGCAAGTTGTTGATACTCTCTACCATTTCCTGTGCTCCATGTGCCTTCTTCTATATTCTATTCAATGCAGGATATTGTTGTGGGTTGGTGTGAAATGGAGCATGACTGTTATTACTGCATAAAGTCAGCTGTATAACTGAGCAATATGGTATAATACCATTAGGTAAACATTTCTGTAAACATTTCTTAATTGCAAATGAGAAAGGGGGGAATTTAAATCATTAGAAAAAGCAAACTTCAGTTTTAAGTCTACTGTAAAAGAAGAGAAGATAGTGTAAGATGATGTAGCCACCTATATTCAGCAGCTCTCAGAGTCTGCACTATAAAGATATGTCGATAAAAAGCACCAGTCGGGCAATGTTATTTAGTACGAGCCATAAAAGAGGCTCTTCCAGCCAAAAAACAAACGATATCACGGTAATTTGCTTATCTGAATTATAATTTATTGTGCATTAGCAATGATACCTTTAGATATCGTGACACGAGTTAGTCACGCTTTGCCGATAACTTAATTATTTAATTGGTTTAAATAAATATGAATAATAAATAAGATGAATTGTTAGTAAAAGAAAGAATAAATTTCTTTAAGTTGCTAATGGACAACTTTAATAGAGAAACGATTCTCTACATGTCGTGACACGTTGCCATCTCTAGCTCCACTGGGTTTAACCACTTTGCTTGGCCAACCAGCTAACGAAATTCCGAAACTTGTCGAGTTTTCGTTGTCCATCACGCACTGCCACTTGCTGCCAGCGCTGCTCTAAGACTGTCCGCTCCTCCTGGTCCACCGTCTCCATGTACTTTTGTAGCTTCCTTCCAAAGGATTTGAGTATCTGCGATGTGCGCAATTGCATTGTGCGCTTCCAGCGATCAAAGCCATTTCGTTGCAGGCACAATGCGATGAGCTGCGTTTCAATGTTTGAGGTTTTCTCGCCAGCATCGGCGTCCAGGTAGACCTCGATAATGTCGTAGAAGTTCTCCAGCGTCTCGTGAGTCTGATTGGTGCTGCTGAGGAGAAACTTTTCCAGTTTGCTTAGATAATCCAGCAGCATAGGATTCTGTGAGTCCAGCACCAGCAGATCATCCACCACGCTGTCTGCCACCACTGTGGCCTGCCCCACGGCGTGGCTAGTTAGTGTGGCAAGATTGTGCTCTGCCTGCTTGGTCAGACGACTTCGACTGTGATCTCCATAGCCGGCAACGGGCGAGAGCTAGAATGAATCAGAGATGTTGCTAAGTGATCTGTGATCTGTTCACAACCGGAACAGTTCATTTCTTACCACTGATAGCAGCAGCAGCAGCAGCAAGTGGGCGCCATGGATGAGTTGCCTTCGTAGATCCATCGTGACAGCTTGACAGTCGTTGCTCAACTGAGCCACAACTACGTAGCGCCTTTTGACTATGGGGTCAGATAGCGCAGCGTTATCAGCGGCGCTTTCGCTGGGGGATCGTCTACGTTTTGACACAGCTTTGAAATACGATTGCGATTGTGATCGCGATGATAGTGTGACGCATGCTGTACCCTGAGGGGTGAAGAACCCAACGAAAATTGTCAATGGAAAGCTAAAGATGCAACTCATGCTGGCGTAGAAGACAAGACAATCGGTAAATGGGAGTCACAGAAGAGGGATTATCGATTCGATAGGGCCTCTACTAGGGGATTCCAGTCAAGCGATCTTCTGACGATGAAGCTTGGATGTTTTCTAAGAGATTGACCTATCCACTTCCATTTCTTCCTAGTGTTTAGAGGTGTATAGGTAACTATAACTATATAGCAACTGTTTCCATTGGAATACCAAGATTTCTTATATTACACACTCACTACTGTGCCGGAATTCGTTCACCACATTAAATGACATTAGTTTAGTAACACAGTTCCTGCCTTCTCCTTCAGCATGACTGATTAATGTGCCGCATCTAATCCGAATTGCCTGGGAAATGAAGATGGGATACTTTAAGGGAAAGAATGTAAGGCTGGCATCATACGGTTTCTGGTAGATAAAAGTAATAATAGTGAAATGAAACTACGCTTAGTCACTTGAACCGTAATGTGCCACAGGCCGGAATAGGCCTGCGGTTTCGCCGAGGGGGCGAGGGATTATTGTTGCCGCTTTAGTGCCGAGCGGAATCGCATGTGTGATAAATGTTGAAATTGGGTCAGTGGTGGCAACTGATGAAACTTGTTGAAGTGGAGTGGCCACAGAAGTGGCAATATCTGTGTGGCAAGTGTTGTTCGGAAGTTTTGAGTGTCGCGTCGCGTCGCGTTGCCACAAATCCCTTCCGCGTGGCGTTGCAATTGCAACATTGATAAGCCAAGTTAATAAACTATTGAAACTATCGCTGAAAATTTGTCAACTCTGCAAAAAGTGAAGAGAAATAAAACAACTGTATTTTCTACATATTTCCGGTATGTTTCTGGTATATTTCTAGTATTTTAACTGGTTTCTGTTCAGCACATTATCAAACTTGTAAGCCACAAAACAATTACGTCCGTCGAGACCTTCACATCGCATGCAGAACCCCTTAGTGCTTCCATATCAGATTTATGCGAGAAATATATGGCTAAACAATAAGCAGCTCGGGGCCCCGTTAGACCCCGCCCCCTATACACACGACGGCGGCTGAGAACAAAGCGCAAGTGTTGTAAATTGGTTTGCCTTACACGACTTACCCGACACTTTCCTCCACCCGAACCTCTAAGACCCTCTTAGACCCCTAGCCCAACCCCTTTCTGGGCTTGCATGCAAATTTCAATAACTTATACTCGGCAACCCTTCCGCCAACTGACACTGAATATCAAATATGAGGCGAGTCGCAGACGATGTACAAAAATTATTTGCATACTTTTTAGGGATGCTTTGGGGGCGAAAAGAAAAAGAAGAAGCGAAACAAAGCAGCAACAACAATGCCCCATTGGAACCACATGTGGCGCACTTTTGGTTTAGCGTGAAAAAAGCTAAAAACAAGCAGTTACACGGCTCCGGGTGGGTGTAAACAGGGCAGACAGCCCCTTTTCCTACTCCCCACTCCCTTCGCCATCCCCTTTCCTTGATTCTTTTCCAGCAACCACAGCAGGCAGCACGAAACTAGTTTATTTATTGCATTTGCAAATTTTACACAACATTTTGTAGTCGATGCGTCCTTCCCACCTGCCTTCTCCTGCGAAAGGTGTAACTCGAGTTTATCGCTGCGAATATTTACCCCCTCCCCCTGTGGCCGTCGCAACGCGCAGAAATTGATTCGGTTTAGGTATGTGGAAAGTAAACTTTGTCAGGTATTTGTAACACGAAGCGAAGCAAGTTCAATGAAGCCAAAGGTGTTTGCCGGCAACACTACCCCGACCTCAGATCGAGGGAGTTTTCTGTGTTTTCTGGTATCGGTGATTGGCATTGGTTCCTCTCGGGAGGAGGGCGGTGGGGCAAACCGTTTGCCAAGCAGCCAAATTGATGTGCAAATATTTCCATAAATTTATATTCTATAGCGTCAAGTTTGGGGTGTCATGTTTGAAAACATACAAAAAATTTGCACAACTTATTCGAGTTGCCCTGGCAAAAAATGAAGAAGATCCCGAGGAAGCACGTCACAAGTTCCCAATTTGATTTTTGCGGTGCTCGAAAGTGTTTTTCGTGCTGAGGCACCGTGAAAAATTCGACCAATAAATTTGTGTGCTTTGTTTTTTATAAATTTGCAGCTTCATAAATTGGAAAAACGTAAAAGAAGAGCAGCATACATGAATAACGTTGATGAAAATGTTGAGTATGCGAGTTAGAAAACAACAATAATAATAATACACTAATTGAATTTATCAGAAGACATTTAATATATATTATATGTCCGCATATGTAATATTCTTTTGATAATATAAGTTTGTATATACCTAGATAATGTGGGAAAAACACTTCAATGAACCTATAAAAATAGATTTCTTGCTGTTGAAATAAGACGGAATAAACAAAAGGAAATATATTTATAACTGTTTCAAGGCCTTCTGTGCGCCTAGTGGGGAACCACGTAGTGCGTCAGGCATTTCAATGACTCACATTATAAACAGCTTTAGGCGCTCATGTAAGACTTGCCGCTGTGGCGTCGTTGTTAGTGTGTCTAACGCTGCAGCGGCAGTTGCGAGTTCGCTTCTCGGCAATATCATGAAGTATATTTAGTTTTTTATAACATATTAATATATATATTAGATGTTTTTTTTTTAATATATTACAATAATATAACAATATTCAAAAGATAGATTGTCTTTTGTTAAGGAAGAAAAATATTTAATAGCATTGCTATAAGATTTAATTTTTAAAAAATTTTAATTATAGTCGACATAATTTTACAAGTTCTGGAATAAGAGTAATACTATAATGTCAAATCTAAGTAAACGAGTATTTGAAGATAACAAAAAAAAAAAAGACACTCGACGATTTTACCTCAGATGGGACTCGAACCCACAATCCTCGGCTTAGGAGGCCGATGCCTTATCCATTAGGCCACTGAGGCGGTGAATGCGGAATGGGCTAAGTCCGTATATGAAGACACGATGCGCAACAGAGTATGCAAGAGAATATTAATTTAGATGGATTGAAATTTAGTTTCAACCAGTTTTTCATTGAACAGCTGTTTTGCGGCACAAAACAGATAAAGTTATTTACCGCCCTTAATGCAATAATTGCCTCAGCTGAATGCGGGCCAACAGCTGCGTACACACAGTGGCTAAAAGGTCTTTGGGCCATGTTGACGCTGTGACAAAGCGAGAATACCTCAAATAATGTGGCCAAATATATATCTGAGTATGTGTAAATGTGTGTGGTTGTGTGTGTGTTTGTGTGTGCTTATCTCATATGATAAATCAACGTCACTTAGCGCTCATTGGAAATTCACTTAGAGCAGAGTTGGCAAACCCGAAATGTCAACGCCAAGAGTTCGCCAACATTGGCCAAGAATCAGTCAAGCAGGAAGAAGGAGCTGCTGCCGCCGCTGCCACTGCTGCACAAACGAAGAAGACATATCATTTATATCAATTTAAATAACGACCTTTCGATGTTTCGAGAGGCAAAGCACAAAAAGTCCCTTAATCAAATGCTTAAAAAGCTCAACAAAGCAAAGCACCTTTTGTGCAATCAAAAAGGAGCTGGGGAGGGGATGGCCAAGAAAGGAATTGCTTGGACTGTGAGTGACCAGTAAGGACCCCTAATACACACACAGATGTACATGCACACACCCACGCTCACACAATCGCATGCCTAGATGGATAGTCGGACGAGGCATTGACAGTTGTAAGCCATAAACCACAGAAAATTGGGCATTATATTAGTTAAGATGCTGTCAAGCTGAAAGATATCGAAGACAGCGGGGCGTCGACACGAGGGAAGGAGAGAAGGGGCCATGTTAGGGTTGTGGTGTTAACTTGGCAAAGAGTCGCCGTCGTCGTTGGTCAAAGTGAACCCAAACACAGCCGCAACGTATCGTTTTCCACCGTATCCGCTTTCGTATCTGCTTCTGTATCTGTATCTGTGTGTAGTGTAGGCAGGCAAGCACACGGAAATAGCAACTGAAATAGAGCCCCTGAGCAGCAGTAGCAACCCCTAACCCAATCCAAATCCAAATCCGAGTCCGAAATAACGAATAAACAGAGTGGCCAGCGGGCAAGGCAGATAAGCGAGCGCATTCATCTTACTTCGCAAGCCCAAACAAAAGTGCTGCCAGGCGAGAGAGTGTGGTGTGGTCAGGGCGATGCCCGGCATTAAGGGCTTTAAGATATTCCATCTAACGTTGTACAACACTGCAACTTGCAACAGCAGCTGCTTACTTAGTCGCCGCCTTTGTTGCGCGTATCTTCTGCTTTTGCCATTGCACAAATCATGCCAAGCTTTTGTTGCTGCTTTTCTTTTTCTTTTCTTTTCTTGTTTTGTTTTAAACATTTCATTGCTTGCTTCTTTGTGTCCGCCTGCTTCTGATGCCTTTTAGCCACTTTGCTTATCTTGGCCAACACTTTTATTGGTCGCTTTATTTGGCATGCCACCGCAATAATTCACAACAGCAGCCCCAGATAAGCCGTGCGAATGCATGTGAATTAGTTTGTCGCCATTTTTGAGTAGGGCTACGAAGGCAGAGGGAAATGTGGGGGGAGGGAGGAGGAGCAGACATGATAGGGAACAATTTGCTTAGTCTGACTTTAAGTGAATTTAAGCGAAACTGTTTGAGAAAGGTAAAAGACGCGCAAGGGTTGACTTTACAGGGCTCTAAATTTGGCATAGAGCTAGCAGAGATTATACAAATAGCGCGTAAGACAGCTAAATGGGAAGTAAAAGTTGGCTTACAGCTGTCATAGAGAGGGAGAAGGAGACTGAGAGATTGACATAGAAGTTGAACTTAGATGAAACCCAAGGAAGTATAGCTAAAAGAAGTGGATTCATAGTTGAAATATTTTACTTATGATTCGCTGGTTACTACAAGATGTTTAATATTATATATAATACATTTAGGCTACGTATAAAGATTATTCTTTTTAATATAATATGTATTACATTTACGATGCGTATAAGGAGTATTTCTTTAACTTTATTCAACTTTAATCAACACATAAATAATGTATTCTTTAATTTGCAAATAACATAAACTGTGAATGCAGGCAGAAATTATAAATAACATAAACATAATTAGCGTAAGCTGTTAATAACATAACACAGTCTTAGCATAAGAATCGAACACAAGATATATCGATAAATAAAAACACCTTTTGAGCAACTACGAAAAAAACAAGGCGTGCATTTTTAATGCCTAAATATTTATCTTAGAAGATTTAAAGATGATTCTAAATGCACCTTAAAGTTGTCGAGCATCTTCAAGCAAGTAGCCTTGAACGACTTTTCTCTGCCATGGATTAAATATTCGTCTATATGCTGTTCACTTAAGACAGCCCCAATTCGGGGGCATACTTACTGGGCAATTTCATTAAGCAGTTGGCGCGTCTTTTAACAAATTCGCTCCATTAAATTGTTTATGCGCGAACATCACTTTGGCAGTAGCTGTAGCTGTATCTATGTTTGCTGTATCTGTATCTACGCTTGCTGTATCTGTATCTGTCTGTGTGGCCATCTCTATAGCTGTATTTGTACCTATACCGGCAGGGCATAATTTCCTAAATGGCATCGCGGGCAATTAAAATGCTGGCAAAGTCGTAACTCAGCCGCTTCTGGGGAGTCGTTCTGCGTTCACGGTATCTGACAGATATTTACGGGCAGCGGAAAACCCCAGATTCGAGCTCACACACACACACCCACCTCATAGACTGCACTTAATAGGCGCTCATTCATAGATTTCGTCAACATTTCCTGCACTTTATGACTTGATGGGAAGCTTAAGAAGCTTCTTCATGTGCAGTTGAGAAGGAAATTTGCTCGGACGCTTTGCTTAAAGTGTTCTCACTTAATTATCGTAGCACTGCGGCTTGTTCCGATTGTTATCAAAATATTAATTACCTGTCATTATTCACAGAACTTTCCCAGATTCCCACTACTTCTACATATGCGAAGTTCCCAGACACAGGTGCAGCTTACAGCATAAGAAAAGGGATGAGTTGCAAACCAGATGAACTGGGAAAGGGGCTGGGGAAGGGTCTGTGTTTGGTGTTAGATCCGTTGCCAGACAAATGTGCTGCAATTATTTAACGGGAAAAGAATAAAACCCACGGTACACGGCACTTTGTGCCCATTCGCCAGAGTTGAATAACTCAATGAGTGGCTGAGCAGCATTCGCTGTGAATGAAAGTGAATGAAAATGTGGAGGAAAAAAGGGATGAAATCGCGACTTGTCACGGGCCTGCGGCATGTTAATTATTTAGAAAGCATGCAGATTTATTTACTAAATTCTTTAGCTTCTCCGTTGTTCATCTTGTTATTGTTTGCACCCCCTGAGCTTCCCTTTGTTTGACAAGATTTTGACTTTATTGTAGGCAGGTGCTGTGTGTGATATAGATGTATGTCAGCAGGGTGTAGAATACTGGTTTTTTTTAAGTCCCACTCGGTTTTATTTGTTTCCAAGTCCCTTTCAGCCTCCAGCAATGCGTCATATACGACAAGAGATCTGCATAAAAGAAATGCTAGAAATGCTGAAGGAATGCAACAACAATACTATTTATAACATTCCTAATTCACACAAAACGAGATAATACAAATCAAATTTCGTGTGTGTTGAGAACAGTCTTTTAAGTCCGCCCCATACATATGTCTGTTGACCCGACAATATATATCTTACTTATGTTTACTATGCCACAGACATAACTCCCAGTACCCAACCAACCCCACCCATCTTTCCATGTCCTGCTCAGCCAGTGTTTGCTCAGCTCTCTCCCTCACTCTCTGGCTGTGTGAGTGCTCGGAAGGCGTTTCAAGTTACTTTCCGTAGAGCACTTGTTTCACTTGTTAGATTTATGTCGTTTCTTCTGCAGTTTATTCCTGCTAGCCAACATTATTTGGGCGAGGGCGACACAGCCCTCTCTGTTTCGGGCAACAAAAACAAGTACTTTATTTGCTTAACATGGCATTGTTTGTTGCGTTTTCTTGGCTTGCCTCGATTTGTCGCTCTATAGCACTACAAATGAACCGGGAATCGAAGCGGCAGACTCTTAAGTCTCTGATTTATTAAGCAAACATATCACTGCGGTCTTTTGTTACAGTAAAATGGTGGGAACTTGCAGGTATCTTGTATATTTTAAGAGTTTTCTTAAGACTTCTAGCTTGAGAATTGGAAATGATATGTTGAAGAAGAATTTACTCTATGAAATATATTCTTCTAATGCAAAAATAATATATGGTATATAAGGATTTTGATGGAAAGTATAGGTGTACTTTGTCTTCCTGATTGTTCAAACAACTTAGAAATTACTTCTAGTTTAAAGACTTTATGTTTAGCTAAGAAATACTAAAATAATAATGATATATAGTTCCAATATTGTAGTATATTTCATCGTATTCCAAATGCTGTAAGTAAAGAATGAAAACTCGAATTCATTTTTATATTTTTGAGATTTTTATTCATATTTTATTTTTGCATCATCGTTTTCTTCAGTCTTCGTATAAGAAATAACATTTTATTTTTTACTTTTTTGTGTGTTTTTTTTGTTGTTTTGTATTTTGTATTTGTGTATGTTATGCTAATTTTGTTGTTGTTGCAGCAATTTGCTGGCTGTGCCGTATCGTTAGATCATTTCATTAGATATTTATGCATACAGATGTACAGATACTCGTATAATATAATATAAACTTACGCATGTCTGTTATTTTACACACACGTGCACACACATTTTGTTGGTTCTGCATCTTCAATT